>OY293831.1:11524064-12724064 GCA_958507055.1 Crioceris asparagi | reverse complement strand
CGGTTTCATCCTTACCATATTCAGATACACCAAGAACTTTATGAAATGGATTTTAATCACAGACTTGAATTTTGTGTTTGGACTCTAGACAGATTAGGCGATAATGAACTCTTTCTAGATTCAATTCTGTTTTCTGATGAATCCACTTTCCATAATAACGGCCTGGTGAACAGACATAATTTCCATTATTATAGTGATGAGAATCCTCGAATTTTTCGAAATACTAATTACCAACATAGATGGTCAGTTAATGTATGGGGGGGTGTTCTAGGGTTCCAATTAATAGGTCCTTACTTTTTTGATGGCATTTTAAATGGACAAAAATTTCTAAGATTCTTACGTGATAAACTACCCGAACTTTTAGAAAATGTGCATTTGAATATCAGACAGCAGATGTGGCTGCAGTTGGATGGTGCTCCAGCCCATTTTCAAAGGAATGTTAGAGAATTTCTTGATAGGCGTTTCCCAAACAGATGGATAGGAAGAAGCGGCTCGCAAAATTGGCCACCAAGATCTCCAGATCTAACATGTGTGGACTTTTTTTTATGGGGATACATTAAAAACATTGTATATGACACCCAGCCCACAACAGCTGAAAATATGAAAGAGAGAATAAGAGCCGCTTTTCGATCCGTGACACCACAGATGTTGAGGAAAGTTAAAAGATCTTTTGAAGAGAGAGTTCAATTATGTATTCAAGAAAATGGACGACATTTTGAACATTTACTCTAGTGTTTCTTATTTTATTATATTTTTATACTGTTATTATTTTTATATCATTCAATAAATGTCTTGTTCTTAATACTTTTATACCGCTACGCCTAGTAGCTGTGTAAGGGAAGTATTGTATTCGTGTAAAATTTTCGGTACTCTGTTTCTACGTTCCAGGGCTTTTTGAGTCCAACAAACATATGTTTTGCTATTGGTCTGTCTGTCTGTATGTTTCTCATATTCGTCAGTATTTGTTTGAGAGAGGTAGAAAAGAAGTGTGAGTGGACTTACCACATTTTTCCTTGGGCTTTCATAATAATACGTTATCAATAAATACTTATAGGTATTTCTTTACGTTTCACAGTATCTATGTAAATGTAAAACGCTGATATTCCAAAAAAAAATATATTAATGGAGTAGTTGTCTTTTAAGGGTAAAACCGACAGCAATAGAATAGTATAGTATCATTACCCGTCAGTTAATTATTTCATATGAGTTTTGAAATTCTAGGAGATTGGATAATAATCGTGAATCAATTAGTACTGTAATAATAATAATGGAATTTAACTATAATAATGATTATTTTAAAACGTCATCCCAATCATAATGGCATTGGGAATATAAGACAGAATTATTAGAGAAGTGCGAAATTGAAGAAATTCGTTGAGTTTAGTTATAGGGAACCCTTATACAATTCGAAAGAGGATTCAATTCTGCATTAAAATATGTAATAATATAGAGGGTGTTCCATTTAAGATAACGAAGTTTTTCAATATCTTATATTGAAATTTTACAACCATATTTTTCCAACACCCTGTATGATTTTTGACATTAAAATATGATACAGGCTATAACCTTGACCTTCATCAATATGATAGAAGGTATAGCTCAAGTTCAAAATGAGCAACTTTGGAAATTATAGAAAAATAGTTCATACCTTACATTTCAACAAATCTTTGGATATTTTCAAAATGGAAAGAGATAGGTATAGGGAATACTGAAGAAACTCACTTTTATTTTGACTCTTATATCCGAAAATAATAAAAAATATAGGACATTCAATTTAAGAAAACATAACTTTGATATGTATCTTTTTTTTGAATCACCCTGTATGTATAAAAATAATTTTAGATTGTGGCCAGAAAAATTCTGCATCTATTTCGTTTATCATAAAAACATTATATTGTATGGATTCCCCTTGAGAGACCGTGTCGTATACGGTGCCCCACCCTGTATATATATATCCGAAGTTTGAGTAAAGAGAATCGAAATACCTTTTGTGCTAAAATAGACGGTAGATGTTATATTATATATATACGTATTCATTTTCTCGAGTGGTTTGAGCTCCAATATAAATACATATACAGCTTTAGTAAATATGGTTGCTTAGGTAAATATATATCTGTCTATAGAATTTACTATATAGTCAGAATCGGCTGACTACGGCCATCTAATCATTAGTGTTTGAGCTATTCTGATCCTATAGTCGGCTAATTTTATCTGTATAAATAACTATAACAATAAAATTCAACGACAAGAGAATATCAGGTGAAAGTGCTGGTTATTCCAGGACAAAAATAAGAAAGAAAAAGAAAAAAAAGTTCATGACACTGAATTGAGTGAAATAAAGGTATTTTTGAAAATGTTGATGTCGTCCAGATTTTTCTGATACTGTGGTCACTCATGTCTCAATTTTGCAGTATTTTTCATTATAACGTAATCCTTTTTCCTATTTTTAGAACGTAATATTTTGTAAATCTTATTCTGAGATTGAGGTCAAAGTCAGAGTTCTTAATGACGTTTTTAAATCTTATGATGTGATCCTCGCTTTTTCTATCTGGCATTTGATTTCTACGTCTGAAGACCAGTCTTCACATAAACCCAGACAGTTAAACTTTTTTCCTCGTTCCATATATTGGCTCTCGTATGAGAGTTCCGCATTCTGGAACTCATCCAATTTGCGGGTGATTACTAGGAATGTTGTCTTTCTTCTGTTGGTGTTAATTGCCATAAGTCTGCCGTGCATTCCAACTTTGTCCAGGAGCCTTTGGAGGTCATTCATATTTTCTGCTATCAGGACTATGTCATCTGCATGTTGTAACGTTTAACCCTGTGCTAAACGTTGTGGGGTGAGTTCACCTGCGTAATACTCAAAATTTTGCAAATTGCTTCCAATGGTTTATTTCGAACACTCTGTACACGACCTTCTGTTGTAGTACAACTATCACAACTTGTCACCTTATCAAACTAAACTGTCACTGTCTTTACCGACTGAACTACTATTAATATCTGATTCCACAGACTGACTATTATCAACTGACTTTCTAAGACTGACTGACTGTGTCCCGTGATCGACACGGCTTTATATACCTGAATCATGAAAGGACATTCATCGAAAATGTTCTATGAATATCTAGGCTGTGTTCGGGGAGTCGCTGTCTGCACTATCAATGCAAACACTACCGATGCTGTTCATGGAGATTATTGTGTGATAGTGATAGGAAGCTCCATGAACACTGTTTTGTGTTTGCGTTCACATTCTGTCATTTGCTGTCATATTGAGGTTAAGGCATGGTCATGTGGTCATGTGTATGACCATGGGTTAAGGATTCCGGGCACAAAAATATGAATGAAAATTGTATTTTTTTTGTCTATGAAGAGATTCGTCTGAGATATATTACAAATTGAAAATGCTTTTCAACTCGGAATAGAACCGGCGTCAATACATGGGATAAATTTGGGTTGAAGTACATAGTAGCGAAGATGGTTCTTATATTTTATTCGTATTCTCACTAAAGCTGAAATATGTTCAAATTGAAACTACTTAGCAGTAACTTAAGTATTGACTAGCATATCTATTTGCCATACCATGACTTTCCATTTCAAACCTGCGCAAAGATCTCCTACCTGAATATCTGGTTTATCCTTATAATTTTCTGCAAGTTTGTGCTGCCCTCAGTATTGGTGAGCATCTTACTAGATTTTGCACAGAATGGTCATTCTAATATCATTGTTATAAATACAAATTGCCACCTAGAATGTAAACTTTTAATAAATTTTGGGTTAAATAATTAATATTTATCATTCATTTCTTTATTTTTTGGTAAAATTTACGAGACGTTAGTTTTTCGGTGCCAACGTAGGTATCTCAAAAACTAGATTGAAAATAATTCCAACAATATTGAGGATTGAATAATTAGAAGAAATCAAAGGCAGACATACTGGTATACGAATATACTGTAACGTTTAACCCTGTGCTAAACGTTGTGGGGTGAGTTCACTTGCGTATTACTCAAAATTCGCAGATTGCTTCCAATGGTTTATTTTCAAACACTCAGTACACGAGCTTCTATTATGGTACAACTGTCACCACTTGTCACCTTGACAATCTATACTGTCACTGTCTTCACCGACAGAACTACTGTTAACCTCAGATTCCACAGACTGACTGTTATCAACTGACTTGACTCACTGACTTCATAAGACTGACTCTGTCCCGTGATCGACACGGCTTTATATACCCGAATCATGACATGACATTCATCGAGAATGCTCTATGATTATCTAGATGCATATAATTAATGTTCTAGATCCTTGTCAAACTGACAATAGTATGACAAATTGTACCTCACATATAGTTTCTGGAAGGATCCAGAATAAATCTGCTATAATTCTAGAACTACATAAGGAATTATACATGCAATAACTACTGTAAGCAATATAGTAGCATAAATAACTAATAAACGAATATCAACCGTAAGTACATGAATACCTATCCACGTTACACTGCCCCCTTCTTAGATTTGATCGTCCCGATCAAACATCATTCCAATGCATTCTTCAATCTCATCTGGGGGAGCTCCTTGGATCCTCTTGTCCCAATCCTCGCTCTCGACCCACGAGGAAGACAGGTTACTTGGCGGTACTTGTGATCCTCTTCGGTGATCATCAAAATGTTTCACCGGACTATGATTACCTCCAGGTGAGCATACTCGAACAGGTGATCTGCTTCTATACAAGCCAACACGATCCTTGGCGGCCACACAACCTTCACCACTACGTGATCTTGAACCACGATCACGCAATCTATGTATATGGCAAGGAGACGTCAATTCACTACAGTACATCTCACTATCTTTAATATTGTTTGAACTACTGCGATTTCGCCTACTATTTCGGTCATTGCGTCGCCTCATGCGCTTCCTTCTATTGCGGTCGAAGCACCTTCTACCTCCTGCGCCTCTTTGTGGACTACTGCAACGTGAATTGCTTTTCCCACGAACACTAGTGCCTACACATTGTCTGGTACTTCTTCGACATCTGGATATACTGCGCCTTTTAACAAGACTCTTTCTTCTACTGCTTGATCTCTCTCTAGAGATACTGCTCTCCTTCGATCTAGGTATGACATCTTCCCTCTTAACACCAGGCTCGATATCTGAGCTGTCTTTGTTAGAGCAATAATGATATTTCGGTTGTGCGTAATTTTCTCTCTTCCGGATTTCGATATTTTCTTGTATATGACCAGTTTGAAGTGGACAATTCTTCTTCATGTGCCCTTCTTGTTCACAATTCCAACACACCCTCGGAGTACTGAAATTTCCTGGCACATTGATAGATTGAATGTGTGAACAATTCCTTTTGATATGTCCTCCTTGTCCACAGTTCCAACACCCCCTCTGACTACTATGTCCAGTTGATTGACCATCTAGTTTTCGTAATATTTCAATAATTTGCTTAATGATGTTACTTTTTCTGTACTTCTCCTCTTTAATGAGGCTAACTCGTCGAATCTGTCCCCGATGGAGATGAGATCTGGATGCCTGTTTAGCAGCTTCATACTCAAGTGCACGTGCAAGGGCATCTTCAATTCTTGTAAGGCCACTCAACCGTAAGGCCTGCTGAATCTCAAAATCTCTCAGACCATCAATGAATGTTTGTACCGTTAGCCTATCAATAAAGTCTCTCGGCGCTGTAGGGTATGCCAGTCGAACGAGCCGGACAATATCATTTTCATACTGCTGCAATGTTTCGTCATACCTTTGTTGCCTGTACTTTAACTGTGCTTGGTAAACTTGTTGTAGATGTTGGTCACCATAACGCCTTTCAAGTTGATCTACTAAAATCTCATACGAATGTTCGTCATCAGTTAGGGTATTTAAGATTTCCAATGCATCACCACGTAGAGCCAAGATCAATGCAGTGGCCTTCTCTTCATCTGACCAACCACTAGCCAAAGCAGCAGCATCAAATTGCTTTTTATATGTAGACCAAGACTGTTTACCATCGAATTTTGGGGCTTCAATTTTTACTGGATTAACTACACCATTTTGAATTTCATTCGACGATCGTCTCAGAGGTACTTCAGATTTCATTTGCAACATCTTTTGCTCTATTATTTGAAGTTTTTGATTAAAATTTTCCTGAACTTTTTCTAATTTCTGTTCAACTTCTTCTTTTTGCAACATCTTGTCATCTATTAGTTGAAAATTCTGTATGAAGTTTTCTTGGACTTTCTCTAATTTTTGTTCAACTTTATCTAATTTCTGGTCTACTTCCTGTTTATCTTCTTGTCGCACTCTTGCTTGTTCTTCTAAGATTTGTCTTATTCTTGTTTCTTGTTCTTCTTTTTCCTGTTGTCTAATTCTTTGTCGTTCTTCTTTTTCTTGTTGTCTAATTCTTTCTTGATTTTCCAGAAATTGATTCATTTTTGTTTGGTCTTCCTGTCTAATTCTTTCTTGATTTTCTAGAAATTGATTCATTTTTGTTTGGTCTTCCTGTCTAATTCTTTCTCGTTCTTCTTTTTCTTGTCTAATTTTTTCTTGTTCTTCTTTTTCTTGTTGTCTAATTCTTTCTTGTTCTTCTTTTTCTTGTTGTCTAATTCTTTCTTGTTCTTCTCTTTGATTTTCTAAGTACTTCGTTATTTCTGCAAAATTCGCCATTTCGTCGTAATCTTTCGATCTGGTATTCACCATATATTCTCAGCAAAATGCGAAGATCCCTTTTTTCTGACACCAATTGTAACGTTTAACCCTGTGCTAAACGTTGTGGGGTGAGTTCACTTGCGTAATACTCAAAATTCGCAGATTGCTTCCAATGGTTTATTTTCAAACACTCAGTACACGAGCTTCTCTTATGGTACAACTGTCACCACTTGTCACCTTGACAATCTATACTGTCACTGTCTTCACCGACAGAACTACTGTTAACCTCAGATTCCACAGACTGACTGTTATCAACTGACTTGACTCACTGACTTCATAAGACTGACTCTGTCCCGTGATCGACACGGCTTTATATACCCGAATCATGACATGACATTCATCGAGAATGCTCTATGATTATCTAGATGCATATAATTAATGTTCTAGATCCTTGTCAAACTGACAATAGTATGAAAAATTGTACCTCACATATAGTTTCTGGAAGGATCCAGAATAAATCTGCTATAATTCTAGAACTACATAAGGAATTATACATGCAATAACTACTGTAAGCAATATAGTAGCATAAATAACTAATAAACGAATATCAACCGTAAGTACATGAATACCTATCCACGTTACAATACTTTTGCAGAAGAATTTGGTGACCATTGCATCTTAATTGCACCTGAGTTTCCTCATCGCGTGAAAATATTTCAGTTAAATTATTTATTTAACTTATCCCATTGAGTAGAGACTTACCCTTCTCCGCTTTAGAAAACTGTCCGAATCAAAACGATTATCGTGTTGTTATGTCAGTTTCAGTATGACGATGACGTCTATGTCAGATGTACAATATTCCTGTCATTGTGGCTTGCAGACGCAAACACTATCCATACACTACCTCGGAAGAAATAGCGTTATGACGTGACACACAAAAATTAATGACGTCACGATAGCGTCGGTAGTACTATCATTGAGCTCCGTGAACAGCTGATAGTGCGAGATAGTGCAGATAGCGACTCGCCGAACACAGCCCTAGATGCACATAATAATGTTCTAGAGCCTTGTCAAACTGACAAAAGTATGACAAATTGTACCTCACATATAGTTTTTGGAAGGATCGAGAATAACTCTACCAACTCTAGAAGTAAATAATGAACTATAACATGAAACAACTATAGCAAACAACGTAGTAGAAATAGAGACTAAAACAAATATTAACCGTAAGTACATGACTACCTATCCACGTTACCATATCGTATTGTAACGTTTAACCCTGTGCTAAACGTTGTGGGGTGAGTTCACTTGCGTAATACTCAAAATTCGCAGATTGCTTCCAATGATTTATTTAGAACACACTGTACACGGCTTTCTATTATAGTACAACTGTCACTATTTGTCACTTTGACTATCGCGTTCCAACTACTTTCGACTTATGTCTCCAATTGACTTCATAAGACTGACTCTGTCCCGTGATCGTCACGGCTTTATATATCTGAATCATGATATGACATTCATCGAGAATGTTCTGTGATTATCTAGACGAACATAATTAATGTTCTAGATCCTTGTCAAGGTGACAATAGCACGACAAATTGTACCTCACATACAGTTTCTGGAAGGATCGAGAACAAATCTACTACAATTCCAGAACTACATAATGAAATACACAAGCAACACTACTGCAAACAAGGTAACAGAATGCATACAAGCTAAAAGAAATAATAACAGTAAGTACATGATAAACTACCCACGTAACACTGCCCCCTTCTTAGCTTTGATCGTCCCGATCAAATGTCACCTCAGTCCCTTTGTACAGTGAAAGTCTGTCGATATGAACCACTTTCATTTTACTGCGTGGGGATTTCTGAATTCTATAAACCACATCGTTTATCCTCTTGATAACGGTATATGGTCCCTCCCATTGTTTGTCAAACTTTGGAGAACGACCTTTTCGTCTTTGTGGATTGTACAACCACACTTTATCACCAATTTTTAATTGTCCGGTTTCTGCACGAATATCATATCGGGCCTTCATTCGATCACAAGAAATCTTCAACTGTTTTCTAACCAGATTGTGTATTTCCTCGAGTCTTCGTCTCAAACTCTGAATGTAGGCTTCTACAGATGTGGGAGGTTCGCTTGGTGAACCAAATAAGATGTCAGACGGAAGTTTCAGATTTCTACCAAGAACAATGCCAGCTGGGGATTCTTTGGTCGATTCATGAGTGGAAGATCTATAGGCCAGTAGGAAGAGCGGTATACACTTATCCCAGTTTGTTTGGTGTTCATTGATTGCTGACCTCAAATAATTTTTTAGTGTTCTGTTAAATCTCTCTACCATTCCATCGGATTGTGGATGCAGTGGAGTTGTACGAGTTTTCTTAATCCCCATTAGGTTACACACACTCTGAAAGATTTCCGACTCAAAATTTCGACCTTGGTCCGAGTGAATTTCTAACGGCACACCAAACCGACTTATCCAATGTTCAATTAGGGCATCGGCCACTGTTTTTGCCTCCTGATTTGGAATTGCGACTACCTCTGGCCATTTACTGAAATAATCCATGATGACCAAGAGATATTTGTTTCCAGAGCTGCTTATTGGAAATGGCCCCGTAATATCGATGGCTATTCGCTCAAATGGGGCACCCACATTGTACTGCTGCATCTTATGGCGGGTTCTGGTATTTGGGCCTTTACTGGTAAAGCAGGTATCGCATCGCCGACACCAGTCCTCTACGTCAGCACGGCTTCCTAACCAGTAGAACATCTCTCTAATCTTCGATAACGTTTTATTGATACCTAAATGGCCACCACTTGCTCCACAATGAATCTCTTGCAGTACTTGTGCAATTCTTTTCCGTGGAAGAATTATTTGCAAATGAACAGTCTTACCATCATTACTTTCCCATATTCTTTTTAAAACGTTATCATCAATTACTAAAGATTCCCAAAGTGACCAGTATCCTTTTATGACAGGAGATAAATCGGATATCTCCTGCCAAGTAGGTCTTGCTCCATCCATTTTCCACCTCATCACTGGTCCAATATCATTATCATCCAGTTGGCCTTGCTTGAGTATTTCCGAACTCCAGTTTGGGTCGCCATTTATCAAAGTTCGTTTGACTTTAAGAATTTCTGGTATATTATTTTCAAGTCTTGAACAGTTTTTACAGTCCTCTGCACAAGGCCGTCTTGACAATGCATCAGCGTTTCTGTGGTTAATACCAGGACGATGTTCAATTTTAAAGTCATATTCTTGAAGTTGCTGGAGCCAGCGCGCTATCTGACCTTCTGGGCTCTTGAACTGAAACAGCCATTTAAGTGATGCGTGATCGGTCCGTAGAACAAATGTCTGACCGTATAAATATTTGTGGAAATGTCTTATTGCCTTGACTACAGCTAGTAACTCCTGCCGCGTCACACAGTAATTTTGTTCAGCCTTTGATAAACTCTTACAGTAATATGCTAGTACATACTCCACCCCTTCGATTCTTTGGGACAAAATTGCCCCAATTCCTGTTTTACTGGCATCAGTATCTAGGATAAATTCTCCTTCTCTCTGGGGATAAGCCAGAACAATAGAAGAGCACAAAGCACCTTTCAGATATTCAAAAGCATTCTGACATTCTGGAGTCCAATTGTACGGTCTTTCCTTCTCAGTTAGTCGATGTAATGGACGGGCAATACTAGCAAAATTCTTTACGAATCGTCTGTAATATGAACACAGGCCTAAGAAACTTCGCAGTTCTGTTTTATTCCTTGGTACAGGCCAATTATGAACCACTTCTGTCTTTTCCGGATCTGTTCTTACACCATTTGCGGATATTATGTGTCCTAAATACTTCACCTCAGTTCTTAGGAAAGCACATTTCTCGGGATTAAGTTTAAGATTTGCTTGTGAGAATCGTTGAAATACCTCTTCTAGATTTTTCAAGTGTTCCTCAAATGTTTCACTGAAAACGATTACATCATCAAGATATACTAAACATTTCTTTCCAATGAGTCCACGTAGTACTCTTTCCATCAATCTCTCAAAAGTCGCTGGAGCGTTGCACAATCCGAATGGCATTACAGTGAATTGCCATAGACCAGTATTGGCTGAAAATGCTGTCTTTTCTTTATCCTCAGGATGCATTTCGACTTGCCAATATCCACTTTTCAAGTCCAATGTAGAAAACCATTTAGCTCCTGACAACCAATCCAGTGTATCGTCTATTCTAGGAAGAGGATAACTGTCTTTTTTTGTGATTTCATTTAATTTTCTATAATCAACACAAAACCTAGTCGAGCCATCTTTCTTTGTGACTAAGACAACCGGTGACAACCAAGGGCTGTTCGAAGGTTCAATTACCTTTTGTTTCCTCATGTTATCTATAAGTATTGCCATTTCATTTTGTTTTGCTAATGGTACCCTTCTAGGAATTTGTTTTATTGGTTGGTGGTTGCCTGTGTTAATGCGATGTTGTACCATATTAGTTCGTCCTAGATCTGTTTCCGAAAAAGAAAATAGTTCTTTATATTTCTCCCATAAATCACCAAATTTCGCCTTCTGTTGGTTATGAAGTTGAGAAATGATTCTCTCTTTCAACTCTCTTCCTTTCTGGCACATGGTTTTCCCTTGACTGCTTGAGATTTTGACAGATACTATAGGTTCCCCACAGGCAATTACTTCATTTTTCATTAAAACTCTAGGTTCTTCGGACAGATTTAAAACTCTCACCTTAATTGGATGCTCACTTGATGGATTTATTAATGCGTTTTCTATAATCATTTCCTTTGGCAGACATTCTGGATTACTTTCCAGTACCAGTGCCTCCTTGCACTTAGAACCTTCTATTTTAACATGGATGAGATTGTCAGACCATCCAGGTATCGTAATGGTCCTGTTTACCTTAATTTTTCTTATTCTAGATTCAGATGTTGACATAAACAACTCTTCTTCATTAACTTTGAGTATTCGATCTTGGAGGTTCAGATTGAAGCCAAATTTATTCATGATGTCTAGCCCAAATAAAACTTCGTCCAAAATCTCGGCAACAAATACTTTATGTCTGAATTTGGATTTTCCCAGCTGAATATCTGCCTCGTGAGTACCAATGACAGGTATTGTCACTCCATTTGCAGTACATAACTTCTATTGGGATGGTCAATTTTGCAAGCAGGAATAACATCAGCTCGCACAATGGTAGAACATGAACCAGTATCAATAACAATATTACAATCCCGACCGCATATTCTTCCTTTCACAACCAAGCTGGATCCTTCATGACTCAGTCGGGAAATTTTGATTTTTAATGATGTTGGGGCTTGGTTGGAGTAAGCCAGTCTTCGCCCCGCAAGACTGGCTAACTGGAGTTTTCCTGCACATTGCTATTTTGTGGCTGTGGACAATTCTTCTTTATATGTCCTTCTTGTCCACAATTCCAACACAAAGTCTTAGTTCTTTGTTCATTTGTTTGCCCATCCAATTTTTGTAACATTTTAATAATGTGCTTTATGGAATTACCATTGCCATACGACTTCTCTTGGGTTGAATTGACCCATCGTGTCTGTCGCAGTCTGAGATGACTTCTGGACGCCTGTTTAGCAGCTTCGTATTCAAGTGCACGTGCAAGGGCATCTTCAATTCTTGTAGGACTACTTAACCGAAGGGCTTGTTGCATTTCAATATCTCTTATACCATCTATGAATGTTTGTACCGTTAGCCTATCAAGAAAGTCTTTTGGTGCTGTAGGATATGCCAGTCGAACGAGCCGGGCAACATCAATTTCATATTGTTGTAGTGTTTCTCCAGACCGTTGCTGCTTATTCTTTAACTGTGCTTGATAAACTTGTTGTAGATGTTGGTCACCGTAACGCATTTCAAGTTGATCCACTAAAATCTCATATGAAGGTTCGCCGCCAGTTACGGTATTTAAGATTTCCAATGCATCACCACGTAGAGCCAAGATCAATGCAGTGGCCTTCTCTTCATCTGACCAACCACTAGCCAAAGCAGCAGCATCAAATTGCTTTTTATATGTAGACCAAGACTGTTTACCATCGAATTTTGGGGCTTCCATTTTTAGTGGATTAACTACGCCATTTTGAATTTCATTGAACGATCTTCTTAGAGGCACTTCAGCTTTCGTTTGCAACATCTTTTCTTCTATTAATTGAATTTTTTGATCAAAACTTTCTTGGACTTTCTCTAATTTCTGTTCAACTTCTTCTTGAACTTTCTCTAATTTTTGGTCAACTTCCTGTTTATCTTCTTGTCGCACTCTTTCTTGTTCTTCTAAGATTTGTCTTATTTTTGTTTGTTCTTCTTCTAAAATTTGTCTTATTTTTGCTTGATCTTCCTGCCTAATTCTTTCTTGTTCTTGTCTAATTCTTTCTTGTTCTTCTTTATCTTGTTGTATATTTCTTTCTTGATTTTCTAGGAATTGATTCATTTTTGTTTCTTGTTCTTCGTTATTCTTTTTCAGGAATTAAATTTTGAATATTTGCCATTTCGACGTAATCTTTGGATCTGGTATTCACCATATAGTCTCAGCAAAATGCGAAGATCCCTTTTTCTGACACCAATTGTAACGTTTAACCCTGTGCTAAACGTTGTGGGGTGAGTTCACTTGCGTAATACTCAAAATTCGCAGATTGCTTCCAATGATTTATTTAGAACACACTGTACACGGCTTTCTATTATAGTACAACTGTCACTATTTGTCACTTTGACTATCGCGTGCCAACTACTTTCGACTTATGTCTCCAATTGACTTCATAAGACTGACTCTGTCCCGTGATCGTCACGGCTTTATATATCTGAATCATGATATGACATTCATCGAGAATGTTCTGTGATTATCTAGACGAACATAATTAATGTTCTAGATCCTTGTCAAGGTGACAATAGCACGACAAATTGTACCTCACATACAGTTTCTGGAAGGATCGAGAACAAATCTACTACAATTCCAGAACTACATAATGAAATACACAAGCAACACTACTGCAAACAAGGTAACAGAATGAATACAAGCTAAAAGAAATAATAACAGTAAGTACATGATAAACTAACCACGTAACAGTATATTGTTGATCCATGTGCCATTTACTTTGATGCCTAATTGTTGTGATTTGTTCATGTTCTGTACTTTTATGTGTGGATTGGACATATTATACCTTATTTAGACATAAAATGCTGAAAACAGACAGTTTAGAAGGAATTATGAGCAAAAAATATTGAATAATCTTATTTGTCAATTTAAAATTTTTGTTAATTTTTTCACTTCAATGTGTGGATTGGACATATTATACCTACCTTATTGAGACACAAAATGCTGAAAACAGATATTTTAGAAGGATTTAGGAGCAAAAAAATATTAAATAATCTTATTTTCCAATTTAAAATTTTTGTTCATTTTCTGCACTTTTATGTGTGGATGGGACATATTATACCTTATTCAGTCATAAAATGCTGAGAACAATTTCGTTTATAAGAGATGTGTCAACGTGCTAGTGTTAAATAAAATCATTCTGTAATTATTGTATATCGAAAATACCTGATTTTATGCTAGAAAAAGTTTAATATTATAGTAATGTAGCAGAACTTTTTGTCCACTCTTACCAAGTAGGAAATAAATCATATAGAAGAAAGAGCTACATTGTGAGCAAATTATTTATTCGTTGCAAATTTGTCCTACGCTGTTTCGAACGATTCATTTTGCCAGTGGTAATTTTATCACCAAGTGATTCGTAATTAGATTAGATTACACTCCAACAGAGTTACCAACTTCATCATACCGAGTTTTACATACAGGACAAGCGCCCTTTACTTTAGAACAACGCACTGTGAACTAAAAAGACTTAAAATAATAACTTTCATGACCTACTACTTCTATACAGGGCGAGTCCAAATAAAATGACAAAATTAAATGAGTGGTTCTCCCCAAATTTGATAATTAATGAAAAATAAACATTATAGTTTATAGGTATATCTGGAAATATAATGCCCATTTTGTCTTAAATTTTTCATTAGGAAACTCCTAAGCTTAGAAGTGCCTAAGTTCTCTGTGGGTTCTAGGTTCAGTTGTAAGGTTGCGATTTGAAGTTCCATAATTAGATACCGGATATTCTTAAATTCGGACATCCAGTATTCCAGGCACTAATTTTTGAAAATCATAATCCGGACTCATCTCATGGCCTCTGTGGCAGTCGGACTTTACGCAGTCTTACATCATTTACATTCGCGTAAAGTGCAGTGGTAGGTGCATGTCGTTAAAAAACTGCCGAAAAGAAAACATAAATACGATAAATTTGCAACAAAAGCATGAAATAATTAGATTGGTGGATTCTGGGGAAAGTGTCAGTAGTCAGTAGTATTGAAAAATCTACCGTCTCTAAAGCCAACATAATGGGTTATGAAGCAGAGGATCGCAATTCGGACAAAAGGAAGACCCTAAGGTTAAGTGCATATCCAGCATTGAGGAAAGCCTTGTATACTTAGTTTGTTCAAGAACCGGTTAGAGGTAAGAGAATAATAGTTTTTCAAAATTCGTTTCTTTTATCATTCTATTTCTTCTTTTAGTTACAGGGACTCCAATATTTGGTGAACTTATATGTGAGAAGGCCATACAGCGGTTGGTTGTAAATATATAAAGAGATATATTACATAAGGCAGTTGACTATTTTACTAGCGAAATTTCTTTCAAGCAATGTTGACCCAGTGGCAACATTTAAAGAAAAGCTACACTCATAAATCAAAGAAATGAGCCTTCAACCTGATCTTGCCAGCCTTGTGCTAATGCAATGCATCTGGGTCCCATAAGCTAAGAATGTTGGTTGATGGAAAATTAGTAAAACCACGTGCTTTCGAAAACTCATTTATTCCTGTATCTTACAAAGGGCAAAAAAACGTTCGTTAATGTTAGGATTTGGTCAGAGGTATCTCCAGAAATAGCCAAGCTTTCATTGCAAACAAGGATTTATCTTGCAAAATTACAAAACAGTTTCTTCGAATCCGAGTACAAAAAGGTACCTGTCGAGTCGTACACGTGTACATTAGAAACTTGTCTTATCAACTGCTATTTTTACATAAACAATTTGAATAATTTAAATGATTAATTACAATTTTAATGAAGTTAGGCAACAAATTATTAACATGGATTTATAAAATAACTATTTCTGTAAGAAAAATTATGACATGTGCGACGACAACTTTTCAACTCAAAAATATACATTATATATAAAATTAGATCATACCTTTTTTGTTCTTTCGATATTACTAGTTTTGACAACAAAACTCAATTCCATTTCGTTCTCGATTAACAATAATATTTAAACAATTCGCAGATGTAATTTTGAGCACTCTTCCTCGTCGCCTTTCTGACTTTTTTGTATTATCTATTTTGAGTTTATGTATTACAAGTAAATAGTCGGATTTGCTGCCAACTCTGTATACATTTTTATTCTTAGTGATTTCATTTCTACCAACTGAATTTAAATTCAAATCTCGACAAGTTTATTATTTTTAAACAATTCTTTGATTTTTCTCAACAGGTAACAAAAGATTTATTTCGTGAATGGTTCCCTATGAAATTCGTATCAGCAGTACGAAAAAAAATTAAAAGAATTAAGTTTACCACAAACAGCTCTATTATTCTTAAACAATGGCCCGGGGCACCCTGTGGATCTTGAAACTGATGACAAACAAATTTGTGTTATGTTCCTACCACCAAACTGTACACCTTTCATACAACCCATGGATCAGCATGTCAACCAAGCAGTGAAACTGTTTTACAGAATGGTCCTGCTTAAAAAAAAGTGACGTCTGAGTATGAGATTCAAAAAACAAAAAGAGCCTTAATCTTAAAAACAAAGTTTTTTTCGTTACAAGAAGACTGGTACCAAGTGCATTAGGACCTAATAAAAAGTCATGGAAGCTTTTATTGTACACCCACGAAATGGGCGAAGAAGACGAAGAAGAAAACATTCCTTAGGAAGTTGCAAGAAGTTTAGAATGAATTAAATGAGGTAAGAGTTCTTGGTGAAAAATTATCAAACGCACATGGATGATATTGAAGCATGGATAAAAGGGAGTGGGTATGAGACTGATATGTTACTAACTGACTGAAGCGAATGACGAGATAAATGATGTAAATAACGATTCTTCCCCTAGCAGCCACCATGTTCAAATTGTTGCGAAACACCAACATGCCTTAAATTCCTTTAAAAATTGAATCCAATTGGTTTCAAAAAACAATAGGTATACCAGACTATCAAATTGAGTTTTTGAACTCAAAAATGTTATTGTGAAAAAGATAAGTATTGAGTCAAAAAAAAAACAAAAAAGACTTACTGATTTTTCTAAGGTACAAAGTTTCAAAGTAAGAAACATTTGTTTGTTCAGGTTTTTATTTTTACTTTCCTATGTTACTATAGTAACTGTATAAAGAAAGTATTGTAATCGTGTGAAAGTTTCGGTATCGAGATTTTTACAAATAATGACGTTTCAGAGTCTAATGAACATATTTTCAGCCATTGATCTGTCGGTCTGTCCGTCTGCCTATCTGTCTGTCTGTGAGCATTATCTCGGGAACGGATCGGTGTATTTTGCTGCTTACTTTTTTATTTTGTTTAATACCAATATCACTCGCCGGTGGCACTGAATGAGAATCCTGTATACACTGGGTGTTGAGCTATAGCCAAAAAACGGGATTAGCTCAAGACTATAGCGCAAAAAAGGCTCTAAGGATTTTGATTAAACTTGCCTAAAGTATCTTTCTGAGAGCCCTTTAACACCCACATATAGCGCCAACTCTGAGAAAAAGCACAAAAAAAAAGTTATGCTTGTATAAAATTCCTTATTTTCCACATGTTTCTTCAGATTCTGGCTAAACGTTTCATCTTGCAAAAAAATGTTACATGACCATTTTTGTTTGTCTTGACATATAGGAAAAAATGAGTGGTAACACGATTTGACTTGAGGAATTTTACTTTAATACCGCTATTATCGTCGCTATGTAGGTAAGTATTGTAATAGTGTAAAAATTTGTATTCACTGGAATTTGCCTGCGAGCAGTAGGAAAGTCGTGTATCCAACCTGTATTAAGATTTATGTATTTAAGGTTTTTGATATATTTGTTATTGTTATTTTTAATGGAGAATTATTACTTTTGTGTAATAAACGTTTTATGAAGTATTCTGGATTTCACTTGAATCAAATTATTATTCAGTAATCCGGACAACCCCCTTACGCCATGATATGTCCGGATTATAGAGCTTATGCTGTACATACTTCAAAATGTGAAACGTGTTTCTGCTCTAGATAAATGTTTAATTACATTAAGACGCTACCTAGTGTAGGTGAGAACAGGCATAAGGTAGGTACTTTTCGCAACCAAATCCTGTGGAAAATCATCCATTTACATTTTAACCTTTAACCTCAATTAAAAATCACCCTGTATATATATATATATATATATATATATATATATATATATATACATAATGCCTACTCATCGGCTGATCCCCTTTCCATTATGATGTCCGCCGGGAAAGCCTAGCTCAATGAATATTACTTTAAAACAGGGCCGCTAGCTACTCTTACTAGACAGCACCATTCGCTTCCTTTTACAAATGCACATAATGCCAAATAATCCTTTAATGGAAAGACCAGAGAGCGACAGAGAGAGAGAGAGAGAGAGAATCGACATCAATTATTGATTGAGAAGCATCGATAAAATATTGGACCATACTTACTTACTTACGCCATTGTGGTTTCTTTTGATTGAAGCCTTGCTATTCCCAAATGAGTAAAGTACAAGGCTAATAATCCTATTTAGAAAAAACATGCGTGTCAATGCGTGGGGGAGTTTACTATTCAAGTACGATTGTCATTGAATATACAATATATAAATAGGCGCATCTCTTGTAATACTTAAAGCATGTATATACTTATATTAGTACAGTGTGTTTAGTATTTCTGATACAGGTATCAGCTTTCTTATATTAAATAGAACACTCTATGTATTTGCAGATTTTTTGACTCTACATAAAATTTTAGGCTAACTCTATGTAACAAACAATAAATACCAGGTATAACTATTGTAGATTTCGAGATTTTATCTTTTTTAATACAAATATGAAAGTAGCAGATATATGAATGATTCATCGTTAGTAGTAATTCATACGAAGCAGAGGTGAATATTTTAGCCAAATCAGAAATAACTATACATCATGAAAGTCATGTTGCGATTAAAGTACTGAGCTCTCATATCATCGATTCTAGGATGGTAATAGGAGTATAGTAATTCAGGATTCCAGGCCATTAGGGAATCAAGGGGAATGAAGAGGCTAACAAACTTTCCAGGAAAGGAGCACGAACTCCTTTCATTGACCCAGAACCTTTCTGTGATACAGGTAAATGTACCTACAAGAAAGAGTATCAGGAGAAGAAAAAAACCGAAAGAGAAACATTCTGGCGGAATCTCCCTGGGTTGGATCATTCCAAAAAATTTCTTGGAAGCTTTATTACTGCAATATCTAAGAAGTATCTGGATCTTAGCAAGAATATGCTACACTTCCTCACTGGGTATTGTAGCCTCAGGAAGCTCCAAACGAGAGTGGGTGTAGCAGAGAACGACGAGTGCAGATTCTGTGGGGAGGAGGAGGAAACTCCGGATCACCTGGTGAAACAATGCCTCGCCATTGCAAGCCAACGCAAAAAAATGCTTTCGGCAAGAAACATGCATAAATGAGAAAATAACCTTCTTGATGCCATCCCAGATTCTAGATTACATTAGAACTCTGGAACTGGAGGGCGAGCTGTAGACTACGTAATGGGGAGAACAGCTATGATGAGGGGCACAATAGACCTCAAGGTCGCCGTGCAATGAAAACCCCTTAAATCTACAATCTACAACCAAATCAGAAACAATCTCTGGCAACATACAGGTTGAGTACGAAAGTGATAAAAACTTTGAATTGAATATTATCGACTATCTCCGATTTTTTTCTGTTTCACTGTATTCTACGACTAAAAATAAATGAAGGAAACAGAAAGTATTCGCTTCCCTATACCTACTTATTATCAAGAGTTCCTGAAATATAAGACGAAATTTTAAATTCTGTAAAATATGAGCTGTACATTGGTTAACGTAGTGATATCTATGGAAACAAATGACGTCTTTTTATTTAATTAAGACTGTCAGTTGTGTGTGTACAGGGGATGTGCACTCTAATAGGAAAAAGATGAACTAGCAATATTTGTCGCCATCTGTCCCTGCGGTTTGGAAACAACATAAATTATTATAAGAATCTACATAAGTATGTCACAAAGTAAACAAGAGATGGCTATATTTTTGAAATCTATCAATTTTATCTAGTTTGCTTCTTCTCTTGTCAAATATTGTAAGTAGTTTATAATGTTAATCACGCCATATTATTTTGAATTGTGTTTATGTGTGTTAGATGTGCGAAAAAAGTGATATTAACATTAAAATGCCTCGTGAGTATTCAGTGCCTCGTTGTAAAAGTGAACATCCTCGAATGAAATGGGTTTCCACGAAAATCAGGAGATTCAGAGGACCTAGATGTCAAAAATTCCATATAACTACCTAAGTTTCCTACATTTCCGAAGAAGATGTTTTACTAGAAAAGTTGCAATAACATGGCCTTGCCAACATTATTCTTGCTCTGTAAGTTCTTCATATAGATTTTTGGTATATAATATTATGTTTCTCATTTTGGATCATTGAAATTACAGATTGCTGATGACTGGAGAGCGACAGTTTCTCCAAATTTCTAGAGGACATCCCAGGAAGATTTCTTAAATTTCATGAAATTTTTAAAGGTGAGCAACTATTTAATCTCAATAGATAACGAGTCTAGAAAGTTTCGTTCAGAACATTTATGATGATTTATCGTGTGAGAATCTCTTTGATATAATTCAATTTATTCCAGGACCTATACTGTTCGTTCAAGACCAGAGAGCCCACCAATAATTGTCAACAGACCTCTCCTGCCTCCGAAAATCTATTAAAAAGCATGTTTGAGCGAGAGCATGCTGGCTCACTAGTGCCATCAACCAATACGGAACCTGTTGAATTATTTGGTTATTTATTAATTGATATTGATCGTAACTCAAATTATTGTTTATTATTATAGTTATTGAATTATTTAATATTCCTTAATAGTGCTGGGTTGTCCACAAACGTGACAACGCTTAGAATGTACAGTGTAATTACCGTAAAAAATTCCTTTCACGAAGCAATCCACCACCAAAATTTTCAGTTTCTTGCCGATCACAGCTTGAAAATATCTTTTCAGAAAATATTATAAAAATGGATTAAAATATATTTTTGAAAAATTGCTTAGAACCCCTATATAACACAGACAAACTTTAAATAACATAAGAGTATACCAATTTTTAGAAATTTTTCTTTTTAGAAGAAAGAGTTATTAAGTCAGTTGGTAAAGGGAGAAGCACTCATCTCCACCAAAAGATCTCGAAGGCAACGGAAGAAGAAATTTTCTGGAGAGCCCTCAAGTCGTCCAGTAATAGCAAAGCCATCATCCAAGCATCATAATAAATTGTTGATCTTCTATACAGGTAGTAAGTATATAATCCCGTAAAATATACGGTGGCACCATAATATTAAATAATATCAGATTATGAATTGATCTGTGATTAATAAAATAGCAACTTACTGAACACTTTTCAAGGGTTTTACATCCATGAAAACAAGTATAATCATCATTTATATTCGTTTCTCAAATCTGGTCAAATAATAATCAGATATTCGAAGCTTCACAAACTAACGATTATTTCAGTATGTTTTATTACAATAATAGATATTTTGGTTTGAAAGTGTGAACAGGTTTGTTTATCTAATTTTTTCTATTATACTATTCTAAAAATTTGTTTGTGACTGAAAATTGTTGAGGTGAGATTTACATTGATTTTAGTTAATACGCTGTGAATTTGTACTTATGTTAAATAAGGTAAAGGATTATTATGGATATTGTCATTGTCTATTTGTTGCTAGTTAGATATATTTCTTATAATGATTAGGATATATTTAGTTTGATTGTTCAAATATAGTCACTTATGTTACAAAGACATCCCGTCATAAATAAGCAAGTAAAGTAACTACTGCATTGTGCTGAAAAATCGATTTGCACTTATTCTTCACGATGATTCCAAATTACCGACTAACGATACTTTTGTAAATTATATAGAAACGTATTCAAACTGTTTCACATTTTTCGTTACTTATACAGCTTTATTATTTTGTCAAACATGCATGGTAGAAAGAAGAAATATAAGGATAAATAATAACTATAAAATGAATTAAAAGATCATTACAGCGTCTGAATATGGTAGTTTTACAATTTTATTCTCCATTCACAATCTTTATAAAAATATTTTTTTCATATTATCTCTATTACTTTAGAAGGATAACATGTTTGTATTTATAAGAATGTAGAGAATGTTAGATTATTTATATGTATAATTATCTTATAAATAAAAGGTTATAAAAATTCGTTGTTTGATTTTGCCATTAGATTATATGTACTTTAATTTTTCTTAGATCATGTTATCAATTACATTCTGGATTTCTTATTAAAGCTTATCAATAAAATGTAGTTGTCTTAAGAATTCCTTGAAATTGATTGAAAATATGATTTAAGGAATAATAATAATTTTCAAAAAAAAGGAATATATTTCAAATTTGCCGCCACCATATTTCATTGTTAGTTCAAAAAATCAGGGACAGATGGCGATAAACAGCTACAATTTTTATATCATAGAGTAGCCTCTGTATATTTATTATTACTCTATGGTTGTGTGTGCTTTTGTAGAACCTTAGCTGATTATCATAGTTTTAGAAAATGTATTCTGACCAAGAAAGTTTGATTTCCTTGAACATTTTATTTAAATCAATGGAAGTATTGCCCTTTCAATTAGAGACTATCGACGAAACTTCAGTGAAAGAAGAAGACTTCAAAAATCATAGTGTTATAAAACATAAAAAATGGTAAAAGCCTTTACCTATGACTTCCCTCGACAAACCACCCCGCTTCCAGATGGAAACAACCTCGTCGCTTCTACCGTTCTTATATTGACACTTAACATTTTGGACACCCTGTATATATGATTAACGAAAACCCTTACATTGCGTCGCCGGTAGTCCTTCAATATGCATACCAAAATTCGTTGTCCTATGTCAAGCCGTTATTGAGCTAGAACGCAAACAGACTACAGACAGACAGACAGACCGACGGATTTAAGATACCAGGATTTTCCTGATCTAGGAACCCCAAAACGTAAATATCAGCAAAAATCTCGAGGTCGATTTTTTACGTGAATACAATACCCCCCTTATTGAGGGAAGTAAAAACAGAAAAAAAATGTATAAAATGTCCAAACTTAAAGTATGTTTCAAAGATAAGGTGGACTTGTTAAATATAACTTGTTAACCAGTGAAAAAATTACTAAGTACTTCTTCATTTTGATAAATTAAGTTCTTTGAGGTTTAATGTCTTTCAGGGCAATGTCTAATTTATTCAAATAATATTGAGAACAATAAAGTATTCAATTTTGAAAAAAAAATATTAAAAGCTTAACAAATTAGCAGCATATCCTCCATTGTCTGCTATATGCATATATACAGGGTGTATCATAAAGAATGGTCATACTCTTAAAGGTATATTCTATGGTCAATTTGACAATATTTATCTATATACAAAAACACACCCTTAAAAATCTATAGCTCTTCTAAGTTGCATGACATCTATCAGTTTTTTGGCTATAAAATCCAAACAGAACAAAATAATAGCTTAAAATTTTGGTATCTGTCATTCCTTAGGTTCAAAAATCGTTTGCGAATTAAGCTAGAAACGTTCCACTGAAGGCAAGGGGGTGAAATTTGCATTGCACCCCCAATCAACCCCCATATTTTTAGTTTCCTTTACATCTAGAAAACCATTTTAGATATTTTGAAAAGAATAATTCCTTCAGAATTTTTTTCTCGTTTTTGCCGATTTTTGAACCTAGCAATTGGTAGATAACTACATTTCAAGCTATTATTTTGTACTGTTTGGATTTTACAATACAAAATTCATTGACACTATGTACTAATATGTCAATAGAATTTTTTTGACATTTTCTCAGCGCCATCATTTCAGCGTCTGCTACACCAAAACGTTCGAAATTTAATAAAAACCCTTTTCCTCTAATTCAAATAATGTAGAATCATATTGTGCCATACATCATTGTATTCGTAATAAAAAATGCTATTTAAAACAGGGTGTACTTTTTTACGGACCATATAAAAAATATAGTTGATGATGATTTCTCCGAAACGAAACGTCATACTGAAAAACTCTCAACGTTGTCTTGTAGATTTCAAATATTGGCAATGAGAGAAATTCTTTTGTTTCTTTATATCTCGGTAAATAACATTAGAAAAAAAAACGAAATCTGCAAATTTCGTTTTTATTTTACATTTCTTCGGAAGTAAGTGGAATTTGTCGGTTTTCTCAACAGCATGTCATTAACCCACAAGTAATGCAACTTTTCTCTAATTTAACCATTTTCGTATCTTTTATGGTTTCCGAGATCCCAATGATAGACATCCTTATCTTGGACACACTGTATAGACATACAGGGTGGGCCAATGAATACTTTACACCCCGATGTATTGACTTCAAATCAAAATAGGGAAAAATGCTCGGACCCGTCGATTTTTGTTTCAAGGGGGAACAACTTTGCTACTTTTTTCAGTCCCATAACTCCTACCCCCTAACGGGGGTAAGCACAACCCCCTGATTTTAAATAGGGATGAGGGTTATTGCTTTCCCTTATCTCATCTCATCGAGTACTATCTGAACTTAAAATTTTGCTCAACAACATCGATCCATTGTTATCAGACTGGCATTACAGAATTTATATATTTTCTTTTTTTGGTTCAAAACAGATTGAGACCACACTGTTTATTTCCTTGTTTACCTCAGTTCATCGAGAATTTTTACGAATGTTACCACCCTTTTAACTCGCCTGTGGTTTTCACTAAAATAAAATGGTGTATTTCGTAGAAGAAAGGGTGGAAACTTTAAAATTGTTTTTTAAGAATGACGACTCTGCGCGAATAACAGTTAATTTATATAACGAACGTCATCCTGAAAGAAATGTCTCCTATGTATCCCAAATAGATCGGCAGTCAGACTTACCTGGTGTCGATGAAATATATAAATGTGTTGTAATCGGTGAGCGCAGATTCCTGCTAAATAAATCACTTAGTAGGTTTATATCAGTTGGATACAATTCTGATGATGGATTTTCCTTGTGTATAAAATTGAGTGGAAAAGAGAATCAAGAAGTCATTTTAACTGAGTCAGAATGGCAAAAGCTCTTGACATTTCAAGGTATTGTGAGTAGCTATCTATATTTTAACAAAGAAAAAGACCGAATTCAAGAACAAAGTTTCTCCTTGGATTTTGATCATGTAGAAAATGAACCAGTTGTTATAATTTTCAAGGATAGTAACCACATTAATTTTGAATATGAGACGGTGTGCGGTCTATGGAATTTATTACCGCTAATAGACTACCAAGTGGAGTTACGGAAGAGTCATAATTTTCCAAGTTTCTTCAAGATTTTGAAAAGAGGCCTACAGCATTGCAATGGTGATGAAATTGAAAACGTATTAAAGTTACTAGAGCCTCATAACAATCCAAATAGTGAAAATATAAATTTGATGCTAGAGTTAGTGTATTTATATCCAAAAGTGCTTGAACAGGAAATTAATCAGTCATGATGAGTGAAAGAAAATGTGTTATGTTTAATTTGATTGATAATAAAACTTATGTGTTAGTGGATCATGATGGAGGTTACGGAGAAGCAAGAAAAGGAGAATGGATGCAAATTGCTAGAGACCGGTTGCGGTTTCAGAGGCGCATTTTGCTTTTGTCGAATATTATTAATAATGTGTTAGATAGCAATCATAGACATTGTATTTATCAAACAAGGTTTTCTGCTTTATTTTCCTTTAAATAATTTACATAATTATCATTTTTTACTATGAAACCGCACATGAATTGTTTTCTTGTAACAAGTCAGATATTGTTTCCTGTTGATTAAACTCACTTCTTCAATAACCAATTTGTTTTTCTGTCAGCTATACTTTTAATTGGAACTTGACAGTTTCTTGCGGTATGGGAGAATGCAAATTATGATAAATGATGCCTTTAATTTAGCCATCTTTTACTATGTGTTTCTACTCTTTTTTACACGTAAACACCAAATGAAAGCCATTAGACATCGCCTCATCTTATATTTGTCTCTCGATTGACAATGACATATGCAGTATCCGAAAAAGTTGCATCGTTTACATGCCCGACCGTCAACTTGGGTTTCTGGTATTTGAAAACATTTTTTAATGCAACAATATTGTTCTTCTGAATTTTGTTGTGATGCTGCTGCTGTTGACATTGTATCTATTGAATAATTTTCAATTTAACTTCTTCATAAATCTTGATCGACATAGAAAATTACTGCCACGCCTGTGGCAAGAAGATTTTTCACATCACTATATTCCATAAAGAGGAAAATAAACCACACAGGAAGTGGGGAAAGGTGGCTATATATGCAACGCTTAGTTTCAAATGCACAGTCATTATAATTCAGCAAGCGTCTACAGAACTACTACTGTCTTTCTCTCTCAACCTTTGAAAATACACAGTAAGTATTTTTCATTATTTTCAATTTACTCATAATGCTTTTACAATATTTTTTTGTTACAGATGGCTTTTTTACAAGATCTAAACAAAGCTACCATCATCAAACAAAAATCTCAAACCAAAATTTCTGATCTCCAAATAGGAACAAAATATAAGATAATAGGTTCAAAGGCAGTCTCCAGCAAATTTGGTGAGACAATTTTGTTGGAGTTGGAAGAAATGGTTGTGTTCCTCCCAAAAAGAGTCGTGGAGAAATATCTACCCCATCTGGAGGAAATCGGAAGCGGAAAATATTCTTTAATTTTCCGTGGACAGGTGTCGACTGGCAAGGCAAACCAAGCTTCTTCTTTTGAATTGATAGAAAATTAAGTAAGTTTCTTTTAGAAGATTTTTTATGATGGAGAATATCAACATTATTAAGAAATCTGATAATTTAGTTGTAGCTATAAGAAGATTAAGTAAAATTTTATTCGATAAATTCACTAGTGTAGACGAAAAGATTTGGTTAAATAGGATGAAACGATATATAGGATTATGTAATAAAGAAATTAAAAAACTGATTTACCCATTGGAATTAGGAGAAAATTACAGACAAACATTGGACATTTCAAATATTTTCAAGATTTAATTCAAAATAGAAATCACAATAGAGGAGGTGGGAGTGGTGGTAGCATGGACATTGGACTTAGACGTAAAGAAAGAATTCAATGGAGGGATATAGCATCGAGTTTTATGAGTCGAATTCAGACGGGCATCATAATTAATCTTGTTCATATTGACTTGGAACAATTTTTGGCAGATTGTTTTGGTATCTTGAAGCTAAAGCTTGCGAAAATTTTTGACCAACACTGAATTATTAAAATTAACACAACTTTCTGCGGTGAATTCATTCAAAAAGTCAAAACATGATGATAAAATACTTCAATTCAAAAAATGCAATTGTGGATGGCTCGACGGATCTGCAACGCCGGTTCATTGATAATGTTTATAGCGAAATTCAAAATGAAATGAGTGAATTTCAAGAACGTGATAGCGGTTGGGCATTGAAGAAAATAATTTCATTAGAAGTTAATATTAACAAAGTTGACATGGGAAATGGTTCATCCTTTATTAAACTGCCTAGGGAAATTTCCAATAAACGTGCATGTCTGAATATTCAGAATAATGATAATTTTTTTTTTATTGGTGCATCGTTAGTGCTTTATACCCAGCGAAAATTAACAATAATCGAACTTTTTCATATCCACACTTTAGAGATGTTTTGAAAACTGATAATATAGATGATCCCATACCTCTCAATCATATTGGAAAATTTGAAAGAGCAAATAATATTTCAGTTAACGTCTATGCATTAGAGCTTAATGTTGTGAAGAAAAAATCATTTTATACTGTAGTGCCAGCTCGATTAACACCCAATAAATTAGATAAACATGTAAATTTACTTTTGATTCAAAATATATATTTTCCAAAATTGAATGATTATGATGCTCCTTCCATCGTCGATGAAAATGAGACTGTGAATATTAAATATCATTATTGTCTTATTCGAAATTTATCGCGATTAATATCACATCAGACCAATAATCATAATGGCAAAAAATTCATTTGCGATCGATGTCTCAATTATTTTCAGTGTAAAGAAAAATTTGATCATCAAACGCTTTGCTCTCAACTAAATCAATGTAAAATTTCATTTCCAAAATTTACTCATGTTGAATTTAAAAATTTCACATACAAACAAATAACTCCTTTTGTTATTTATTCAGATTTTGAGTGTCAATTAGAAAATGTAGATGATTTAGTGTCTTCTAAAACAGCTAAATACCAAAAACATACACCATACAGCGCTGTGAGAAAACATTCATGGAAAAAGATATTATTGTATGTGATCATGATCATTTTACTGAAAAGTTTAGAAGATTTGTACAACAATCCTGCAATCTTAATTTTCGAAAATTGTTCGTAGTTCCAATAGTATTTCACAATCTGTCCGGCTACGATAGTCATTTTATGATCAAGCAATTAAGTAGAAAGGGACGCATGAGCATACTGCCAATTAATATGGAAAAATATATTTCATTTACTCCTTATGATGATAAAACAGACATAAAATTTAGATTTATCGACTCTTTTCGTTTTCTCGGCACCTCATTAGACAAACTAGCTTCAATAATGGATCGACGATAAGATTTGAAAATTCTCACCAAAAAAGGGGTATTTCCCTATGATTATGTTGATTGTTTGGAAAAACTTGAGGAAACTGAATTACCGGCGAAAGAACACTTTAACAATAAACTCAACAATGAAGATATATCTGATGAGCAGTATGCTCATGCTCAAAGCGTATGGGAAGTTTTCAAAATTTCTGATTTGGGGGTGTACTCTGATCTGTATTTAAAGACAGACGTTTTGTTGTTGGCTGATGTGTTTGAAAATTTTCGGAAAAAATTTTTATCAACCTACAAGTTAGATCCAGCTTGGTACTATACCATGCCTGGATACACTTGGGACGCGATGTTAAAATTCACACAATGTAAACTGGAATTACTGAATGATGTGGACAAAATCATGTTTATAGAAAAGGCGATTCGTGGCGGTATTTCGGTTTGTAGCGGTAGATTTCGAAAGCCAACAACAAATACCTGCCGGAATATGATTTCACAAAACCATCGAATTATATAATGTATTTAGATGTTAATAATTTATATGGGTGGGCAATGTCGGAATTTCTTCCTTACGGCGGGTTTTCGTGGCTAGAAGATGTGGAGAATTTTGATGTGACGGCTATCCCAGACGATACTCCTGAGGAATATGTGGTACAAGTGGATATGGAATATCCTCGAAACCTACACCACCAACATAAAGACTTTCCATTCGCTGCCGAACACCGCATACAATCTGGTTCAAAATTACCAAAATTAATGACAACTCTTTACAATAAAAAAAGGATATGTTATACACTACAGAAATTTGAAACAATGTCTGGCAAATGGTTTGAAAGTCGCGAAAATTCATAAAATTTTGAAATTTAAGCAGTCAGCGTGGCTGCTATCTTACATTGAGCTAAACACTACTTTGAGGACCGCAGCCACAAACGAATTTGAGAAGAACTTGTTTAAATTAATGAATAATGAGGTGTTTGTTAAGACAATGAAAAATATTAGGAAACACAGAGTGGTGAAGCTTGTAAGATCATGGGAGGGAAGATACGGAGCAAAAAATTCAATTTCAAGTCCGCAATTCCGAAACCGAACAATTTTCGATGAAAACTTGATAGCCATCGAATTACAGAGAACCGAAGTTGTATTCAACAAACCGCTGTATGTTGGAATGGCTATTTTAGATATCTCAAAATTATGCATGTATAATTTTCATTATGATTTCATGTTACCAAAATTAGGCATTGAAAAATGCAAACTTTTATACATGGATACGGATAGCTTCATTTATGAATTAAAGTGCAATGATGTATATGAAGAAGTAATAAAAGCTAATATTTCTAAATTTTATACATCAGATTATAATGTTGATAACATTTATAAAATACCTTTGGCCAATAAAAAAAAGTTGGGCTTAATGAAGGATGAAGCAAATGGTAATATAATCACTCATTTCTAAATATTCTAAAATGTATACATTTAAAGTTCAGGGGGGTAAGGTGGTGAAAAAATCTAAGGGAGTGAAATATAACGTTGTAAAAAGTAAAATAACTTTTGATGATTATTTTAATTGTTTGAAAGAATTTAATCAGAAATCGATAAGCCAGCGTTGCATCCGTTCATATGCACACAATGATTTTAGTATCGAACAATCAAAAATTACTCTAAGTCCATACGACGATAAACGATTTTTAATTCCAAACTCTTTCGATACGTTGCCGTGGGGTTATCATGATGCCCAATAAAATTTTATTTGTTTTAGGTAAAATCATGTCATCACCACCACAACTGAAGGCTTTATGTATAAAAAGCGTTTGCGAAAATGTTACAAAAACTCCATCATAAAAATGTTTGAAGAGGTATTTAACTTTATGTATGTTTTAGATTTAATATTTTCTGCATATTAATAATAACAATATAGATAGATATACTGGGTTTTATTTTTCACAAAATTCATTGGTTGTAGTTCTTTCTTTAATTTAATAAACCTTGTAATGATATGTGGTTTAACTACTAAATAAAACAATTGATGTCCTTTATACGTTTTTTATTCATTACATTGCATCATAAATTTTTCATACAAAAAATATACATGTGATAGTGCACAATGACAGGAGTTTTTATTGTGATATAAACACTTGGACTCTGAGACAGGTAGGGCTGGGTGTTCTTCTAATTCCACGACTGGTCGAGATGTAAATTGTTTGAGGTATACGACTTTCTCTCGACCTTTTACTTACACCACGTTATATTTACCAGTCAACCTTTCAATAATTTTGGCAAAACAGTGAACCGGTACATGCCCCTCATTCCAATCAATACAGTGATAATTATTTATTAACCATATATTTTGACGATGTGTGAGGTAGTAGTTCCATTGCAAAGGGTGGTTTAAAAATATAGTGTGATATTTTTGAGCCATCAAAAGCAGCAAGCTCCTTGGACAAAAATTTGTTCTTTTCCAAACGAAAGCCTTGGATGTCCATAACTAATTTCATTTTTCTACAATTTCGGACTTGCAAATTGTTTAATCATTAATTGTTTGTAGCTATATAATTCTATAATTCGCCTTAATTCTTCAAGTTTTCTCTGGTGTTCAATGATTCTTGCTTGGAGCTGAGTGCTTAACATATTGTAAAGTCTTCTTTGGAAAGTCTTACATTTATACTTTATATGAGGCATGCGCACTAAATTTGACGAACTATTTTTGTAAGAGGGTTATAACTAAACAGTTTGTCATGTAATATCAGACAGTATGCTGTAGTGTCTTTTTTACGTTTTCACTGGTCGCAAATTCGATACGCATAACAACTGACCCACTTTGAATCGACTCTTTTTGTCGACTACAATCTATGTGAGTAATCGGACAAATTTTAAAAAATTCTTCGGGTATAAACTGGTTCGTTGTTAGTTTCATAGTAAGATTGTTGGAAATGGGAAAACATCTCATACAGAGAAGCATATTTCTTATCTTTGAAATTTAAATATAGATCCTGATAAGGGTACCTTTCGCCGTTTAAAAATACTCGTATATTGGTTAAGTTTATATGATCAAACCAGCTCATATCAGATGTAACTTTGCTTTTTTTATCAATACTACTATAACATGCCTAGGAGTTTCTAGCTCCACTAGTGTTGAGTTGATTCAGTTAAAGCTGGATATTCAATTAATTCCCGTGAACGGTCACCAGTTGCTATAACTGTATTTTTTTCTATAATTTTGCTGTGGTATGTTTATGGAAACGTGGAACTCTCCAATAGATTTTGGTAATTGTAATTCTTGGTTTTTCAGTATCATCTTCACTTATAACCGCATCCAAATCATTACAAGAGCGGATCAATACCAACTCTTGCTTCATATTCACAATAATTTTGCGATAATCTTCAAAAAATCCCATCAAAATATTTAGTGGTATACAAACGTTGAAATTTCCATTAGTGTCTGTAATTCTCTCACCCACTACATGCAGTCTTGGTCTATATCCAGCATTATGAAGCTTAACACTTTCATTATCGTTGTAAGACAAATATGCTTTTAGAGTGGATGTTAATCCCACGTTTCTATTTGTATCGATTGTGACCCTATTTAATTCATAGCGAATTTCTCTAAATAAGAAAGCTACACCATTATTAATAAATTTAAGTTTGGATGCATTAGTTCCATCATCTTTTGTTAATTTTCCCTCGATATACAAATGACTCTTACACGGTAATGTACACAGGTCTACTTCTTGAATAGGTATTCTTATCTCATCATTGTATTCAAATGTTCCAGATGCTGAGGGTTGGTAAGAGTGCAATTCAAAATTTGTGATAGAGTTGTCCACGCGAGGTCTTGCTGTTACGTTCAATATATCCATTATATTTGTAATTTGAAACCAAGTGAAGTCAAAAATTTTCGATTCTGTAATGTTAACGCTTTGGTTGTGTGAGATACACTAACTTTGTTTTTTTTACTGTTCCTTTTTTTATAAGAAATATCTACATCTCTGCTATATCTAACCACCATTGCTGATCTTTCTCAAGTGTAATGGTTATAGTTTCTTCTCTGAAATTTATAAGTCGACTGTCTTGATCCAATGCTTTTATAGTAATATTGGTTATTGTTTGAACACTAATTGAAAAATACAAAATTGGTAATGGTGATTCTACTATCTTATATCCCGTAGGAACGCTTGGAAAGAACTGATGGATAATGTGGACAGGTTTCCCATTTAAATAAGAGTTTGTACATATATTACAGTCAATGCAAATTGAGCTAACTCTCGAAATTTTTACTGTAGAGACTGATTCATGATCCTTGTTTGCAGCTAGTATTTTCTTACCAAATCCAAAAACTTCTCTCAAAGTATTGTCTGATTTGAAATTTATTCGTTTTGAGCTGTTAATTTTGCATTTTAAGGTATCTTTGTTGATAGTTATGTTTAATGTGACTCCATTAGTTTTCATAGTGTCTATTAAAAGTTTACTCAAATCTTCAAATTCATATAATCCTGTTGGAACTAAAATCTCCTTATCGTCATCATCATAAATAAATTTATTGTTTACTCCCTCTTCTATGTTTGGTATCGTCATAAAAGTTCAAAGTCGGCTAATCCAAGTTCGTATTGATTGTCTTCTAAGTAAATTGGTGGATTGAAATCTGCGTTTAAAGTGGATTTGTTCTCAGAAAGTGTTATCGTTAGACTCATTGTTGTCGTTGTAAAGCACCACAAACTACTGTTGAAAGTTATGTGCAGAAGAAGTAATTATATAGAAATTTTAGACAAAGCTGTCCGCAATTGTATGTAAGAGTTTGTATTGTGTTGTAATTGTATTTAATATTCGAGCTACCATCACTTTGAAAGTGTATTATCAGTTCTCTTGGTGGCCTTAAATCACCATAGCTATCAAAATAGATGATATAATTAGTGTCTTTAACATATGCTATCCAATGACTCCCCACATTTTTTTCATCATTCAATCACTACTCTACCTACTCGAACATGAAAGCTAGTGTAATAGAGAAATTCAATAGAACTGCAAAGAATATGATGTGGAAGGAGTTTTCGCTACAGGGTAATTACAAGTGGTTGCAATTATTACCTATTATTGTTAACAAATATAATAATCAAAAACATAAAACGATTGGTATGAAACCTACGGATGTCAGAAAGAAACATGAGAAACATCTCCTCTCAACAGCATACAATCATCTAAAAACATTGGACCCAAAACCAAATAAATTTAAACCTGGAGACTATGTAAGAATAAGCAAATATCGAGAAGCTTTTACCAAAGGATATACACCTAATTGGAGCAATGGAATATTTAAAATTTATAAAGTTCAACTCACTAACCCTACTACCTATCTACTAGAAGACCAAAATAATGATCAAATTAAGGGTGGATTTTATGAGTATGAACTACAAAAAGCCAAGTATCCAGATGTTTACCTGATTGAAAAAATTATACGACGGAAAGGAAACCTACTTTATGTTAAATAGCTTGGCCTTGACAGCACTCACAATTTATAGATTCCAAATAATCTAATTGTTTGACAAATAAAAATTATATATTAAATAAATCGAATTTAGAGTATAATGTTTTTTTTATCCAAAAAACCTTTTTTATGAATATTAATAAATTTAATAAGAATTTGATAATTTCCCAGACCATAAGAAATCACCGTCATATCTGACGACGACTCGTTTGAGATAATTAATATATGCAAGAAATCACCTTTCTATTCAACAATGTCTTATGTTTTAAATGGGACCGAATAGCACGCTGGGTTAGGACGCCTATTATGGGATGCGTGTGGATTTATGGATGTGGGTTCGAAACGGCGATGCATGAATTTTTTTTTCACAGCAATATTAAATATAATAAAAGTAATTAATCACTCTCTGCTAGATGGCGCGCACGCTCATGTTTGAAAAGTAGGAATTTAATTAGAATTATAATGCAGTTACATAGCCTCTCCACGCTAGGTGGCGCTCTAGTTGTTTGAAAAGGAATCTATGATTTATTAAAATTGAGACCCCATTGGAAAAAATATTCTGCACGCTCGCCCCCCACGCGCGCCCTACCAATGAAATTATTATTTCATTATTCTGGACCCCTCTGAAAAAACATGCAGACTATGATGATGTAGAACTCTCTTAGTATATCTACTCTCAACATGTACAAAAAGTAAATTTTTGAGCGGGTATTTATGGAAATAACATAATCGGCCCCTTTTTTATACTAGTTAACAAAGTGGCAAAATTTATCAGGATTTATTAGAAAACACTTCTTATCCAGCCCTCGTGCAAGTATTGGAGAATGAAGAAGACCATCATACGATCATTTTTCAGCAAGATGGCTCACCACCTCATTTTGAACAATCTGTACGTCAACTTCTAGACGAAGCTTTTCCACAAAATTGAAATGGAAGAAGGGGACATATTTTGTGGCCACCTAGATCACCTGATCTGACTCCTCTGGACTTTTTTCTTTGGGGTCATCTGAAATATAGGATCTATGCTAAATCAGATAATAAATGAATGCCGTCAAATTACAACCAATAGAAAAATAAGTATTATTTTTTTGGTTCTTCAGAACTTACACTTTGTGTTCTCATTGTCTCTTTGCCTATTTCAGCTGTCATTTTGTTATCGATGAAAGTTTTCAAGCCAATCTTCAGGACTGGATAGTACTCGATGAGATCTTTGAAATAAGGTATAGCAATACCCCTCATCTCTATTTAAAATCAGGGGGTTGTGCTTACCTCCGTTAGGGGTAGGAGTTACGGGGCTGAAAAAAGTACCAAAGTTGTTCCCCCTCGAATTAAATATCGACGGGCTCGAGCATTTTCCCATTATTTGATTTACATTCGTTAAATCGGTATATAAAGTTTTCGTTGGCCCACCCTGTATATACATAGGTAGTAGCTCCACAATATCCTCGCCATTGTTCAGGTATTTCACAGTTGTTTAATTTTCGTTCGTTCGCGTTCGCTAGACTCCTGCACACCCAAAAGCTTAATTTTGCGTAGAGGCTCCCGCTCTCGTTTTTTGTTTTATTTTTCTTTTTCGTTGAGGCACGCGAATCGTTGTGAGTAATTGTAACATTTTAAGCCCTATTGTTCTCTACTGCAGCGCTATTGCTGCTGTATGAAAACTTTTTTTAGTGGGGCCGGGCGAGTATGTGATCACGGAAAAGTGCAACGCCAATGTTACGCTAATCAAGCGGATTTAATCTGTGTGTGTGTGTGTGTTTATGCATTCATATGGTTTCTGGAAGCGATGATGCATTCGAGAATTCGATGAGGATAAAGTTGATCAGAACATTTTGGATACAATACCAATACATAAATCCAGCAGCCATTGCTTTATAAAGTTGTTGCAGGAACATAACATAAATCCAATTATAACTGAACTTTGGAAAACCACTGACCAATAACTAGAATCTGTGAATAGATTTGTAGTTGGAAATGTAGATAGTTAACAATGAGCAGTATTTACTGTCTATAAAAGACCCCATCGAAATAAATGTAGAATAATTTCTGCCTACCGTATTTTATCATCACCCATTATAGACCAATAAATTGAAATTTTGATAACAAATTCATTTGACTCATGTTGTATCAATCGAATTCTGTCAGGTAACTTTGCGTAGCAACATAACATATCCTTGATCATAGACTAAAATAAAGATAGACAAGTAACACTATATTAAAAGAAAGATTAATCGAGGAGCACACACGCGAATGAAAAAAGCTAAGTAGCTACTGGAAGTAATATTACCGGCAATTGCAGGAATCTACTTTCTATTAATAATCGATAGAGGTCCACCCATTCAATGGAATAAAGTATATTCAAATTATATTCAGTTTCATCAATCATACCAAACCATATCTCCCATCTTTTATTTGATTGTAATTGCAACAAATATTACAGGAGAAAAATATAGGTTTGGTATAGACTGAATAATGAAATAAGAAATAAAATAATGAATTACAACCATTAGGTACTATAATATTTTTTTAAGATTCATATATCAAAACACAACACAATCTGACCATATTGTATTTTATTTATAAAATTGGTGAGAACGCTTTAAAATGAGAATCGGAAATAATCAGAATTAAAGTCACTGTATCTATCAAAGTACCGCAATTAAGGTGGCGGGAAATTTGAATGCTTATCAAAAGCTCATAAGAATAATCAAAATGGTTGCCTCTGTCTTGAGTTACCAGAACATGACACAACAACTGTAGTGTCTCTGTTCTCTGGTCGTGTTCTCTGCCCAACTACACAAATCACTGCTCGGTGATGTTTGTATAATGTCAAAAATCTGAGGGCAAACGTTGTCCTCTCTCTCTAGCACATAGTCCTTACCTCTCTTTCCTTGTCTAAGGTCCTTACCAATTGCGGTACTTTGAGAGATATAGTGACTTTAGTCGGAATAGATGATTGACAAGCTGTCACTGACAGCAAGACAGCTGCTTCTATTCTTCTAAATTATATAAATTGGACAATAGTTTCACACCCGGACTTGAAGCGTTTGATTTGCGTGCGTACTATCTAGCACTATTATCTGTTCGCAGAGCTCAATTGCAGTACTACAAATGCTATCATGACGTCATAACTGCATGCTATCAACGCTATTTCTTCCGAGGTAGTCTATGGATCAGAGAACACCTACCTCCAAGAGAATGGTAACTTCCATGTTAATTTCGTTGACTATGTTTTGACCTTGAAGTACAACTAGCGCTGAATATGTTTACTCGCAAACTAACTTGCTTATGGCGGCAGATTCAAAGTTTAGTAAAAGTATTAGCTCATAAATAAAGGAATAAAAATCTTCAGAAATTGTTGAAGGATTTTTTTAGAAAATAACTTTCGAGATTAATCATTTTACTTTTCATGATAGTCATCAGAAATGTAATATGAATGCTGAAAGTTTTTTTCAAAAAATCACTCCAAAAATTTCTGAAGATCTATGAGGGGTAAATAAGAATATAAAAAATATTTTTAGTTCATTTTTTATTATTGCAAAATTATAACATATAAAGAAAAAATAAGCAAATCAAAAATCCAATGAATAACTTCTTAAATATGGTTTTTTGTAAGTAAACAAATTATTATATTAATTTATGGAAGTAACTAGTGCATTGTCTAAATAACTCTTTCAAATTTTGATTAGCTAAAATCAGATTTCTCATCACAAAAAATATAATGACGAAAATATCGACATATAGAAGATACTTAATATCAATATAGGTTTTGAATAGAACAAGTAAACTATTTTATGAGTAGACAGTGCATTAGTCACCTACATATGTTAATGTATAATCCAAAATATATAAAATATACCGTTTCACTAACACTAATTACATACAAAATCCACAAACGAATAACAGGTGTTTCATTGTCGCTTCAGCCTTCTTCTTCAGTTGTTCCTTATTTGGATATGAAAGTAAAAAGAAACAAAGTTCAGTAAAATAAATAAAATTCAAGCCCGCAAACTCAAATGAAACATACAATAAATATTCGATTGTACTCACAGAAGCATATATCGACACATTCGATGTACTCTCTCATTACACCACCAGGAACGAGATATTTTAAGGCCTTAAAGGTACTTCAATTTCTGTTCGTCGTCTTCCTCAGTTATTCCTCATTTGGGCATGAAATTAAAAAGAAACAAAAATCAGTAATCTATAATACAAGCAAGTAAACTCAAATTAGAAAATCTTATAAATATTCAACTATACTCATATATAAATGTACTGACACATTCAATGTGTTATATCATTACCCAAATAGTAACCGGCATGTAGAACGTGAGGCACTTCATAGGCATGTCACTTTCGTTTCGTCCTTCTGTTGTTCCTAAGCAAGCAGCCCATTCATCTAGTGTACCACCACTTCGCTGCAATGTAAAAACATCATTACAAATCTGAGATTTGATAGAAGCATGCTAAAATTACACTGAGAACGAAAGGTTAGACTAATAATCAAATTCTAGATGCTAACTGAAGCAATCCTTATAGGCATTTTGCTGATGGATGTGTCTTGTATGTCTAGTTTTCCGAAAGCATTAACAAGGACTTACGTATATATTTCGTGATGGCATTATATCTTTACTTACAGTTTGCTTAGTTATACGCCGGATAGAAGAATAGCTGGAAGTTCTAAGTATATTATTTATTAAGCTTTTAATGATACTCTTCACTTGATACTCCATTATCAGGATGAACTTGCTTCAAAATATTGTATAAAAGGGTAGCTCTTCTCCTTCTTCCTTCATTTTTACTTTTTGAAATATCCTTCTTCGCCTTACAGACACTCCTGATGGCCTTTCCATATATACTCGTTGGCATTCTCCTATAATTAAGATAAAAATAACACCAGAATGATAGGAACAAGATACTAAATACGTACCAATAACGAATGATAATCTTTCAATCTTAATTACAGACAAACAGTAAGTTTCCTGTGAATACGAAAAAATCGATACAAATCTAATATAGATAAACTTTAACACTCAACAAAGCTACGTATTTACGTATATTAATTAAAAATAATATAAAGTAAAACAAACACATCGTTAGAAAAGAGAATTGAGGTTAGGCGATGGGATTGCCGGCGCCGGATGCAGCCATTTTAAAAATGACATTTTCATTCGAATTCTGCGGTTCCCGCCACATTTTGGTGAGCGATACTAGCGCCGAGGATGGGAACTTTGGCAACAAACGGTCAAAAATTTCTCATAAGAGTTGCCACCGCCTGGTATGGATAGCACGCTCTATGAACAGAAATACTGTACAACTGCCATCAACGTCATATTGACGATGACCCCGACCTAACAAACCGATAAAATCGTTTATAATCCAGCCAAAGTTTTGTAAAGCGTAGAAGGATAAGTCTCTTCTCTATGGAATAAGTCATATAAATAATTTATCTATCTACTCAATTCTCAATATTATTGCTATTATTTTTAATCTAGTTTTACCTTAAAACTAATGTTTCGTAAATTTTAGGAGTTTTAAAAAAAAAAAATTAAATTAATGACAAATATCATCTATTTAAACGAAAACTGAATAGAAGTGGTAAATTTTATTTACAGCAATGAAATTAGATTGTGCATTCTGTGTAATATGCTCACCACATATTGAAGGCTGCACAAAATTGATGGTTTTACTCAGATAGTTATAAGGATAAACCAGATATTCAGGCAAAGATCTTTACATAAGTTTGAAATTGAAAGTCTTTCCTCATTCCATGATATGGCAACTAGATATGCTAGTCAACACTAAAGTTACAGCGGAAAAGTGGTTTCAATTTGTACTTATTCCAGCTTTGGTGAGAATGCGAATAAGAGCCATCTTCGCTCTATTTAAATTTATCCCATATATTGCTGCCTATATTTTATTCCAGATTGGAAAGCATTTTCAATTAATAATATTTCTCAGACAAGTCTTTTCATTGATAAAAAATAAGTCAATTTTCTTAACTCGTTAATATTTATTGTGCCTTAACTTCAATGTATCAACACCATCGCGCAATTTGAGAATGAGAAATTGTGAACGCAAACACAAAAAAGCATTCATGGAGCTTGCTATCACTAACACACAATGGGCTCCATGAACAGCATCGGTTATCTTTGCAATGATGGCGACTCCCTGAACACAACCTAAATAGATCATTTTCAGGTCTCTTTTTTTCAAAAATAAGGTCGATTTGCAGGTCTTATGGTATTTTATTTGTTAGAGATAGCTTTGATTTTTTTCTAGAAGCCAGTGTAGTTCTTTCAATTTTACATCTATCCTTATTTTCACTATGTGGACATTCCAAAATAGTAATGGTTATCTTTGAAAGAAACTGGCTGAATTTGGTTCCTTCTAAGTGTAATTACAAATACTGTTTTTTCATGAAGTCGCTAATTGGAATTTCCGCCAGCAGGGGTACCTGTTACTAAGTTTATTGTAGATAAAAGATCAAACGTAAGCAGTAAGAACAATATCGGTCCAAGCACACTACCGTGAGGTACTCCAGTGGATGCCTTGCACTACTTCAAAATTACCATGACCAATAGAATTAATAATATTCTGTAATTTTTACTGCATCAACAAATAAAGTCGGTCGAGATTTTGTAAAATTTGTATTTAGTTATTTTGCTTATTTTGTTAACTTTAATTTATCAGAGAATATTTCGTCATTTCTTTTTGGTTTCATTTTTATATAGCTTTTGGAGCTCCAGTTCTTAGCAATTAGGTTTTGATTCAAGATATATGGAAACATTTTCAATGAAAGTTCTGAACATCCAATGATCTTCTATTCTGAATCTTGATCTAGTTACAGACTTTGGAAAACACTTAATCCTCGATAATTATCCTACAGGATAGATAGATAGATTAGATGAAAGTGTATATATGCTGTGTAATAGACTAATAGTATTTCTATATGTGGCTTGCTCCACTTCCAATTAACGTATATCCTCTAATTAGTTGACATGGCGAATCGAGCTGCTGTGGCCCAGAATATTATGCTGATTCGGTATATTGGCAATGCCTGGAAGCGGCTTTCCGCACGAATTAACCCCCGAAACGCCCTCGAATTTAAGAGGGCACCAAAAGAGAACACCATCCAAGTAATTATATATCATCTACCTACCTAAAGTGTCAATTTGCTTGAGTTTAGTTTGATAACACAGTCCAATGGATTCGATCAAAGGTAGTAGCTGCTACTCTTTCTAATTTTCCCGTTGGAAGCAAGGGAATGGGCGTCATCTACATCATAGTTAAGAGAATTTACTATCACATATAGTCTTTTGTATTTTGATATGAATAACAAATTTACATGATTGAATTAATGTTATAAAATATCTTAATATTTATATAATTTCATGCAATGGTTGCTGCATCTGAAACAAACTAAATTTTTCGTCGTACTCGTACTACAAGATATTTCCTGTTTTTGTTTTGACCAGAATTATCTTTCCTGCTTTTGAGTAATGCTCCACTTCTAACGCTATTTATTTCTTACTTGATTGTCCCATGTACACTTTGGTCATCCTTTGGGAGAAGCTTTGAATTTTCAGCATAATGATCAAGTGCTTTTCTTAGTATTTCATCCCTTTATAGCGTTTCTGAATCTCATAAGTATACAAATCTTCAATCCATAGTAGTTTAGTTTGTTTGTTAGCTACTATGGTAACGATGATATAATACGTTTGTCTAATTATTAGTACTCTTATGTAACTGAATGTTTCTACTTCTAGAACAACCATGGCTCTGGCGGGACTCGAACCCGCGCTCACGATTTGCTCTTGCAGGCTACGAACGCATTTCCAGCGCCTTAACCCACTAAGCCATCGTAATCCCAAATTGCCTACATATACAAATTGTTGGATATCCGTTTTGATTTATTTTAGCTTCATTTCAATTCTTACATTCATTTCCTTAGACCTTTGTCCTGTAATGCCCACGGCATGTAAATAATAAATGAACACCAGTGAAGGTTTTCTGTCACAGACATCTCTGGATGAATTTTATTATCTTCAGAAATTTCTTATTCGTTGGCTATTCCACAGATATTTCTTCGCTTGTTTACTTTTGGTGGGACTCCCTCTGTAGGTTGGTTGGTAGATGAGAAGACTTTTGTTGAAGATGAAACTCTTGTGGTTTTGACGCCATGTGGTTAATATTATTTGGCAGTAAACATTCTGCCTAGGTGTATTACACTAGGCCTTGTTTTATTTTCTAAAATAACATCAAATATATATTTTTTGGACCTGTTCCCTATAGCTTTTTTCATTATAGTTTCAAATGTTATAACAAACAGCAGAAGTTCTTCGATATGGTTTTTAAAAACTAACTTAAAATAGATCCCTGAGTGCTAAAAGGCAATCTTGATTACGAATTTTTTAACCACCGCTTTTGGAAAGATTAAAAAGATTACAAGAGCTCTTTCAGCTAAATGATGGAAAACTCTAATATACCAGCAATTCTTGTATATAATTTTTTCTCAGAAACAGCTCTAACAATTTTGATCAAATTTGGTACATAGATAAGGTTCTAATTTTTAGGATTACATATATAAAAGCTCTCCTGACAAAACGGGAGGGCGCCCCCCACGAGGTCTTGAATGATCGCGCAAATTTGAAGTCCGCAACAACGGGTCTTTAAGAGCCGAGAAATCGATTGGCGATACATTCATTTCATAATGGATATAACCCTCGAGAGCCACGCTAGCTATTTCGGAAATGGCTCTGCAGTTCGCGATAAAAATTTCCTTATTGGGTTTTGGGGGTCGAAAAGGCGATTTGTGATATAGCTGAGTTCTGGTATGTTTCACATTCAAATTTATTTTGAAATCTGTAAATTATACCAAATTTTGAACTGTCTCTACGGACATTTAATAGAAAGGATGTGACTTCAAGCATAATACAATCAGAATTCAACCGGTTATCAGAACAATACTTACAGCACCAATTTATTTACACCGATGCGACCAAAGATAATAGCAAAGTTGGATGTGCAGTCGTTTTGGCAGACGCCGAGTTGCACTACCAACTCAGACGTTCAACAAGCATATTCCATGCAGAAGTGGTTGCCATTCTTAAAGCTGTGGAATTAATAAAAGGTGAAGCGGACCTTTCATATGTGGTATGCACCGATTCCCTTTCAGCAGTACAAGCAATAGCTACACGTTTCACCTGTAGTCCTCTAGTATGTAAAATACACGAAGTCTTCTTGAACAGAGTCCACCTCTTTGGAAGACAAGTCGACCTTTTTTGGATACCGTCACATTGTGGTAATCAGAGGCAACGAACGAGCTGATGCCGCAGCGAAAGTTGCATTAGAGATGGACGAACAACTAGTGCCATTCTTACCACTGCATTTTCATCAAGATTTAGAGAATGAGATTAGGAATTCAAGCAACAACAAATGGCAAGAAAACTGGAGGCAATAATGTACGAAGTTGAATACAATTTGCCCCATAATTGTCTCGATCCAAGTACCGACTGGTCGACGAGAAGGAGTGATTCTTCGTAAGCTCAGAATTGGATATACCTTACTTACCCACAGCTATCTGTTGAAAAGTTAAGAAAGACCCCTATGCAAAAGATGTGACGTAGAACTAATTGTACAACATGTTCTAGTAGAGTGCCCAAAGTACAGCGCAAAAACACGAATCTGGGAACTTCATTTGGTGATATTCTGCAACTAAATCACAGTACTGTTAAGAGACTCATGAAGTTTCTGAAAAGTTCAAATTTATACAGACTCATTTAAATTAGATAGAAATGTAACATTAAATTATACCTGAATTGTATTTGTGTGGTGTCAATGACCGGAAGGATGAGACAAATTTCTTGTTCTTTTTTTTAATAAAAAAAAAATAACCTGTAAATTATGAGCTATGTGAACGATAGAAGTAATATTTACCGATCGATCACAATATATTTTAAACAGAAATATGCACATTTTTGAACTAAGATTAAACATCCTTTAAACTCTTATAGACCCACTCGCAAAGCTCGGTCACCCAGATATTAAATTATTGAAAAAAGCAAATTTCTGAACAACTATTATCAGCTTATAAGGTACAATTTTATTTATTTAAAGCATCACGGCAAATTATCATTGTAAAACAATAAGAAGACAACATTAATAAATCCATGTACTATCTGGAAAATACCAAAAAAAACTGCTGTGCAGTGTTTTCCAGTTACGCTACGCTACCTACATTATTACACCTCCATTTTTAACTAGATATGGCTTTCTGAGGTAATTAAGATGCCTCCCTAGAGTAAAATATATTTTCTCTTTCTCTTAAATTAGGCCAAATTAAACGTTCAGCTTTAGCTCGGGGGGGCTCCTTTCTCTCCAAAGTCCCATTTTAATTATCGCAACCATTTAGGGAAATAATTACATATGTAAATGAACGTGCTGTTTTTTTTTTTCATTTTAAGCTCGTTCTAGCTTAAAGCATATACCTACTGTGCTAAATACAAAAATACAGCGATAAATCTGTTTAGTTGTGGAGAGATTTTGTTTATGTAACAAACATTAAGTCAGACAATTAATAAATTGTCTTGTATTAGTTGAAATTTCATTCAGATAAAAAATCTGTGGAAAGATAAAGTTTCGCATTGAATATGTATCAGTCATAAAATTTTAAATTTAGAAGTACATAACTCAAATTGTCCAAAACAGGTAAAGTGTGAAAATATGGTTGTTAAGGGATCCACATACGCTGCAACATGTTTATAAACCGCTTCGATCAACCCAGTTGATCATCACGACATCAGTACAAGTATTTGAATGAAAAGTTTAAGTAATTCAGTAATTTCTATAACAATAAAATATTAAACTATAGTTCCACAGTCAAATGTTCTAGAATCTTGATCTCTGCCAAGAGTCAAGATATATACAACCTCTTCCTAAATATAAAATATTAGCCTGGCCAGGCCTGAATTATGTTATCAGTTAATGTCATATTCTTAAATTAATTCCATATATCTGTCAATTTTCGTCGGCCGTTTTAACCCTCGCCCTGAGGTCACTTCACCTCATTTTTGCATGATTCTTGTCCAAAGAATTTTTTGCGTTGGCTAGCCAAGGCGAGGGTTTCTGTCACCGGGTGATCCAGAGTTTCCTCCTGCTTCCCGAAGAATCTGTACTCGTCATTCTCTGCTAGATCCATTCTCGTTAGGTGCTACCTGAGGCAATAATGCCCAGTAAGGAATCCAGTGAGGAGATGTAGCTTATTCTTGATAAGATCCAGATCAGTCTTAGATCTTGCAGTATTAAAGCTTCCAAAAACCTTTTGGAATGATCCAACTCAGAGTGTTTCCCTTTCGGTTTTTTTCTTCTCCTGAAACTCTTTCTTGTAGGTACATTTACCTGTATCACAGAAAGGTTCTGGACCAATTAAAGGAGTTCGTTCTCCTTTTCTGGCAAGTGTGTTGGCTTCATTCAATTTGATTCTCGAGTAGAATCGGGAATCCATACTAAACAGATCTTGTTTTTCTTGCCTATTTCGTTGAGTTTTCTTCGGCACTACTATAAAATCCTAGAATTAATGTTATGTGAGCTCAGTGCTGTAATCGCAGCCTAAATATCAGCATGTATAGCTATATCACATTTCTGATAGTTTCTTTCTAGGTTCATTTCCACACATCTTTCGATTGCTACGTAACGATAGTGAGCATTTGCCAGTCCCCGTCGTGGTTTTAGAACCATATGTGTACCATTTGATGGCATTCTTTTTGAGAGCTTGGATTGTGGGCTCCCTTTCCCAATCTTCTTTTCTACTTAGTTTCATGGTAATAGCTTTTTCGATGCTAATATTCCTTATCATCTCGTCACTGAGAAAATTAGCTGATTGGATGTATTTGCTCTCCGATTCCTAATTTCCTCATTGCCGTTACCTTCCCTGGCTAGTATTAGAATTACCTCATGGGCTAGCCTATCTATCACAAGATGAAGAAGTGCGAGATCTATGATGATCTTCAATGCCCTAGTTGGGCACGTTCTCATAGCTCCGGTGATACAAACACAGGCCAACCTTTGTATTCTATCGAGGCTTTTCCTCGTAGTGTCCTGGCTTGCCTTGGCATGCCAGACTATTGCCCCATTAAAGTTATTATTGGTCTCACAATCATGACTTACATCCATCTCAGTATTCTTGGGTTAAATCCCCGAGTCTTACCAGCTAGACTTCTGCAAGCCATCACAGCCTGCTAGCAGTAATCTCAATATGCTTGTTCCATAGAAGCTTGCTATCTAGAATAATTATTTCCAGATATTTGACTTCAGCCTTCCATTCTATGATGTCTCCATTTGAAGAGAGGCATTTCATAGCTAGAAATATCCTTCTCCGGGTGAATGGGATTACTGTGGTCGTGGTTGGGTAAATATGTAGCCCCACTGACAAGCACCATTGCTCAAAAGTTTTGAGGCTCTCTTGCTCTAAGTCGCATAAGGTGCTCCCGAATTTTCCTCTAACTATTGTTAGTTATTCCTAACAAATAATGCTGATAATTATTTTGATTCATAACTTGTTCTATCATTTAAAGTTGAAACGGTGAAATATCTATATATTATATGTTCATAGCCATTTTTTCTATAATCATTTATTCAGAATGATTGGGGAAAATGGACAAAAGCACCATAATTGATATTGATTAGGCTCCAAGCTATGCCCTATTATATATAGGCATAACAGCGGGTCATATTTAAAATGGAAACGCCGTTGGGGTATCATCATCATCATCATTTTTCTATTTATATATATAAAAATACAAATATTAAAACCAAATTTATGCGAAATGCATATTCGTCCGTGCGTCTGTATTATTATTGTAACTCCAATGATGAGAATTTCAGCGTGTAGGTACGTAATACCAGGAAAATTCTATTTAAATAAAATATTGAATAGTAGATATTAACGATTTTTGCCATTGTTCCAATGGCAAAATGTGCGTATGTTTGTTCGGGTTATAAAAGGTTCATATAATTGACGCATTGATTCCAGACTGCTTTGTTCTCTTTCAATAACGAATAAAAAAACTTGAATTGAAGCTGTCAAAACTATCAAACCATTAGCTCAAATTGTTCAAACAACTCAAAATAGATCAATTCTTCACTATTATTGATAGAGGTTATTTATTAGGGTTTCATAGCTTAAAGGTGATAAAAGGAATATTTAAAAGGTTTTTTTCGTCAAAACTACACCAGTAATTTCATAGAATAGTGAAGTAAAAGCTCTCTGGTGGTGGTATAGTTTGATGTATAGTTGTAAATAATTGAACTTCACAAAATTCATTTTAGCAAATAGGTATGGTATGTCATCCTTTCTCTAAAACGACCATTATAGAGGGTTGGCTGTCTTTTACATAGGAACATAGAGGGCAAAACTGATCGCATGTCGTTGCTAGAAATTAACCTCAATCTTTACTCAACCTAAATTGAAAACATCAGTGCGATACCTATATAGTTTTATAGCTACAGTGATTTTTTTATTATAACAAATCAGTCGAACAATGGAATTTTAAACCGAGAACATTTTCCATAATTTTTTACAAATTTCAAAGGCAATTATCTCAACACGAATACCTTGCCGAGTTGATTTCTGTTTTCGGCAATGATTCTCGTTGGTAAGGAGAATTTAACCGAGGAAGGGTTAGCCTTAGCGACGATCCAAGGCCAGATGCACCAAAAAAATTTGTATGAGGAATTATGGTTAAGAAAATTAGTTTCCCTTTAGATATCGCATCTGTTAACCGAAAAACAGAAAGAAGCTAGGCACAGTCGGTGTCTGAAAACTATAGATCACTTTGAGACAGGAAGACAAAAACATGTACTGCCATCTATCTCGGTTGTTGTTGATGATACAACCTTGCAGTTTTTGCCGTCTTGTGTTATTTTTTGTGAAACTCAAGATGGCCTAAGCAGGTTTTGCCTAAATTCTTTTGTTCAATAGTTACGGGGCGTTTTTGAAAATCCCCACAGATCTACGAAGTTACTCTGCGATATTGTCTAATTTTATGCAGAATCTAGTGGCGCACGCTATTTTTTTTGGGGCTATGGAAATGGATATACGATTTAAACTTATGATTTTTTTTTTCAATGGAACCCCCTGTATTTTATTAGCTGATTAAATTTTTTGTTTTTTTAAATGATATAGGTATAATATATGAACATAAAGTTTTTAAAAATCTCTAAAACATTGAATTTTAATAGAGGGTTGTGGTTTCTTCATACAAAAAAAGTTTCAATTGACGGAATATTAATTGTGAATTTTCCATGAAAGAAGCAAAAATAATACTAACGCTTATTCACTATTAAAACACAAGACTTATTCACTGAATTGTTCAATTTGATGTCCGTTTTCCCTAACACATAACTGACACTTTCTCAATACGTCTTAATGCATTTATATTTATTAAGGGCCATATTTTTTGTATGAAAAACCCATAGCCCACTATTAAAATTCAATATTTTGGAGCATTTTTAAGATTTTTATATTCATATATTATCTGAAGTACTTTCACCCTTCTATACGGGTTGAATTTCGAAATATTCTTTCTTATTCCTTATTAAATATCAATATCTGGGCGACCGAGCTTTGCTCGGGTCACACAGGATTTAGAGTGGGTCTATATGTTTAATCTTAGTTCAAAAATGTGCTTATTTCTAGTTAAAATGTATTGCGATCGGTAAATACTGCTTTTATTGTTCACATATTCTATGAATGATAAATACTTATACCAAAACTCTTGAAATAGCTAGTGTGGACCTCAAGGGTCATACATACATATGAATTTTCATCGAAATCGGTAGACCAGATTCCAAAATAAAATTTGCATATATATATATATATATATATATATATATATATATATATATATATAAATATATATATTGATTTTGTATTCTTGACTGGATTTATAATAAATAAAAAGATGTTCTTGGGGATGCAGTCATATATTCAATAAAATTCTTTGACTGAAGCCGAGCTTTCGAGAATGTTTATTCTCTTCTTCAGGGCAAACTACAAATCGTTACAAAATTATTTCAACAACAAATTAATAGTATTATAAAAATACTTACAATCGTGAATTTATAATAAATTAACCAAAAACAGGAAAGATTTCATATTCATCAATTACAAATGTCATTATTTATATTTGTCATGGTAACACAATAAGTAAAAAAGTATCTAGATTTTGTTGATACAAATGAATATTACTGAATGATCTTTATATGTTTGTGGCTATTTGAACAAGGAGCACAATTAAATTAAAATTATTATTAAGGCAGATACAGGTTCAGTTTAAAAAAAAAAATGTAATTTAAGAATATTGCATAAATACTTATATATATATATATACCCATACATAGACTAAATTACGTCAACTTTATTTGAGGGTAAAGCCAATATTAGATCATCAACATATCGTTTGATAAATGGAATAAAAATAACAGAAAAATCTGGAGTAGTATATAAAGTAAATTGCCTAGACTGTGAATTATCATATATTGGTCAAACTTCCAGAAATATTTCGGGAAGGATTACATCTCATAAAAGTGATATTAGACGAAATAAAAAATCTTGTGCCTTGACAGAACATGCTATCAGTAAGAAACATAGTATTGATTTTGATAATACTATTGCACTATGTTCTGAGAAAAATTATTTTAAACGTGGTTTCTTAGAAATGGTGAATATTAAGAAACATAATAACACTATGAATAAACGCTCAGATATAAAGGGACTTAGTTCCATTTATTCTTATATTCTAAAATTATATAATGATAATTATAATAATTTTTCTCCAGATGTATCTCAAAATTAATATATATAAATATTTATGTATAGTTAGGTATGTAATATGTACCTATACTTGACATGTAATATTTATTTTTTGTTTATATATGTATTTATGTATGTGTATATATGTAAATTGGTTATAAATTGATTAATGTGTATGGGATATATGTACTTATATATAGACGAAGGACTGGTCTTAACTGATTTTATAGTAATTAACTTTAGAATCTTAGTTTTCAATAAACAATAGAAATATTTAGATCAACTTATTAGTGAGAGAAATTTAGTTGATCAAAGATAATTATTCTCTTAAAATTCATTATATGTTTATTTGAGATTAAATGTATAATCTATTTATGAAAGATTTTCATAACATTTAATGTTTTCGAAAATATGCATGCTGATTAGTGAGAGATATCAGCTTGTTTTCTGGAAAAGTGAATGATTTTCAAAATGTTTCATTCTTATGTCGTATTGTGAGAGAATATGATTACACTTATATAGAAGTTTTAAATAATATTATGTATCTTTTTCTTTTAACTGTCAGTTCAAGCCTAGATTAAACGTAATTTAGTCTATGTATGGGTATATATATATAAGTATTTATGTAATATTCTTAAATTACATTTTTTTTTTTTAAAACTGAACCTGTATCTGCCTTAATAATAATTTTAATTTAATTGTGCTCCTTGTTCAAATAGCCACAAACATATAAAGATCATTCAGTAATATTCATTTGTATCAACAAAATCTAGATACTTTTTTACTTATTGTGTTACCATGACAAATATAAATAATGACATTTGTAATTGATGAATATGAAATCTTTCCTGTTTTTGGTTAATTTATTATAAATTCACGATTGTAAGTATTTTTATAATACTATTAATTTGTTGTTGAAATAATTTTGTAACGATTTGTAGTTTGCCCTGAAGAAGAGAATAAACATTCTCGAAAGCTCGGCTTCAGTCAAAGAATTTTATTGAATATATGACTGCATCCCCAAGAACATCTTTTTATTTATATATATATATATATATATATATATATATATATATATATATATATATATATATATATATATATATATATATGTATGTATGTACTATCATTCCTCGTTTAATATAATTAAATAAAGAGAACTTCTATTCAAAATTTTAGCTTTGTATGTCTGTGAGTTAATCAGGACTTTTCTTCATTATTATTAGATATACATCATTGTTATAAGAAAGAGAGAGAGGTGTATCCGGGTTGTATTATATCATATTGTGCAGTGGTGCGCACCTTATCGGTCAATAACAATACAATACATCAAACATTCATATTTTAATTACTATTCCATGAAAACACACACGTTTACAATGCACAATGAATGCATTATATAGTTACCTATGTACCTGGATTATAAATATAACAATATCTACGGCTGGAATGCATAAAGAGGACAGAAGAGGCAGGCAAACATTTAATAAAAATATAATTGGAATCTCGTTCCGGAAAATCATCATCATTTCATTTCATTTTATAATGAAATGATTCGATCGATGTGGATGGGTATATATATACAGTGCGTTCATAACGTATGAAAAAGATGCAAAATATATTCTAAAATATTAACCTCAATAACAGCAAATTATAAATTCATCCACCCGTCTGTCAGCTGTCTGTATCCCATAAATATTAATATATAGCCAGTAGATTTATTTTCTTTTAAAATGGTACGGAGTCGTACTTGGACACATTTTTTTATGTTTATGTGCAATTTCTGCACAGTATCTAAAAGTACTCAGATTTTGATGATTTTTTCCATTTGAAAGAGAATTGCTGAGAAATGATTCTTCTAAAATCTTGAATAAAACTTATTCACCGATCACAATTGACCAAACTAGCTGGTGTGTCATAAATTGTAATACTTCAACAGAGTTGACCCCCTTGAATTGATACGACACTGGTCTCGCTACTGCTGCAACCAATGATGTATAATGAATACTGAATTCACGACGTTTTTTGTACAGACCAATCGAAAGACATAACGTTAGCCTCCAGAGTACTAAAAAGTTATTTCTCTATTAAATAGATGCAGGTGGGCGTTTTAAGAAAATTCGAGGTACGCCTATTGGATTTGCTGCACTTCTAGAGCGTCATCTCAATCCATATTGGCCGAGTAAACATGATGGCTGTGAAGCAGTAACATCGGCGTGCGGAGGGGTATTTATTCGGGCTCACCGCAATACGTAGTTGTAATTTAAAAATATTTTATTTCACACACTACTTTATTCTTTGATACTTACAATTGAGATTACTTATAAAAGAAGAACGAATAGAAAATCAGCCGACGTTAGGATGTGGAAATCGAAAAGAGGAGCTCGTGACCGCAAGCTGATACCGGCCGAGTTAAAAAGATGGTGAAAGTTTGGACGAGTCAGCCGGGCGCGGGTTCATATCCCAACTGTCATTTTCTATACTTCTTTCGCCAACAGAAAATCAGTGACAACAATGTAATTGATATAACTGCGACATTTGAAAAGGAAGAATAGCAAAAGGAGAATAAAAGACCGAAAGCCGGCCCAATACCATGGATGATCTTCGAAAAAAAAATCATCAGACTACTACTTTTTGATTGATTGTTAATCAATTGTTACTAGGTTTTTATATTGAACTAGATGAAGCCCATGACTTCGTCTGTGAAAAATACTCTAAGCACCCCGTGCGAAATCGAATATTTAAGGAAAATCAAAAACTATTGTAGGTACCACCAAATGTCAGTATTTCTAATAAAGATTATCGATATTGTAAAAGATACCTACTCTATTCTTGTAAAATTTGAATTTTTTGACAAGGCTCGTAGACGAATTCATAAAATGATACTATTACTCCATTTTGTGTTTTAAGCAATGCAGATATTTATATCTAGAATAACATCTTTCATAAAAAGAGAAATAATCATATTTTCCATACGGTGCCGGCTAAATTGGACACTCTTTATATGGCGGATCACTTATCGGGATAAAGACTATTCTATCTCTGAAGTTAGACCAAGAAATACAACTTAACAAAATTTCATTAAAATCAGTTGAGCGTTTTCGAAGATTAGGAAAGGAGCATAGTGACACGGACTTTTGACCGACGTAAAAAAGGAGGAGGTATACAACAATTTGGCTGTCTGTTTGCTTTTTTTACTATTTGCTTTTTTCATGTATGATAATTTTTGTTTCATTTGACAGAGGAGACATGAGAAATTATCCCATATTCAGATAGACTCAAATCTGAAATCTCCTTCTCTCCAAAAACCGCCCCTCGAAGGATGGTAGGGGCAATTTTTCTCGAAAATCTAAAATCTGAGACGGCAAAATAAAAGGTGAGGCTATATCCGGAAACTTTTCAATTGAAAATTTTTCCAAAAGAGTTACGGTTCTCGAGTTACAGCAACGGAATGTCTGAAATATATGATATGTGTATTTCCGCCATGTGGAAGGGGAAATTGAAAATGTGGAACGGCCAAATTAAAGAAGAGACTTTATGTAGCAACTTTATATTGAACATTTCTTCAAAAGAGTTACGGGTTTCGAGTTACAGCAGTAAAGTCTGAAATATGTATATCTGCGCCGCGATGTTTTGAGATCTCTCAATGATAACAAGTACAAGCTAAGCCTATGAGTGGGTAATAGGATAAGTACCTAATAACTTTTTTTGGTACTCGTGCACGTTCAACAATTTTCATGACTTATATTACACCCAAAAGTGTGAAATAAGTATTTTTTACATGAAATTAGAAACGACTTTATTATTTGTTGCACAGAAAAATACAAAATAGTATATTATGTAATTCTTTTGCTGCTGGTACTTATGGAGTTGGCGCCTACAACAATGGCACAACTTCAACAATTTTCATGACTTATATTACATCCAAAAGTGTGAAATAAGTATTTTTTACATGAAATTAGAAACGACTTTATTATTTGTTGCACAGAAAAATACAAAATAGTATATTATGTAATTCTTTTGCTGCTGGTACTTATGGAGTTGGCGCCTACAACAATGGCACAACTTCAAAAAAATTCAGTGCACTAACTAATAAAGTCGGTCCAATTTTTTGTAAAAAAATATTTAGATATATTGTACTCATAGATTTTGTTTTTCTTTGTTGTTTTAAGAAGCAATAAAATCACAGTAAATCATACGAAATATTACCAATAGCATTTAAATTCTTTTTAGTTTTTTTTAATTTTCAAGGTCGCCATTTTGAATTTACAAAGTCAGCCATACTGATTATCCATTATAATTATTCAACGATTGATTTTCGAACTCAAGTTATTTTATGAACGCACTGTATATGTTTGTCTATTTGTTGTGCATGCGGGTGTGTCTCTATTTAATATAATATGAACTAGATATCAAATTGCTACATCACATTGGTTTACATGTCTAATGGGGGATTGGTTTTGCAATCGATGGAAGGCTGATTGGTTGGGTTACCGCGTTTGATGGACATGTAGATATCTACATGTATGTATTTGAGATGTATCAGTGACAAGGCATCAAAGATTGCGGTTGATTATTATATGTCCTTTTAGTGGTATTGATATATAAGAAATTAATGAAATGGCCGGTGGATAATAGCCACCAACTTATTTTTTTTATGATTCCTACATTATTTCAACATATAATTTATTTTATCAACTTTCTATTTCACAGTTTTTAGTGATCGTAGCTAAAACTCACAAAGAAGTAATTTTTAGCTATTTTATTTTCTTAATAATTTAGCAAGAAAGCATATTTTACAAGTTATAGAATAAGATAGAATAGAAATTTATTCCCCTTAAATAACATACAAAGTACAGAAGGTAAGTCAAGATATGTATTAATGTGTGTAAAGGATATGTATAATACAGGGTGGTCCGAATTATAATGGAGAAAATTCAACAGCGTATTCAGCAGATAAAAATAATTGGAAAAGTTCATATAAACTTATCTCCAAAAACGGTTTTTCTTATTTAGAAAAAACTTGACTAGATTTTGATTTCAAACTTAGTAGGTACTATTGCCACTTAAAAACAAATCTATAGCATGATAAAAACTTGTTTTCGATTTACCAGTGGCGTTCGTGAGACCGTTTTATTTAATTTAAATAATAAAAAAAGTTGTACGCCAATGGTTTATCGCAATTTTGTTACCAAATTTATATATTCTGATCAATTCTAAACAAAAATGGTCTGTCTAGTCTTTTCGCTAAAAGAAAACGTTTTCGAGAAAAATTATTTTTGTTTGTATGTGCACCTAATATCTTAGGTTGCAAATGTGTTGTAAATAAAAACGAATTTAAATAGCGCGAATTATCTCAATTTAATTAGCAAACCTCAGATATTAGGTACACATGCAAACAAAAAATATTTTTGGTTGGTTTTAGCGAAAAGATAAAGAGAACATTTTTGTTTAGAATTGATCAATATATCTAAATTTATTAACAAAATTGCGATGAATCATTGTCGTACATTTATTTATTATTTAAAATAATTAAAACAGTCTCACGAACGCCTCTGGTAAAACAGAAACAAGTGTTTATCAAGCTATAAATTTGTTTTTAAGTGGCAATAATACCTACTAAGTTTGAAAGCTAAATCTAGAAGATTTTCTTTCAAAATAAGAAAAGCACTATCTTCTTTAACACCCGGTATCTCCAAAACGAAGCGTTTTTTGAGATAGGTTTATATGAACTTTTTTAATTATTCTTATCTGCTGAATACGCTGTTGAAATTTCTCCTTTATAATTCGGACCAACCTGTATAGTAGTTAGATGTACATAATGCATGTATTTAAAAAAATATGTAAATAGAAAAAGATATATATACAAGTAGAATTTTTGAAAAAAAAAATAAAAATAGTTTTTATTAGGCATCTAAGATTTGAACCGTACCTACTATTGCTCTCTTTCTCTCGATTTGAACTATACTTATGTATATCTGTTTGCCAGCAACAGCAATTCCACAACAAATTAGTGTTTGTCTACCACAACACACATAACCATAGAGTAATAGATACGACGATCTGCCAGAGAGGACCTATATACCAGAGAACATAGACGTATATATACGCTCCATGCTCGTGCGTAATTCCAGTGACGGATCCCAGTATCCGACATTGTTGTTCCATGTCGATGAAAAAGTGATCTTGCTTGAATGAGATAATTATAATTAATAAATATTGGGTCACACTTGGAGCTTAACAGGCGGCGAGATGTCTGCGATCTAAGTTCGAATTAGAAATTTCAAGTCTCTAGACCGTATGGGGCCGGAGAAATCGCTGCGGAGTCCATTGATACAAGAACCGAAAGTAATAAAAACTATTTAAAAAGATATGTATTATGTTGTCCGGAAAGGAAAATTCCTTGATGTAGTAAAAATGATTTAGTTGGAGGAATGATTTCACGCTAGTCTGGAATGAATTGTAAGGCTTTTGATTTGATGTTATGTGGTATAGCATTAAAAAAACTATACATTTGTAAATGGGAGATTTGGGAAACATAGCTGTTTTATGAGGCGCCAAACGGAAATTTTTGGTCCTTGTGTTATAGTCATGAATATAAGACTGTTGTTGAAAGGTGTTGAAATATTTACTGATGCAGTTGAAAAATTTCATGTTGTAAATAGAAGGAACATTTAAAATTGAGTATTTCTTGAATGATTCTCTACAACTTGTACGATAGTCTAAGTCTAAACATTAATCTCTTTTGTGAAAAAATGAGTCTATTAAGATCATTGGCACAACCCCAAGACATTATATTATAAGAAAGGTGACAGTAAGAGTGTGGATAATATAGCTTTAACAGAGTTCGCTCATTAACTTTGATTTTATTTGAAGAATTCCATAAAATGCTTTGTTTAATTTGTTAAATACATGTTTTATATGATTGTTGAAGTTTAGCACTGGTTGTAAAGGGAACTAGAAATAGTCCCTTTATTATCTTAAGGATCATTTTGTATAGATGAAAATTTAAACATATTGTTTTCTAGTTTTCTGGTCATTCGATATCAAATATTTTTTTTGCATTAGAACTAGATTTCCTTGTATGTCATATAAATTTTGGTTTGTACTTCTTCAAGGAACCGTTATTGTTGTATCATTTGCAAACATTATAACTAACTTTTGCAGATAAGGTTTGGTAAGTCATTCATAAACAATAGAAACAACGGTCCCAAGACCGATCCCTGAGGGACATCTAGTGACGCAGATTCTGAGTATTCGCTGTTAATGTTTACCACAAGGTGGCGGTTGCTTAGGTATGATTCAATCCAATTTAATAAGATACTCCATATGCCAAGGGTGTATAGCTTTTTCAGTAAAAATTCAGAATGTAAGCTGTCGAAAGCCTTCAAGATTGACGTAGACATAGTCCATGATTGATTTGTGCCAGTTTCCACAGACTCATTTTTCCTAGAACCATGTTGGCTCGTAGTAAGAATATTTATCATTAAAATTTGTATTTACAATGTAGACACATCTCTCAAGTATTTTGGAAATCTCGGAGAAAAGTGAAATTTTAAGATTTCTCAATATTAGTTGAATTTCCTTTTTTTGTACAACGGAAAGATGACTGCTAATTTGAACTTATCTAAAAAGGTACCTGTTTGCAAATATATATTTATCATGTGAGTTAAAGAAAGAACAATGATAGATGGAATTGCCTTTAAAATTTTAGAGGTAATCTCATCAAATCCCGACAATTTATTGTTTTTTGACTTCCGAATTATCCTGGCCACATTACTTTCTGCATTTTGAGGGATAAAAATTGAATTTTATATGTGATGTACTACTGTACAGGAAGGAGCTCGGTAAATTATTACGAAAGTATGCTAATACATGGCATATATTCGAGAAATAAGAGGAAAACGTATTAATAATGTCTTTATAATCAGAAATGATCAGACTGTTTATTTCTAATGAAAATTCTGTTATATATTGTTTTGTTCAACCCATATTTTTGTTAATCATTCTCCATGATTCTCTAATTCTGTTGTCTGACGATTCCAACCTATTATTAAAATATTCTTTTTGAATAATCTTAATTAGAGATTTGAAGACTTTTTTTGCTTTGTGAGTAATGATATTTGACTTTACATGAGTTGAAACATTTCATAATTTGGTGTAAATTATTCACATGATTATAAAGTAGAGCAATTTCTCTAGTGTACCAATTCTTATATTGTCATTAGATACTCTGGAACACAAAACAGCATTGGAATTTAAAGATCTTACTCATTTATCAATAATTAGAAACAATACACCTAATATTTATACAATAAAAATTTGTAAACCTAGATGCAATGTTAGCTAATAATCCTTGAGTCTTCAATACTTGAGTACAGATCAGTTTCTCTTCATATTTATATCTATTATTTCTGCTCTGATACATGATACTACGAACAGAAGAAATGGGTTCTTTTTGACTCCTTTGGTTAATAGAATTAATACAGCTACAGTTTGTTATTGAATACTAATTATTTCAATCATAACAGAAGTGATACTAAATAAACGAGTATAAGTGAATAATCATAGAATTGGAAAGTGAGAACAAACTTGCAACTCAACTATCTCACGTCCTATTTCGACAAAGCGCCAAACTCTTCGAGAGAAGACAGCCAATAGCTTTAGCTAACGATAGTCAAAGACCTATAAATTGAGTATTCAGTATGCAGCAAGCAACTACTGGATTAAAACTGGGAATATGCCTTGAAACTTTGTGCATAGGTATATATATATGTACCTATATATTGAATAAGTAGTGTGGCGATGCCGCAGCCACCAGCTTAATCTTGGTCTGGGAGACAGTACGATATCGATAAATCACCGTTCCAACTAAAACGAATCGACATTTTGGAAATCGACTACTCGAAATGGGAGGGAATCCCTGCGACTATCAATCACATTGGCGTCCATGCCCAAACAGATTTAGGAAATCGTCAGATATATCTATATATTATAATGTGAAAGAATTTCGTTTTGTCTTCTATAAAATCAATACCCACTTTGAAGAATGTAGGAAAAGGAATACCTATGCTGGTGTTCATTTGACTAAATTAAAAGTATATCTGAATTTGACTAACAGATGGACAAAATTAAAAAACTCCTCACAATAAATAGTAGCTACTGAGCAATAGACCGATTGCATTAAGCGAAGATTGTTCTCCGCATGCGCAGCGGGAAGTTTCAACGACCACTCTCATTTGAAATTTTACTCTTTTCTACAGAACCTACTATTCCTGTGCCCAAATAATTCCATCTTAATGGCTGTCTGTGAGCGTTTCTATCAACTTCTTTATGTTCTATGACATGTATGAGCTTTTACCAAAAAACATTGCTTCTAAATAAGCTTGAGAGAGGTATTCTATGGCCGATAATTCGCGCATGCGGAGAATTGAAATCATTAATGCAATTGGTCTATTGCATCCATCTTATCAATGAAAATGATATCATTTTCCTTAGTACAACAAAACCTACCAGTGCCGTTTCCCTCATTACACCACCCCATTGCCATCGTTCTGGCCAAAATTCGCGTAATATCCATTACATACGAGCACAACACAATAACGAACGTTACCTACCCTTACAGCAAACATACATACAAACTGTAGCATCGAATGGATGATACCTACACAATAATTATGCAAGTTGCGGTGGTCAAACCAATGCAGATAATATATATATCTAATAGGTATCTGAATACTGTTTGCCTATCCCCAGTTCAGTGACAACAAAAAAGGGGAACGGACAACGAGACACCATATCATTACACCACCACATGGTTTGCACGTTCGAACGCTAAATTGGATCCAGGAAAACGAAATTTCCAACCAAATTTGGAGGGAAAACCGAGAATAGGCAAACGTTGAAGATACATCTTGTATTCGAGACGACAAAAGATTGCCGATACGTCATTAAGGCAGACAAAACACATGCGCTAAATGTAGCATGATGGTTTGTTGAAACATAAACAGAGAGAAATATAGCTTTAATATGATCCCGATATTCTCGACAGATTCCAACTAGTCGGCCAGCAAAGAAATATGTTGTTTTGTTGATCGTTTGTCGACTGAATGCAATCTTAATGAAATCAATCTACTTGAAGGTGCATATCATTGATAACTTACTTAACTGTATTTATATTATCGATCTTGATAGAATTAAATTTCTAAATTTAGAGAAAAGTCCTGTAAACACGTAAAGAAGAGCATTAAATATGCAGCATATGAAGCCTTGGAGAAAGATGAAAGTAAGAAAAGAAGCTTAACCTCAACGAGAAAAAAATCTGCATCAAAAATGGCTAAGCACAAAGTTTGGAGAAGATTCAAAGTAATAAAAAATAGTAATAGAGAAAAACAATAAAATATAATAGAGATTAGAATAGAGACGGACAATAAAGTCTATCAAGACAAATTCAACTAACCAATATGGAAACCATTGCCAACCACTGCATCTGAAGCAATAACTCAGTTTACTGAAAATGTAAACTATCAAGTAAGGCAGTTTACAAGTTACATGAAAATGATGTGAGAAGGGCCTGAATAACAAAGAAAGCGACGCTAGCTTATCTGTACCCAGATGTATTTATTATACGTGAATCGAATTTAACAACAGATAATAATTTAAAAAAATACAGGAACAATGGAAGAACGCGAAATATGATTTTGTTTTCACCAGTAGCAGTAGTGTGCTTTTTAAGCAAAATATTTTGATGCATTTCTAATCAATTAAGTAATAAATTTAACATTTTATTATTTTTATAGCACGTTTCTAAGTTAAGAAGACATCCTTTGAAGCCATTGAGAACTCCGCCAGCAAAAACGAAATAAATCCAGTTACTGTCAGGTGGATAAAATCAATGCTGAAAAGCAGACACACTACTTCAAAAATGGGAGAAGAAACCAAAACTATAAGGACTGCCAGAGGTTGCCCTCAAGGATGCTTCATATCTCCTTTGCTATGGTCCATCGTAGTGGATGAACTCCTTGGCAAACTAACTGAGATGGGTTATGAGGTTATTGGCTATGCAGATGATATCACCCTAATAATCTCAGGAAAAGACATGAAAACTCTTCGAAGTATGCTGGAAAATGCTCTTGCACTTGTGCTAAGCTGGTACAGGGGTAAGGGACTGAACATTAATCCCAAAAAGACGGTTATCATACCGTTACTAAAAAAAAGAAATTGACATTGAAGTCCCATTCCATTTAATCCATTTGGGAGGTAATGAAATAATGCTTCCAAGGTAGTTAAATATCTGGGTTTATACCTGGACCAAAAACTAATCTGGAATAGATAGTTGACACATATAAATGAAAAAACCCTAATGAATCTCAATGTATGCAGGCACCTAGTGGCAAAAACATGAGGCTCAGTCCTACTGGTCTTATGTAACAATAGTCCGACCGGTAATAACATATGCAGCTTCAGTCTGGTGGCTGAAAACAGAAAAGAGTTCGATTCAAAATGAACTCAAAAGAATTCAAAGACCAGCATGCATAGGAATCTCAAGGGCAACGCGTACAACTCCAACTGCAGCAATGGAAGACATCCTGAACTTGACTCCACTGCATTTACATATTCAGAGGTGTGCATTAGGCGAACCCCTAGAAATTCAAGGAACAAGCAAAACAAGATATGCGAGAGTGACGGGACAATGGAGTATTCTAAACAAAATCCCATTTCTAAAAGACATTCCAGTCGATGATATGGGAACATAGCTCTGTTTTTACAGAAACTACGAATTAAAAATACCAAAAGTGGACGAATGAATAAAGACTGTGGAAAAGGAAAGGATTACCTAAGCCTAGTACAGTGGGACGGCCTGGGGATCTGGGATCTTCCACAGAAATACACAGAACCCTGAGCGGGAGTTGCACAATTTTTCAGGCAGAGATAATGGCTATTATTGAATCCACCCATGCGATGTGTCAGAGGAATGAGATAGGGGCAAGAATCTATAAAGCACGTGATAGCCATGTTGCCATCGAAGCAGTGGCAACTGTTGCTAAAAAAATCAAAACTACTAAAGGAATGCCATGAAGGTCTTGTGCAACTGCAACTTCCAATAGGCCCCGAGCCATTCAGTGGCAACAACATGTCAAAACGGAAAAAAGGGGATTCAAGGTTGAACACCAAATACTGGCACGACCTAGAATAAGTCATTATTCTGGCCAAACCACTACTAGACTGGCAATATTCAAAGGAAAATAGCCCACTTCTCCTAAAAAGAAATGATTTGTGAAACTTGGGTGATATCACTTACTAACTGAATGCGAAATCTTAGCGTTTAAAAGACAAAGAGTCCTAGTAAGGCGTTTCCCACCTATGAGGACCTAAAAGCCTGTGTTGGAAGACCACTAATTGACTATTTCAAGGAGCTAGATTTGAACCCGGAAATAAATATACATTAGTACAACATCACGTAATGGTACCAAAGACCTTAAGATCGAGATACCCCACAAAAGGAAATGTCCCTGGTGCCCATCGTTTTCATAATAATAATAATAATAATAATAATAATAATAATAATAATAATAATAATAATAATAATAATAATAATAATAATAAGTTAAGAAGATTATTTGGATAAAATAATTCCATATATTTCAAAATCACCCACTATATTATGTATTGACTAACATGAAATCAGCCAAATTATTTACAAGACTCTAATGAACTACACCATACAAAGCCATAAAGTTCTTTCACCTAACAAAAAAAATAATAAGAAAAGTTAACAATTCCCTCCCACTCACGTTACGTATTTTTCTAATGTCCGCCGGGAGCTCTCTCAGCTCTCTGTAAAAACTATCGCCTTTAAAAACTCAGCAGCAATGCATGCCGCCTTTTCATACCTCCTCCCCCTTGCTTGGACAAGCTACACTACATCATCTCTAATGCTATTAACAGCAGATGCTCTAGCTAGAACTCTAGAGTCTAGTCTAGTGTGTAGCTTTTGTTGAAGCAGCACAGAATTCTCAGTAATTAACTTAACAGTATTTTCCCACAGTATACGTTATTAGAGATGTATTTTGAGCTTGTGCTGACTAGCTCGATTCCTCGACTTTGTTTTTAGTTGTCTTTGATAAGCAGAGAAAATAATTCATATGAGATAGATATTCTTTTTACAAAAACTAGGAACGAATTTGTAGTTAATGCTCAGAAAAATACAAAATAATGTTAATTCTATTCACTCCATGCATTGGGGCCAAAATTAATTTTACTTTAGAAAAAAATCCCAATTTTATAAAATTAGAAATCATAAACTCCCTTGCTTTGGTCAAACTGACAGAAATTCTCAAGTAATTATCTTAATGAGCAGATGGGTGTTATGTCCCAACCCCTTACTGTACACCGGGTTCCTTTAAAGGTCGTTACAAAGTCTTCAGGCTGAAATAAATCTTTTCAAGTAAACTTACCTTGGCAGAAAATTGCTTTGTCTTTTAATGCCCTGAAGATACAATTTTAAAATTATTTTTTGGCTAAACATTTAAAGCGGCTAATGGGATTTTGACGAAATTTGGTACGATGGCATAGTTTTATATGCCAAAATATCTCATGTAAAACTTATAATTAATATTAGTTCACGAGCGTGGAAAATGTATTTTTTTTTTCATTTACCTGCCTTTTGGATTTCTCTGCCAATGTATGAAGAGGGTAGAAAATTTAGATCAACTAACTCATTTACTACATAAAGCTACTGTTCTCTCTCGTGGTTTTCTCAAGACCTGTAGTTTAATAATTGCAATAGTTTTAATAAAAAAATAACCTGCTTATGGTCTTAAATCAGCAGTACACGAACAAATGGATGGATAAAGATAATAACGCTCCTGTAAATTGGCCTCCCCGTTCACCAGACTTAAATCCAATGGATTAGTTTTCATGGGGACATCTTAATTCTGTGGTTTACGATAAGCCCATAGACAATGAAGAGGTACTGTGGGAACCCTTCTCAAAATGCAACCAATAATCTAATGAAGAAGTTATACAAAGAGTAGGTACTGTTTAATTTTCTTCATCGTATAAATCATTCTATTCGTGTAAATGGTGGACATTTTGAACAGTTTTTATAGAATGTTTTATGTTTTTATGTTCTAAATTTTTTTGAATAAAAAGTATTGCTAATTATTAAAATACAAATGTTAAGAAAACCTTTAGAGTAATCGAGTTTAATCAAGAGTAGCTTTTTTATAATAAGTGAGTTACTTAATCTAAATTTTAAGTTTACTACTCTTTTCATCCATTGGCGTAGAAATCCAAAAGTTAAAATGTTTAAGAAACCTAAGTTCTACGCTCATAGATTAATATTAACAATAATCTTTACATGCGATTGGTCAGCATGTAAAACTATGCGAACGTAAGTACCAAATTTCGTCGAAGTCGTATTAACCGTTTTAAATGTTAGCCAAAAAAAATAACTTTAAAATTGTATCTACTAGGCCTTATAGGACATAAGCTCAGCAATTTTGTACCAAGGTAAGTTTACTTGAAAATACTTATTTTGGCCTGAGAAACAAGTGGTATGAGTTTGAAAAGACCTTTAAGGGATACTCTATATGTGACCTAATTAGTTTATAATATATTTACATTTACATTTACATTCAGATTTATGTTAACCATCCTAATAATTAAAGTAGACACATATCATTTTATCATTTAATTTATTGTACCAAAACAAATGTCATGTTTAATTAATATATCAGTGAAAATTTAATACAGTTATAACTACTCTATGTGAAATGAAATTCGGATTCAGAGAAAAGGCCTAGAGGAATCTTCGTTCCAGACGTGGGTTATTTATCAAAAAATGAACTCACACATTATTTTTGAATTCTCTAAAGAAACATAAAACCTAGATTATTATCATTGAAAATATAATTTTGTTTTTCTGTTGTATTTCAACTTGTTGAATCTGAGCAATACTGTGTAATTAATTTATAATATATGTCATTCGGCCTTATGTTAACCATCCTAATAATTAAAGTAGGCACATATCATTTTATCAGTTAGTTTATTGTACCAAAACAAATGTCATGTTTAATTAATATATTAGTGGAAATTTAATACAGTTATAACTACTCTATTTGAAATGAAATCCGGATTCAGAGAAAAGGCCTAGATGAAACTTCGTTCCAGACGGGGGTTATTTATCAAAAAATCAACTCACACATGATTTTTGAATTTTCTAGAAATATAAAACTTACATTATTATCATTGAAAATATAATTTCGTTTATCTCCTGTATTTCAACTTGTTGAATCTGAGCAATACTGTTGAAATCGAATTTAGACGATAACTACCTTTTAAGCTAACAAAGATTATCAAAACATTAGTCATAAAGATTCGTATCGCCCGCATATCTGCTGCAGATATGCGCGCATGAGAGATAGATAGATAGATCTGTTTCAATATTATCTTAGCGGAAATGGAGACGAGTATTAAATAGAGCAGCGCCTTCCAGCTTGCGTTTCCATTTGATATAATATTATTTGTAATCTACCAAAAGATTGAGAGAAAATAAATCAATTCGTTTGAACAAGTGAAATAAAGATTTAATCTCCCCCATGTGTCGGGAAAGATGTGTTTATTTTTGATCTACAGTATGGAAGGTGAACGAATTAAAGTTTATACTCGAAGAGTTGTCTTTTTAAAAACAATTTATTGTACTAAAATTACATATAGATGTTTAAGCAACGAATTATAATTACTGACTGACTACAAATAGCGTGAAGCGCGTATATATAATAAAATAGGATAATGCTGCGTAAGCAGATCTTGCTGGATGGATGGTACTGTAATTCCTCCCCCATTAGATTCAGCTTCCGGTTTTCAAAGAGGAAGTTGAACATCTTGGAGTTCCATGGATCGTCTTCCTTGAATAGGTACATCATGCTGGTTGTGAATGCATCTTTGTAGGATTTTCTTGAACAATGCATATGACAAAACAGATGCAATAATTCCATACGTCATGATGGTCCAGGCGCTAGGAATCAACGAGATTTCATCGGGATTCTGGAGTATCGGATTATTTTGGATGAATGATGTTTTAATCTTCTGAAGGTCATCTAGTTCCAGGTGTTCTAGATGGATATTGGCTACGTTGACAGTTTGTGAATCTTCCTCAAAATGTATTTCTGGAAGAAGGATGGGTTGGCCTGAAGATTGAGTTTCTTCATTTCTTATTGACCCGAATTCGCTGATTGCTTGACAATTTTTGGGAATGTCAAAGAGGTGTGTGCCTATAAGTCGTAGGATTTCTTCTTGTTCGTTGCATTGTAGATGAATGGTCTGTTCGGATGGGAATAGGCAAATCCATTGATTGGTTTTGTTAAGTTTTCTGATTGAAGGTCGTGGTATTGTGATTAATGTTTGTTGGCAGTTTGAAGTATTTCTGAGGTCAAGTATTTGAACTTCGCAAGGACTATTTGGGATGATATTTTGAAGTTCAATATTGTCACATATGAACATCTTTTGGTTGAGTTCCATGCAAGACTTGTCAAATAATGAATATTGCAATCTATTTCTTACAACAAATTTAGTTCTTGGAATAATTGCTTTAAACTGACCTTTAAAGAAAACTGGGATAGGGTACAAGTGATATAGTTGGAATTCGTCAGGGAAAACAATAGGAATTCGTAAAATATAATTGATTCTATTTCTAAGAATAAAGCAATCTACCTTTATGATTCTTTCAAATAATAGTGTAGTTTCTTGTGATATTTCTAGAGGTAGTTGGTTTTTATCCAATTTTGACTCCAAGGATTTAAGTTCGTGATATAAATCTCTGTTCTTAATTATACTAGGGTGCATAATACCCAGCTGAGAGAAAGAAAAAGAGTTCTCAATATCTTGCATGATTGAAATTATGATTTCATATAGGTTAATGACTTGAATCAATGTATCTTTTACGTACATACTATTCTCTCTATAAGTAGTGCCTTGGACTATTGCTGAAATTTGATCGAGCTTAGTATCCAATAAATTTTCATTATGACTTATTTGCTGAATTGTCCGATTAAATTTATCTATAAGAGATATTGCTAGAGTGTTGTGATTCTTTATATTTATTGCCAACTTGTTTTCATTTGTCTGAAGAGATTTGATTAACCTTTCATAACGTTCACCATCATTAGCGTCTAAATTTCCAGATATTGATTTGAATATTGAGCCAAGTACATTAATCATTCCTCTCTTGATTCTTTGAGGGTGAGGAAGAATTTCGTTAAGTTTATCTTCAGCTTTTTCTTTAGTGAAATTCAATATTTTTAAATAGTTAGATGCGTCCTCAAGATAATGTTCATTCTGGTAAATTAATTTTGTCAAGCTGTTGCATTTTCTATCTAGTTTGTTGACTTCGTTGATAACTGGATTAAGGTCAATGTAATGGTATAATGAATGACGATGGTGTATAATTTTTGCTGATCCGAGTTTGAGGGGAATCAACCCAGGGTTATGTTCGAGGTTGCTTACTGTGATGGATTCCCGCATTGCGAAGATTCCGGGTAATCTGAAAACAGGATCGTGCTACTTACTTATCAAATGAATATGATACCTTAAGTGGTCGTTTTATGTTCGACATATGTATTTTATCATGTTCTTTAGATTTTACAGTTTTTCTAGTGTAATTAATACTTGTGAGATAAGTAGCCTTTTTGAATTTGTTAGCCTGTTTCTGACGTATATTATTTTTCACGTATACTTTTTGCTGCAACTGAAACAGATCTGGCGTATCGCGTTTTTCATTTACCTTCTCTGCAATTTTTTCTTTCTTATCTATAATATCTCTGTTGATTTTAGCATAGAGCATTTTAGATCGCTCCTTATGCTGATTTACATAACCATTAAGAAGAATCTTTTCAAGATCTAAATTAAAGGGTTCATTATCAGAAATATGGCCACTTATGACGTCTATTGGTTTTAATTTTGTTACTGAATGTATTGAGTTGTATTGTGTATCGCGTAAATCATTTTCATTTTCGCAGGGGTTTTCAGGAAGCCTCTGGTATTCAATAGACGTAAATGCTCGATGATTGTACTGTGGAATCTTTCAATAATCCCATTTGACTGTGGGTGGTTAGGAGAACAGAAATGGGTGTTGATTTTATGAAGAGCTAAAAGTTCACTAATTACCGAATTCTTAAATTCGGTGCCGTTATCCGAAATAATTAATTTAGGTATACCATGATGAGAAAAGTATGTTAGTATATTATCTGCGATTTCTGTAGCATTTAAACTATTTACAACGTATGCTTGAGCGTACTTAGAAAAACTATCAATTATTGTTAAAAATTTGGTTTGTTCAAATGTAAAAGTATCTAAGTGGATAATTTCAAATGGTTTTGTGGCTGTTGGCGTGACGTTGATCTGCATTCTTATTGGATTTCGCTCATACTTAGACTGTTGACAAGTTTCACATTGATTTATAAATGTTTGGATAGAGTTTCTCATACGCGGCCAGTAATACTTATCCTTTAATTTTAGCAAGGTTTCATCTATTCCACGATGGTTTGATTTTCCCTCATGGTAATTTCGAATAGTTTCTTCTATGTTATCTTTGTCCGTCACGTCTATCAATTTCTTCCCACATTTTTTGAATTTGATCGAGGGCCATTTGAAATTCACCTGAACTGCTGTAGCAAAAGGCTCGTACATACAATGATCTTCAAAGTAAAGGTGATATTGTACTCCAGGTGCTACATATTCCTTTATAAAATTTACGATGTCTTGTTCCATATTATTTTCTGATATTTGTACAGTTATCCTTTGTTTTTTATCGAATAATTTCGTTATTTTAGGCTTAGCAGGAGAATGGAAGACACTATTAATAATAATTTGGTTATTGCCAAAATTGACTGCATAGTCCACGATTGGGATAAGAGTGGTGGGGTTCTGTTTTGCATTAGAATGGATGGTATTGTCGTCAGATCCTTCTTGATTTTCATGTTCATCGTCATCCATAATTTCATCATCTTTGTCAAAGTTCATTTTCACTGAAAGATTGTCCATTTCTTCCTGTTTTGATGACTGTCCAAGTTCTTCGTTGGTATGAAGAGTTTCCGGTTGAATATCGTTTGATTGATCTACGGGATCCAAAAATTCATCTAGGTCTGGATATTCACAAGGAGATGGTATAGTATTGGTGTCGCTGTTTAGATATTGAGGACGCAACGGTGTCTGACATTCATTGTTCTGAGGTGTTCCAAAAGTTATGTTTTCGTGATTTTGAAATCCAGGATATTCTTTAAGCACATCGTCGAGCTTATCCCAAAATGTCTCTTTAGTATGAAGTTCTACTCGGGACAAGTCGTATAAATTATAGTATAGTCAAATTCTTCAAGTTTTATTCTCCAGCGCATTAGTTTCGAAGAGGGATCTTTTATTGAAAATAGCCATTGTAAGGGTTTGTGGTCAGTGATAATGTTGAATTTGCGTCCGTACAAGTATGGTCTAAAGTATTTTGTGGCCCAGACTATGGCTAGAAGTTCCTTTTCGAGGGTAGAGTAATTTTGTTCTGATTCGTTTAAGGTTCTGGATGCGTATGCTATAGGAAGGTCGTTATTTATTTGCCCTTGGGAAAGAACTGCACCTAGAGCTACGTTTGAGGCATCTGTGGTAAGGTTGAAAGTTTTTGTAAAATCAGGATACTGGAGAATTGGTTCGTTAATTAACACATTTTTACATTGTTCGAAACAAGTTAGGTACTCGACATTTAATTTGATTTCAGCTCCCTTTTTGAGACATTTGGTAAACGGTTCAGTTAAATTTGCAAAGTTTTTTATAAAGCGGCGATAATACCCAAGAAGTCCTAGGAAAGCTTTTATTTGTTTGGGGGTCTTAGGTATAGGAAAATTTTGAATAGCTCTAATTTTGTCTGGGTTTGGTTTGACTTCGTCCGGTGTGCCGACATGTCCTAAGAAGGCTACTTCTTTCCGGAGGAATTCGGACTTATCCAATTGTATTTTGAAATTAGATTCCCTGAGCCTGTTGAACACGCACTTCAATCTCTCAATATGCTCTTGTAGCGAGGTAGAAAATACTATGATGTCATCTAGATATACCAAGCACTTTTCGTTCTGGATTCCACGTAGTATGTTATCCATCACGCGTTGGAATGTGGCTGGTGCATTTTTCAAGCCAAATGGCATACGAAGAAATTCGTAATGGCCATTTTCAGTGTTGAAAGCCGTGTTCTCTCTATCCTCGCTATCCACTGGCCAAATCTAAAGTTGTAAAATACTGACAACGTCCAAGCTTGTCTAGTAGATCGTGGATATTAGGCAGAGGATATTTATCACCGATGGTCTTCTCGTTCAAATTTCTGTAGTCGATGATTATTCGCCATTTTTGTTGTCCTGTGGCGTCAACCTTTTTAGGTACTACCCAAATGGGTGATGACCATGGAGAGTTACTGGGTCGGATGATGTTAGAGTCGAGCATTTTATTTATTTGCTTCTCTACCTCGTTCTTATAGATAAATGGATATCGGTATGTCTTACTATATACAGGCGTTTCATCGAATGTTCGTATATGATGTTTAACTTTACTGGTGAATGTGAGTGGCATATCTTCGTTATAAAATATATCTGAGTATTCATGGCATAGGGCTATAATTTTTTGTTTCTCTTCAATGTTTAAATGATTAGTTCTAATTTTTGAAATATCTAATTGTTTATTCGATTCTACGTTATAATTATTTAATGAGGTGTTTATATCAACATTTTCTTGAAATTTTTCTACATAAATAGGTTCCGAAAGATCAAGCACCATTGTTTCATCTGTATTGTTGAGAATAGTTGTCACAGCTTTTCCGTTTTTAGCTGATGTAAGACATTCAGGTATTTCGCAATTGTGTATCTTTAAATGCGGTACAATGATATCACCATGTTTAACAGAAGTTCTTATCTCAACAACTTGTTCTACACGAGGGGATAAAGTTACATTGTATGATCTTGGATTTCCAACTCTCTGATAATTCAGTTTTATTTTCGCATAAGGCGTAATTAATAAATGATTATTGAAATCAAGATTTGCTTTTAATAATTTGAAGTTATCGAGGCCAATCAAACCATCAAATACATTATGAAATTTGAAAAGGAAAAATTTCAAGGTACCTTTCAAATTAAATATTTTTGAAATAGGTATGTCTGCGCTATACTTATGGGCAGATTTTTGAAAAACTGTTGACACTACAAATGGTTCATTACGAATACAATTTGGATAAAGTTTAAATGCTAAATTGGGATCGATGAATGACTTAGTCGATCCTGAATCAATTAGGAATTTGAGATTATATTCTGGAAATATTATAAATGGTAATTCATTTGATTCAGTTAGATTTAGTGATACAATTTGAGGTGTTATGTCTGATTTATGGGAAGGCTGGAAGGTTGAAAATTTTCATCTGAGTTTTCATTGGGATATGAGGCTGTATCATACCCTACATTATCGCAGGTTTGTTGAGAATCAAAATTATCAGGATATTCCTCGTAGTTATGTTCAAAATGTTCGATTTCATTGTACGTTTGGGATTGGTCTACTTCTGTATTATGTAATTCTTCGAAGGTAAAATTCGGAGGGCGTCTATCTAACGTGAAGAAGTTTCGTGGTTGGGTGGTATTTCTAGTAGAAATACTCATTGGAGTGGTTATATTTGGATTAGAATTTTGAGATTGTCTGAAGGTATTACTCGTGGAGACACTCATCGGGGTAGGTTTATCAGGTTTGAAATTCGGATTAGGTTTGAATACGTTATCCCGTCTATTTGGGCCAAATACTTGGGCATTTGTAAAATATTTGGGTGGTGGCAGATTGGGCCTAGGACGAATCTGTATTGGCTGTTGAGGGGAATTACTTTGATTCCGAAATAAGTTGTTGGGGGTGTGTGTATTAAAAGGGGCCATCTGATATGGTGGATTGAAGTTATGTGGAAGTTGTTTTTGGGGAATATTAGTTTTATATGTGGGAGTGTCTTTCGAAATGGTTTTATTGGTATATGATTGGAAGTAGTTCACATTTTCTTCTTGTAAGACAAATTGAAGAGCTTGATTTAAGGAAACAGGCTTCATACATCTGATAGAACTACCTAAGGGCTCTCGGAGTCCTGCTAGGAATGTTCTCAGAGCTAAATTTTGATAAAGTAATCTTTTAACTGCTTTTGCTTCTTCAGTACGTTCATGAAGGCTTACATAACTACAAAGTAAATTTAACATATGCAGAATTCGGTCATGGTACTTTTGTGGGTGTTCGTTGTGTGATTGTCTTAGCATTATTAAATCTCTATGAAGACATATCTCGTCTCTATGATCGCTGAAGTTTCTAGTTAAAATATCTTTCAAATCATTCCAAGTAGTTGGACATTGTATGTTCACAACTGACATAGCATTACCTTTAAGTTTTGAGAATATACTATTCAATAGATAGACATTATGAAAGCTATTTGGATTTGCTTGATCATGAAATTGGGCGATTATAGATTCGCTTACAGAGAGAAACCTATTCAAGTCATTAGGATCTCCCGAAAAATCCGGAATGCAATTTAAATATTCGGGTTTGAATTGTGCCATATTACTTGAATTATCACTATTTGTGTTACGGAGTATAAGATTTCTAAGGATTTGTCTTCTGATATTGAAGGAATGATCTTGGGAGTCAGTTAAAGGTATTTCCAAGTTCAACTCTTCTAAAATTGTTGATAGATTTTCAATAGACATAAAGAAATTAAAGATTGTAACTTACAGTAAAAGAACAACTCTGAGCATGTCTAACCAACTATAAGGAGTCTCAGCCGATCCAGTGATGTGGGTCCAAATCAGGTTGATAGTCCTTGCAAATCTGGGCGATGCGGTCCCAAATTTCGGTGATTGGGTCGTGGTAGGCCTTGCCTGTTCTTCGATAGATTGGGACACCAGCGGTTGATGGTCCTCTCAGGAAAACTTAACACTTCACAATTTACCAATTGTTCGAAAGTCCGATTAATCGTAGAAACGAACAATGATCAATCGATTTGATCAATTCCGGACAATCCTACTGACTGCGCCAATTAAAGTTTATACTCGAAGAGTTGTCTTTTTAAAAACAATTTATTGTACTAAAATTACATATAGATGTTTAAGCAACGAATTATAATTACTGACTGACTACAAATAGCGTGAAGCGCGTATATATAATAAAATAGGATAATGCTGCGTAAGCAGATCTTGCTGGATGGATGGTACTGTAATTAACGTATAATGTTAAGTATTTGTCTGTAAGTCTTTGTTTATCTGTGTATTTTTCTGAACAAAAACAAAACAGTTTTCATGGAAAATAGTGATTTTTGTGTATCCAGTGCGAAAATGCTACTTTGGTGATCTAAAACTAAAATAGTCGAGATCACCAAAGTATTTCGCGCACAATTTGCACACAACATTTTTTCTACAAACGTCAAAAAATTTAGAAATTCAGCTACACTTCTTGCTAATGCCGGGGTCTATATATTATGTAGTTTGAAGAGACACTGAGGATGGAAATATTCGACCATGGCCGAAGGAAGACGTGGAAGACTCTATCAATAATAAAATTCAAATAACAAATAAAATTTAAGATCGTGAAATTTCAGGATCAATTGTGCTGTCACCCCTACAGCAATTGCCTCCGAAAATCTATAGTTTTCCAACCTCCGAAATTGCAATATCACGAGCTGAATCTGCATTATCTGGTTTTGGAAAAAATATAGGTTCGTCTTAATAATAAATAAAATTTGTGTAAACTTTGTAATAATTTAAAAAGTGTTAAAAAAGTGTTGATTATTGTTAAACGTTTAGAAATAAATGTTTTCATGGATTTTTGCTTCAGTATAGACCACAAAGGTGTAAATACAAATTATATTGTTACGTGAAAACTTACTCGAATAATAAAATACACACAGACACATACACGAATTCCATAATATCGGAAAGAACACCCTTGAATTCACGAGAAACATCAGAAGTACCGGAAATAGGTCCTGGATTATTCCCGAATGAATAACATACAGTAATAGAGGACTGGTATCAACTCGAAGCATCGAGACTTTTAGGTTAGATATATAAATAACCGCGTCAATCACAGAGGCGACAGTCAGTTGGTCGGCTGAGCGTGCAGAGAACACTGAATGTAAAGATAGTGCTAAGCGCTTAGTAGTGCTTTGAATATAAATGTGTATATAGTTGTGTTATATTAGTGTAAATAAATTAGTGAAAATAAATCGAACCCAGTTTAATTAAAATTCTCGTTACAATAAAACTGTTAGACCACATTTTTTCTTTCAAAAAATAACACCGACTTTGCACTGAAAAGTTTGAATAATAATATAAATACATTTTGATTTATTTATACAATATGGAATAAAATATTTCTAATTCAAATATGGAGATAATAAATATTTTAAAGAAATAGGGCCTATTTTGCAATAAAGTATTTTCATATATCTGCTCCTTTTCTTTATTAAAAACTGATAAAGAGTAGATATATTATTAAAGCTTCATATAATGATAATATTTATAATTATTGGTATAATTATATAATACATACAATTTGACTATATAACTTTATTACACCATAACATCTTATCTTAATTTATATCTAGTAAACAATTATTTACATTACCATATATTATTAGAGCACCGTTAATAATAAATATCTAATAATATCACATAAATATGAGAGCACTTCATTATTTATCACTTATTTCAGCAGTTTCTTCCACATCATGGCCAATGTTTCGATATTATCTGCGTTGGTCTCTCGATTTCCTCATAAATATTCTCACTTGCAATTAGTCGATTTTCAATTCCAAAAAGTTCTCTACCACTCATTGATCCATTTCTTGACAGTTCTTCCACATAATCGTACAGGCATCGCATTGTCGTTGACGTGCTGACACAATTCAAGAGAAACTGTGGATCAGTTATCCTCCTTTTTCCAGCTATATCAACTAACATTCGGTAATTGGTTCTGATACTTCGAAGTTTCCATATTAACAAAATCACAAACAAAAACAAAACTATTGCAATTATTGTAGTATTGGTGTCCATTACGAAACTTATCTGAGATTGTAGAAAAACGTGACCAACTGTAGGTAAATGTGATAAAAAAAGGTAAAATAGATAAGATACAATAATTATCAATTATCTGATATTGATAATATTTTATATACATAGTTTTGTATAAACAAATTTTACCATAAATTTATGGATATTTTTCAGCTTATTTTTATTAAAAAAAAGAGACATTGATAAGGACTGCCGACAGAAGTGAAAACTAAATTATTGTTTTTTTATTTTTTAAATAAAATTGGTATTCACATCTGTTGGCACTCCCAGCAATAATTATTTAAATTTTTATACACAAGCTCAATATTAAATTCAACAATACTTAGTCCATTTTTGCTTTTAATCATTTAATTTTATTCCGAAAAAAATATAATAGGCTTAAGGTAACAACAAATAGGTATGTTAGACTGGAATTTATCTAAGTATTGTGTAAAAACTGCATCGATCGTCGTTTTATATTTATTTGTAATTCATTTTCAATCATTAGACGTGTATATAATACATGTACCTACACTGGCCACTATACTAGGTATGCGCAATATGTCGCAAGCGTTTCGAGGTCATCGGTGTCGCGAACCTATAAGTTTTTCCCCTACCAAAAATCGTTCAATGCGGCTACGGAATTTTTCACTTCAAAAATTAACAATTTATGGAAGAAATTCGATTGCTTCAATAATGAAATTCTTTATGTCCAACAGTGCTACCAACTGTTCGATGTATCATTCATTTTTATTTTGCTATTGCAAAATCACAAAAAACTCTTGCAAATTCCAAATTGTACCGAGTAAGAACTGCCATTCTTTCTTATTAATATATTTTAATTTCACATATTGTGTTTTATTCAAATGCTACTTCATTCAACAATTTTGTTAGGAGTGTACTGTATGGTGGTTTTGAGTGGTCTTGACCCATAATGACTCTCTGATAAAGTCACCGGCTAATGATAATTTTCCTTTGTTTATATCCGCTGACGACATTTAGGTAGGTATTAGGTGCGAAGTTCGATTTCGGAATGCGATACTCAGGTAGGAAACTTAATGCAAGGCGTCATTATAGCCACTTTCATTTTAGTACATTTGCTTCGCAGAAGGATGCGATGGTACAATATAAGTACTAGTGTGTTGTACCGCGCGCCGTTAAGTCTGCCCACTAACGCGCACTCACCACTGGTCACTCGTCCAGCCTTTCGCCACATTCTGTGCTGCTTTACTTCGGTGATCGAAATCAACTAACGTAAGCTCGCAATTTCGCAAACACGTGCTCCCCTTTTTGTATAAAACAATTTGGTAAATATAGTACTGGACTGTTAAGTACGCCCCGAAAATATTGCAACAAACTTTGAAATATAGTGTCAACGCCATTATCGATGCAGTTGTGTGCGATTCGTCAGAGGGTGGAGAATCTTAGCGAGTACAGACGTTTGTTCATTGATACATGCCAAGGTCAAGATTATATCCCTTAACATCTAGTGAGTTCGTGCTGTTGGTGGAATGTTCGTGGCGTTGGAAGATGTCGGTGGAATATTCGAGATTGAAGGGCTTGCCACATATTGGAGAGGCTTTGCTGCAGTAGTCAGTCAATCAGATAATACGAGTGAGTCAATATGGTGAATATGATGGAGACCGGGAGTACGGTGCAGTCCGGTGTGGTTGGGTCCCTATTAGGGGGCCACCAGCAACATAAATAAATAACGTTCGGTTCAAATACGGTTGTAAATATAAATTGTACATAGTAGTCGATAGTGAAGTGTAAGATATATAAATAATAATGTATATAAATAATCTGTGAAATTTTTAGTGTGTAAATAAATAATTTTGAAGATAAATAATTCCCTGTGAATTCTGTATGCCCGTTACAATATAATACTAAATTTATTGTAACATCACTGCAAATTTTCAGTAAGTAGAAAGGGAAGCACCCTATATATATTTGTGTATATGCAGCTAGATTCCATGCTAAATTAGTCAAACGAATCGGACATATTAATGAAACGGTAAATCGATATCAATACATAAAAGCTAAATATAATGGCGCCGCAGCATTTTGCCTCTATACATATGCACAAGCATACATACATATATCTGTGATGATGTAGTTACACGCCATTGTATCGACTCGATTTTGGTTGAATTGAAGCCATTCGGAAATGTGTTGTCAAAGGTTGTTTTGACTTTTTTTTTTTCGTTCCAGTCTGTAACTCTTTTGTGTGATTTCTATCATCTTTTTCGATGTTTGCAGTATTCATATACGATACGTATATGTGGATATGTCTGTGTACGTGCCTGATAATAATCTGTAGTTAATTTTGCTGAAAGTTCATTTTCATTCATTTTCAGATATCTGCTATATGTAGGTAAATGCAGAGGTTTATCTAGAATGAAGCGATCAAAAAATTATCCCCAGTGTGCTATGGACTTTTCGATAATGTCCATGTCTTTCGTACATTTGCCGACTTTTAGGAGCAGGAATATTTTATTGAACAGAGTTTTTGACCTAACAAATATGTAAAATGTATCTTTTCATATTTCATAAATCTATATTAATAATTCCGTCAAGGGGTACGGTAGACTCGATTGAAACCTTACCTGAATAATAAAATATAAAAATATAATGATTTCGATATATATAACATATACCCGCAAAATTCGGATTGTCGAGTATTTTGTTAAATTCTAATGATTTTAACAGCTCAACCAATGTCAATAGACTTTGACGTAAATCGCACATGTACTGTCAATACTCCAATACTGAGTGCTTGAAACAGCGAGGTTTACAGTGAATAAACCTTGAAAGATCTTTATTTTATTAATTTATGTTAGTTTGTTTTGAAGGTTAATTGTAAATAAAAAATATTTATGTAAAAGCTTTTGCAGTGTTAATGTATTTTAATTATTAAACACAATGAACTATGTTATACGAATCTATACCTTGCCTATATGATTTTAACAGCTCAACCAATGTCAATAGACTTTGACGTAAATCGCACATGTACTGTCAATACTCCAATACTGAGTGCTTGAAACAGCGAGGTTTACAGTGAATAAACCTTGAAAGATCTTTATTTTATTAATTTATGTTAGTTTGTTTTGAAGGTTAATTGTAAATAAAAAATATTTATGTAAAAGCTTTTGCAGTGTTAATGTATTTTAATTATTAAACACAATGAACTATGTTATACGAATCTATACCTTGCCTAATATTCCTTGAAAACCGATAACTAGAAAAATATCTACCTACATTTTGTAAAAGAGTCACATTTCACCCGAGCGAAGCCGGGTTTTCATATAGTTATAGTTAATCTTCTGTCAAGGCTCTTCAATTCTCAATTACAATTTGTTGGGGTAATTTGGATATTTTTGTTTCTGAGAGCAAAAGAGATAAATCATTGAAAATGCAAAACTCTGCAATAGTTTCAATGAATGCAAGCATCTATCATTTGACAGACATGTTTATCGAATCATATTAAAGATGTATGGATTCATCTTTGAATGTAAGACATCTTCTCCAAGTCTTAATTTGGAGAACATTGGCAACAATGAAATGACAGATGAAACATTGGGAAAAAGGATGAGGGTAGGCATATTTCAAATTTTAAACAAACAATTATGTTGACAGACCAATAGGTACATTTTAGTAGTATTTATCTGATATTTTGATAGTTACTACAGGGGGATCAAAAAAAATATGTAAAAAAGTCTTCTTTTCAGATAGAAACCACCTATTTTATATATTTATGATATGAAGCAATGATAATAAAGATAGTTTTGTAAATAAAATTTTATATTTTTTGTGTAAGAACTCTACATACATTTCACTTGGATCAGAAGTGGGCTATGGTTGAATTGAATGATTTTAATATTATACTTGTTATTTGCAATTTTTCATAGTTATCTATTATTTCTTCTACAAGAAAACATATCCAAATTAAACAATAAAAGTTTACCATGAGCGTTAAAGAGATTTTCGGTCTTTCTTTTATTGAATTTAACAATTTATAGACACAGCTGAATTTAAATAAACAGCAAGCTTAACATTACAAGTAATATGTTCAAAATCTTGAATATGTCTGATCTCCATGATTTCATAAAAAATCAACAGGTTCATTTTAAACGTTGTGCAATCCTAGATTGCTTCGTACTTAAGGAAATTTACAACGTAAAAATAAGAAAAAGTCAGACTTAACACTTCATTGCATAAACAATACGGAGAAGACTTATTGACAATTCTTTCGTCGCACAAAATCCCTATGGTCCCTGTGGATGGAACGTGGGATGGGTAGTTATAGTGGTGTGTAGACAGATTCAAGAGACACAGTCATCGGAGAAGGAGACCCAGAGAGATAGAGGTAGGATTAGTATTCATAAGGAAACTTTGCTAATTCAAAACAATAACAACGTATACCCCCTGCACAAGTCCTCGAGGGTTGAGTAGAAATGTCTGGCCTCTTTCGTTGTTGTATATGCCTCAAAGCATAGCTCGGAAGGCCAAACGAACGTCTGGTTAACAACTAACTTCACGTTCAAACAGAAGAAAGAAATCAGTGGCGTATTACTGGTATTTTCTTAAGGTAGTTATTGCGAGTTTATATTAAGATTACTGAAGCGATGGAGTAAAAGGAAAAAATACCGTTGTCAATAATCATAAAGCCCATTAACTGAATATCCCGATTGTTCCAAGGTAGATATATAATCAAAAAAAACCCTGTCTACCGTTAGGTGTAGGGTAAAATAAATTACATTATCTCTTATTGAGCTTCACCGTAGACCGTAGTTGCTTCCATTTGTCCTTTGCTACTTTACTTGCTTCTTTTTTATCAATATGTCTTTTCATCAGGATTTTTTGGACATTCCCTTTTTCTTTTTAAGGTTCTTTTTGCTTTACATGTCCATTCTTATTAGATGTCCATACCATCTAAGTTAAGCTTTTTCTACTTTTAACATTACTGGTTCAATCCCTAAGCTCTCCCTAATATCGTCATTTCGTAGTCTATCTTTTCTGATGACTCCTAGAATTTTCCTAAGAAATTTCAATTCGATGGTCTGAACTTTTCCTTTTAAGTTTTCTATTCAGCACTCAGCTTTCCGCTCCGTATATTAGACCAATACTGTGTTGTATATTTTTATCTTGGTTTTTCGTATTATCTCTTTTCTTCCTAGAAATGTGTTTTGTGAACCTTTATCATTTATATATTTTCCTAGATATTTAAAGTCGTTCGAGATAGTTATTTTGCTGTTGTTTATGCTGCATTCAATTGTTCTCTCCTCCTATTGTTGCCTTTTCTTCATTTATTTTCAGATTCTTCATTGTCAATTTATTTTCCAATACTTTCAGGTTCTAAAACAAGGTCTGTCTAATTTTTCGCAAAACTGGAAAGATCATCTGCAAACAGGCATTCTCTCAAGTAGATAAGCGTCAGTTGTCTATGTCCTATGTAGAATTTGTTAGTTTTCTCTCTAGTCTCCTTTGTAACATCATCTATGACAAGGATAAATAGCGTTGGGCTCCACCTTGTCTGAGTTCTGCATTGGTTGTGAATTCTTCTGACCTCATGTTATCTGTTCTAATGAACATTGTATTTGTGTCTTGTGTAGGATCATTATTGCTCGAATTAGTAAATTGGGTACTGCTCAGAAGAGCAGGTAAGAATACCATCGTTTCTTCTATTAAGTTCCTTGATATGCTGCCAAATGCCTTTTCTAGATCTATATAGCCGTGATACATCTGTGAGTCCGTTTCATTAGTTTTTGCTATAGCTTGTTTGAATGTGAAAATGTGGTCATTTGTGCTTCTTCTTTTCCTGAAGCTGCTCCTTCCTAATATGTCGTTTTTCGTTTTTCGTATATCTTAGACCACGCTCAGAAGGGTTATTCGTCGATAGTTTTGACAGTCCCGCTTATCACCTTTCTTATACATGGGTAGCATAATCCCTACCCCCATACGTTGGGTATTTTGGCCTCTTGCCATGCTCTGTTGCTCTTAAGAGTTCTGTGCCCCATATGTGATATGTCTTCGTGTCCAGTCGCCTTGCCATTTTTAAGTCTTGCCAAGGTTTGAGAAATATGTTCTCCATCTTTAAAATTTTTCATTTACTTCCCCTAACTTATTTCCGTCTTGATCATTTATTTGTTGTTGATACGACTTTGCATTTCTAAAATTCATCCCATGCTTCTTATTTCATTGAATTCTTAGCTCCTTTACTTTTCTCCTGAGTACTTTATATTCTTTATATTGTATATTCCCGTTTCCACTTTTGCTTTTTGATTTGGATTTCCCCTCTGTATTTCGTTGTTCCACCAGTGGGTTTGTATCTGTGCTCTATTAATCGTGGTCGTTCCACATACTGTAAGTTTATTACAGTGTTCCAAATTTCGTCCAGCTCTACTGCTGTGTCCAGTCTGATATTCTCTAGTTCCTCCTGGATTTTTATTCTGTATTTTTCAGATATTTCAGGATCTTTTAGTTTATATGAATTAACTCATACGTTGGTTTTCATTTTTGTTTGTCGAAAAAGTTTTCTCACTATGTCCTCTACACATTCTTTCCTATTTGCCGCTATTTACATTTTCGCTGTCAGCATGAAGTGGTCGCTATAGATTTCTGCTCCTCATATATTCAATACATCTAGATTGTTACTTGGGCCTAAGTCATGACCGAAGTGCAACGTTGCAGATATACATAACTCTGTTCTTATATTTTTGTACATATTTTGGTTACACCTCTTGAGAACTGACGTCATTGCAAGGGACTCTGTAGTTGCAGGAACTTTATCACCCGTCTATGATGTATTGCTTGGCCACTTGTCAAATCTTGTTTTGTTTACAAGGAGAGAACCTTGTCCTACTATTATCACCACTTCGGTGGTACATTCTTTAGGCCATGTCCATCCCGTTTGTCCAGTATCTTGAGAGAGACAGCAGATCCGTCCTCAGAGTCAGATAAATCTCTCTTTCAAAGTTTTGCCTCAAGCTTTCCGACCATTGGTATCTTGTAACTCATAAAAGTGACACAGGACAACTATTCAGTAGATTGAGATAATAAAGAATTCTCGAATGATCAATTACTTATATAATGAAAATAATCACCTCATTTTTATCAATAGTCGGTTTCTCCCCTGAGTTGAGAAAAAACAGCGCCAAAAGAGCGTCATACATAGTCCACATCCAACAACATCCAGCATGAAACTTTTCAAAGGCGTTGCCATATACCTTCGTCCTGAACCACACACGAGCATTCACCAAAAACGTCATTATCCATCAAACTTCCGGCTTTTCTCTAAACTCTCCACTCACAGTTGATGGCTTTGTCAAAATGCTTGAACTTTGTGTAAAGTAAATTCAAACTGTTGTTCTAGGTAAGCAGAAAGGTGTGTGTGTGTGTGTGTGGTCAGAATTGCTTTACTGCACGAAACTTTGTTTGTTTGCATCAACATTTTCCGGTTATCAATTTCCCAACATGATTCACTCACATTCAAGACGACTCGAAGCTGTTTTTGGTTTTAGAGAGGTTAAATGATGATGGAACTTTATGTTTTGTAAAAGTCAACAAAACCAATATAATGCAGTTCTATTTGGAAAAAATACTTGGATACGAAGCAACATGAGCATTTTATCAGTTTATCTATATGGCAGTCAATTTACTCAGGAATTGCTTCATGTAAATTATACAAATTTTGAAAGCAAATATGTTTATAAACATTACCATCATTGATTTAACCATTGTGTGGTTAGTTTCGAACAATGAAACATAAAAAATGGTATAGGTGATTATGAGTGGTACTCGATTTAAATCTTTTGTGGCAACATTACAAAAATGTATTAGAATAAAATATCCCCTAATATTGAGAAGACTGTATTCTAGATATGTCATTTTTACATCTTCTTTTGATTGGCTTATTTGTATATCCAATCTAATTGATCGCATCCCTAGAGCCTTTCCAAAATTTTCTTAGGTATATTTCGTTTTCGAGTAAAGTTCTTTTCAAGTAGTCTGTCAACGGGCTTAAAGCTCGTTTCTGAGCTTTATGTACTCACTTCACAGTAATTCTTGATGGTTCCTTTTTAATGAATTTCTTATTATTTTCATTATTTTGACATCTACTATTCGAGATGCTGATATTTCTCAGTTGGTCACTATGTACTCAATCAAAGACTTTAGACATAGAACTAAACTGTACACTTCTTTGTGATTGTAAAATCTATTACGGAATTTCTTATACGGGCTTTGAAATCACCCAGCACCATTAATATTTCTTCAGGAAATATTGGGTCCATCAAGTTTTATACTTACGTTAACAAAATATTTAGAAAAAAGATGGATCGACTTTAGTAGTTAGTGCACCAAAAAATTACAAAATAATATTAATTCTGTTGGTACGGTAATTGTGCAGTTAAGCGGTTGTAGGTATATTGAAGACTATTGGCACCACCTGCAAAAGTATTAGACTCAATAGAATTAATATTTTTTTTATTTTTCAGTACACCAACTAATAATTTGATGCAATTTTTTATTAAAAATATTTATTTCCCACTTTTGAGTATAAAATTAGTCATCAAAATCATTCAACGTTCACCAAAGAAGATAATACGTTGCTAATACTTATACAGGGATTTCAAAACATTGCGAAAATACACATATTTCAGACTTTCCCACTGCTATAACTCGGGAACCATATATTTTTTTAAATGTCCAATTTAAATCATGCTACATGAATATAATCTTGTCTTTAATTTGACTGTCTCATATTTTAGATTTTCGAAAAAAAGTAGTAGAGTAAAAGTAGGAGAAGTTTTCGCGGGGAAAGACATGTTGAATGTCGATTTTTTTAATGGGATCATCTACGAATAGTCCTCTATCAAATCAAAAAAGAATCATAAAAATCGAAGCATTCATAGCAGCGAACACCCATAAAAAATAATAATAAAACATGCACACAAACAATCGAATTGTATACCTCCTCCGATTGGTTCGTCGGTCAATAATATTTTATTACATAAACTAGTGCCGACTTTATAAGTTGGTGCACTAAAATATACAATATAATATTCATTCTAATGGTAATGTAATTTTGAGATAGTGCCTCTAGTTGTGGCACCAACTTCAATTGAACTGTATACCAACCCCTTTTTCATGGAGTCTAACAAAAATAACAAATTAAAGGCAAATTATCTACTCTTGAAGGAAGAGAAATCTTTATGTTCCAGCAAAGTTGTCCAGTATATACATAAGCTTGTAAAAGAAGTTCAGAACTCTTATTCATTCTCTTTTATCTGTTTCTTATCTCTTGTTCAAAGCACGGTGTCCATTAAAGTCTAAGAGTCCCATTTTCGTATAATAGCAAAAACAATTACAATCACCACCTCTATATATATATACATTGTTATCAGTTACAAACATTACCTAACACTGGTTTCTCACTCTCTCAATCGACCCTTTTCTGCAAAACAATTCACACGGATTTTCTTACACAGGGTGTATCTCTGATAATTGGAAATATTTTAACTGAGGAATCTTATGAGGATTTAACCAAATCACATAGAGTAGGTAAATATTGCTAATTGCTGCGTTACAAGATGCTTTACTATAAAACTTCAAAGGTTTCACTGTCATACTTGAAAGTTTTGATACTGTACACCATAAAAAAATATATTAAATAAAAGTTGCGCACTATAGGGGCAAGGTAGAGGGAAGCAGTCCCTTTCTTAAGTCTACGCTACTGGTGGAATTATCATTTAAGTATAAGATTCATTTTTTTATACTTTATATATAACTAGATAACCTAACTTTTCTACGTAATTATAAGTACATTCATTACTTCGAGATATAAAGTATTTCCAATTATAAATGATACACCCTGTATACATTTAGAGGTAGATGCTGTTGTCGACTTCTCACGTAGATGTTCTTTCCACAACCCTGTGCTGAGAAAAGATGAAGGTAGAGAAAAACGTTATCCAGATACAAATCCAGCGACTACTTTCACATTCTTTTGCTGTTAATAGCAGAAGAAAAAATAATACTTTGGCCATGAAAACAGAGTATAAAGGTTATGTCTTTCTCTCATGAGACAAGGCTGTATAAATCATTTTTTTTTCTTCTAGGGCTCTATCGTTTGAGCTGTGCTTAGCAGAGCTCTCTGTTATTGGACGTACGGTGGTATACACTGTGTGTACAATTTGAGGATTTTATAGCATTAGAATGTCGATAATGGTAATAGATGTAAATTCGGCAGTGAAATGTAGAAAAATCAGAGCAATTTGATGATATCTTATAACCTGTTCACAAAAAATTAATAGCTTTCTTGGTTTTTGGCATTTCCGGAAAAAACTCCCCAATTTTTAATTCTATTTGTTTTCTGAAATTAGCTACAATGTCAGCATAAAATGGAAGCTACTTCGTTTCATCAACATCTCCTGCCCTACAGAAGGCCACAATATTATCATGTGACGTATCGTTTCAGGATAGAACGAGGTGTGCGACAGGGTGATGTTATTTACCCCAAGTTGTTTGCAACTCTCCTAGACCATGTGTTTTAAAGTTCTAACAATAAGAACTACGGTATTAACATTAACTAAGAAGATCTCAACCACCTGCGTTTCGCTGATGACATAATACTGAGGACAGACTGCCTTGGTGAGGCACAAAAAATGCTGCAGGAGCTAGAACAAGCATCCAACAAGAAGGGGGGCTTATGTATTGACACCAGGAAAAGCATCGTCATAACAAATCTGGGTTCAAGTACTAACTTAAGTCTCAACAATTCATAAATGGAACAAGTAGGTATACTCATATAAATATCTGGGCCACGAGATTCGCTTGGGTAGAAACACCCAAACCTTTGAGTTGTCAAGGAAAATTGGACTATCTTGGATAGCCTTCGGGAAGCTAAGTCATTTCTTAGGATCAAATATCTCTATCTGCTTTGAAAAAAAAGTCTTGAACCAATGTGTTTTACCTGTACTAACATACGGCACCGAGACGTTAACCTCAACAACGCGTACAGCAAATAAAATTAGGGTTATACTGGGAGCTATGGAGAGACCAATGCTGGGCCAGTCTCTGAGGGATAGAGTTTACAACAAAAATGTAAGAGAGGGAAGTAGAGTAATCGATGCCATCGAGAGAATTGCTAACCTTAAATGGAACTGGACCGGACACGTAGCCAGGTTCAGTGACGATAAATGGAAGAAAAAGGTGACAAAATGGATACCGCAAGAGCCAGTGCATTTTGCAGCAGAGGAAGACGGCTACACACCCGATGGTCAGACGATATCAAGCCTATCCATGCCAACGGGATAAACGCAGCTCGATACAAAAGGAGGTGAAAAATAATTACGGGAGGTTTATGTCCAGCATTGGACGAATATAGCCGATTTTTGATGATAATCGTTTTCTAGAAACCATTAGATATCAAATTTTGTTTCCATTTATAAAAGTAAGCTGATGATCTGGACTAAATTGAAAATTGCTAAGACCTCGATATTATTATTATTATGTAAATATCATACAAAAGACCATTATATTCCTCAACTCTTTTTCCATCTAACGTACTCTGTATCTATCACCATTTTCGACATCCTAATGCTATCCCATCGTTATCTTGGACACACTGTATATACCTAGACCCAGAATAATATTGATTTAAACGTTGAATGTTTCTTGTAAATCCCATAGCTCATATATATATTTCCATTCCATTTGAAGTTGAAGTATGAGTTATTCTTCCCAGGTCTCCAAAAGTATATATTGGAAATTTTAATGGAAACGACTCACTTTTTTCCTCCTCATGTTTATTATTTATAATAAGTATATACATACCGATAAAAAATATTATACTGCAAAATGCTATAGATGGTCACTGATTTTTTATGGTTATTGTATATAAACAATAAAAACTAAGAAATATTCACATTTTAATCAAAGGTTGATGTCTCAAAGCCATCAGCTATTGGAATACGATCTTTGATGAGTTAGAGAAATATGTATTGACTATTGAGGGACTATTTTTAAGGACTACATTAGGTATTGGACTACCATCATATCTTGAAAGCAGATTTTTGATAACCTCATCACATAGCCTCATCAAATTATCTAGCCACTTAGCTAGTTGTTCCCCATCTATGAAGCTTACATTCGTAAATGCTTTTCTATTATTTGTGTGTGCTTGAGTTTTCCGGTAGGGATTATCTGTGTTCTACCTCTACTCAATAACAAAGCACCAGTATCAGGGGACACCAATGAGCATCAGTTTCTCTAACAGTTCCTGGTTCTCAAGGTATGAGTCCCGTTATGTTGCCTTATCAGGTTTTCACCAAGTCACTCTGAGGTTCTAAGTAATTTTGTCTTTTCTTGGCCATCAAGATCCAAATTCCTCGTAGCTGCCATCAGCAACTAAAAATTCTGCAACTCTTTGGAGCATCGCTATTATTAGTTATTTCATAATTTCACCTCTAGTGCCTTATACATTTTTTGATGCTGACAACGCAGCTTTCAGTTCCGTTCTTTCTAACCATACTAAGGATGCTCAGACCAGACTTAGTTTATGGATGGTGTTGTGAATCCAGGTTATAGTTGAAGGCATCAGCCCTCAATTGCATCCAATGACACTACACACTAACCACATGGAAGATGAGAATTCCTTGCATCTATCTTTAGGTGCTCTTTCCAAGAAATTTAAATTAGAAAGTGGGATTGCAATTACTATTCCAATGTACCGAACCTATATAAACGCCTATGGTGATGATGAGGATTCATTTATGAACCACTTTTTGTAGGATGGATTTCAGTTGTTTTTGTTAGTTGAATACATACATTTTCAAGGTAACACTCCCAAGAAATATTCGTACAAAGTGAAGTCAGGTTAACGGGGAGGCCATACAATATCCAATAGCACCAAGAATTGGTAAATAGAAAGAATGTATCGGGCAAAATTTTTTTCAAATCAAACAGGCAGTGCAACTCAATGTGATGAATGACTTCAGTGCTCGGTTGAAAGCCTGAACGGACTTCTTCTTACCGGTTTGTTAATGACAAACAGTTTCTTTGATTCTCTTCCCTGTACTTTAGGTTAATAAAAAGTGTCATTTGACTGCATTATTTTCTCTCTATTCTGTTATACTCTGTACAACGAAACAAAATCTTAATCGCTTTATTTCGAATCATAAATTCACAAAAAAAAATTCTGGACGAATCTGTGAATATTCAATCACTTTATTGACAAAGTGCACTTTTCTATCCCAGTTACATGAACGAGAAGAAAAAAAAGACACGGCCAGACACAGATAATATAATAGCGCGCAGCATTGTGACATATAAAGTAGCATCATTTGTCTCTATGCACGAATTCTAGTTTTCTATTAATTAAATTGTGCTCGACATCATTATTATTTTGCATGATGCTGGCTGATTGTGATGATGATGGCGTTTTAGTTTTGTGCATCCACACTCACACCTCTCCCAACTTTTACTCTATCTACCTACTCACAACCAAGCTTCGTTATTTTTGAAGGGTATTCAGTGGATAATAGGGAGAGAAATGTAACAGACATTTTTCGCCTCCTGTGTCTGCTTTCATGCCATTGCAGCAAGGGCAGACAATTAGTTTGGTGTTTTATATCGTAGAAGATAGATGTAGGTACAGCCATAAAATAAGAAGTATCTAAGGGTTTATTTCAAAACAAACTTATTGTGCTGATATTATTAAAAATACAAAATGTTATCTCTAAATAGGGTAACAGATCCGGAGGTATTAATATTATTTGGTAGTTTTCAATGCACCATAATATATCGGTCCTGTCAAATGAAGTCTTCAATTTTGACAATCAGATCCCCCACCAGCACATTTGAAGAAGTCGTTTTGGAGCAAGGACATATTTCTATGAGAAGCTTGTTTTTTTCGTCATTAAAAAATAAGAAAACGACCAGTCCAAGGCGTTTTTACTAAAAACACAAGGCTGAATTTTAAATGAATTTATACTTTACATCTGGGACGCATTGTATATAGTTGGTACTTCTAAAAATTTTATTGTAAATTTTATCACATTGAATAGTAAATTAGTAAACTTCAATAAAAAAAATGGTTAAGTGCGATTCGGGCACTCGTAGAATGGGTTATAGGTAGGTACTTAAGATATTCGTATAAATTCTCTTGTAAATTTTGCGTGAAGGCATATATTCTATTTTTTTTTTGTAAATTTCTTAGTAATATAGCATTGTACAATACATTAAAATATTGTTCAATGCTAATAAAAACAAAATTTGTGAACGAATCAGCACATAAACGAAAACTGAAATTTAGTGAAATAAGGACCACCCCACCGAGAACCAGCGAGCCCGGGAGTAGACTAAGAAATCTAAAAAAAAAATCTCTATTTCGAAAAATCTCGAAGTGTACTGGGTGCCCGTTAATAAAGGACGCCGGCTATATTTCAGAATCCGTTTATCGGACGACCCGGAGAAAGAAATCTATGTAGGTAAATCGGCCAAAAGAAAAAGCTGGAGAATATTTATGACCTGCTAAGTCTACCGCTAGAGGGCGTAACTCAAAACGCGAATTAAAAAACAAAGTTTTATTCAAAATTATCCCAAATTAACATATATTCAGAATATTTATTTTGTAACCTACTGAAAATAAGACAACTTTTTGTATTAAAGTTTTTTCTCTATCTTGACAAATAACGGGTGGGAGAGGAGCAAATGTTGGTTTGAAAAAAACTGGATAACTTTTTTTTTGGTATGACCTATTTGGAATAACTTTGTTTCACTTTAAACCGCTTTTTTGGGCGCTTCTACTGGAATATTAACATTTTGACTTTGCTTATTATATCCGAGTATGTAAATGGTGCTTTATGACAAAGTCGCATATTTTTATGAATTTATCGAAAATTTCAAATGCAATGGTATTTTTATTCTTCAATGGGAAGAAAGAGCGTGAAAAATTACAGTTACTGGTAAAAACCGCAACTCGATCTGATTATTCCTTATCGATTTATTTAAAATTTCATTTCTACAACAAAATTAGAGAACACTCTAAGTATCAGTAAATTTCATTAAAGTTACCTATATTTTATATAACCTACTTTAACAATAAAATTTCTAATACTTGTATTGCTCTAGATGGGGTAATTTAAGTTTAGTGTAATAAAATGAGAATTGAACAATAGTAACTGCAACAACAATCTTATACTTTATATAAGAAAATTATAATAAGTAGTACTCTCAGTAGGCCTTGAAATGACAAAAACAAAACAAAAGAAGCAAAAACAGAAATAGATGTTTCTTTATAATAACAAAAACGTTGGCATATTATTTTCCTTAGTCAGTTATTTTACGATTTTACTCTCGACTATGTCGGTTGTCCATAAGAGAACCGAATTTAGAAAAAACCTAGACAACTAGAGCTAAATAACTTAGAACCTAGAATTAAAATAAAAATATATTAGCGACGCTTTAGGTGCTCAAAATGTTGTCCGTCCTGGGCAATACAAAGTGTAACCTGCTTGAACAGTTATTTGTGTTTAATTCTCATTTAATTGCACTTCACATAATTACCCCATCTAGAGCGACATAGTTAATATTTTTTTTAATTTATTGTTAAAGTAGGTTATATAAAATATAGAAATTTATAAAAATCTGCGACTTTGTCTTAAAGTGTCATGTACCAACAGGGATAATAATCAAACTCGAAATGTTATTAATCCAGTAGAAGCACGTTGAAATGAAACAAAGTTATTCAGAATAGGTCAAAACAAAAAAAGTTATCCATTTTTTTTCAAATCAATATTTGCTCCTCCCCCCATCCGTTATTTGCAAGATAGAGTAAAAACTTTAATACAAAAAAGTTGTCTTATTTTCAGTAGGTTACAAAAGAAATATTCTCATTATAGGTTAATTTAATTAATTAATTTTCCAGCTTTTTCTTTTGGCCGATTTACTTCATAATTTTTTTTCTCTGGGTCATCCGATTAACGGATTAACGGATAGTCGGCCACTTTGTATATCTTAATATCGTCTAGAAAAAAAATTCAGTCTCGTCTGGACCTTGTCTTGAAATCCAGACAAGACGAGAAATCTCGAATTTCGAGTCTTGTGAAACCCTAGAATGAACTATATAATACGTAAACACTGGAATTTAACTTTTACAATGGTAGGGAAACTTCGACGACTCACTCTTACTGGTATTTTTTTTTAATTTGAGCTCATATTTTTATAAGTTGTTCTACATTCACAAGAATTGCCAACAAAAGAATAATAGATATTTTTTTTGCGATTGCAATCCCAACATCCAAAATCTGCCACCAATCAAATGTAAAAAAGGGCCATAAATTCGAACCTTCCACAAAATTTACGATATCGGGCACACACACATTGGGATACACAGCCATAAAAATTCAAATTGTCTGTGAATATAAGTGAGTTAGTGTGTACGAGAATCGGGCCGTTTGCAGTAGTTGTCTATTGGCAGAACATGAAATTTCTGCTGGACGATACGTCTTCATTGAATTCCACTGAAACGTGATTGGTATAACGCCGCTGCCACCGCCACCGCCCATTTATACAGAGGCAGAACTAAAGCGGCACAAGCCGCCAACAAAAAAAATTAAAACCAATGACGACAGAGATAGATGGGCGAAAGTTTTTTGTAAAAAAAACTGGGTTAGCTTGCTGTCCTCAATATAATTCGAGTTTGTGTAAAGCTGCAAGTATGGAGCGTGACAATGTCGGGATTCTAGGATTAGAGAAATAATAATCATTTTATCAATAGTACTAAGTTTGGTTGTTCATATTAACCTTATTTATTCAATCAAATGTCAAGACAGTTGATATAATAAATTATCAAAGATGAAAACAACTAAGCAAATCGTGTGCTAATACTCCACCCTTAATTGGATTAAAACTTCGCTAATAAGTTCATTGGTTATTTTGCTGCCTCATTATTACGAAATCTTCTATAACCCCTTATGCTTTATTTTTATGGGACTGAACACCCTTCTTCCAGAAGTGAATCCAGACGAGTTTGTTCTAGTTAGAGCTCATCAGCACAACATAGATTGGTTGTTTGGTGATCATTGAAAATAGACATCTCCAAGGAAGTCTTATAATGCATACTGTAGAGTGACTCGGTTCGACTATTGGAAGTAAATAATCGGTGGACCTGAATACAGTTTATTTAAACAGTTAAATAAATAGCACACATACACACATCAATTACAACTTAGAATTGATATGATATGATAACTGTTAACTCTCTTGTATATTTTTGTTTGAAAGCATAATTTCAGAGAATAGTGATGACGTTAACTGCTCGATTCTATGTCTGGCTAAAAAATTAGAAAGAGCGTCCAAGAAATCAATTACTTTCTCCACTGGGGATGTTAACCAAGTCATGGTTCTGAAGAATTAGCTACTTTACGGACTTGTGGAAATTGTATAGCTAGGTTTGTCACGACACTCAGTGCTCAAAAATATAATTCTTAAGTTAGTTATTGGACGGCTTTCCATTTTAAATTTCATGTTTTTTGATCTATAGATTAGAAGCAAGCCTTGTATCCTTAAAATATTACAATAATAAATAATACGATACAAAAAATAATAAGAAACAACGCTAGATTTTTATTTGATAACTACTGGAAATGAATCATAAGTATTTGAGAAGAACTGCCATATCTAGATTTGCAAATATTCTAGAACAGTAGTCAAGAAACTATTTATCCCCAACGAGCTAGTGTTTCAAATTAATTTCTCCATTATGGTGAAGGTGCTGCGATATACCTACTCAGTACTTTTTGACCGATCAGTCAAACGGAGGAGTTATACAATTTCACTGTTTGTCTGCATGATTTTTTTTATAGATATTCGCGCCTTATAAATAGTTAACGTGCTCCGATTTTCATGATTCTTTTTTCATTTTATAGAGGACTATTGAGAATTAGTTCCATTATATGAAAAATCATGTGGGCACAATTTTTCTCAAAAATCAAAAATCTCAGACGGCAGAATCGAAGATAAGACCATATTCGGAAACGTTTAAATTGATTTGTTTTTCAAAAGAGTTATGGTTTTCAAGTTACAGCAATGGTAAAGACTGAAATAGGAGGGACGGAAATTTTGGAAAGTCTGCTCTTTCAAATGAATCAAAAATCATCAAAATAGGAGAACGTTTACCCTATTCAGCGCGCGCAGAATCTAAAACAAAAGACAGTCAAGTTGTATACTAGTACCAATGGAATTAATATTATTTTGTATGTTTCAGTGCACCAACTAATAAAGTCCATCCAATTTTTGATACAAGATATTTATCTCTTTGCAGCTACATGAAGGAAAGAGTCTTCGCTAACATTATATAATTGATTCCAGGCATGAAAGTAATTCCTAGAAAATTATCCTCCAAAACATACTCAATACCATGACCATTAGGAGACAGTGTCAACGTATGCATATAATGAATCATTTTTCACAAATAATAGCAGATTTTTTACTCTGAGTTCAAATGAAATTTTTGTACTACTTACGCAAGAATAAATATACCTATATGTCAAAACAATTGTCATGTATTCATGTATTTAATATATACTTAAGTGAAAATTTATTAATATTTTGTTTCAATATACCTACATGTTTCTTCTATAGTTTGAATGAGACTTCTCAATGGGGAACCCTTTATTAGATTTTATTAAAAACATTTTAATGCTATAGATTTGATCTGTCCCTAGAACTTTTCTCTCAAACATTTTTTCGTAAGAGTGATAGAAAAAAATGATAAAAATTATAAAACGTAAAATTCACCTATCTGCAGCCTACGAACTATCCTTTTTTTTAATTGTATATTTGTTTCTCAGTGGGCAACCCTTCAGTATATTATGAAAAAAATTGGATCGAGCACTGAACTCAGTGGTTGGATACCTATTAGGTATTTTTGTTAATCCTTTAGATAATATGCTTGATACAATTATCGGTTAGATACGTTGACTAGCTCCATATTTAGACAGTTTATCAGAATTGGAAGTTCGTGCGAAATAATTCGACAAAGCCATCTGTTGAGCATAATTAAATTCACCAGTCACTAATTAAATTACAAACAAAGAAGATGAACAATGAACACCATATTATATCACTTTACTTTACAATTATAATGGATATTCCAGAGTTGGACAGCAAATGTCATCATGAATCTCCAAAGACGAGGGCATAGAAACTGAGAAAGAGAGAGAGAGTTAGGTTAGATAGACTGAATAGCGGTCGGTACCTACTTAAATGCCTTCGAAGTGCTGCTCATCTCTGATGGCGTCGGTTGTTGTTGGTGCACCCCGGGGCCCAAACGTGAAACGCCACACTACATGCATAAAGCATGAGAATGATAATGTGCACCCTGACATAGCAAGAGAATGGGGTGAAGGGGGCGGGCGGCATCCGCCTCCACCCTTCCGTCCGACATCCCTTACGACGACATCTGAAATCAATGTGACAGAGCGACAAATTGTTAACTTGCAACTTCGGTTACCGGTCAATTAGCCCTTCAGAAGGGTGGGTGAATTGGGGATCTGCCTGCTACAACAACTACTAGATATTAGTCTAAGGGCTGACGGCACAAAAAAGAAACCTGGATGGAATTCTTTGGAAATGTTAGTTTCCTTTTCGGACCAGAAACCATACCAATAAAGTAACACTCTGAACTTACTCTTAAAATTTGCAGCCTTATTCAATGACTTCCTGACTTCCAAAAAAAGACGAGGAATACAATTCAGTTGTATGTTATCTATCTAACTATATATATAAAAATGAATCGCCAAATGCGTTGCTTAGCGCAAAACTCGAGAACGGCTAGATCAATTCGGATAATTTTTGTTTTAATATTTTCGTTAAGGCATAAGGAACGTTTTTATGAAGAGTCGTAAAAATTGCGAGAATAATAGGGAAAACACCACTTTTCCCATACGCTTTTTTAGTGTGGTGTCAGATATGTCATACACGTCAAGAACCATTATCCAAAACAAACCAATATTATCTGGAACAATGAGCCTTTTTCTTGAGAAGAGTGTGCCCTTTCGCTACGAGAGGGCAGCACTTCTGGTAGGGACAGGCACAAATATTAAACCTACTATCACACACATCTAACACTGTGGAAATATAGGTGATAAAAGTAAATTATTTAAAATAATCAAGCAAGTAAAAAATTATCGTGTACCATAAAGCATTACAATAAAAATATTATATTATTACTGAAGTGTACAAAACCAGGAAGTTATTTTTGTAAGTAATCGTCATTTAAAATTGAGATGATAAATTAATAATTAAAGGTATTACTCTGAAATTCGTTTTATTTATTAATTTTTTCTATTGGACTAGACATGACCAATAACCAACATAACTATTTATTTCAAATTTCATATATCTCTACAATTATTACTGCTACGGCAGCAACGCGCCGTTTACTGCTAGTAATTTATAATTATCTATAATTTTATAACATTTTCTTTTAGAATTTTATAATACTTTTTTATTCAGGCAAATATACAAATCTTGATTTTAAAAAATAGTATGATAATAGGTTCTGACTTATTTTAAGCCCTACAAACCCTAATGAGATGCAAATAGCATAATGTTTTAAAATCTACAACCTTATTATACTCTAAATATACATACCCACTAATTCAATACTTATAAACAAATAATAAACTGAAAACAGAACAGAACTATAAATATAACTTCAAAGGTAGAGATCAACATATGATATAAAAAAATATTAAATAATAATAAAGAAATAATAATATAACAATAGGTATCAAATTATTTAAATTCAAACTCTTAATATGAAGTTTAATACGCCCTCTACAATTTTTTTTTAGATTATTATCTAATGTATTGTAGATAAGTTTGGATCGATATAAACTAGTTTTTCGGGCAATTTTTAATTTAGTTTTATTTACAGCGAGCGATTTATGTCTAGAACATAAAGATGATTCAGCAATGGAATACTCTTCCCGTAGAATATAATAATTATTTATTGGTGCTTCCAAAATATATTTTTATATTATATTCCAGCAATCGTTCCTCACTAAAAAGATTGTGCTGTTTATTAAACGTTAAAATCTCGATAGCACTCTTTTGTAGGCTACCGGTCCTAATGCATTTATATAAGCTGAACCCCAACAAATAATTTCATAAAATTGGACGCTACAGAACAAAACATGGTATAATTTTAATAAATCATTTTTTTCAAGAATATATCTCATTTTGTAGAAAACAAAAAGAAGGTATCTTATTTTTTTAACAATACTAAAAATAGCTTTCTTCCAATTCCAATTTTCATCCAATATAACACCAAGTTATTTAACTTAATTAACTCGTTTTATATTATCACATTTACAGTTTAAATTATTATAGCAAACATCATCATGTATTGTCAGTTCGTCTGTAACAGGGAGCTTATCCAAGTACAGAGACACATTTAAAACACCCGATTTTGACATATTCAAAGTCACTCTGTAATAATTAAGCCATTTTCTGATTTTTTAAGGAATGTTTAGCTGTAACCTCATTCCAACTGTCACCACTACACATAATGAGTGTGTCATCCGCAAATAATAATAATCCATTAATGTAGGCATTAAAAATAATGGACCCAAAATTGTACCTTGAGGGACACCACAAGTGCCTATGCTGTAGGAAATTTTAACACCATTAATTACAACACAGTGAAATCTATTTGAGAGATAGTTCTGCAGCAAATCATTAGCAATCCCTCTGATACCAATATCACTCAATATAATCAGCAGAAGCACATGTACAACCGGTCAAAAGCCTTCGGTAAATCCAGAAATACGGCTTTTACCGATCTGCTATTGTCAATTTGATTACACATTGACATAATTTAAAGCATCATGAGTCGATCTATTTTTTATTGACATTCTTTATTTCCTCTGCGTTTGCCTCCTCTCAGTACAATGATTTATTATTCCAAATTCTATGTGAAACATACATAGAGTCAGACACTATTCCATCCGAAAGAGACTTAGCGACTGTGGTAAAATATTTTCTTTTTTATTTAAGTTTTATGAATGACTGTTCGCGCGTTTTGATGATTTCTTATTCATTGGTAAGAACAGAGTTGAAAAATGTTCCAATATTTAGAAAAACTCGAACACGAAATCTTTTTTCCCCTAATAACCGCCCCCGAATGGAGTGGAGGGTGCAATTTTTCTCGAAAATCGAAAATCTTGGACGACGAATTAAAAATAAGACCTTATCCGGAAATGTTCAAATTGAACATTTTTTCAAAAGAGGTACGGTTTTCAAGTTACAGCAACGGTAAAGACTAAAATATGAAACAAGTAAATTACAGAAGTGACTATATGTAGCAACATTTAAATTGAGTTGCGGTTTTCGAGTTACAGCAGTGTTAAAGTCTGCAATATGTGTATTTCCGCCGCGATGTGTTGAGATCTCTGAATAATAACAAGTACAAGTTAAGAATATACATAGGTAATAGAATAACTACTACCTTCTTTGGTATTAGTGAACGTTCAACGATTTTCATGACTAATGATAGAGTCAAAAGTGTGAAATTAATTGTTTTTACAATAATTGAACCGAATTTATTAGTCGCGTGCTCTAAAAAATACAAAATTATATTGTTGCTGGTAGGTACTTTTGAAGTTGGCTCTTACCCTATAACTATAAACTCTGCTGTTGGGACGCCATGTCTACTTTCGTGTCGTTTCAATTATGATGTAATTGGGGGTCTTGTGGGGCTCTCCCATTTGAATATGCAGATGTGGTTTTGAGTTGGGTTGGAGCGGTAGGGAAGGGGGGCGGCTACAGCGTCTGTCCTGCCATACTACATAGGCCAGTGCTGCTTTTTTTTGTATCGTCCGGCTCACAGTATTCGCTTATAAAAAATATTTGTTTTGTTTTGTACTACTTGACCATCTTCTCTTCTTTGTTGTTTTGACTTTCTCTCTACATATATCTGATGAAGAAGGGTGGTGTTTGTGCCATTTGCATATTTTTTTGTGTAACAACGACCGCCTTGATTACTAATTGACTACTGGTTGTTTTTTTAGTAAGTCTAGATACAATATTGCAATGGTAAAATATAATTACTTCGGAGTCTGTTATGCGTGAGCCGAATAAGTGTGACGGGTTTTCAAGAATGTTTTTTCATCACAAACGAATTTTATTGGTTAAGTGTAAATGGCCACGACTTTAATGCAGAATCCCTTTCTGCTCATTACATTATTCATACCTTCCAATTAATGAAGAATAACGCCTAGTGTCTGTACATGATATTTAAGAACACCCGGTATAATAGATGACTTAGGTATACCTACCAAAGTTTGACCTGACAGACGCGTATAACACCAAAATCCACCTTTCTGGATTCCGCAGCAATCAAGCAATCCATCAAGCAAGTTCTCAGTAGTTCTTTGAATGAAGTTTTTTTTATTCATATGAAATGTCAGGACTTTCATTTTGATTTTCGGTTATATTCGTCTTCCACGTTCAGTTACAGCCACCCAACTTTCTGGGTTATTTCAATTTTTTATGCTTTTCTGACATTTTTGCGCTTCTTCCTGATATTTTCTTGTATTTTTATTCATTTCCCATCGCCCTCGCCTCATTTCCAACACTTTTCGTGAAATTTCTTTCGTATTTCAATATTTTCTTACGCTTTTTGTTTTTATTTTTGGTGCTTTCGTTGAATTTCTCTCGTATTTTGATATTTTCTTAAATTTTTCTGCAGTTTGCGCGTATCTCCTAATCCATTTCGTGTATTTTCGCGCATCTTCCTGGCGTTCTCTTTTATTTTCTGCTAAATCTATCGTATCCTTCCATGTCCACCTCGGTATAATGAAATTAATAGAAATAGCATTCTTTTTGCATTCGAAACTACGGCTTCAAAAGGCATGATTTGAGCTTGAGAGCAGGGAGGAGGGTAGATCATTTTGTTCAAGATCAAAAAGAGCCAATTTCGCTATTTTTTACCTTATATTTCCTTATGGGAAATTACATGTCAAAATGACAATGTAAAAAACCTGTACGAAATACATATGTGTAAGAAAATTATCTCCAAAATTCGTGTACGTTTGAAATTTGAGAAGGGCATCCTTATAGCAGTCGATACACCTTTCTCCTTTTCGTTCGTTAAAAGATATTTTTCAAAGTTATTCATTGTCTTAAACTTGAAAAAAAACGGATAGTGGGTAGATACACAATTAAATTTTAAATATGAATACCGAAAAGTCAAGAATTTCAAAGAAAGTAATTTCCCACTATAATAAATTGCAGTTTCAATCGCCAGTGAATGGATGACTGGATTTCTGTCATTGATTGAAAGAAAATTCTCGTGGTAAGTCTATCACGTTTTTATATTTCTTGCTATTTCTTTCGATAAATAATAGTGTGAACGTGTTCAGTTTTCGAAATTGTACAACAAGTTGTCTGATGATGAATTTTCCGTTCTCTTCTCGAAAAATCAGAGCGTTGGCGGCGACATAACATAACGTTTTATTTCTTGTGTCGAACTCGTCTCAGATATAGAGAGAAAGAGCGGGAAATAAACTGTATAACATAGAAAATGCAATATCTACCTAGCAAAATATAAGGAAACTAAATTAAATATTGCAAAAAACGTTTTGTACTGATAGTAAGCGGTTGTTGATGAAAATTTGATTTTAATTTTTGAGATAATACACTGACCAGCAAAATAGCCGGCCGAAAATTTACGAAAAATGCAAATGATCTTTTCTTAACATTATCTTTTTTGGTTTATGCCAATATCTCCATTTATACGAAATATATAGAGTTTACTTATAACGTGTCATTCTAACACTAGATTCATTTTTAAAATAATGCAGTGGATTAATTAAAATAATTACTTCTTTGATTTGAAGGTTAAGTCGTCAGGACTGTTTTTATCATTATACAGGCTGTAACAGTTAGGTACTTTGGAATTTTACACTCAGTAGCAGATCCAAACAAACACTTGAAGAGTACTTTAAAATGATTTCACCATGTTTGTTCATGTTTATTAAATAGAGAAATTGTATTCAATTTAAGATAATCTTTCAATGAGGGTTCAATAACGAGTATGTCCTCCACGAGCTTGAATTACATTGAGTTTATTAAATTTTATAAACGAATTTGAGGAATAGCTTCAAATTCTTCTTGAAGGGCCAATTTGAGCTATTGAAGTGTTTCTGACGAATTCGAAATTGTTATTAATCCCAAAGATGCTCGATCGGGTTCAGATCTGGGCTACAAGCAGGTCAATTTAATGTTTGAATCCCTACGTCATTTAAATATTCCGTTACAATGCAAGCAACATGTAGTCTTGCATTATCATGCATCAAGATGAAGCCATCTCCAATGAAATAAAAAAATGGGATTACAGCTTCTTGAAGTATGTCCATCACATACCTATGAGCATTTAGTAAACGATTTTCAACAAATACTAAGTCAGCACGTGCATTTCTAGAAATACCTGCCCATAACATAACAGATCCTCCATTGAATGACAACCGTTCAGAAATAGTGCAGTCAATATACCTTTCGTTTGGTCTCTTCCTTACTCTTTTTCGGCCGTCAGGAGATCGGAGACAGAATCGTGATTCATCTGAAAACAGAATTTCACTCAACTGATGCAAATGCAAATTTCGGTGTTTAAGAGCAAATTGAAGATGTACTCTTCGATGTCTGTTTAAGAGTTGGGATGCTGTAGCAGGCCTCCTTGAGGTCAAACCTTCTTCTGCAAGTCTTCGCCTGATCGTTCTTTCACTGGTATGGAGGCTTCTTGTTATTTGTATGCTGTGTTGAAGTTGAACCGTGTTGTTCTACGATCCCTTAGAGTGTCGAGTAACAAACAATGATCCTCTCTTGCGTCTGTTGCTCGCTTTCTTCCTGACGCTGGCCTCCTGGTATATGTACTAGTCTCCAAATATCGATTCCAGGCGTCTTGAATGGTAGTGCGAAGGATTCCCAAACTCTGGACACATAACGTATGCTACGACCACACTCTATAAGGGCTACAACTCTAGCCACGTCTTCACTATTAAAAGGGCATTTTAAACACTCAAAATACCAGTCAAAATACTAATGACAGATTTAAGCCAACTCACATTTTATTCTGCGTTTAAAGTAGACAGGATTGAAATAACACGTTATTATTCAATTCCCTATATCTTCTGTACAAATAGAGATATTGACATAAATTAAAAAAGATAAATTTAAGAAAAGATCATTCCACAGTTCTATTCCAAAACTTCCTTCTTATTGCAGCTTACTACAAGGTGTTACAAAGTTTTCGTAACACCTCGTGTATGGCCAATAACTAAAATGAATGCAAAAAGCAATAACTCTATAGCATTCTTCATGAAACATCCTTTAAATCAGAAAAAACAAACAATTTCTTTTGTGAAAGTCTATAAGAATTCTTAAAATAATATATTAGACTAAAAAAAATTACCGAAAAGATAGCTAAGAACAAGCTCAATCCTCATTCATTCATGATAATGAATAAAGGTTTATTCTTCACACTCAAATTACCATTTTTCAATGGCCAGCTTGGTCTCCTGATCTTTCACCCATTGAACACGTATGGGGAATGTTGGAATGGAAGATTGGGTCAACTTCATTAGCTTGAGACATTAGATATAAGGTTGAAGATGCCTGGAACTCAATTCCTCAAGAAAACATTGATTAGGTATTCTAATTGAAGGATGTCTCGGAGAGTTGAGGAATGTATTGACGTAAGAGGAGGTGCTTCTCATTATAAAAGAATCCAGTCAAATATTAAGGAAGTTTTTTTGAAACTGTGATAACTTCATGTACTTCATAAGCCCTTTTATTTTCTGAAGATATATTGGAATAATTCAATAATTAATGGGCTTAGCATTTTCAGTGGCACAGAGTATAGAATCAGCTCTAAGCTTTCAGCAACAGACCAATTCCATTAGTTCGACTGTGTTCTCCAAGGACGCTGTACGCCATTCCTTTCACCATTCATCATCAAACTAACATAGTAGGTATAAACGGAATACCTAACGTCTCGAATCGTTCAACCTTAAGACACGTTTCGGATTCCGTCTTCAGGTAATGGAACGCATGCCGCTCTCTCCTCAGAGCAACTCACTACTACAATGCCCCCATCTTGTCGTCATCCTTTGACACTCTGCTGCATGATTGCATTGGTACTCGTACAACTGATGTTTTTTTTGTTGTTGTTTTATTTCACTGAATTATTAATCAAATGAAAGGATTGTACAAGTTTTGTTGTGCGATAAAATCCATTAACCTGAAGTAATCTCTGATATTTATAATTCTTGCTATTAAATGGTGTTCAAAAACTAACGAGTTTCTAATTCTTTAGTTGTGTATTTATTTTTTTTGTAGCAGTTAGTTAACAAGTAATAAAAAACACCGCAAGAATTTCGTCGGAAAAGTATTAGACGGTGTTTTGTCAATATTTTTGAAATTCACCAGCATGCTCTCGTCTAAACTAATGAAAATACCGTTTCCGGAGCCCTTTAAACTAGACTTTTTTTCAAAAACTTCAACGGTTTCAGAGCAAGGTTAGGTTAGAGGAGCGATTTGTTCAAAAATTTGTAAATTATTATACTTACATATTAGTTGATAGTTTTGCATTTTTAATTTTTTTTGCTGACACTCAAAAATGTTAAATAAATATTTTGCTACAAAAACTAGAACCGACATAATTGTTTGGTGCTGGTACTTTTAAATTTGGTGCCAAAAGTTTTATGTCTAATTACCAATAACAATGTAATTTGTATTATTTTCTTATTTTTCAGTCGTAGTTTTTTTGTAAAAATTCATTTATACATACAGGGTGTCTCAGCAAGAGCGTTCACTAGAAGTTTATTGGGTTCTGGTCTAAATAACACTACTGACTACAAGATCTTCTTCGGCAGCTCGAATTGAGACATAGGGATTCGCCTCGAAATAGTCCAGGGTATTCAATTCATTCTACACGTCTTACTGAGAATTTTGTCGCACTTTCCATGTATAAGAAATAAATTATGAACTTTTTGATTTGTATAGACATTGTTTTCATTATTGTAATCCATTTTAACTATTAATAGCGTAATTACTTTATCGTTTGACTTTGACAATTATTCATTGAGAATGTTTATTTATTATCCATAGCATACTAGGTAAGTGTCGACGAGATATGTGTGCATTTGAAAAAAGCTTAATTATCTCCTAAACTATCAATCTCAGGTATATAATATATGGGATATAAAAGATGTGAAATTAAATGCAGAAGACGACTAAATAATAAAATATGGATATGGTACCTTTTGAAAAAAAAAAGTTGTGGTTCTTCGAAATCTCGAAAATTTAACGTGCCCTAGTAAAGAAACCCGAAAATGAAGACAACCGTTTTCGACCTCAAAACATACTCCGACATATTTCTTAAACACAGTTTGAATCCCAAATTGTTATTCTAACAATTCAGTGTTCTAAGATATTTTGAGTAAATGTCTGCTACCGCAATTTTTTTTAGAAAAGATTGAATAACTTCAAAATAGCTGAATCAAATTGAAAAAAGTAAAGGTTTTTATGAAGATTAAGAATAGGTGAATGCAAATATATAGGGTGTTCCATTCATAATAACAAAGTATAACCGAAAGCACCAGAAATTTAAAAAATATTTCAGTTGAAGAAAACACAGTCGATTATATATAAACCTCAATTTTCAGATTTTAATTTTGACCAGAACCCAATAATTTTCTGATGAACGGTCTCGCTGAGACACCTTGTATATTTATTTGCTAGCATTTAAGAAAATCAGTAACGGTTCCAGTTACTTTTTGATATTCTGGTTAGTTCTGAAATTGCAAATATTCATTTTCCTTTACAAAATTATACAAAAATAAAATATTTATTTTCACATTCGAAATCATATTTATCCAGATCATGTTCCAGTTTGAACTACTTCCGGTCATTGACTTTCAGCTTTCAAATTGGATATTTACAATTATAATAATTATTCGCAACTGTGGTGATTATATTGATCCTTTCATAACGTCCAAATCATAACGGGAACTAATTTTAATCTAATACATAAAAAATAATTTTAAATATACCTAAATGACTTTGATCAACAACATCAGATGAATTCATTTTGATAACGCGGGTGGATCGCGTTCAACTTTTAATTCACAGGGGTCGCTAAAAGTGGTAACCCATTGTGTTTCAGTCTTTCACGTATCAACTTCTCAGCGGTACTTTGACTACGTCGGACAAATTACGAGTCATATGATATGTGTAGATGAGGAGTTCAACTAAGAACTAAATGGCAGCGATCTTACAATTGATTCAACTGTGATGTGTTCCAAATAAAATAAGAGCAGAGTAGTCGTTTTTATCTTTCGTAGGCATGGTAATTTATCTTCTGTACTTATATTCAGTAATTTCAAAATATGGTGGTAATAAAATTGCTCTTTCCTAGAAACCTGTGTTTTTTAATGCTGTCAAATAAAATTGCTATTTTTTAAAAAAACAATGTCCCCTTCAGCTTCTTTGGAGGTGTTTTTGGGGTTTAGAACAAATTGGCTCTTGACAAAAAATGTATGAAATCAACTCTCATCACTACTCTTTCCATTGAAAAGAGAATAATCAAAATCGGTTGACGTTTACAATGCAAAACCCGAGTACTTCATAAGAAACCAAGTAAGTAAACATAGAATTGTATAACTTCTTCGCTCTGGCGAAATCAGTCAAAAAACAAATTAATCGTCGAAGTGCAAATACACCTCCTTCTATTAAGAATGCTTTCAAAAAGAGTGTTTTTTCCAAATTTAGCCTGCACATCACTATAAACGTCTGTTTCTTTTGCTGTTTTGTGTATATATGTTGTTTGAAAGTGTCTCTATATAAATCTGATAAAAGGACGGCCGCAAAAACAATTAGAAACTTTTGACCGGAATCAAAGAACTTCGATGGTGGTCAGTCGACATGGGACATGAACTGCGACGAGCGACGTTGCAAGGAGACAGGAAGTCGGAAAATTTGTTCAATGTGACTCGTGCTGCTCCAATTGTTATTTTTCATTTCAAACAGAGATTTTCGTGACAGTTGCCGAAGTTGTCCATTAGGTGTTTTCTTTTGTTTGCTTTTTTCGTTTCTTCTCTTGGGATGATAGAGAATATCAGTTAAAGATTATTTATGTCGTTGGTGCTGAAAAAATACATATAAATCATAAGCAGTGACCTATAAAGGATGTTTCAAGGGCACAGATGGAATTCTTATTGTCGTTACTGTTGATATCTTTCATATTGAATATCTTCAAGTCATCTTTTTTATCCATACCAGGGAAAATTGTGAACAAAAAATTTATATGGAGTGACAAATTAGATTTTTTTTCAATCACACAAACAGGCGTCATTGGGTTTTGTGGTTCCAAAAGAGATGAAAATGTAACACATATATTTTGGTGTCCCAAAGTAATGACTCATAAAATATTAATATGGTAATAACAATTAAGTATCGTAATTAATAGAGATACATTTTCTGGAGATCTTAATATAGACCCTGATTAAAAAATATATAGTATATTTATTGAAAAGAAATAGGCGAAAAAGAAAATTCTGCCTTGAAGTGGAACTCGAACCCTGTCTGCTTTATATTCAACAACCAAAACAAAAACCTCTAACCGCAAGGCTATGACACATACGACAATTTTATGTAATAACATGTAGGTATACCAATGAGAAGGTTGTTCAAATTTCAATTAAATGAATTTTGAAAAATTTACCTTTCCGCTGACTACACGCGATCGGGATTTTTTTTATTTGAAAGAGGAGATTTGAGAGTTGATTCCATATTCGTAAAAACTCAAATCCAAAATCTTCTTCCCCCCAAGAAGCGCCCCTAACAAAAATCTGAGAATGGAAAATTAATGACCAGATTATTTGTAGCAATAAACGTGTTTTCCACAGAGTTACGGTTTTCGAGTTAAAAGAATGGTGAAGTTTATAATATGCGTATTTCCGCCACGATGTTCTTAGATTTCTGAATATAAGCAAATACAAGCAAAGCATAGATGGATAATGGTGAACGTTTAAAGATTTTTGTGACCAATGTAGAACTCAAAAGTGTGAAATAAATATTTCTTACAAAAAATTGAACCGACGTTATCAGTTGGTGGACTGAAAAGTACAAAATAAAATTAATTCCATTGGTGCTGGTACTTGTGAAAATGGTGCCAAAAGTTTTCAATCTAACTGCAACTGCACAATTTCAAAAGTACCAGTATCAATAGAATTAATATTATTTTGTACCCTTCAGTGCACCAACTGATAACGTCGGTCCAATTTTTTGTAAAAAATATTTTGACTTAAATAATCACTTTCTTCTTACTATTGGTTCTACAAGATTCTACTGTATCTACTTCATACCATAAAAAAAGTGGAAGTATATGTCATTTATATAGGTATTATCGAAAATTAAATATAATTAGATATTGTTACAATGGTACCTAAGTTACACGACAAGTAACAAATTTAAATATTCGGAATAGTTGTTACTGATAAGAACAAAAATTTGAATACTTTCCCCAAACTTTTAGAAATCCATAATAAGTTATAATTTCTACTATTTATCGTTAACATATGACAATTGCTTCGGATGTACCAAATATAAATATAAACTGAATTCTACGAGGACAAGCGTCTATTCAAATAATAAGGAGGATGGTAAAGTTAACTCTTAATGACTATTTTAAGTACTAAATAATTATAAATTCCATTAGAAATTAACATTCGTAAATATTCAAGTTATCTCCTCAATGGCTGAATGACATTTCTGAATATATAATGATTACTAATTACTTAAAAGTTTACCATTTTCCTTATTATTTGAATAGGCACTCATCGTCCTAGAATTTAGTTTATACTCACATATGTTAAAGGTAGCGTGTGCCGAAGCAATTGCCATGTGTGAACAATATACGTATAAATTTAATACAATGTTTTAATTTTAATGTAATTTTGTCAAGTTCTATTCCACAGAATTTTACATTGTTTTTTTTTCCCTTGAATAAAGATTACTGAAATTACTTGTATTTTTTGGGAGGCTTTAAATCTTGCAACACAAAAATATGTTTCTGTTTTTCGATCAGTTATTTCTCATAAACTTTGTAATACTTAAATCAAACAAATTGTGTTCAGTAAGTAAGATTCTATTCTGAGACCCTCTGTATGAGACAAGTAACAGTCCCCTACTAAATATGAACAAAATTTCCCATTCCAACCACAGCCAACTTTTCCTCTGTTATAATATATCTACGATTTGTTGTGACATGCACGTGCTGACGGCCGGGGGGGCCGTGTTCTGTTTTGTTGGCCTTGTCGTCGTCATCTCCTTTCTTTTTTATCCTTTTCGATTCCCCAATGCTTCCTCCCAAAGTCCCTTTACGTTTACTTGGCACGTATATGTAGGTAGGTGCGATGTGGTGTTTTCGTGGCTAGTTTTCGATTGAGATTCATCGTTCGTTGATTTCCAGTCCACGTCCAGACCTTAACACTTTTTTCTGAGAAGACATACTCGCCAGAATTGATAGAGATGTGGTCGGAACAATTTTTAAAATGTATACCAGAGAAAGAAAGTTTTTACTCTCGTATTACTATTCATTTACAACTATATAAAAGATGATAAATCAGTGGCCTTCCAGCAGTAATAGAATTACTCATCCTCTCAAAAAATTGTGTAAAGATTCGAGAAGCCAACACTCAACTATCACACTACTACCTACTGCCATTCTTATTTGAATTTGGAACAGGATTCCTGAAACTGAAAAAGAATTCCGAGCACGGATCAAGCTTTACCGAAAAGCTTTGTTGATCGCCTCACATGGCTTTTCTTTCTCTACCTGCCTGCGCGCTGCGTAAAGTTTACGTGCAGTGGCGCGAAACTTTTATGTATACCTACGTGGATTTGTCTAGATGATGCTTTTTTGTTCAGATGCTTTCTTTCTTTTACTGTTGAGGTGATGCAGTATGGGAATTATGTACCTACCTACATATAAACTTCTTTTTGGAAAACTGGAGCGTGTTTATGGTGTAATTTAAGTGTCATCTACGAATACTTGTGAAAGCAAATTGTCATCGAAAGATTTCAAATTTTTTGTCTCCAATAACATAACAAAGTTTAAAATTTTTACATGATGATGTTGAGCTCTATAGCTACGTACTCCAAACTCTTCTTTCGAACTGCAATAACCCATTAACCAAAACAATTATATTGGGGACAATTTCTTTTAAACCTTTAGTGTTTGCCATATTTAAACCACTCCGTCGTTCACGCTCATCAAAAACATTTTTCTTCATCGATAGAATGGAATATGCATTTTGAGAATTATGTTGTTTTGATGATTCTCCGCTTCAATGATACTAATCTAGGATAATATTTTATTATTTTCATCATGGAGTGATCCAAGAGACTATTTCTTTAAATGAGTAGCTTAAAACCTTTTTGCAAAAAACCGAGTTTACCATTTTGCCAACTATTTTTTTTCTTATTTTCGAAAAAATGACCCTCCACCCCAATTAGGTTGATTTTATTGGGGGGAAGTAAATGTTAGATTTAAAATTTGTTTAGTATGGTACAATTTCTCATCAGTTTTCTTTAAAATAAAGAAAAAGACAACGAAACCGGACCATGTTCACTTTATGAAAGGCGCACTCAAACTTTAAAAAATGCACAGTCGAAATATATATGTCGTCCGTTTGGGAAAACGGTCAGTATATGTTGATGCACTAACTATTAACTTGGACAACGTAAGTATTATTTTATATGTTCCATTTATTTAATATTTGCTTAGGTTAGGTTAGGTTAGGTTACTATGGCGACTCCATCTCTTTCAGAAATATAATATTTGCTTTCTCAATAAACAATATTTTGTTTTAGGCCAGCAGAGTTCCCTTGGCTTCCAAAGCTCAAGGTAGCATTGGAACGGTTTTTGAAAATTTGGCGGATGCGCCATACGTTTCTTATGGATCCGTACATCCATTGGAAAAACGGAATCTCAACAAAATTACTCTGTTTTTCTGTCACAGTCCATTTTTCAGCCACTTCTTAGAAAAGACGACTGTACTTTGTTTTTGTACGAATGTTACCTCGTTTGGAATAGTTAATTTGCTCCGAGATTTTCATTATAAAATAGTATTTAAAGTAATCCAATATGCTTTCTTCCTTAGAAACTTCCTTCAATATCGCAAATTTTATCAGTTGAAAAATCAGAGTAAGAATTATTCCTATTATTATTGAATTATTCTTTTCATTGAATACCTAGACCTCTACTTTCAGAATATTTATAGCAAATGTTTAGGTTAGGTGAGGTTAGGTTAAGTTAGGTTACGTTAGCTTAGGTTGGGTTAGGTTTTAATTAGAGAAATATGTGTTTCCTAAAAGAACATCAAATGACATAAAAATATTCAGGGGGTCCAATTTAAAGTAAGAAAAATAATGTGCTTTGAAGTTTGTAAAGTTTGCCACTAAATATTAATCATCCTATGCATAATAATTTAACTTTATTGGACCTTTCTGCGCAGAGTATAATGTATGAGAGGTACCATTTATATATTCTAATTTTTTCTCTACCAGTGGTGTAAAAGTGATATTTCTTAGTTCTTTTTTTTATCACTAAGCCCATTTAAAATAAATTCTAGGACCATATAGATAGCCCTAAGATAGGTACCTGAATAAGAAACAAAATGTATTTCATATAATTTAAAACATTGATAATTAAGCAGTAGTATTTTATTTAAATAAAAAATATTAAACGAAAAGGACAATAGTTTGCTGTTTAACAGTACAAAATAGACCCAAAACATGATGAAATAGGTATAAACATTTTTTTTGACCAACTCTGTTAATCGATGCAGTGGAACATACAAAATAATATTAATTCTATTGGTACTGGTAATTTTGAAGTTATGCAATTGTAGATACAGTGAGGACCAAAAGTCCGTCCCCCCATCGTAACTTCTTTATTTTCAATATTACAAAAACATATTGAATACATAAGTTGTAGGGTTTCATTTGACCTTTTCAATAACATAATTTCAACTTATACTGTGTGTCTCAACTGACTTATTAGTTTACTTATTCAAATGGAATCTCTGTGTATTATTAGATATCCAAATTCTTCGTGAAATTCTAAGCAGATTTCATGCACCATTTAATATACCTAAGTTGAAGTAAGTCCCAAAAAATCTTAATCGAAACTGAACTGATCGATCCCTTACGTTAATTCAGTCGGCAGTTTATACTGTAAGAGGCTTATTAACCATAGCAACATGTAAATAAATCTTAACTCTGTTGTCAACAACTGGCAAATTATATTTTGTGATCTCCTTGATTACTTTTTTCATAATTTTTCTAGTTCATTAATATGGCTCGTTCATTAGAAAACAAAGTTGAAGCCGTTATCATCGTAATTTCCACGCTGCTGTCCATTCATTTCATTTTCAATGAAAGATTTTCCGAACGTCCAATGTGTCAAAAATATTATTATTATTATTTATTTATTAGTTCCTTCGAACTTTTACAAATTTATAAATACATATAAATACATTTGTTCATATTTGTTTCATACATTGTCTCTAATGAATTGTAAAATTAATTTCTTAAATACATTAAATCTATTTTCATTTTAATGTTTGTAGGTAGATTGTTGAAAAACTGCAGACTCTTGTACATCACCGAACGTTGGGTGCTACTTAGATAACACCTCTCTAGTCTAAAGTCCCCTCCATCTCTTAATGTGTAAGGTTGTGCCTCATTTACATAGTTCATCCCCTCCTTAAGATAGCTTGGTAGACATCCATTTTTGATTTTGAAGACAAAAACCATTGTACTATAGGTTAGCCTTTGGTTTACATTTAACCAATTTAGGGTGTTCAACATGTATTTCACTGGTGTGTGTATATTGCATTTCAATATAACACTCATTGCTCTATTTTGCAGTACTTGTAATCTGTTTTTTATTTCATTTGAACATGTGTATAATAGAGTCGAGCAATAGAAGAAATGTGGTATTATTATCGCATTGAAAATTACTATTGCATTTTCCATTGACACATATCTTCTAATTCTCCTCAGGAAGCCTATTTTTTTAGATACCTTTTTGCAAACATAATTAGCATTCTCAGTAAATTTAAGTTTTTTATCATTTATCACTCCAAGATATTTGAAGCTATCGACACACTCCACTTCAACCCCATCTAGACTAACTCTTATATCTTCATTCAAATTCATTTTTATAAATTTAGTTTTAGTCAGGTTTAACTTTAAATTGTTGATTCTCAACCACTGACTTACTCTCCCCAGATCTTCCTTAAGTTTTGTCATATTTCCTTCTGTTTTCTTTCCACTAATATATATATATCAAAGTATCATCTGCGAATAATGATAACTTGCAATTTTCTAGCACACTCCCAAAATCATTATTATAAATTAAGAAGAGTAAGACACCCAATACCGATCCTTGCGGAACTCCCAGATGGATATTTAGTTTCTCAGAAATTTTGTCTCCCACCTTTGTACTCTGACTCCTATCACTCAAATATGACTCAAACCATTTTAACTCAATATCACGAATTCCATAACTGCGTAATTTCTTTATTAATATAGATATATCTAGCGTTTCGAATGCTCGTTTGAGGTCAAGGAAAACTGCTATCACCGAATCACCTATACCTGCTGCCTTCTTCCATTGGGTTATTGTCCAATTTAGAGCCGTTTCACAAGAATGATTCCTAAATCCTGATTGATCCTTTCCAAATAAATAATTTGATTTCTTAACTGATTCGCTACAAATATTTCGAGAATCTTTTCCATCAGAGGGAGCATGTTAATTGGCCTGAATTCTTCGCTTTTGGTTGCATTTACAACCTTCTCCACTGGTACTACAATTGATTCTTTCCAAATTACCGGGAATTGACCAGTTTTCATTGTCAAATTTATTATTTTCAAAAGCACTGGACCTATTATTTCAATAGAATTAAGTAGATAGTCTTTGTTCAAACCTATTACGTCCCTCTTGTTGTTAAACAATCTGAGTATATTGGTTAGTGTTCTCTCATCGCAATATTGGAACTTAAAGCTGGTATTTGAGTTTAAGGTAAGTGGTACATACTTTACTTGCGGAACGGTTCTATTTATCTGCTTAACACTGTCTGTAAAGAAATTGTTGAACATATTAGCTATCTGTAGAGGATTAGAAACTTCATTAGTTCCAAACGTCACTTCAGTGATGCTTTTATTAACAGTCCCAGTATAAATTGTTTCATTTTTCTCCATAACTGCTTCTTATCTTTTGTATTTATACATAGTTTTCGTTGCACATAATCCTTTTTTGCCTACTTTATTTCATATTTGTATTGCCTGTTTACTGCTTTATACCTGTCCCACAAAACCTCGCCGCCTTCATAAACTGCTCTTGAGTATGCTGTTACTTTTTCTCGTTTTCTTTTTTTTAGTTCACTCGTGTGCCACCCACAATTATTGTCTATATTTTTTTGTATATAGTCATCTTTTCTATGCCCTCTTCTATTATATTATTTAACTTTGTTGCTATTACATTAGGATCATCTATCATATAAAGATCCTCAATTCCGGCATTGTTTATAAAATTATCGAAATTCTCTTTACTGTATGGTGATTCGCACCATTTTGTTCTTTTCATCTCTTAAACTCTTTGTCACTATTTCTATCTTTAGAGTCTCGTGGTCCGAAATCTTGGAATTTAATTCATGTTTAACAGTCACTGAGTTATCTTCGATCCGTGTTATTACATGGTCTATCAAGGTGCTTGAATTTTTTATTATTCTAGTTGGACTTTCCACTAATTGCTTTAAACCTTGATCCGTAATTAGATTTAAAAAATTATTCCTATTACTATCATTGACCAAGAGATTTATATTAAAGTCACCTGCTATTATTAAATAATTTTCACGTTCCAAGGCATCTGCAAACCACTCGCTATAATAATTACAGAATAATGCTATCGGTTTACTAGGAGATCTGTACAAACCTATTATGGACCATTTTTGAATGTGAAGAAACCATATTACATCTTCTTTCATGACTGCTTTGCAAATTACATACTTAATTCCCTCCCTGACATATATGGACACACCTCCAGTATGACGTGAATGTGATAAGCAATTAATTACGGTATAGTTGTTGATTTTTAATTCTGATTCACTTATATCTTGAGTTACATGGGTTTCTGCTACAATTACTATGTGAGGTTTTTTTTCTAATATCAGCATCTCTAATTCTTCTTTATTGTTTGATAAACCTTGTATATTCAAATAATAAATGATTACTTTGTCGGAATTGTCCTTTTTTGCTATAACCACCTCCTTTTAATGACTTCTATTTTTCGCTTATACACACTGCACTCTGAACTGAAAGCATGATGATTCGTATTCAATTTATGAGTCAAGTCTTTATTTGCTCTGCTACAGTTCGCACATTGCATCATCTTCGAATCACATTCCTCGTTCTTATGTTCACCACCATACTTAGAACATAATTCATACTTGGAAGTGCATTCTTTACTTGTATGGTTAAAGCCCAAGCATTTGAAGCATCTCTTCACATATACACCATCTCTAACTGCACATCTGTCCCAGCCAACGGATACTTTCCCCTCTTCCATCACTTTGCTGTAACTATCCAGGTCTAATTCAATTACAGCTGTATAGGCCTCGAACCTTTTTCCTGTTTTTCCATTTTATTTTAAAATTTAACTCAGCGTCTTGTAACATTTCATTTTGCTTTTGGAGACATCTAATAATTTCCTCACCTTCCCCTTCGTTATATTGTCAATGCGGATTCTAGGTTTTTGTTTCTTCAATAACTCAATATCATAGCCATCACTCATTTTTTCCTGAACTTTACTCTTCATTTTATCCAAAGAAACCTCATCCTCACACTCAAAAACAACTGCTCCATCTTCCAGTTTTCTTACTCTGGATATTTTAATGTTATCATCTGCTGGTTTAATATGACCTTTGTTATGCTGGCCTCTTGCTTTTCCTTTGGTTTTACCACTATTTTTGATAAACTTCCGGCCACTCTGGCATATGATTGAGTATTAGAGATGCCCTGTTTTTCTCCATCCAATATGTTTTTGTTTTGAAATCAATTCAAGTTGCTTCGATGCCCATTGTATTTCCATCTTCTGCTTCTGTACTATTTCCTTATTTTCCTTGATTTCCCCGATTATCAGCTCAAATCAATGCTTTATATCCTCTCTAAAATCAATGCATCCATCACAAAATATCATTATATTTTTCTTCTGTATTACTTGATCAGTATCATAAGTTGTAATTCCCAGACATTTTATGCAATATTCTTCCTATCTACGGCAATTGGTGGCAAAATTGTAGTAAAATCTTAAACATGTTTTATATTAGCATTATATCAATAAAATATTATTCTTAAAATATAAATAGTTCCACTTTGTCACAAAATATTGTTAACTTTAATTTGATAATTGATGACAACAGAGTTACGATTTATTTACGTGTTGCTATAGTTAATAAAGCACTCACAGTATAAACAGTCGACTGAATTAACGTAAGGGATCGAAAATCAGATCAGTTTGGATTATGATTTTTTGGGACTTACTTCAACTTTCAACTTAGGTATAGTAAATGATGCATGAAATTTGCTAAGAATTTCACGTAGAATTCGAATATCTAATAATATACAGGGGGTTCTATTTGAAAAAACAAACTAATAAGTGAGTGGGCTTCTTTGAGACACCCTGTATAAATTAAAATTATGTTATTGAAAAGGTCAAATAAAACCCTACAACTGAAGTATTTAATATTTTTTGTAATATTGAAAATAAAGAAGTTACGGTGAGGGGCGGACTTTTGGTCCTCACTGTAAAAGATGTTTGGCGCCAACTCACTTTTCAACATATTCCCATTCCCAACCAAATTTTAATCGTAATAATTTCCCCGTAGGTATAGGTACATATACATACATATCTACCTATATGCGATATTATTTTGTACTCTTAAACCATCGCGGGTGCAATAATTTCTATCGCGCACACAATGCCTCATAATGGATGCCGCGTGTTCGTTACGCTTACCCAACCCCGTGCATGAGGCATCATCCATTTCATTATCACATATATATATATATATATATATACCATCCTGAAACTGCATTATGCGTTCACATGTTTTAATTGTGAAACACTATATCCACCCGCCGGAATACTATGTACGGGTAGGGTGCGTTATCCTCGTAATGGTAGAAGTCGAGGGAGGGGGTTAACAATATCTTCCCACCTGGATATTTCGGTTCTATTAACCATTATTTTCACATCATGAAGCAAACGGACAAAATATCATGAAATTTTGGGCATTACCAAAGACTACTACAGAATATAATATGAAGACCCGTCACTTCACGTGGCTTCTTTGATAAAAAAAAAACAAATGCTGAAGGAGGCTGATACGAGGTTCCGATTCATTATAGCTAGTTGTTTCTCGTTACCCACGAGAATCCGCAGTTCTCATGTGATCGAAAGTTTGTCGAGTGATTGGTGATAGTTAAATATATAAATTTCAAGAAAGCAGCGTAGCCTTTCATGTGTGCATCATAATTAAAATCAAATCAATATGAGTTTTAGAGCTTACGTTAAGTTGTTGAACGTCACCCATGAAGGTTCATTTAAATGAACGTCAATATGATCACGTTTTTGACATAGAACAGAATATACACATGCAGCGTGTTCCTAAATACAAACCATTAGCCTAGCCAGAGTCAAAATGGTCATGGAAAATTGACAGATATACGGCCAATATAGGAATATGACATTGACTGATGACATCATTTATGCATGGCTAATGGTTTGTATTTAGGAACACGCTGCTTATATATAGATCTAAACTTACTTTTGAAATGTCAAGGTAATAACCTAATGTACTTCTTAAACGTCAGAATTTAATAATCTCATATGGAGATTTTTAGATACAAAACGCAACTAGCGTTGTGTTTAGCGAAACCAATTGAAACCTGCCAAACTTTCAAACGCACCAATCGGGTATCAGAGCTTTAACATTCGGTCATCAAAACGCGTCGTGTGTTTCCATCTCAAAAACACCAAAAATAATCACAATTGAATTGACATAAAAATTAAAAATAACCTGTAAAACTTATCTTTGTTTATGAATTTAAATATAAAATTCACATTGAAAACTACGATGGTTTTGTTGAATGAGCATATATTTAAATTTCACCTGAATAGAATAATTCATATTCTGACAAAATACTGTTTGAATGAGTAGATTCACTGAATTCTCCTATATAGTGCATGGTAATCTCCCAATAACAGAGGTATTTGTAATTAATGAAAAAGGAATTGGTTAATAATTCTGCCCTTGACCGTTAGCCTCTGTTTAAATGACGATATTGCGGGAAAGTTAGAGGCAGAGAACTTCTGATGACTAATTTTTGTACTTATAGTATTTGAACCCAGACCTAAGACTATTTATCGAAACCGTTTCCTTTTGACCGAGGAACCAAAGCGTCTTTTAGTCTGTATGTCTTTTTCTTATAATAAACAGAATTAAAATCCAATATTTCCTTCCCACAAAAAGCTTGTCCCATAGGGAGTGAAGTGGGCAATTTTTATCAAAATTCGAAAATTTTAATCGGCAAAATTGAAGAATAGATCAGGTAACATTTTTCTAAAAAAATTAACAGTTTCAGAGTTACAGTAGTAGTGTTAAAGGGTAAAATATCTGTGTTTTCGTTGTTTTGAAATCTCGGAATATAAGTAAAAGTTCAGTGGTTTTGATGACTAATGGTGTACTCAAAAAATGTGAAATAAAACTTTTTTACAAAAACTAAGATCGACTTTATTGGTTGGTGCACTGGTGCCAAAAGTCTATCTATAACTGAGCGCGCCTTTTATATAGTAATCGTACTCCGATTTTGATGATTTCTGATTCATTTGAAAGTGGAGGCTTGAGAAAAACGGGAATCTGACATCTCCTTCCCCCCGAAGATGGTGGAGGGGAAACATTTTCTCGAAAATTGCAAATCTGTGGGGGTATAATTGAAGATAGGACAATATCCGGAAACGGTTAAATCGAACATTTTTTCAAAAGAGTAACGGTTTTCGAGACAGAGGCATCTTAAATTCTCAAATATATGTATTTTTACTATGGGCGATTTCTGTCGAAAATTGAAAATCTGTGGCAGTACATGAAAGATAATTGTTTGTAGCAACATTTATAATGAACATTTTTTCCTTAGAGATACGGTTTTCGAGTTAAATCGGTGTTAAAATGGTAACAACTAAAATAAAAGCGTATTTCCGCAGCGATGTTTTGAGATCTCAATAATAACAACTACAAGCAAAGAATATACGTGGGTAATATGATAAGTACTATCTTCATTGGTATTAGTGAACGTTCAACGATTTTCGTGACTAATGTTACACTCAAAAATGTGAAATAAATATTTTTTACAAGAAACTGGACCGACGTTATTAGTTGGTGCACTGAAAAGTATAAAATAATATTAATTCTATTGGTGCTGGTAGGTACTTGTGAAGTTGGTGTCAAAAGTTATCAATATAATATATATACCTGCAACTGCACAACTTCAAAAGTGCACCAATAGAATTAATATTATTTTATACTTTTCAGTGCACCAACTAATAACGTCGGTCCAATTTTTTGTAAAAAATATTTATGAATTTTTTGTAAAAATATTAAAAATCCTATTACTCTTCTTAAATTAGAGTAGATTCTTATATAAAATTTCCTATAGAGAATAACTTTATCAAATTCTAATTTTGTACGCCATCAGTAGTGTCAGTCGTGTCAGATAATTCCTAATTTTAATGACCATTACACTAATATAAAAAGGTAGAAAACGCATTTTTAGCTATACAATATTTTGTTGCTACATTATAAAAAAATAATCTCTCATAATTTGATGACAGAAAGATAGGATGTCGTTTTAAAGAATTGTAAATATTATCTCCTATGTTATCCCATGACAAGCAACTATGTAAATTAATCTTCATCGGAAAATGAGTGAAAATTCGATTTAAAAATATATTTGTCTTGGCTTTTTTACTAAAAAGAGATTTCCTGAGTTATTCCAAAGTTTACGACCTCACTGTAAATTTAGCGGGATTCGCGTCAATAATGAAATAAGAAACTCTTTTATGAAATTGAATGGTTCCTTTATATATATATATATATATATGTAATACAAAACCCAAATCATCTCTTCTTAAAGTTATAAATCTCGTTTTATTACTGCTCACACACACAGTTAGCTACCTTATCTATATATATAGACTGCCGAAAAGTCCAAAATCCCCAAGCTGCAGCTTCGATGAGCATAGCCCATCCATAAAGTTGTAAATGTAGATACATATATATATCAAGATCCCTGACTGAGACACTACAGGGCCAAAATTAATATTCCAATCGACGGGAGTTCCATCCCATCCATAACACCCACCACGTACCTACCCCTTAACACAGCGAATGGCAAACTTCAATATTGTTAATCCGCTTTGGGAGTGTGTGTTGGTGCTGATCAAGAACTTGAATATGCCGCATTGTCTAGCTTCTAATTCTGCAATGATGGTGGTGGTGGTGGTATATGGAACCGAAGCGACTTCTCTCCCTTTTCTAATCATAAACTTTGTTTTGATTTAAAGCTCCAACGTACCTACCTACCTATTCGAGAATTAGTGAATCTTATTGTCTGTTATGAGTTTGTATCTACTTGGTTCTATCATTCAATGTTCTCTTTCAAGTCAAATCTCAAGAAGATTTAGTCAACTGTGATATTCCCTGGAAATCATTTTGTTATAAGACATTCGTTAGTTATTAATCTTTCCGTTACTTTTGGGGGGAAATAATCGCAAAAGCCAGATGTTTTTTTCTCTGGGAAAATTTCGATCTGGAATTTGAGCGAAACCACAGGGCTCTAGATCCATCACTTCAAGAATCAGCTGTTTAGTTAGTGGAATATTGGAAACCATCTGATATCATGTAATTCTTGGGGGTAGGCTTAGGCCTCATTGAAGTAACACATTTTCATTTGGGCTGTAGAATCCGAAAAAAATATCCACTCCATTAAAAAAACTTGGATTTTGGTGTCATTTGATTTAAACCATTCCGTGGCTTTTGTATGGATCTTTATGGAAGAGAAGAGTCACTGTTTTCCACTGTCTTTGTTTAGATTCAAGCTCCAACTTAGGTACCCCCCCAAGAATAAATCAATTTTATATCGGTTATGAGTTTTTGCATTACTTTATCATTTGCTTTCATCAATATAATTTAACCAATATTTAATATTTTCTGGAAATATTTATTATTTCAGGGTGCCGATGTTACATTGTCATAAAGTCTAGAACACCCCCAATAACTCTGCAAATCACCTTATTTGTAATAAATATTTTTTACAAAAAATTGGACATTATCAGTTGATGCACTGAAAAGTACAAAATAATATTAATTCTACTGGTACTGGTGCTGTTACTTTTGACTTAGTTTTGATTTTGTTTTGTTTGTGTATTGTTTGATTTTGATTTTTATTTTGCTTTGTCTACAAAATTTATATTTTTTCGACAATAAAGCATTTCTCTCTCTCTCTCTCTCTGAAGTTGTGCAGTTGCAGTTGGATTGATAACTTTTGGCACCAACTTCACAAGTACCAGCACCAATAGAATTAATATTATTTCGTATTTTTCAGTGCATCAACTAATAACATCGGTCCAATTTTTTGTGAAAAATATTTATTTCACACTTTTGAGTGAAACATTAGTCACGAAAATCGTTGAACGTATACCAAAGAAGATAGTACTTATCCTATTACGCACGTATATTATTTGCTTGTACTTGTTATTATGTAGAGATCTAAGAACATAGCTGCGGAAATACGCATAGGTAAGTATTTTAGATTTAACCATTTTACCACCGCTTATCTCGTAACTATAAGGAGAAAATGTTCATTATAAATGTTGCTACATGAATTTAGCTCGAAAACTGTAAAACTTTTGAAAAAATATTCAATTTAAACGTTTCCGGATATTGTCCTATCTTTAATTCTGGCTTCTGGAATTTTGGCAACATTTGTAAATAATAAAAAAAATTAGGCAGTGCAAAATTTTGTCATAATTAGAATAGTATTAATTATTGTTAAAAATTTAGAAATAAATGATTTCTTGGATTTTTGCTTCATTGTGTAGCACAAAGGTTAAATACAATGAATCTTTTTTACAAAAAAAATGGACACCTCCTTCGGGGCGTTTTTTGGAGCGAAGGAAATTTCGTTTTTACGAATATGGACTTTCTCAGGTCTCTTTTTTCAAATGAATCAAATATCATCAAAATTGGAAGTACGTGTGCGCACAAAACAAAAAAGAGCAGACAGTGGAATTGTATACCTCTTCCATTAATTAGTGTTCGTCAGTCAAAAATCTCATATCGTTTACAGGCAGTGCGCGAAATATTTCGGGCACGGTGTCATGGTACCTAATGTAGGAAAATAGAAAAAATGGGTCACTTTGCATATTGTTATCAATGCGTGAACCTTACCATTTTTATGTCTGTAGAAAAAATATTTTTTACGGAAAACTTCAAGGTTACTTATACTAGTAACCTTGGGAGAACCTGGCATTTTGTTAGCAAATTATGGAAAGTCAAATGCTGATTTAACTTGTAAATAATCTATCACGGCCAATTGTTCTTTGGCAATTTTTTATACTGTCAAACTGACATCGAAAGCGCGAAGATTTCCCACAGACGATTCAGGATTTTCCATAGACAAATGGATTTTCAATTTATATGTTTATCTACAAAAAAGTTTAATGTCGCATATTTTTTACTCAATTCATGGAATGTTTCGATGCTAGGCAATCAAAACAAAAATTATATTTCACAATTTTCCGATAGAATAACAATAGTTGTTATTTGAAAAATTCAATTATTTTCTATAACCCTTGTGATAATACCACAGTATAAAGATACTGTGATAATACGCACAGTGCAAATTAAACTGAATTGGGAAATAATCAAAAATGTGATTTTACAAAAAAATGCCATGGCAAATTAAAATTAAAACAAAATAATAAATTTTCCCTAAAATGTGAAGCTTAAAAATGACAATTGTTTCGGCACACTATGCCTCTTCAAATGTATTAGTAGTAGTGAGTGATCTAAAAGGATAAGTGTCTACTTAAATAATGATGATGATTAACATAAGCCTTAATGACTAATACATAAACTAATTAGGTAAGAATTACATAGACACAGTAAGAGGCTGAATAATTGTCAATCAGGTGTTTATGAACTTACTTTCAGCAAAGATAATGGTTCAGTTAGTGCTCGAAAGTAGGTCAAACTGGCAGAGATTTTATAACCCGCACCAATGAACACAAGAGCTCATTCATATACCAAAAAACTAATTCAAACTATGCGCTACATATCAATGTTATTAGTCACACATTTAATGATAATTGGAAAATCTTACATACCTGAGAGAATGGATAAAAATTAAATTTACCTGAGTCATTAGAAATTATTTAGCATAAGCCTTGGGTTAATCTCCTCAATGACCAGATCAATGTTATGTCCAGACCCTTATTGTATATATAATTTTACCTAATTAGTTTACAATATGTCATCAAGATAGAGTTGACCATCCTTATTATTTAAAAAGGCACTTATTTTCTTACAATTTAGTTAATACTCACATTTGAGAAATGCTCAGTGTGTCGAAACGATTGCCATATTTAAACAATATATTAGTTGAAATTTATTATTGTATTATAATTTTAATTTAGAGATATACTTAGTAGGTACTAAGGTTCTACAAACGGCTGCGCACGATGCTTGCCTATTGGAATCTTTTTACTAACAAGCGTGCAGAGAAAAAAAAAGAGAGAAAATCGACGAAAGAAAGTCGCATGGAGGTACCATAAGGTTTTTTTCTTACTTGACGATTTCTTCTATTTAACTTATACCTACTGCAAGACCCTTTGTTCCAAAAAGTAATTTCCGGAGTACTTGATGTTTTTTTTTCTCTCATAGTTTTGACAGCTTAATTGTAATCTGTGGTTTTGATGCCATGTTAAATTGCAGCAAATCTATTTTTTCAAAAATAGTAATTACCGAGAAACTAATTTTGTTCTATTAGCCTGGCATAGAGACTATATGGCAACACATTAACCATTGTAGAGACAGAAAAATGAATGAAAAGCTATCCCATCATGGTGTTACTATATAAATCTAGCAGAAGATGCAGCTCTGAATGGGTCGGATTTGTGGGGGAGCGGTAATAGTTCGATAGAAAACATCTAAACAACCCCCTGTACCCGTCAACTGTCAAACCACTTCAATTGGTTGCATGCAAACGCAGAAGCGCTGTACAAGGACAATGTGTGAATGCAACATGGTTGGGCTGTACATACTCCTCTTGAAAGCCATTTGAAACATTTTACATTACCTAATGGGCATCATTTTGATCTCAAAGTCAAAGAAGATTAAGATGTCAAACAGCTGCTTCAATTAAGGTGAATTCATTCGTGAGTGTATCAATAGCTTTTTAATTAAAATTTAATATTCAAACATCGTACACTATTCTAGCCTTTTATTCTTATAGATGTTCCATGGGTAGAACTGCAGCTGGGGCTGTCTGGAATGCAAGATCCTCCGCTACCCAAATGCAACCGAACAAGTTAAAGGAACCAAAATTTTTCGCATACATAATTATGTAAATATTCATCTTTCTTCAAAATAATTGAAATATTCCTTATACAAAAAACAAAAATATGATTACCTACAGAAAAAACCATGAAATCATGAAAAAGGGTTTAGATTGAATAATTCAAAGTTTTCTTGACTTTTCATGAGGAAGTTATTTATTCTGATCAGTCTATGATTAAAGGAGCCATTATTTGTCTGAATTTAGATACCTACCTATAGTACGGCCATTGAGAGAATGCATCCTCAAAGAATGTAGGGGAGTAGGTATGGTGTTGTCATATCTATTACCAATCTTCAAACACATATTTATCAACGGCGTATCTGTTCAGCTTTTTTCACGTTTATGGAACGTGACGATATTTTGAGGCATTGCGTATCAATTAAAATATAATCCTCAGATATAAAGCTCTAAGTTCAAGAAATAACTTAAGAACAGCGACCCCCTTTCTTCTCATGCCATCTTTCGCTGGTCGTACTTTAATGTACTATCAAAGACGTTTTATAACAGCAAATTGAAATAAAATAATCACCAAAAGAAATATTTATTCGGATAAACTTAAATATAGTTTTCTAGCCTTAATGTAAATATGAATATATTATAATATTATCGCCTTCGCTTGACTTTGGAACGACCTTTCTTTTTCCTTTTATTAGCACCATCTTTTTTCTTTTTTGTTGGTTTTGGAACTGGTGTCGCATTACTCGGCCTCTTAGGTACGATCATGTTCTGTTCCACTAAATCAGCCAATTTTCCCTGCTCAGCCAACATGGTTAGAAATGTGCAAATAAACTCGTCGTAATTGTGCGTTCTTCGACAATCGTCCACCTACAGGAAAAAAACAATAATCGTAAAAAGTAATTAAAAATACAAAAATGTCTTCAGTTTATAGACCATGAGGAGTCTTACCTTGTATTTGTTTTGTTTATCATTTTCATCTTTAAGTGTAATTTCACACATGCATATTTCATTTTCCAGGTTTCTGAGAAGAGCCAGCAGGTCTTTAGGAGCAAATGTGTGGGGTTCCAGGAGCTCCTGGTTCTTTTTCTCAGCTATCACAGGATCTCCATCGCTTGTATGAACTCTTGCATGTACCCCGACAGATTTCCTTTGTTGCATCTTCTCATCTTGTACTAAAATGAAACAAAAAATAATGTATTCATTCAATGACTGGTAAACGTTGATATGTAGTTTCTAGTATACAAGTTGTGTGCTATGTTTCTGCACTATTTATTTTTCTTTTCCCATGTGATATAAATGTAATAAAACTGACCTCGCCTCCACACCTCTCCAGAGGTAAAAGTCACAGCACGTTTTTTACCATCATCAAACAAAAACTCTGTCAGTTATTAACCAAAATAAAAAATAATGAATCCTAAAAGTAAAGTGGTTTTCACTACCCAGCATTGGTTCGTGCGGTGAATATGACACTAGGGTTATGTTGTATTCTATTTATTTTTGTTACTCACTCAATAGATATAAAAAAACAATATAATTTATAATTCCAAGTAGCAGAAGATTTTCTCACCACTTTTCTCCAGATCTTTCTCCTTCTCGCGCTCCTTTTCCTTCTCCTTCTCTTTATCCTCCTGCTCATTCATTCTGAGCACCACGAAACGCTTCAGATCCCTGGAAGTGGGACTATTTTGACAACCAACACCAACGGCACCACCTGCAGCTGCATTCATCCAATTCCACGCCTGAGTTGGTGAATTGAATGCCGAACCCAAATCCGATGGAGTATCGGTGCCCGAGGTGCTTGGGGCTGGTGATGTTTGAATTGTCAATGGTGTTGCATAGTCTAATGGACATAGAGTTACTTGAGGATCAATAGATGCAGCAGTAGAAGATGTTTGAGCATCTGGTTTGATGGTTGGAGGCTCAGGGTTGTTGGTCTCTTCATTGACGTTCTTCTCAACAACCTGGAAAAGTTGTAGATTTGAGTTTATAAAAATAAACTCAGGCTATCATCAATTAAATTAAAAAGTTTAAGTCAGATATAACAAAAGGAATTCTAGTTGTTTTATTCAAAATTACATTAGGGATGAAAAGTGACACTGAGAAATTTCAAATTACGTATCGAGGTAAAACTAAGCAATAGTATTTCTCTATTTTTAGTAATATATTCTACATACCTTTGTTTCTTCCTCTTTTATCACAGCCATAGACTTTTGAGCATCAATAGGTTGCCCATCAGGCTTCACAGAGCCACCACCTCCTTTGTCTTTGATTTTCACCAGATGTTGTAGTGCCCCCAAAACTATTTGCTTGTTGGTGCGCAACATCTTCAACTTGTGTTGTATAGCTAAACGTCTATCCGGTACAACCTATATATTAGGAGGTTTAACACCGATACTATACAAATTTATCATAAAGTCTACTTACCGCCATCAAATTAAATCGAATCTCATTATATTCATCAGCAGTTATGCCAAGTCTGTCTGTAATAACACTACGAAACTTATCTGTCCAATCAACATCGTTGCATGGTCCATGGTCGATTGGGAATGGTTTTAGCCCATCCAATTCAAACAGGCGTCCGCCTATAGGGACAAAACTTACAAAGTGGAATGCTTCACCTGTATAAAGAAAGATACGCTTATTAGTCCGAGAATAATTGAACAATGTAATAGACTCAAACCTGTAAATCTGCCAGTGGAGACACCGCTACCTTTCTCCAATTTTCGCTTCGCTTGAGGCATTGCGTGAGAATTGTGAGCACAAGCCAATTCAGGTGTATTACCAATAGCCCATCCTTTATTATCTGGACTCATACCATGCGTGTGAGCTTTGAGTCTAGCTAACGTATCACCTAGATGTATATTAGGACAATTTAGTAATATCGAGATAAGTGCATGAGTGGCACAACTATTCGGTACCATTTGTTGAGCGAAGAATATATTGTTGACTATTTCTTCATCCTTCACAAAGGTTTCATTTTGCTCGACCACCTTACGACGAGATCTTCTCTCCTCCACCCATCTGAATAGGAATATAAAGCCGTACACGGGGCTGTCCAATGGTTTGTTCACATCGTAGATTTCTTCTACTTGAACACCTTTGACTCCGAAGTCCTCCAACAATAGTGTAAATAGGCCGGGATCACTTTCTAACTCCAACCAACCCTCAGTTAATTCTTTTATGTCAACCGGCATAATAAATTTAGCTGAGAAATTGTTGGTAAACAAAATTAACTAGTTCAAACATAACATAACCTTCGTTGTTGACATTGACATGAAACGCAATCCATTATGACATATGACAAGCTCATTTTCTTCCAGTTTCGTGTTCTATGAACTGACGCTAGAATGTGTTCGACCAACATAAATGTTATGTACTCTGTTCTGAAGCGCTTTAACTTTATTGATGGTACATAATTATTTAGATATTTCCCAATGAAATGAATTCTCTTTTCTGTTTAACAATAAAACGTCGATTATCGAAAAATGTTTTCTATTTAAAAATATAAAAGTTATAAAAATAACAACACTTAATCATAATATAGCCTATATTAAACCGATATGAGTCATTCATAATAATAGAAATAATCAAACATCATCAATACGAGATTTCTTTATAGAAAAGTTTTCTTAGAAAATAATTACAAAAAATACGTATTGTACATAAAATATATATATAATATATCACAATGTTATTTGGACCTTGGCTTCGCGATATTTCTGTCATCGCGGAACCCAGAGATCAAGGGAAAACTTCTTCCAATGCTGCGTAAATCTATACTTTGAACAAAGAGTTCTCGATTCCATTAATCAATCTCGCCGTAGCTGTATCTATTCACAGGTTTCATTTGCAGATCTACCAAGTGCTTAATTTTTCAACCAAACATCTTTCGCAGCTTGTTCTTTTCGCATAGCTTATTTTTCAAGTCCAGCTTGATATTGGAGGAGCTATTATCATTGCGCCTGTCCGGAAAATAGTTGTTGCTATTAGAGTAGCTATGCTCGCAGTTTGTTGTTGTAATGTAGGTGGCTATGGATGATGTGGTGGACTTGACTGCTCTTTGTTTGCTGGGGTCCAAGTATTTCTTTGTTAGCGAGGGAGGTATGAAGCTGCTGGAACTGTTTTCTTCCAAAGATCTTCGTTTGACTTGCATCTGTTCCTCGTAACTGTGATTTTTGACATGTTTGCGTAAGCTACTGGGATCCGTGTACTTTTTGGTGCAGCCGATTACTTGACAGGCGTAAGGTTTCTGAAAAAGAAAAGAATTTGATAAGAACTTTGTATTCAGATCATAATGTGAGTTATAGAAGTTAAATAAAAAATAGCATGTATCTATATGAAATAACTCTATATTCAGTAATAACCTATAAATTTTAGAGAAAATCCGAAAGCGGGAAAATAAGAGATAATTATATTTAGTAGGGTTCTTTGAGGATTAGAACAGAAGAAGACTGAAGGAGAACAAACAACAAAGAAATGGAGGAGGTGTCTGAAGGAGGGTCATTTAAGATGAAGGGAATGTCAGGCAACAGGCAACGCGTCTACATTATTATGTAGGGACTACAGAATACTCATAGGACTGTTTCACCTTCAGACTTTTGCATAGTCAGCAGATAAGTATTGGATGATTCGAAACTCAATGGATATAGACCTAACGATTGTAATATTCATGGGCTTAGAGGGTGTAGTTTTTCCACGAATTTTTAAAAATAATGAAGCTACTATAGGTACTTACGGTGTCGAAATGCGTCCTCTGGTGTTTGGCTCTATCCGAACTATTTGAGAAGCTTTTGGAGCAATTGGGAAATTGACATAGATAAGGTCGTTCTCCCGTGTGACTTCTTTGGTGGATTTTAAGATTTTCCAATCTTGAGAATGCTTTTGCACATCCTTTGAACTGTAAAGAGGAAAAAAGAGGTTATTGATTGATCGGTTCTTATTCCTTCACTTTTATTATCAATAGTGTTTGAAAAACTCGTTCAAGTGTGATTTGGGCTTATGCTGGGAGTGTTGCGTAGTTTACTTTTTAAATAAAAAAAAGAAAATCATTTGCGGATTATTCCAATACATCTCGTGCAAGTGCCTGACAATCGAGGTTCAACAACTTTTATAAAGAATTCTTAGATCTAGATTAAAATACATTTTTGATCATTTACAAAAAATGCTTTTGCGAAGAAATCTGACAGTTTTATTTTAATTTTTCCTTTTCAGTTATCTCCTATAACTTTTCTCTTGGGAGAAATAGGCTATATTCTCTTCAAATAAAGAAATTAAGGTAAGTATTTCAAGTTTTTAAAATAGCAAATCTATTTATTACTCCCGGAATACAAAATGAGATAACAAAAAACTTCGAAAAATAGTTTTAATTCGTAATATTTGAATAAATCGTCTTGTGTACATGTCTGAGACTCTGTTTATTATTTTTAACCTGGCATAACGATGCTGATATAAACCTAGGTTGAGAGCTCTTTCACAGTCTGTGTCGATAAAATGAAAATAAATATTTTACCATCGTTTTTTAATTCATAGTTATGTGCGCTTAAAAACGACCGTTAGTTAAGTTTATTTTTCATATGGCTGACAGCCATTCACTCTGAGGTCGAGCAACATAACTGCACCAGGTGGTTCGTGGAAAGTCTTGAATACATCATGCGAGATTAGCTTCGTGCTTTATTTAGTCCAGTGAAATTAGAACTCGGTTTACTTTATAACGAGAAATTTCAGGTTTAAAAAAACAAATCTGAATACGTTACTTTTCTACAACAAATTTTATAATTCCTTCAAAATAGAATAGATTACCTATGTTGTGTTGAATAAGAAAGAAGTATAATTATGCCTTCAAATATTTTTTTGTTTGAAGGAATTAGGACAGCAGAGATTCAAATACTTTTGAAAAATCATTCTTGCTTTTATAGGCTCTGCCTATTGCACTGCGAAAAAGTTATAAATTAAATTGCAATTGCAAATTACAATTAGTAATGCCTCTCTTTTTTTGGCAATAATAACTGGGCTAAAAAAAACATTTGACAAATCCTACTACATATGTGTCATGTGTGCAAATTCAAGATCTTGAATTACAACGCTTAGGACGAATTAGGACCGCTTTTTTTTCATTCTTCTGTGCAGTCGATGAACTTGACTGAATTTGACACCAAAATAATATGGCCAATTTACATGCAGATAGCTAGAGATAAAAAAGTCAAGGAAGTGACGAGCATTTTTTTGTTACTCGCTGCCATATTCATTCATATAATTATATATTCTGGGTCGTCGATGTTTTATTTTTGCTCCATTCAACAAATTCGTAGTTTGTATTTTTAGAATTTGCTCTAATCGGAATGACATCAGAAAATAGAATCGCTTTTAGAACTCCGGCGATCCGGGCTCGCACCGCACTAAGGATTCCGTATAAACGTAGGTATACTTGCCTAGATACTAGGTAAATAGAATTAAATTTTAGGCTAAAACCAGTGAAGCTTCCGCACCCAAGAGACGGGTATTTCAATACATCAGTACCAAAGAGTATCTATATTCTAGTATTATTCTTCTGGAAGCCTCCAACGATTCCCTCAAAGGCACCTTTCAGTTATTAAATGGGTAATTGATAAATACGAAATGCAAATATAGTTACTCACCGGACATTTATTGGGTTTTTCGCCACTGTGTACCCTCATATGGATGAGCAATTTATACCTGGCATTGAAGGGTTTCGTTTTTCTTGGACAATTCTCCCAGAAACATGTAAACTCTTCACCTGTAACAAAATATTGTTAAATGAGACAGAGCTTCAAGCAGGAGGATATCATACTATGGTTTCTGACTGGTTCACAGTTATATATAATATTGCTTTTTTATTGTTCATAACTGAGAGATAGTCAATTATTGATAGGTTATGCGATAATCGCCTGTCACATTCAAAGTTCAATATATTTGACATACATAAACGAATCTGTGGTCGTGTCCACAGCAGAGTCTGATTAGCAATCGATTAGTAATCAGTAATCAAAAATGTGTATCTTGTGGACACGACTTATTACTGATTAGTTCATTTGTCAAACTGACAGTTGTCAAAAGATTTGAAATAATTTAATTCTACAATTACACATATTAGATAAAATGAAAATGGAAGAAGAAAAAGTATTTTCCATTCAATATGTTTATAATGAAAAAGATTATGTGGTAAATGGAATAGATGTCCATAATAGAATTGGGAAATATCTGAAACAAAATGTAGGTTATGTTACACTATGGTATCCTGATAGCTGTCATATTAAAGACGTCAACTTTTTGATTACTGATTACTAATCGATTGGTCAGACACTGCTGTCTGTGGACACGACCTGTCTGTATTTTGATTGGTTTGGTATTGACAATATTGACAAGTAACCTTATACACATAATTAATTATGAAACATAACCAACAAATTTGAAAATACCCCTTGTTCGAAAGATAGAAAATTTGCTGTGAGAGACGGGTAAGGGTTTTATTTTCTACTATACTCAGTCACGTCAAGAATAACAATAATTACTGAAAAATGGAATTTTTATGAAAAATATTTAAAATAGTTTTCATTAGGTATTGAAGTTTTTAAAGAAAACGCTTCCAAAGACTACAATTGCTTCTAACTAAGTACAACAAACAAAGGTCGGGTTTGGCAAATAAAAATAAAGTGTTGGTATTATTTTATCGTAGTACCTATCAAAATCATGGTTTTTACCATGCATGATAAAGCTTAGCTGTTAGGTTCTATGGCTCTATACTCCAAATGAAGATTTCTTAAATTATGAAAGCGGACTCCAATCTAGGTATGAACATGAAATTGCGGATCTAACTTTACCACTTAATCTAAAGTATTAAAAATTGTTTAATAATGAATATTATAGTTCCAAACTCAATTTGGATCTATAAAGGCTTCCAATAGTTAGTGTTAATAATTTGATTGCTATTTTCAATTATTATTATAACTAAAATTTACAACTCCATTGTTGAATTATATCGTTATTTAAGTTATACAAAGATCGAAAAATTGAATTTTAAGCAATTAATTATATTGGAAAAATACTATCTTTTATTATAATGAATATTAAAAGTGATACACTTATTAGTACAAATAAGATATGATAAAATGACTTTGACTTAAATAAGCAGCATTATAGAACGTATTCAAGTTCAAAGGCTATAATTTTATTTCATAATTAATACCCAAATATCTTTATAAAATACGTATATACATAATAACCCTGTGATTTGAATTCGCTGTAATGTAAACCGCTTGGTATATTTCATCATTATTTTTTTCTTATTTACTCTAGATTCTAGGATTACATTATCTTCTTTTTAATTGTTTGTACACGTGTTTTGAATAGTACACGTGTACTGATTGGAATAATAATTCTTTTTTGTTTGAAAGACGAGTATTACTGAAAAATAAATTAGGATACTGGACGTTTTTTCAAATATTCAAGGGTTTCCAAGTAAGAGCCCCCGAAAAGCTTCATACCTTGCCCTCTATATCATGGAAGTATCTAATGTTGAGTTATTGATCATTTCTTTCGTATTAAAAAAACTTCTGCCAAATGCGAGTAGAACTCGCAAACGAAGGGTTTCATGCCATTGTACATACCTAGTACGATTTAAATTATTAAGCAAAAGCAAAGTTTATATATATATAAATATATATATATATATATATATATATATATATATATATATATATATATATACATATATATATATTAAGTAAGTTAACTTTTACCCAAATTTTATATTTATTAAATATTATTACTGTGGCTAATACTACTTATTGTTTAGCAGTTTTAATATGTAGAAAACTAGTTCTTATAAAATGGTACGGAACCCTTCGTGTGCGAGTCCGACTCACATTTGGCACAATTCTATATTCTTTTGGTCTTCTTCATTCATATCTATCAGTTCTATCATATATAATGAACTCGATCCCATTAGAAAAATAATGTCAGAGATTATCATAGACACTTACCTCTCTTGAGCTCCACGTGGTTCTTCTCAATATGCTTAACCAATGCCAACTGGGACTCGTACACCTGATAGCAAGTCTCCCACTTGCACTGGTAATTTGTTGAGCTACTGACCTCTTCATCGCCATCGTTGCTGTACTCGCTGTCATCATAATTTGACGCAGCAAACTCACCACCGCCAACACTACCTCCACCACCACCACCACCTTTGGCCGAGTACATTAGATTGCTGGAGCTCAGCAATGGATCATCGTTGAGCAGGGCGTCATTCTGGCTCAGAACCATTTGGTTGTCGGTGTCGGCAACAAAAAACTCTGGAACTGCAGCATCCTCCTGCAGTTGCTGACTAAGGATATCATTGTTGTTATTGGTGGTGAATGAGTTTGCTGGGAACTTTGATCCAATCAGATGGCCAAATTCTTGTTTAACGTTGGCATCCTGGAGAAAAACTGTATCTTAGTACCTATATACTAGTACTACCTGTGTAGCAACAAAATAAATGTAAATCTATAAGAGTGGAACGTTCAGATCTGGGTTACATGGCCACAAGGAGTTCAAGGCAATGAAACAGCTGAACAATTGTCACAGATTAGAATTCCTGTAGAATTGCTAAGAGCCAAATTAGAGGACATATACAACAATGGATAAATAACCAGAGGCAGTGCTGGTGGCAAGAAACTCCAGGACAATGACCAGCTAAATTATTTCTAAAAATTCCTTCAGAAAAACTACAGGGCTGAGGTTTAACCTATTTTGGGGAAAGAATCATAAACCTGAGAGCTACGTGAAGGAATCTAGACTTATAGGCTTCATATACAAAAATTTCGAGATATGACCTCTACATAACAAATAACCATTCCATTTCCAGAACGTAAGAAACCGAAAGGAAGACCGAAGATACGATAGATCAGGTCACCAAGGGTATAAAAAACTCAGTTGAAGAGCCAAATTTGCTAATATAATGATTTTAAAATAAACCTTTTAGAATGTACTTTGACTTACCTGTTCATAACAGCTGATATGATCCACTGATCCACTTCGCAAAAAGTTGTTAAAATCCACATTGGTCTTGGTAATGGTTCCAACTGGTGGTAGAAAATTACTCTGCAGCCCATCTTCATAGACAAATTTGGAGGCACTCTTTTCCAGTTCGTGCAAATCATGTGGCAAGTTATCCAAATCCAGTGAACCACTCGACAACTCTTCGCAGTAAATGTTGTTGATATTGTTCAAGTCGAGGCTGGTTTCATTCAATTGGATCGGATCCGATTTTCTTGCGACAAAAGGTGGAGGTACAAAGAAATTGGTGAAATTACTAGGCAAGGGATCGTTGTTATAGTGATCGTAAGAGTTTTCCGTGGTGAAGGTTTCGGTGTCGAAACTTTCTGGCACCAGACAGCTGTGTTGCTCATTTCTGCTGACGTTCTGGTGGAAGTCCACTTCGAATTCATTGAAATCAAAATTGACGTCCACTTCACTATTTGGTGTACTTGCTGGTGTATGAAGAGCATCAGGAAGGAGGTATTCGATCAGATAATCATCGCTGGTTCTATCAGTGTCTGTATTATTGGAGACGATTTCATTGAAGGTGGACAGAATGTCTGATTTGGAGAGATTCTGCGCTTCATAGAAGGCCAGATTGAATTTCTCCATTAACTCTTTCTGCGTCAAGTGATTGATGGGGTCGTACAGTTGCTCGGACATTTCGGGTGATTGCAGGAGCATCTGGAATAAGATGGAAAATGTGTTTCGTAGAAAATAGAATGGATGTGATAGTTAAAAGGACACTTCATGAAATCAATCTGAATTGTCAAATTATTGCAATATATGTAAGATATTTTCAATGTTCAGTATTATTTATCGAAGCTGTTATCTATGAAAACTAATTCCGGTATATTCACCTCAGCGATTCTGAGAAATATTCAAACTTAATCTATTATTTATGAATCTAAAAGATAGATAGTAAAATATTTCCAGATAGTTGAGTGAACGTCTGATCATACCTTTTAATCGTGAATCAAGAGTAATCAATAGTCGTTAATTAAACGTATTTATTAATACGAGCATCTCATTGGAACTGTCTCGTGTTTTCGATCAGAAAAAACGTATTATAGCCAATAAGTAATAATAATTATAAAATTGGGTAATGCTGCGCGCGCGCTTGACGTCATATTTGTTGGTGCATGTCATCATAGTTGCTAAGACAAAATATCTCCTATCTTAATGAAATAATATTCAAGTTATCATCAATTTTCATGTGTAAATAGTTTAAAATTTTTACTGATTTAGATAAGAAACGATCACCACTCAATTTTTGTGGGTGTGTCTCAGTGATAATGAAACGAAACCGTAAATGGGACTTGGTAAAAAAAAGGCGGACATGCAATGAGCATAAATAGGAGGGTTTGATCTTGAAAAAATAATTATTGCAAAATTTAATTTCTATATATTTTTGAACTTCGCTTAAAAGATAGCAGTAAACTTGAAGTTTTTTTCAGAGCAACTTTTTTAGGTCTACAAAATGTTGCCTACAATATTATCTTATTTTTTTGGAAACAATCATCAACTTTACTATATGGACTGAAACGAAAACGCCCTTTTTATGGTTTTTAGTATAGAGCTAGAAATTATAATACCTATTGGATTTCGTATTAGAGTATTGTTGATTATTAGATATGTTGTGCTACATTTATGGAATTAATCTAACCAATTAATATTATTTATAGAAGTATTTTCAATCTTATTTACGTAAGATGTTCAAACAAGTAATTATTCTGTGTTATCCAGAACATTGTTAAGTATATTTGGTGCAATCAAAAGCCTTTAAAACCAGTCAAGCTTGACGTTAGGGTGTTAAGTATAATTTTGTTATTCTCCTGAAATTAAAATTAGGAGGTGTCAGCTCTGGTGATCGGGGAGGCCAAAAAATATTCAACAATGATATAGCATTGGAAAGCACTTTCTAATACATGGTGTTCTTTTCTGGACCATACGGAAACCGCCATTATTGTAAAACTAAAAAGTTGCTGTGAAATATTTTTTTCAAAAATGTAGAAAGCAACATTGAGTAAATTTTTTGACAAACTAAATCGAAACCTAATTAAAATTTTTGAGAGAAACATTAATATATTACGATACCTGAGATAGAAACTAGGCATTTTCCTACCTTTGTGCTCTTTTGCTATATACGATTATAACGAAGTAGAACAGTGACGATAAAACAAAATAAAAATTAACACAGCAATATTATAAGTTGTTATTGTTTCTTGTGTCTTTATGATATAGTCAGGCACACATAGAGATACTGATACGGCTTGATTATAATAATATGTTTTTGTTGGTAAAAAGATAAACTGGATGCCCCCTGCGAAAAATTGTTATTAATCAAATCAAGACAATCCATAGGCGTAACTTAAATATAATGATTAGGGCAAGTAGGTACCTAACATGTATTTCATAAAAAATCTGAATCAAGAATTGATGCAAAAATTTAAAATATTTAGGTTAGACACATTGTTCCATTTGATTGACTACTGAATGTTGCCTCAAAAATTATTGAAAATATTCGATGGAATAATCGTTTGAGGGGTTTCGGAGCAGATGTTGTTTCTGGAGTTTTAGAAGATTTCAATCATTTTGAAAATTTCTTAGACTCAGAATAATCTTTTTAATTTCCTCCTTAAAATACCAATACCAAAGAGGTCACTCATTTTTTTTTAGTTTGGATTGATTATTTATAAATTACATATTCCACTCCACCACTAATTACATGTAATCTTGATTATCTGATTTAGAAAAAAAAACGCATTTTATATAAATTTCTTTATCTTAAATTGATAATTATCTAATCTTTTTGATAAAATAAATATATTTAATTAATTCCTTTCACTATATTTACATTAATATTGATATCATTTATCGAGAGAAAAAAATTATAAAATTGCATAAGAATCCGAGGTGATGTTTTTCAGTTTGATTATGAGAGCAATAAGATCTTTTGATTTTATTTATCAAATTATTATTTGCCAAAGGATGAAAACTGTTATTTATCTGGCAAGGCATGATAACTTTTTATCAGTTCGAGAATGTTGCTAGGCAGCCAAAGGTAATAAAATATAATATCATTATAATTGCGCATATAAAAATAAAAATCGGATCAAGATCTTTACACGTGCTATCATTCTCATATCTGATAAGAAGATGAGTACCTATAATATGCTTGGTTACATTTTGATGTTTTCGTGCAATTATTGAGACAATGGAAATTCATGCAAAATCATTGTCCATAGCCTCCCATGTTACAATAACTTACAAGTGATGCCCACAACCGTATTCATAAACAAATCTTTGTTGCATTGAACTAAGCTAGTACCGAACATAGATTATAAATAGGGCTTTTAATGTTTTTTTTCCAGAAGAAATCTTGACTGTAGTTATGGAAGTTTGTAGTCACTTTATCAATGATTCTACTACCTATATTAGTAATAACATAAATGACAGCAAAAAGTTGAATTTATGAAGAATTTTCACCGGGGTTAAACATCAAAGGACATTCGAATCTATTTCTCTGTAAAAATGCATTTTAATCATATATCGTCTTTTCCTTTAATAATAAATATCTGAGCTAGCTAGTTCTGAATATATTTCATTTCCTGCATCATTTCACTATCTTTTTTCTTTTCAATATATTTCAAACATATTCTTTGAAACTTCAAACCATGCAGTTTTCCTGACTTTATTGACCTGGTAATTTTTTGTACTGTTTTTATTAAAATCAATCCCTCCAATCTACGATCAATATAATATGTACATGTATCTATTTTATCTTTAACATTCTATCGTTTTCTTACTTTACGATCTTTGACTGATACTGATGTTCCAGAAATCTTTATTAAAGCCATTCTTTCTTAGATCTGAAAAGTATGCATTTTACTCTTATTTTTCATGTTAAGTAGTTATATGATCTCATTATATTGACAGATGCTATCCATCTTATTGGTGGGACTGTAGTTTGCCAAGTTCAGTCCTAAGCGTCAACGCGTACCTACGTGTTAGATGACACCAGATGACTGCTGTTGGAGGAAAACCAATCAGTTCATAGGGTTGTCTCAAGCCTCAAACACATGAAGCTTGTCGTGTACCTAACGTTGAAGGTCCGCAAAGGCGAAATGCAATTGATTCAAGTACTCAGAATGACTGCCGTTTGCTGAATAAATACTACAATACAAGGAGCGGCAGAATATAGAGCAATTTTGAAAGAAAATGATCTGCAACATCCCCAAGTGATTATATGATTTAGAAGTAATCGATTTTACTATAACTTGCACTGCTGGAAGTCAGCGAGGAGGCATTTTTCCAACAGGACGGTGCAACCTACCTAAATTAATATTGCTATTGGATTATTTCCAAAACATGTGATCTCTTGCAATGAGGATATTGCGTAGTGGCACTTCTTCTGACGGGGGATGGCTTAGAAACAACTTAAAGGATACACCCATCAAGAACTTAAAAATTATTACCGAAGCCTGAAGAGAACGGATCCATCAAAAGAGTGGTTCAGACTCCATAGAAATGTACTTGAATATTATGAATAAATTCTGGGATTACCGCAGTTATTGTAAAAAGTATATTATTTAAAAAAATGTCCTTTTATTCTTCCTGGTATTTTTAAAATCGCTCTATGTTCTCCCCCAACTTTTACAAGTTTTCGTCAGAAAAAAGATTCAAACTGATAGTATTTTCTAAATATCCATCGGATTTTGGTTATATCTTATTTATTGGTTTTGGTTACCTAACTATTCAGAAAAAATATGAGTTTAAAAATAATTTCCATTGAAAATCTGAGGTACTGTTTTACTAAACTCAAAACAGAAAATCTGAAAGGCGTCTGTGAATGTAAATCATTACTGAATTGCATGAAATTCTGATGCAAGAACAAGTTCTCGTTGGAACTCAAGTAAGATTTGCACAGCAATGAATTACGTCCCTAATATTTTTCTGGAATGAAAGTTTGATAATTCAGAAACTAACGTAAATCTTCTGAAATGGTTTGATGGAATTTGTTAACTAAGAAAGATCTGTCTAATAATATATTCTTCTTGATATGGAAAAGTAAAAGGAACTATTGATCCCCTGTTCACATATGTGGGAGAATTTTTATCAAAAAAATTGCAGCGTATATCTAAACTATGTACCTTTTGATTTTTATCTCATTTTAAAATATGTACGAACAAATATGAATATGATATATACAACGATTTCGAATATGGTTGACAATTCACAACTCGACGTAAAATGTTTAGTCAATCTTACTTTATTTGAAAAGGATGAAATATTCTATCTATTTTTCATTTAAAGTGAATCATTGGAATTATCTTCAGCATGACACAAACAGACTTAGTTTATTCTCTTTATCTATTTAACAAATAGTTCGTAAAATAATAATTACATCAGTCTTGTTTACGGCAAAATATATTGCTAAATCATTTAAACAAATAATGAAATATTCGAAAACTAATATTTTCAAAGATAACTTTTTCAGTCAATTTCTAATCTGTAATATATCACGGAATTATTATCAAATAAAAGTTTGATATACTTATAGGAAAAGTGAATATTAAAAAAATATTGTAATGAGAAGTTCCGCCTACTTTGTTTCATAGTTCAGGTAAAGCGATGGAAGAATCTTATTTTCCAAAAAAGAAAAACTAATTATTATACAACTTAACATAAAGGACTTACAAACTAACAAAACTCAGTTAGAGAACAAAATTGCTTGTGTATATCGTTTATTCAAGAAAAAAATTCACATCATCTTACCTCTGTTGTATTTTTATATTTCGCACGGGTATGAAGAAGAAGTAGAAGGGTAGGTTAGTGTTGAGATGTTTCTTTATACCCGTGTTTTATATAAGTATATTGAGGAGGAGACACTTTTCGTATAACACTTGGAACAGCAGTTGAATATTCCGATGTAATAACCGAGAAAAGGGTATCGCGTTCAGTTATGTGGCAAAATGAACTGGTGCTTTGCCCCCCGCGAAATTTTTGTTCTCCGCTATTGATAAGACATGGGCGTAGTCAATAGAGAAGTAAATTCATAAATTATTATAAAATGTGTCAAAAAAGATAACAATGAAACAAATTTATTATATTATATATTGTTTATGTATTTTTGATGATAAGAAGATGCAATTTCTCTAATATTTTCAAAATTTTGATCTTGACGCATAAATATAGTGTAGTTTTTTAAATATGTTTAGAAAATATCCATTAAAAATATCATTAGCTTTAAAGGTATGATTCCTAATTACAGGTTTACAAAAAAAATACAATTAAAAGCTATCAGCATGAAAAATATTATTTTGTTGGAAGCGTTTGTGCCATTAAAGTTTGTATCAAGTAGGTTTTTTGCTGTTTGAAGGTTGGAAATATTTTTTCCGTCGGGAAAAAATGTCATAGCCAATATCGGCTTAAGATGATATTGTATGACATCTCACCTTGAAGTTCTGTACATCCTAACAAATATTATAAAGTGAAAGTGAGTTTGTTTGTTTGTTACGCTTTCACGCCTAAACCACTAAAGTGATTTTGATACACAGATAGACTAGATCTTGAAAAAGGACATAGGCTACCTTTCAATACCCATGGGACACACTATGTGGTGGGTTTCGTACCTAAAAGTTGTAACATACCATGTATGTTTGTAGAATTTATTGGAATGAGCTGGTAGTGGCTGTAAGCTTATGTGTGCCTCCTAGGTGGAGGGTTCAGTACCTGTAATACCCAAAGAAATATCGCAGAGCTCTATGGCTGAATTTTCGTAGATATTTCGCTATATTTTTGTGTGGTATGTCACTGGACTGTTTGTGAGAATCAACTGGGACTTAAAGGTGGAGGGTTCCATACCGAAAAATCTTCAAGACTTATGTTTGAGAAATTGTCATGCTGTTCTCTCTTGGTGGATGGATCTGTGTGTGAGTAGGAATCTGAGGTAGAGGGGTTCCATACTCAAGACTTTTTATGACTTTATGTTTTCGTACCACAATCTACCCAAATGTTTTCCCGGGAAATGCCGGGTAAAACAGCTAGTCTAATAATAATTCAAAATCCAGTTTTATTCTCTTCTCCGGGTGCCCAATAACTATCAAAACACTCTGCGCATCATTCCTGATCAAAAGTATCTAAATATTTTACAGGCCATCGAGGTGTCAAAGAGCATAAAATGGAGTAAATCTAATCTCAGCGCCCAAAAATATTTGCACAGAAAGCGAAACGAATCAGTACAATTATTGTCAAACATGGCCATTATGTACCTATCTATCATTGGGGCTCCGATTGTGACAAACCTATGGCAGATTTTATTGAAGTTGCTGATATAATTGATGATTCTGATGCTGCATGCCTTGATTGTGATCACTTATATAACAACTTGAAGCTAGAAAAGCATTGGGTACGTTGCCAATGTGTGAATAATTATTTTGTACCGAAGGTTATGTATGTCAGCTTAGACTGATGGATGTGAACTTAGAACCCGACTTGGAAATAAAATTAACTAAAAATTATGCTCGTAAACTACAAATGACGTAGATGTTTGTAGCGAAATTCATTTGTTTGTAGTTTTTCAAAAAACCTTGAAAATAAAAAAAATATATATTTACTCCTACAATGATTTTATGGTATTTTTCCAGGAATATTCTAACAACCGTTTTTTGTAGTGACAATAGTTTTCTTGTAATTTTTTTATGGCATTATTAATAGCTTCAACAAATTTACGTTAAATAAATTAAATACAATTTTTGTGGTTCCAGACACAACAAACGAAGAAGAAAAGTCTATTGATAAAATAGTTTGAAAAAAAAAATATTTATATATAAATTTAATTTGAGTCAAGTCTTGTGATGTTTAATGATGTTAATAAAATATGAAAACTAGGCTTGTTATTGCTAAAAATAAACTAAGAATAATTGAAAAACTACAAACAAATAAATTTCACCACAAACATCTACGTCGTTTGTAGTTTCTGGAAGCACAAACATTTTATTAAATTTATTTTATGTTAATTCGTTTAGACGAGTAAGAATGTTGAAAAAATTTAACAAAAAAAACTATTGTTACTACAAAAACCTAAAAAGGATTTTTATCAAATTATCGAAAAAATGTCATAAAAACATCGAAAATTGTATGAATAACTATTTTTTTTTCTATTTTGAAAGTTTTTTGAAAAACTACAAACAAATAAATTTCACTACAAACATCTACGTCGTTTGTAGTTTCTGGAGGCACAAATATTTTATTGAATTTATTTTATGTAAATTTGTTTAAACAGTTAATAATGTAGAAAAAAATTAACAAAAAAACTAGTGTTACTACAAAAAATCTACAAATGATTGTTAACATATTCCCGAAAAAATGACATAAAAATATCAAAAATTGTAGGAGTAAATATTTTTCTTCTATTTTCAAGGTTTTTTGAAAAACTTCAAACAAATAAATTTCACTACAAACATCTACGTTGTTTGTGGTTTCTGGAAGCACAAACATTTATTGAATTTATTTTATGTAAATTTGTTTAAGAAATTAATAATTTTGAAAAAAAATTAACAAAAAAACTATTGTTACTACAAAAAACTGCAAACGATTTTTAACACATTTCAAGAAAAATGCCATAAAACATCAAAAATTGTAGGAGTAAATATTTTTACGACAAACAAATAAATTTCACAACAAACATCTACGTCGTTTATACTTTACGACTATAAGTTTTAATTAATTTTATTTTCAAGTCGGGTTCTAAGTTCACGGAAATCCATCCCCCTATACTTTTTACAAGTTCTTTTGCAAATCTAGTTACCTTAGAACAACAGCAATAATTTTTTGAACCCCTTTCTTATCCCCTGCTGAGACACCTATGGCGATAATCTCACATTATTTTATATCTATCACTAAGAACAGTACAATTATTATGATAACTTCTAATCTAATCAAATATTTGTGACGATCTCTCTCTCTCTCTCTTGTTGTTAACGCAATGGAAAAGTTGATGACTTCCAAACTCACATTGAACATACAGTACACATAGTACCTGCATGACAATTCAATCAATCCAATCAAATTTCAACATAATAAATATAATCTCTAGCGCTAGATCCATGACTTATCTTACTAATCAAACGTATGAAGTGCACACGTCGTTATATTTTTGTTCTTCTGTATAGAGTCTTCAAAAAAAAAGAGAAACAAACAAACATCTTTTGAAAGAAACTAGCTGAGTTAATAGTGGAATATTTTATAAGTATTAAATTGATGATTGGCAAAAGCTGATAACGTGAAGAGGTCAAGAAGTATGATGTAGTAGTGTTTTTCTATTTTAAGAAGCACAAAAATTTGACTTTTCATGAACCCGTGCTTCATCAGAATAATATTGGTCGCGTGATAAACGGTAATTCAAGGTTTATTTATTTTATTTTAAATGTTAAAATGTTTTCTAGGTAAGTATCTATATAATATATTATTACGAATAATTCTTGTATCGGGCGATCCAAACCAAAATCATCCCCAGTAGGCCTTTGAAAATGAGTACATGTACATTTTGATGAACACACATAGGATTACAGGATGCTAAAAGTGACAAGTGAAGTGTCAATCAATATAAATGCAATTGCAGATGACTCAAGTAAAGACATGTTCTCATTTTCAAAGGCCTACTGGGGATGATTTTTTTTTGAATCGCTCGATATAGATATACAGGGTTGTCCATTAAGCGCGCGGTGGTCTCTAGCAATCTTGACGTTGAAATAGGAAGAAAATATTTCAAATAAATAGTGTTTCTTTTTGAGTGATTTTTCTGTGTTACCCAAGCAAAGCTAGGTCGTCCGGATATCATCTGATAATGGGTGCAAATTTATAGATCCTATAACTACATGAATTTTCCCACTAGATCTACACTTCAAGAAGGATTTATTTTCTGTGGGTTCCGTCTTATATATGGTAATGCTCTATCAAAATTCATTCAAAAATATTTTCTTTACTCTAGAAATGCATTGATATATTTTTCGACATTGTATTGATAATATATTTTTATGAGATGATTTACCTACCTAAAACTATTGCTCTGAGTTTTTTTATCTACTGCGCGAGTGTTGAAGCAGAATTTTGAAATAAAAATCTTCTTCATCCCAATACAATTCTGAAATTTACACCAACCTAACATATATTTTATTGTACATGTGAATTATTCCTGAGTAGGTACGTACCCCCGACCCCCTACAAATTAAATAGATTTTTCCATTCAGTTCTAAGAGTTTTCTACAAAAATAAATATGTCATAAAACTCAAGATAAAGTGTCAACTGACAGAGAGTTACGCCTATCACTTGCTGTTCATTTTGTCGTGAAAATAATAAAAATATGTGGAATAAAAGAATAAAACATGTAACCCTTAATTTTAAATGAGATAAATGCTTTATCATGCTTATCTATTTATTAAGTATTTATTTGACGTAAATAATTTATTCACTTTTTTTAGAAACAGTAAAATGAATAATAGGTAGTTAATAACTTTTCTCAGAATGTGATAAAATCTGCATTGTAGTATCAAGTTAATAAATATATCTGTGTTCATTTATTAAATCTACTTTTGAGGTTGGTGTCAAAAGTGTTCTATTCATTTCTATATCATTAAACTTATTTTGTTTTTTTTTCTAGTTGGTACTACAACTAATTAGTCAATCATTTTTTTTGTTTAAAATATTTTAGATGCTTTATTTTGAAAAATTCAAGCCGCATATTATCCTGAAGCTGTATATACAATGAGCTAAACAAATTAACTGAACGTAAATAATTTCAAATAATTCTTCTTCACGAGAATTCTGATATTTTTAACTTCTTGTGTCTCATCACTAAATTTTGTTGATTTATAAATATAAATAACGGATTGAAATTATACATATATAATTGCGAGATCTTATTTCATCATAGTTCAATTTGCTATGAATATAATTTGATAATATTATGCAAAATTAAAACAAACACAGTTCTGATTGAATTAACACTTCAGACACACTATATTAGATTCTATGTCTCCGAAATAGGTATAAGAATTTCAAAAATTTAATCAATAATAAAATCTCAATACTCACTCTATGCCTAAATAGATTTGAATATGGAAAAACCCGCAGCAACTTCACTGAGAAATCAAATTGCACGCACAACACTTATTCGAATAAAATTATAATAAAAAAAATAAAAATAAAAAAATAAAAATTTATAGATCTAATTCATCTGTCTTTAGCCGATAAGCTCATTTGAGAAGAAGAAGAAGAAGTAGTATGTAAAGCCTTTAACTGACATAACTGTATTGAATTGACAACCTGAAGTGGTTATATTTTTAAACTTCTTCAGCGTCTGAAAATGCACGACTGAAATTGCTTCGGTTGAATTCGTCAAACTTCGAGATTGATGGTGAGGCGTCTTCTTCCCGGTCGCGTTCCAGGATTGTGACCATGTATTTATAGTTTGTTCATATGGAAGAACAAAAAAGGGGTTGAATCCAATTAATTCTGACTAGTATAGTCTAGTGAGTAATATAAATCTGGATAATACAGGTTCATTTCTAAAACTCGAGAATATTGTTGAAAATTATTTGTAACAATCAATTAAGTACCGAATGGTACGCCAAATATAATATTATGATAAAGCGTATGTTCCTATTTTCGATCTTGGCCATATAGAATGACGTCAACTGCCACCATACTGTTCTTCTGTTCCAAAGTGGAACCAGTACACCTACTGGACAGGAGTTTGTTAATCAAACGCTGACAGTTGTTGTGGAGAGTTTTGATTTAACAATGCTGAACAATGGAGTAAATGAAGTATGACAGGCATAGTCCATCCAGAAAAGGTCAACGTCAACTTTTCTTTGAACATGGATAAAAACCATACTGCATTTAACACTGATAATGCAATGTGGACGGTTATGGACAATAAATTTTAAATTTACCTATAATATTATCTTCTGTAATTTTGAATGTAATTATTAATTATTATTAATTATTGTAATATGAGTAAGTAGTGTAATGAATAAATAAAACATAAAGAATCACAAGAATAATTAATAAATTTTATTTTTGCTGAAAACTGTTGATTTTGTGGAATCTCACACATGCCTCTATGAATTGACTATAATAGCGCGCTCAAGAGTTCCCTCTATTAGTGGATCCCAATTATCAAAGAAGAACACGTGTTAATGTTTTGGATGCATCTCAGTGAAGCAAGGTACTAGAAAATAACATTAACCCTCATAAAATAGATATTGGGAGTAGATTATTCAATCTTTCATTTTTGGCGAAAGATCCTGATAAAAATAAATAATGGTGAGGGAATTGCTACCCATTTTTATCTGAGAGCTTTTCAAAATCAAAGTATTTGGTTTGGTTTTAGCGAGATTTGTTTAACATGCTGCATAAACAGAAAAAAATATCGTATCAAAATGATAATAAATAGGTACAATTAGGGGAAATAACATTTCCTATGAATTGTGTTGGTTATTTTTCAATTTATTTACCACGCGTATCCCACATATAGAACTTTTGAAATATGTAGCTATCACTTAGGTATACAGTGCGTTCATAAAGTATGGAAACGCTTTAATAACTTCCAAAATATTAACATATAGACAAAAAGCTCTGACAGGTCGATTTATGATTTTGATTTTCTAGTTTCTTATGCAAACAGCATCATTTTATCCCCTCCACTTTCCAAGTTATGACGTCATCGTTAATTTTTTTAAGCGGAAGGCCATAGTTTTATATTATAAACGGCACACTGGTAATATTCTGAGCTCAAAAATACCAAATACATGGGTAATAACATAAAAATATATGAAATACAGGGTGCTAAGAAATAATATATTTTCATTTGCTGCTTTCAATTTTCAATAATAACAAAAATATTAATATGCAGTGATAACTAAGAACTTATTAATTGTTGCCAGGGACTCCGATTCAAACGCATACTTGTTTTTGTGCATAATTTGTATAAAATTGAAAGCAGCAAATAAAAATATATTGATTTTGAGCACCCTGTATTTCATATTTTTTTTATGTTGATACCCATGTATTTGGTATTTTTGAACACAGAAGTTTTCCGTTTATAATATAAAATTATGGCATTCCCATTTAAAAAAAATAACGATGACGTCATAACTTGAAAAGTTAAGGGGATAAAATGATGCTGTTTGCATATAAAATAAGAAAATCAAAATCAAAAATAGACTTGTACGAGCTTTTTCTCTATATGATAATATTTTAGTAGTTATTGAAGCGTTTCCATACTTTATGAACGCACTGTATAATTGATACTGGGTATTTGAGTAAAGTTGATGCCCTTCTCTTCCTTCGCGAATAATAAACAAACAAACAAAAAAGAGAAAACATACCTACTAGCATTCCAAATTTATACCTTCTTGTCTTATGAAGTCGGTTACAAAATATGGAAAAGAAACCACAAATTTCACAAAAAAATAATGTAAAAATATAAATAATAATATGTAATAATTATTCAACAATATTCAAAAACTGGAACCATTGGCGTAGGCGTAGAACCAACTAACATACAAAATCAAAAAAGTTGGCAATAAGTTACTGCTGACGATACCAAGTTAGTTTGCGAAGCACATGTCGACAATTAATACGAGAGTTTGTCGGAATCAGTGATACTCTAAATAACTTTTTATGTTGTGAAAGAAAAAATAATCCGAATAAGACTGGAGTAAAGCAAGGATATATCAAAAGTTTGTATGTTTGTTTTATTAATCACGCAAAAAAATGGCTGAACGGATTTGGATGAAATTTGGCACACACAGATAGTTTATGACCTAGATTAATGCAAACTTTCTATCCAGGAAAAATGTTAAGTTCCTGTAGGACTATCAAAAAACGAACTACAGGACGTATCTACTTGAAACTTTCTATATACAGGATGTTTATGCCGATACTTAAGAGTGTAGATCCTTGGTGATTTCAATTTTTTTGGCCAGTGCTTTTTATCCCAAAAAGAAGTGTCTCTACGCATGGTGAGTGCTAATCAAATTCCAACAAAATATCAAAAGCAGCCTCATTGAACTGAAGAAAAAATTTTTTTTGGTTTTTATTTTGTACGCGAAAACGATATGTCGTACGAAAGTTTTGAGGATTTCAAAAATAATTTTGGTTTTCAGAAAAATCAGTAGCGTACCATGTTTTCTTCTGAATATTCAGCTTAAACCCCGTACTGACGTCACTTGTAAACATTTTAAGAAACCTTTTACGTCAAAAATGCTCCTTGATGATTAAAAGGTAGAGAGTGATGAGAAAATTATGATGAAAAATGTATTTTTTTCTTAAAACCTTAACACCCTTATTAGTTCAAAAATTAAATTATTTGGGACATATGTTGATATTAACTTATCTTCTTAAAATCATCCAAGGATTCACACCCTTAAGTATCGGCATTCAATCAATAAACACCCTGTATATTTCTTATGGAATATCTATATATAAAAATCTATATACGTGATGTTGTCGAGAAGGAAAAGGAATGGACTTGTATGTGACACTTTTGGATTTTGTAACATAAATTATGGTGTATTGTTCATAATAATTAAAAAAAAAATCTTACTACTTTGAGTGAGAAAATAATGAGCTGAACTCTTTCCTTTCGGGTAAAACTCTTCTCCCAGCTGTCGCTTTATATTTGCAATAGTTAAAGCTAATGACTATCATAAAGTCTCTTGAAATTTAGCTTTTGTTGGCTAGAAAATATGAGAAAAATCTTCTTGTATGAGAAAAATTTTGGTTTGCTATTTATTTTCTCATTTGTCTTTTTATTTCTTATGTATCATAATGAGAAATTATCATAAAAATTTCCTGTTGGTCTTATAAATTTTGTTGTCTTACATGAATTTCCCCTAAAATGTTAGTACAGACAAAATCTTTGTAGCGTTTGGAGAATTTTTCGAGAAAGAGTTACACCCTGCTAGTGTATCTATTCTACTTACCGGAATAATCAACATTTTGTATCATTTGGGCTTAATTAGAACGATTATTTAGATTCTGAAGACTTTAATTCATATTCTATGGAAACTTTAGTGAATCATAAAAATGATATTAAAAACCATCTGGTACTTTATAAAACTGAAAGCTGCACCTACGAAATGATATATATGTATATAATATACAGCTACATCGTCTAGAAATATATTATAATATCTTCCATCCTCGTCTGACAATTCAAAGACAAGTGCATCACAGATATAGTGTCGGGTTTCTTCAAGATGAGACAAAAAATCCATCGGCCACGTGCAGCCGGCCAATGAGGAGGAGCGCGTCTCTCCAGTAAAGTAAAAAACATCAACCAAATGTCATTAACACTTGCCAAGAAACGAACACGAAGTTGTTTTTTTTGGTTCTCCTTGTATGGTGTAGATATTCCTTCAGGGTGCCTATTATGGAGATGAAGATATTTTATGTGATGTTTGTTTGATAATTTATTGATCTATCTACCCTTCATTGAAATGTGGGGTAGTTCTGGTTTTATTGACCGACTTCAAAACAAGGAGGCGGTATACAGTTCGGTTGAATGTTTGATTTTTTTATGTTTGCGCTTTTTGCATAGTAAACGTTCTCCGATTTTGATGATGTTTTGATTTATTTTAAAGAGGAGTGTTGAGAAATGGTCGCATATTTAGATAAACTTAAAATCTGAAATCTTCTTCCCTCCAAAAATCACACCATAGGTACTAATCGAATATCTGACACGGCAGAATTAAAGATGAGACCATATCCGGGTTTAAATTGAACATTTTTTTAAAAGAGGCACGTAAAACTGAAATACATATGTGTATTTCCACTACGTGGAGGGGGCAATTTTAATGTTAAAATTGAAAATATTAGACGGCCAAATTAAAGAAGTGATTATATGTAGCAACATTTCAACTAGACATTTTTTGAAAAAAGTTACGTTTAGCGAGTTACAGCAGTGGTAAAGTCCGAAATATGTGTATTTCCGGCGCGATGTTTTGAGATCTCTAAACAATAACAAGTACCTACAAGCAAAGAATATACATGGGTAATAGGATAAGTACTATCTTCCTTGGTATCGGTGAACGTTCAACGATTTTCATGGCTCATAAATTTAACCGATTTTTGAAGTTGCGCAATTGAAGTCAGATAGACTTTTGGCACCAACTTCAAAAGTACCAGCGCCAAAAGAATTAATATTAATTTGTACCCTTCATTATTAATTTTTTTTGCTAAATAGGTATCTTGGTGAATATCATTATCTTCAGACGGCTGCTGTATCACAAACCATAAAATGAACTCTTTGTGCTTTACACGCTTCGACCAAATCCGACCTCCGCCGTGTGCACGGTCTCTTATATTTTGAATAATATGATGTCGGTTTTATATAGAAAGTCCAAAAAACGAAGAAGTAACGCTAAAATTATAATTTGTTTGCTATCTGAACAGACGACAACTATTTAAGGGCACATTCCGACTACTAGAGCATAATCTAAAGAAGTTTGTAGATGTAGAGGAACAAGTATTTTCGATATGGTTTTAATAAAACTCAATATTTGCATTCTGACGATTATGCAAGAAAAGAGTTTCGTCACTGGTTTATATATAAACATAATGAGGATCGTTTTTTTTTCACAAAAACGGGTCAGATGAATGTCGCATTACAAGTTGCAGTAATTTTAATCGAAATAATGAGAAAAATTGGAATACAAGCAACCTCCTCCAGTCATGAACAGTTTGTCATCAAGGCCAATATGGAGTGAACATAAGTTAGAACAAATAGTTTTACTGCTGTTTTGATATAATTGATGATGTACTTCTCAATCAAGTGATAAATATGTAGGTACTTTCTACAAGACCTTCCCATATTGAGTATTTAGATACTCATTGTAGAATCCGCTAGATATGTGGCCACTGTGATCTCCGGATCTGACACCTCGAGATTATTTTCTCTTGTTGGAGAATATAACATTGACAAGGAAACCATCTTAACTCAAGAGCATTTTAAGCAAAGAATTCATGAAGCCTTTGCAAAAAATAGAGCCTTTGGACGTTATGAATACGACAAAATTGTTCCGAAAATGATGTTAGGAGTTCATAGCGAACATTTTTGATGTATTTCCGATTTTAAAATCTTTTATTTTGTATAAAATTGGTAAAATATACTTTGTTTCCCGAATGATGGCATCCGTCATGAAAACAGGAAAAACGAATAAATTCAAATGACGGGAGTAGATCAATGATGTAACGATTTCGAGATAAAATATGGTATTTCAATTTTTTTATATGCTTCAAGGAGCAAAACACTCGGTGGATTAAATAAGCAATAATATGAAAGATTTATTATTAACAATAATGCAGAAACATAAAATACAAATCTTTTGCTTGAGTTGTAAGATATAAATTTATTCAGCTGAGTACTTTGAAATGTCACTTTGATTTTGAGAGGCCTATGAAATAAAGATTGCATTGCCTTCAGACATATGAGCAGCGCCTTATCATGGTATTGAAGGAGATAAGCTTGACATTCTCATGTAGCTTATGCGATGAGAAGTATAGGGTGATGTACGTAGCTCGTGAATGATTACATACAATATTCATAATTCGTGAAACAAACTATAGTATATATATTACTTTTCTTTCCTCAGTTTAATCCGATAATTCAAGTTGATTTTTATAATTAATAACTTTTGAATACCCACATGTTGTAACTTAATTTCAATAGAAAAAGAACTTTGATTTCAAACGCAGGTAGAATAGAGCAGGTATTTTAGTAATTTTCAATTATAAAAACAGAATAAACTAAAGTTTTTAAATGTTATTTTCTGTTTTTATTCAAGCTGAGGCATATCGCATGACCTACTGAAGATTGAAGCATAAATAAATAAATAAAAAATCAATATGATGCCTACAGAATTGTGGTAGAGTTATATACTAGTAAAGAGATTTTAAAATGCTATCTTTTTAAACTAAAATATATGGCGTGTCTGTTCAAAAATCTGAAATCCGTAGCTCTTTTGAAAAAACGTTCAATTTAAACGTTTCCGGGTATTTTCCTCTCTTTCATTCAGTCACCTCAGATTTTCGATTTTCGAAACAAATTGCGCTCTTCACCTCTTTCGGGGGTATTTTTTAGAGAGAAGGAGATTTCTGATTAATTTTTTTACGAATATGGGACAATTTCTCACGTCTCGTCTTTCAAATGAATAAAAATCATCAAAATCGGAGTAGGTACGTTTACTAGTTACTACAAAAAAAGCGCGCACGAACAAAAAAAGCAGACAGTCGAATTGTATACCTGCTCTGTTTGGATTCGTCGGTCAAAAAATAACATGTGTCAATTTTAATAAAGAAGTTATAGGTTCCTTTCAAAAATGAATATACAGAAGTAGTAGAAATGTTTTTCCAATAATTCTATTGGGTAAATTAAAAAAGAGATAATATTCAGTGCCTACTTCAGTTAAATTAATGTCTGAATTACAAGCTCTCAGAATTTATGCTATTCTTTCTATACTTACTCTGGCTCTCGAAAACTATAAACAGCACAGCAAAAGAGAGACCTGCATTTGTTTTATAAATCATCCCTTAAAAACTAGGGTCAAATTAATACCGAATACCAAAATATTTCTTGATTATTAGTTGTTTTTTTTTGAGCGACGAACCCCGAAAGGAGGAGACATACAATTCGACTGTGTGCTTTTTTTTGACTTGAGAAATGGTACCATATTCGTCAAAACTCAAATCCGAAATCAGCTTCCCTCCGAAAACCGCCCCCCAAGGGGTGGAGAGGGCAAATTTTCTCGAAAATAGAATATCCGGAAACACTTTTTTCCTTAGAGTTAAGCTTTTCGAGTTAACTCGGTGTTAAAATGGTTACATCTAAAATAATTAAGCGTATTTTCGCAGAGATGTTTTAAGATCTCAATAATACCAACTACAAGCGAAGAATATACGTAGGTAATAGGATAAGTATTGAGTATCTTCATTGGTCTTAGTGAACGTTCAACGATTTTTGCGACTAATGTTACACTCAAAAGTGTGAAATAAATATTTCTTACAAAAAATTGGATCGACGTTATTAGTTGGTGCATTGAAAAATATAAAATAATATTCTATTGGTGCTGGTACTTATGAAGTTGGTGCTAAAAGTTATCAATCTAACTGCAACTGCACAACTTCAAAAGTAACAGCATCAATAGAATTATTATTATTTTATATTTTTCAGTGCACCAACTAATAACGTCGGTCCAATTTTTTGTAAAAAATATTTATCTTTGACGTAGATAACATGATAAAAATAGAGGCTATGCAATGACACTGAAAGAATATGAAATTAGTTATCAGTTTTTTGCTCTTCATAAACAACAACAAAAAAACTTCGAAGCCTACAGTTGGTAATTAACGGCGCGTTTTAATAGATGTTCCACAACAAAACAAAAAAAACAACAGGCATTTGGTTTACGTAACGCAGCTATACGGTGCTCAAACGTTGTAGTAAATCGACTGTAGCTTTACACCGAGGAATGCAAGATGCTGGGTGTATGATGGATTATAGCTGGAGATTTTGTTTATAAATATAATCACCCTAATCTTGAGAATGTTTTGATTGTTATAGGTACCTATAGTAATTAGTAGAAATATGTGATCATATAAATATAGATAAATATAAAAAATAGGAGGGAAGTCAGACCGTATCCTAATTATTTTTTTTTTAATTTTGTTCAAACGTTATTGAGGTTTTTTTGCATTTTTTTCAAAGATACGTCAGTTGCAAGTTTTTACAAAACGGCATTAGCGTGTGTTGTTTGCCTAAGACCTTACAATACATATGAAATTTAAAATTTAATGTTGGTAATAGTTCAAAAAACACAATGACAGCTAGCTATTTATTTTATAATACAATGCATTGTAATGTTTCAACTTAACGCCGGTAATATTACTTTAGCCTTATGACAAAATTAAAAGAATGCAGTCCTTTCACAAAGCTGCCTTCAGATTCGAAATCTTTTGCATTGCAAAACCTGCGTTGTAACTGCCATTAATCCACTTTAAAAAGTATTTAAAATTCTTGAGATCATATTAAGTGCGCATTTAAATGTATCCCTCAAAATAATTACATCACTTTTTATACACTATTCCCTATATTTAAATTTGCCTTGGACCAGGATTGTCGTTCACGAATAAAACAATCTGATAGCCCTGACTTGTTGACTTCACATTGCAGTTGGGTTCGTTATGCAACACACAATACACTTCTACCACGTAGACCATATTTTTCTGTGATTAATTTAATATATCACCGCATAATACATCAAAATTTTAACTGTGTGCACTACTTCACCATATAAACTTTCACTGTGTGCACCGTGCACATTTTATACCTTAAAACTCGTCTAAAATCGACCGGTTCGACGTTTTTTTACCACCCCCATTCTAATTTTCAATCACTGTTTTTTCAAATTAACAAATTCTAATGTGGCCAAGTGCGAGTGTAACCCGCACACGATGGGTTCCGTACCATTTTAGAAGAAAAAATCCAATGGCTGACAGAGGGATGGACAGACGGATTTTGTATTTGTTGATATACTGAGAATTGGAATATACATTTTCTGAATATTACAGTTCATAAGACGGAGCCCGCTGACAAACAGACAGGCGGACGGACCGACGGATAGAGGACTCTTAGTAATAGCAACTTGGTACGAAACTCTAAAAATGAAAAGGTTTTCCTTGGTAAGCGCATAACTTGGGAACGGCTGAACCGATTTGGCTATTTTTTAACTGTTAGTGATAATCCTAGTAAGGTTTTAAGGGAAAGAGGAGTTTGCTGGAAAATTGAAAAACATCGAGAAAAAGCGAAAGTGGTATTTTCCATGGTAATTTTATATGAACACAAAACCATGGCTTTGCTCGTATATTACTTGGGAAAGTCCTCATAAAAAAGTGAAAACTACAAAGGAGAATCGAAAAGTTCCGATAAACTTCTGCATCAGATTTTACGATAGAATCGAAATATGGGATTGTTTTTAAATAGTTTTTATTACTTTCGGTTCTTGTATCAATGGACTCCGCAGCGATTTCTCAGGCCCCATAAGGTCTAGAGACTTGAAATTTAGAATTCGTACTTAGATCGCAGACATCTCGCCGCCTGTTAAGCTCCAAGTCTGATCCAATATTGGTAATTATAATTATCTCATTCAATCTCATTCAACCAAGATCGTTATTTTGTCGACATGGAACTACAATGGGATGCGTCACTGGAATTACGCACGAGCATGGAGCGTATATATACGTCTCGTTCTCTGGTATATAGATACTTTCTGGAAGATCGTCTATGGTTATGTCGCAATTGTCAGACGTCAGACGTTATTGTTAATTTAAAGTTTAATTGTGTGTTGTGGTAGACAAACAGTAATTTGTTATGGAATTGCTGTTGCTGGCAAACACATATACATAAGTATAGTTAAAATCGAGAAAAGGATAGCAATAGTAGGTACTCATCGGTACGGTTTAAATCTTAAATGTCCAATAAAAACTATTTTTAATTTTTTTTCAAAAATTTCACTTGTTTTATACTTTACTCGTCATCTTTTCATGATGGAAGTAACTCAATTGAATGTATTCAACTGGAATTGCAAGAAATCATAAATATGGAAATAGTCCAGTGATAAAAAACCATTTCAGCCTAGATAACAATAAACTTTATTTTTATTCGTTCTAGTTTTGCGATCCAGCAATTACTTTTTTTATACTTCATAACGGAAAACTCGATTTTAGGCCCGATATCAATCAATGATGCAGCTCAGATTTCTCACTTTTCGCTTCTTCTCGGATTATCTGTGTGGTTCCGACCAATTCCATCTATGCAAATCATCTCTGACGTTATGTAATTCTTAGACATGATATAGTCTATTTTAAAAGAATAGAGGGTAACAAAAGTAAATATTTATTCTAAAATCGTAAAATATTTTATTTTTTGTATATACGTGTTAATTATTTAAAAATTTTATATGCAGTTCATTTATTTTGTTTTGTAATTAGCCTAATATTTCATAGAACCTGCTAAATAGTTTTTATTGTTTTACGTGGCTACCTTCCATTTTATAATTCTATAGTCATTGTCATTTGGAGGAGAAAATACTTACGATCTATAAGAAAATTCCGGACTGAAAATAGAGAAATATATTATCCACATGAAACCTGATTAAATGTTGGCTATACACTATGTAAAACACGTGTCAAAATAAAAATATAACTTCGTTTCGTCAAGCTTTTGTGGAAGGTTCATCTATCGGCCTAAGAACACCCTCAGGAAAATGAAGAAGGCTCATCATTAGACATATTGGAAGTAGTGACGGTTTCGTAAAAGGTGGTTTACTTATTTCATTCCAGTCTAAACCTACAGTTGATTATCATGAAGAGACGAATTTTAAGAATAGTTTCAACAAATATTGGATTTAATCCTCTCAGGTTCTTAGATCGTTAAGGATAAGGACTGTTAAAATTTAAGAAAATTCGAAAAGTTACCGACTAGTTCATGGAGAAACGCAGATATCATCGAGTGCCTTTTGGAAAATGAAATAAACTTTGAAGTCAATATGGTAAAAAATAACTTCTTGCAATAGACCAGGCAAAAAAATACCGCTTTACCAAATACGTCATCGATGAAATGGCAAAAAACGCAATGTGACTGTACTTAGACAGCCCCCATACCACTGTGAGCTAAACCCGATAGAGTTAATATGGACGCAAGTGGCAAGACATTATACCACATTTAAAATGAATGATGTTCAGGTGCTGTTCGAAAAGGCGGCGAGTAAAATAGATGGTGAAAAGTAGTCTAAATGTAATAAAATTGAAAAAAAAATGTGGGATCTAGATCACTGCATAGATGAAATGATAGAACCGCTGATTGAAAACGTAGAAAACGACGAATATTCCTCCGATTGGTTTCTTTCCGATAACGAGCATGAATGAATGCGTACAAAATAAATAAAAACTAGCTTTTTACCCGGCAATTCGTCTTGAGTATAAAACCCTTCTACCTCAGAGTACTACTCTCATGTAGAACCAATCCGGAAATCAACCGAGATCTATCCACCAACAGAGAACATCATGATAATTTCTCCTACATATGTCTTAGGGATTTTCCGCTATGGAACCTTACATCTTTAAGTTCCAGTCATACTGACGGACTCTCAAAAACAGTCCAATGACATACTATACACAAATATAGCGAACAATCCAAGAAAATTCAGCCATAGACTTTAGAGATAATTATTTGGGTATTACAGGTATGGAACCGTCTATCTAGGAGGCCCACTCACACTTACAACGACTACCAGATATTCTAAAAACATTCTACAAACATACACGGTAAAAAGACTATCAAAATCCAGCCGTAGAGTTAAGAAATATACATATTTCAGGTACGAAACCCACCACATTGTCTTTTTCCAAGGACTAGTTTATCTCTGTACTAAATTTCATCAAAATCACTTCAGTGGTTTATGCGTGAAAGCGTAACAAACAAACTAACTTTCGCATTTATAATATTAGTTAGGATATAAATTCATAATTTTTAATAAATTTATTGATTCAAATTAACTGTAGTGCCAATTATATTCTGGAGGTTCGTTAAGCAAGTCTATTCTAAAAGTTAAATAAATTCATTAATCACTGCCCTTACCGGAAGATACGCTTACGATTTCCATTATATTCCGACCCTTAACGAGCCCAAACAGGGTGAGCTAGACTGGTCAAATAAACAAAACCATTAAAGGTATTGAAAACAACTTCTTCAAAAGTTCCAAGAATTATTAGGACCACATTTGTTTTGTATGTTTAATTAATCCTTTTCAAACGGACTATAGTATCATGATTCTTACAATGCACAAAAGCTGCCAAACCTAACCTACTGAGCATGAGCCGAATCAATTTTATATAAATAATATATGTCTCTCTGCTTTATGCCCTATACAACTTTGCACATGTCTCACATATCAATTATTATATATTATAAATAAAACCCAACGAACATGTTCAAACCTGCCTCGACATGATGTTGTGTAATTAGATATATATTATATATATTGAGCCTTTTATATAATGTTCTACATGCAACAGATGTTCCCTTCAATCCTATGAAACCAACCACTAGAAAAAAAATAATGTTAATATAAACATGGAGTGGTATCATCCGATGAGGTCCGAAAAATTCCTGGTAAAAGTAAAAGAAATTTATGGAAACATCTGAATCTATACCTACCAATACCTATCTATCGAGAAAAAAGACACGTTACAAACAAAAAAAATCGAACGGGGATGTTGCCCTTCAGTCTAGACGATGCGTGGGAAAGTCGACTATAAATTTTCGGGGTGCAAGAAAAAATTTTTAGGTAGTAAATAAACAGGGAAGCGACACTTTTGAGCGACAAGTGCAGTAGCTATTAAATATATATGGATAAAGGGATCACATTTTATGGATAGCAATTAATTATTAATGTTTTGGAGGTGTACAAGCTCCCCGTCATATTTTTTGTACATGTTTATCACACTGTTTAGATAGAGCAACTGAAAAAAATTACCGTTCATCTTTGGTAGCTTGTGGAATTTGATATTCGTTTGAAATTAAATATCGGCAACATTGACAGATATAGAAAATAGGTATGGGGGATAAACAATGTATTTTAAATGAAAAATCGGCACACAGGGTTGCGCCGCTCTTTAAGTTTTTTCATAGGTACAGTACAATCGTATTCAAGATAAATATAAAAAAAATTGACCGATTTTATTTGTTTTTGCACTGAAAAATACAAAAAAATATTAATATTACGTTTCCCGCCAATGATGAAAAATAATATAATTTTTTAAATGTATTTTTTAAAAAAAAGGTAAAAGTATAGTTTAGCGGCTTTTGCTAAAAAAGCCCTAAAAATCAAATGTTTGCAATAATAGATGTTTATTAGCATTACTTTTAATGAAATTGAGGTGGAAGACGCTATTTTTAACGATTTGTTGATAAAAAGGGAAAAAGTAATATAAGTATATAATCATCCTTGCATTCTGTTAAACGGTAAAAATGCGTATATACATAACTTCGTGAGAAAGTGAGGTTGAACGAATTGATGATTGACTTGTGTATTATATTCAAAATTCAAGTACTTTTAATATCAATGTTGCCAACGCCGCGTATAGATTTCGCAGCATCAGATGAAATTAATAGAAATGATACTTAAAGTTGTTATAAAATATTTTATGTTTTTATAAATAAATTTCAGAACAGACCACTGAACTTGGCACCCGTTTAGATCTCACTTCTTCTTTTATCGTTGAAGTCAACAACCAATGCATATATTGTACTTGGCTCTCATTCCACATTTATGTTTTTGATAGGATAACATTACTTTTTGTACAGAAATTATTAGTAGGTAAGTAGCTACTTATTCGTAATAAAATTAATATCAAATGGTTTCTGTTCATCTACTTTATTCTCATACGGGTATAATTGTCTTTGTACTATTTTTGACCGACGAACCCCGAACGGAGGAGGTATACAAATCGACTGTCTGCTTTTTTTTGTTTGACCCCGCGTTTTATATAGTAATCGTTCTCTGTTTTGATGATTTTTGATTCATTTAAAAGAGGAAGCTTGAGAAATGGTCCCATATTCATAAAAACTCAAATCCGAGATCTTCTTCCGTCGAAAAACCGACCCCGAAAGGGGTGTGAAGGCAAATTTTCTCGAAAATCTGAGGTGGTATAATTCAAGATAGAACAATATCCGGAAACGTTTCGAGTAAGAGGCATGTTAATTTCTAATATTTATATTTTTGCTATATGGAGAGGGCGATTTCTTTCGAAAATTGAAAATCTGTGGGTTCTACATGAAAGACCTAATTATTTGTAGCAATATTTATAATGAACATTTATCCCGTAGAGTTACTGTTTTCAAGATAAAAGAGTGGTAAATTTTCTAATATGCGTATTTCCGTGACGATGTTCTTAGATTTTTGAGTAATACCAAATACAAGCAAAGCATGCATGGAAAATGGTGAATGTTCAACGATTTTCGTGACTAATGTTACTCTCAAAAGTGTGAAATAAATATTTTTTACAAAAAATTGAACCGACGTTATTAGTTGGAGCACTGCAAAATACAAAATAATATTAATTCTATTGGTGCTGGTACTTGTGAAGCTGGTGCCAAAAGTTATCAATCTAACTGCAACTATACAACTTCAAAAGTAACAGCACCAATATAATTAATATTATTTTGTATTTTTCAGTGCTCCAACTAATAACGTCGATCCAATTTTTCGTATAAAATATTTATCTATATTTTCTTGTACCTTTGAAATGTTCGAGTGAATTGTTCATTAAATATCCGGATTTTTTTACATAAAGACCGGCTGTCATCAATTTTGATTGCTGATTCTTAAATTACAGGCAATGTAGGTAAGTGTTCCAAATATAATCAATTAATTGAAAATTTTTAATAAAATTGTAAAAATTTATCTGTTTCTGATCTATTCCTTTAAATGCCACCAACTACCTACCTGGATGCCAAATTTAAACTTTCTAGGTCATCTGGAACTGGGTTAGAGTTTTGATCTATAGGTCAGGCAGTGATAAAAATTACGATTTTTGGACGTTAATATCTAAATAACCGTTTGAGGTGTGTTTATGAAATTGTATCTCGAAAGTCTCAATATATAAGCCAAATTTGACATGTTTATGTAGAATAGCTTTTGATTTATGAGGGGGTCAAGAGTGGCTCCAAATGGTTCGTGTAATATTACATGGTTCTGCTCGCCAGTTCTGTTAGCTTGAACTTGGCTTGACACGTTACCGCGTGTCTAGATATAAGTGAACTTTCAAGATACACTCAAAAATGTGAAACATTTCTACATAATTGCAAAAGACTTGAAAGTATACCCCTTACTTTACAACGACCCCACATGTAGCATTAGACGACTATAATAATAAATACACTTGATAATTTTGCTATTAAAAGAATATATATAAATTATCAAAAGAAATCACTTGAAAATTCCATATTATTGTCACGGTTGCTTGACAATAACAAACGCCTCTTCTAAAAAAAACAACGAATAAAACTATACAAATATATCTAGCTAGAGAAAAAAGAATCCCCAACATGAACATGTACATCTTCTACATATATATATGTTCTTGGCTCTTCATCTTATATAACCCGTGAACTCACTGAGTATCGTATTACTTGGGCTTTAATGTCTTTTTTCATCTCATCATCGAAATCGCGTCGACGACTGTTCACCCCGTAGATGATGATAATAATAATATATAAGCGAGAAGAGTGAAAACATTCACCGACCACATGTTTCTGTGCATGGAACAAAACATTTTTAAAACGTCTCAAACCGGGTAAAAATCATCTCTTTCTTTTTATATCATTTCAAACCAGCTCGACATCTTCAATTTGTCTTTGCTAGACAACCACAACCACAAACATATGGAGGAACACTATATTATACACAATATATCTTATTGAGTATGTAAATGAAGGTACATCTTTTAGTTTTCAGGAATGTTATGGGTGACACGAATCTTCCTGAAGTACAACTGATCGTCTTCCAAATGATGATGGCTGGAAGTGGATTGAGTGGAAAAAATAAATTTCAAGCTTGTGTCTTTTGGCAATTCAACTCTTTGCTATGCCCTCTTTGCTAATTTATGCCAATATTCAGGGTGGCCAATCGAAAACGAAACGGAGCCATTTTCAGGAAGTGTGTCATTATTTTAGGAAAAAGTAGGAACGCGTCGCTTTTTGATTCAAAGGGGACAGTTTTTTCGGTATTTTTCACTCCACCACTTTTACCCTCTAGTAAGGTGAGAATCACCCCAAAATATTTAAATAGCGTTGGGTGTCGAGTAAAATGTCTTTAACAGCTCGTATAATTCCCTATAGCAGTATTTGTAAATTCCGCCCAAACGTTGAAGAAAAGTATATTTTATAAAACTCAATCAGCGTCATTAGAAGATTTGCGTCAAAGAATTGTTGACGAGTGCCTTCGAATCACTCCGGAAATGCTTCGGAATGTGCGCGAACATTTCGAACATAATTTTTCCTTCCCTCAATAAGGGAAGTATTGTATTCACGTAAAAAATCGACCTCGATATTTTTGCTGATATTTACGTTTTGGGGTTCCTAGATCACGAAAATCAGGGTGTCTGTCTGTTGTCTGTCTGTATCAATAACGGCTTGACCTAGGACAACGAATTTTGGTATGCATATTGAAGGACTACCGGCGACGCAATGTAAGGGTTTTCGTTAATCATATATACAGGGTGTCCAAAATATTAAGTGTCAATATAAGAACGGTAGAAGCGACGAGGTTGTTTCCATCTCGAAGCGGGGTGGTTTGTCGAGGGAAGTCATAGGTAAAGGCTTTTACCAATTTTTATTATTGTATGGAAGTAAATGGTCATCAGTTTGAACATTTAATTAACTAAATAGTAAGTAAGCAGCAATAATCTTCATTTAAACTTTAAAATGTAAAGTCTTCAAAGTATTAGGCACAATATCCAAATTTAAAGACTATTGTAAAGGGAATTACAAGAGCTGTTGAAAGATTTCTTACTCGACCCCCAATGCTATTTAAATATTTTGAGGTGATTCTTACCATCACTAGGGGGTAAAAGTAGTGGAGTCAAAAATACCAAAAAAAGTGTCCCCCTTAAATAAAAAAGCGACAGGTCCTTGCTTTTTCCTAATAAAATGACACACTTCCTGAAAATGGCTCTGTTTCGTTTTCGATTACCCACCCTGGAAAAAGGACAATATTTATTAGGTATGCGGGGAATATGTTAAAAGTAAAATTTGGATTCTCATTAAAAAATCGCAGTGTTACATTCATATTCACATGAAGCTAGCAAATCATATCGTCATATAATCAGCAGCAAAAATTTCAACGGCATGTTGTATTTATTATTACGAAGTTTGTTAACACGATAGAGGTCATAGTTTTGGAAGTATCAAGTTCAAATTTGCTACTAAAATCAATCTCTTAAATATCTCGGCCGAGTTCGTTATTGGGCATTATCGGGTAAGTATTTTCAAAATGGCTACCATTCAAACATTTTAAAAAATTACCAAAAAGAGGGACCTAGTGTATATATCATGAAAAATAATTTTGGGTTATAGATGTCAATATTTTTTGGAGATATTCTGAATTTCCATTTTCATTGTTATTGCAGTGATCCCCATCCTATCCGCCCTTGAAACCTTGTATTAGTTTTTTGAAGTTCTAGATACGATACTTAATGTTTTATTATAATAATTTATTGCTATATACCTATATTGAATCTTTTTTTCTGAATGTTGATAAGTTTTCACGAGAAAAAAATATATACCTATGTCAAGATTGCGAATTACAAGTTCAAGGTTGTTTTTTAATTCATAAAACCTAAATCATGAAACTAAATCAAAAATCAAAGCCCTAACCAAAAAACAGGCTTGAGGCCTTTTATTCCATCAATATTTCAAGCTCAGAAGTTTCCGAGATGAAGAAAATACTAATTTTTCTCCAATTTTTTTATTTTCCTCAAAACTAACTTTTGAAATCAGAAGTGGTCGATTTAAGCTGAACGCGCGTTATTGGGTCACCTAACTTTATAATCATGCATATACCAAATTCAGTCTTTTTTGGTTACTTATGTACTTTTGACGAAAACACCGAAACACACTAAAAAGGTTTTATAAGAGCTCCGGTTGTTCAACACTAAAAACAAAATTTACATTTTCTGTCCTTATTGAGTTGATTATTGAATTTAACTTCAACTAAATAAGTCTAATATCTACCAAGATTTTATATAGGACATAAAATTTCAGGTAAGTAGTAGACTCTGGGCTAAATAAAAAATATTCTGGATTCCATCGTTTACCAGATCGATTCATTGATGGCTTAGGTACTCCAAATATGCCTTTGATTATGCTCTCTCTAAATGACAATATGTGTATATACAACAATGATGTCGTCAATGAATTGAGCATCGCATTATATAATAATAAAAACATCAACGTTTCATCCTCATCATCAAGGATGATTTATGGATTCGGCAAAAGTTGCCGAAAACGGATGATATCTTTAAAAACACGTAATAACAAGCAAGCAACCGTTCCAACCTACGAACATTAAAATAACCAAATCTGTCAACGCTTTGGGATGCGAGAACACAATTTATGACTCAAGAATGAGATGGAGAGGTCGTCACGTTTATTCTTCTTATATAGTCGTTTGATGTATCGTTTTTCCATTAGTTTGCGATTTGAAATGGGCGTGGTAACAGATAATTATACCTACCTAGCATATATTTACTTCGCTTGTCAAAATAATACTTTTGCCATCTAGTCGCCTAATTAGTTTCAGCCCTTTCAAGAGTAAAAAAATCGATAAAGTTGTAGCAGTCGAGACAGAGAGATAAGTGTACCTACCGTACATACGATTTTCGCTGAGAGTTTCCTATAAAGTTTCAGCGACGTTCTACATATAGTAATCGTAGTCCGATTTTGAGGATTTTTGATTCATTTGAAAGAGGAGCCTTGAGAAATGGTCCCATATTCATAAAAACGGGAATCCGACATCTCCTTCCCTCCAAAAACCGCCTCCGAAGGGGGTGGAGGGGACAAATTTTCTCGAAATTGAAAATCTGAGGTGGTATAATTAAAGATAGGACAATATCCGGAAACGTTTAATTTGAACATTTTTTTCAAAAGAGTTACGGTTTTCAAGATAGACGCAATGTTAAATTCTCAAATGTGCAATGTGGAGAGGGCGATTTCTGTCGAAAATTGAAAATCAGTGTACAGTACATGAAGGATATAATTATTTGTAGCAACATTTATAATGAACATTTTTCCCTTAGAGTTACGGTTCTCGAGTAAAATCGATGTTAGAATGGTAACAACTAATATATTCAAGCGTATTTCCGCAGCGATGTTCTGAGATCTCAATAATAACAACTACAAGCAAGGAATATACGTGGGTAATAGGATAAGTACTATCTTCATTGGTATGGTATAGTGAACGTTCAACGATTTTCGTGACTAATGTCACACTCAAAAGTGTGAAATAAATATTTTTTACAAAAAATTGGACCGACTTTATTAGTTGGTGCATGAAAAGTATAAAATAATATTCATTCTATTGGTGGTGGTACTTGTGGAGTTGGTGCCAAAAGTTTTCAATGTACCTGCAACTGCTCAACTTCAAAAGTAACAGCACCAATAGAATTAATATTATTTTATACTTTTCAGTGCACCAACTAATAACGTCGGTCTAATTTTTTGTAAAAAATATTTATTGAAATTGTACGATCACTAGCTTCAAGAGGCATGGTCGTGTTTTGTATATTTCCATTAATAGCTTCGTAAGCATTATACATAAGGAGTCATGAATATTTGTCATATGTTTTAATTTTCCATATAAAATCTACACCCAGTTTATTTACGTTATATATCCAAAATGCGGCCAACCAGCAGCTATTTCTCTATTTTTTGTTCAGTTGGAGAAAATACGCTATGATGTTACAGAATCCCAATAGGAATGATGATATTTTAATTTAATAGTTCCGTGCTTTCACGTCTTATTTATCATATTTCAGTAAGTATCAAAAATCTTCGTTTAACTAATATATATATATATATATATATATATATATATATATATATATATATATATATATATATATATATTCAATAAAATTATTTGATTGAAGCCGAGCTTTCGAGAATGTTTATTCTCTTCTTCAGGGCAAAAATCGTGAATTTGAAATAAATTAGCCAAAAACAGGAAAGATTTCATAGCCATGGCTAATTTATTTTAAATTCACGATTTTTGCCACCAGTCAAGAATACAAAATCAATATATATATATATATATATAGTTTTTTATGTAGATTCTTGAGCTTGGATATATTTTTTTCCTTAGGTTTTCTTGGGATACAGGCTCATTGGTTTGATTAACTTATTTTTATTTATTCTCTACCATTATAATTAATTTTTATAGGAACAAAATATTTTTTTTTTTCGCAACGTGCTCCAAATTAAACCTCTATTCACACGCTGAAAGACAACAGTTATAAAAGTAAATATAAAAAGTTTTTCCCAAAAAATGAACAAGAAGAATAAAAAAAAAAGAAAAAAGAAACTGGAAGAAGATGCTAGAATGATATAACTCTCAACAACAATTATATAGAATACAGTTTTAATTTTCAATTTTAAATGGTCGACCCAAACAGAATTATATTTTAATTTTTATTATATATCTGGTTTTCTACGAACTATGCATTTTAGCTAATCTTAATTTTTAACAATTGAAAAAGACCACATATGGTCGAAACGTTTTGTTCTTATAAAAATTAATTATAATGGTAGAGAATAAATAAAAATAAGTTAATCAAACCAATGAGCCTGTATCCCAAGAAAACCTAAGGAAAAAAAATATATATATATATATAATGAATTTTTAATGATTGGGGTTGAAGTCAAGAATTTACAATTCATTTTATATATATATATATATATATATATATATATATATATATATATATATGCAAATTTTATCTCTGAATCTGGTCTACCGATTTCGATGAAAATTCATATGTATGGGTTTTAGAGGGTATTGAATCGATTGGTTGTATTCACATTCACAAGAAAAATCGTTTTCAGCAATTAATATTCCCATTTTAGGAGTTTTAAAGTATATATTTCAGATATCAATATGAAACCGATAATGTCATAGGAAAAAATAGTCCTATGGTTAAGCTTTGGGGTATTAATCTAGAGTTCCTCGGTTCGAATTCTGATCACCTTAAAGTTTTTTTAACAAAACCCATTTTTTAAATAAAAGATGTTAATATGAGATTCTAAAAATTTAATCGGAAATTTTCAATGAAAATTTGTACATATCTAATATATTGCGACCCTTAAGGTACACATTAGCTATTTCAAGGAAGGGTTAGCAGATTTTGGTGAAAAATAGCAAAAAGGTATTTTCGGAGTCGAGAAATCGATTGACGATACTTTCATATTCAATCGGTGTGATCCTTGAGGTTCACACTATCTATTTCAAGAATGGCTCCGCAGATAAAAGTTTTAGTATTTATAGTGTTTGGGGGTTGAGAAGTCGATTGGTGATACAGCTGAGTTCTGGCATGTTCCACATTCATATTTATTGTGAAATCTTTAAATTCTGAGCCATGTGAATGATATTTACCGATCGCAATACACTTTAACTATAAATATGCACATTTTTTAACTTTAGGGATTTATAGATCCACTCTAAATTACCCGAGCAAACCTCGGTCAACCAGATATTAATTAAATTATATAAGAAATTTCCTTATTAAATACTGAATTTTTTTGAAACTTCCACCGTCTGGTCTGACGCAGACCCAGCTTTTTAAGCATTTTCCGGACAAAAAGTTAGGTCTGTTAAGTTATCATGAGATACAGTCGAACGTTTCATTCCAGATCTCGTACACTGATCTTTATATTCCTTGTATCCAAGTTATTTTTTTAAGTCTTCCTAGGTCATTTGTTTTCTTCACCCATCCTATACATGAAACCGTAACTTCTAGACTGTCCTCACTTCCGAAGCTACTGTTATGGCCGTATTCATAGAGCTTTCTTGAGGAATGAGGATTCCTTGTACCTTATTCCTCGTTTCATATACATTCCTTGATCAAATAAGGAACCTTAGTGGTTCTTTGTCTCAAGGTAGGAAAAGGAACAAATTCATTCTGATTATATCCTCTAAGCTGAACATTTTGAACTTTTCATAAATATAACTTACACACAAGTTCAGACTTCTTTACGGAGCATAATGAACAATGATTTTGTTGAATCATTCCGACGATGAATTTGAGGACTTGAGATACCTATTCGGTGTCGACATTTTATTACCTACGGTAAATGCTCAATTCAGGAAATTAAACCGTCAAGGACTGCCTGTTCTCCCTAAATGCAGTTGCTAATAACTTTATGGTTCTATCCAACAGGTAGTTTTCAGGTTTGCAGATAAATTGTGCTATTAACATTTTCTCCTTTTCTGTACAGTGAACTTTTCTATTTCTTTTTTTTTCTCCAACAATGAACAACTAACCTCACAAATGAAAAATGAATGGGGCGCGGGACCTCATCTATTTAGTGAAGTAACCTAACCTAACCTAACGATGTTATTGAGTTAAGGACGGACTATGAATTAGGCAATCCAAACCACGTGATCCAATATGGCGTCTGTGGGCAAACAGTTTCAAAGTATGGCATTAGATTGTGGACGTTTTTGAGTTTATTTGAAGTTTTTCCGAGTTAATTACAGTTTATTTTGGTGTGAAATACTTTTTTAAAATGTATAGTGAATATGTAAAGACATTAATGCAGGAAAATCCGGATGTGGCTGAACGGTAAGTTTAAAAGAATGCCCATTTGCCATCTGTTTACATTTTTCATGTCTATTTCTTTTTCAGATATCTTCTAAAATTAAAATGTATAAATGATGTGGACCCTTTTACAATAAAAGTGCATGATATAAACTATTCCAGTCAAGCAGTTCCGCCAGTTACATATGGATATAGCTACATATTTAGTTTTAACACACAGTTTTAACAACAATGATCAGATGAAGGCCTAGAAAAGCTTAGAATCATATAATAACTTTGAGTCTGGCTTTGTTTTAGATGCAGGGGCAGTAGTACTGAACAATTCTCATGTTTTAATTGGAAAACTAAGTTTTTTTAATAAGATTGTATAGTTTTCATTTAAAATAGGCATACAGTACTATTTTTAATTACTCTTCGACAATTTTTCTTTAATTACAAAGTTGCTTTTCCTATTTGTAAACTTTATTGATTATTATAGCTGTCTTCAATTGTGCAGAAGACCAAAACTTAAAATTAGGGAATCATCTAATATTTGTAAAAACTAAGTACTTCGTGAACTTTATGGGAGTCGTAATCACAGATTAGATAAAACAATTTTATTCAATATTTCAAAGTTTTATACACAGTAACAAACTGTAAATAAGCTTATATATACATTCTTTCAGGTAAAACATTCCTAAAAAAGGAAGTGCTAAACCTCTGGAGTTTGGTGCATTGTAACCAAAGAAGGAAGTGTGAGCACGGTACACTGTACATGTATGGCTGGAAACAGCGAAGTTTGTAGCTATGTGGGTGCTATACTATTTGCAGCGAAATATGCAAATACTTTTCATACTGGCGAATCCTGTAAATTTTAATAAATCAACTCGTAAATCAAAAAAAAATTAATGCTGTTTCTATTCAAATCTCTATTCTTCGAACATCGTCAGACTTCCTTTCAACTTTATGGGATTTGTGGCCCATATTTTTTGATGAAACCCAGTCAGGATGATTTTGGTCCTCTAAAGCAGCAGGTTTGTCTAAAATTAATACAAAATAATGAAATATCAACTAATATAATGACCACATGATTGCAAACTTCTCATAATTAACGTTTACAGTGAAAAACTCTTGTCAAAAATGAGCCTTAATCGAATGTTTCTTACCTGTTATAAAATGCCTGCTGCAGACCCTCTGGTTTTTCTAGTTTAGAATCCATAAGATCATCTCGTTTAATTGCGGCTATCCAGAATCCAGAGTAACCTTCTTTGCGAAGATAATTCGTTTTTGTCAGTAACAAATTCAAAGTTTAAAACGGTGTGCACTGAGAGAAACCTCACATCATCCCTGTTCGAACGAATGCCACAATCAACTACATGACACATTTGTGGCATTTTTTAATCAAAAAACACTTTTAGAGTGAATAAAATAAAAAATATCTAAAGATCAGTCACAAAATAAGCAAACAATACACTTTAAAAACTTTAAATTCTACACTATCATACGAGACAATAACATTGTTTGCCCACAGACGCCATATTGGAAACTTTTTGACAGGTCGTTGGAATGCCTAATTCGACTGGACTTTTTTGCATTTGATTTTTTAAGCATGAAATGAGAATATTCTCGGCGCTATTAAAGTAACTGGCTAGCGGTAAATGGTGAGTGTTAAGTAATACAAAATCCTAACTACCGCGTTCTATCCATTGCTGATGATAGCTATTTTCCGTCAAATAAGCCTAAAGTTTTTGGACATTACACAATAACTGGCTTGTGTAGCAGCGCTCATTAGTTAGCGTCTGCCATTTTCTTTTCTAGCGCCAATTATATCTATACGAGAATATAGTATTTTCCGCTTTTTTAGTAGGTCAAATTTTCGCTTCTCCAAATTCCGTTGGTTCTCGAAGATTTCGACAGAATCGGTTGACCGATTCTTATTTATATCTGGAATCTTGGACCTATTCTTGATTTCTTTTTGTTTTCTCTAATTTCTTATGACTCGAGTAAATTCAGTTTTTGTCCTTCAGTTTTGGTATGTTAGATTTTGAAATTTTCATATAAATGTGAGATTGTTATCATTGAGATGTAGCGCATAATTGCACACTCGTTCGTATATAATAGACAGAGAAACAGAGAGAGCGTGGAGAGAAATTTGCATGGATAATGCGAAACGCTTTCTCCTTACGTGACGATTTCTGATAGTTATCTCGTTAATTTTATTAGTAGAACAAATTTATAATAAAAAACAAAGATACCTATTCAAAATTAGGTTCTACCTCACATCTCTAAAATATAATAAATGTTAAATATTTATATCTAGGTAATTCATCTAGTTTTAATACATTTATCATCTAAAAATGCCAGAGTCAAAAATACCTCTCAAAGAAAAAAAATGAGAACCTCATTTAATAGAACAACACGTCCACATTCAGATTCCATATTCCAAAACGAAAGATTATACAATAATTAATAATAAGCTGGATTTTATCCCCCGGACTGGAGATCCAAAAAAAGGTCGCGAGCCGCATAGAAAAAAACAATGGAGCGACGACGACGAATACGACGTCGCAGCTGCCTGCTATGGAAAATATTATTATTACATACGGGCACTATCAGATAAAAATATACACCAGTCAAAGTGTCAGTAAATAATATTTTCGGTAATTTCTTATAAAAATATAATTTTATTCCGGATATATTATCGAGAATTCATTCAACAGTAATTTTGTACGCCGTCAAAATCACAAGATCAGTGATAATATTCCGCAAATTTCTGTTTTAGCTCAGGTTGAGCATTTTTCAAATGCAGGTGCACTGACATAAGAGTTATAAACCTAATTTAAGGTTAGACCTCCGCACTTAATTTAGTAGCGTACTAAGTTTCGATTATGAATACGCCTGTTAATATTTATAAAGAACTTGATATTGATGTAGTTTTTTCATCCCAGAAACAACCCAAAAATGTTAAATGGAGGGGGAAATTCAAAAACAAATGCTATTCCTTAAAAACTATTGGCTAACCATTTTTTCTTAAAGAGTTTAATAAGAGTAACTCCTAGATAAATCTGTCACTGATAATGCCGGAAATTAAGTATGCAAAATATCTCAAATCTTTCTCTGGTCCAGATAAAATTTGTCATACTTATAATATATATATATATATATATATATATATATATATATATATATATATATATATATATATATATATATATATATATATATGAATACAGGCTTAGTGACAAAATCTAAAACTTTGATATGGAGCCTACCGCAGTAAAGTTTGTAAATGATAGGTAGGAACTAAGGATCGAATAAGTCTTATATAAATCTTATATTTTAAGTCATTCGATAAATCTTCTCCCATGTGCCACGAACACACTGTTTTGTATGGAAAGTTACACAGTTTCGAGTCTTGAGTGTCGAGTTTAAGGTTATGTTGAAATAATCTATAGCTACGATATGCTCTTTTTTATATATTTAATAAACAAATTAAATATAGGTAATGAACCTTGAGAATCTGTACTGGTTCTTTAATAATGTATTTTTCTGTTGTTGTTTCAGCAAATGAATAATCTGAAGTTATGACAGACAGACAGACTATTTCGTAGAGTGGTCGGAGACTGGGGTATTGTATTAAGACTCGAAAGTATAATTTCAGAACTATATAGATTCTTTTAATATTTGGTTGTTACTGGTTTATGAAATAAATAATCAGAGGTAGTTACAGACAGGATGAGTATATTTGTTAGTGTCTTAATGTTATAATAAACTTTGAGCATAGAGAAGAAAATTAAAAATTCTATTAACTGATTACTTGTCTATCTACTTTATTCTTCATACTTTTTAACCGACTTTAAAAAAGAAGGAGGTATGAAATTCGGTTATATGTTTGCTTTTTTATGACCTATTTGCATATTAAACTAGCTCCGATTTTGATAATTTTTGATTCATTCGAAAGCAGAGATTTGTAAAATGGTTCCATATTTAGAATAATTCAAATCCAAAATCTCCTTCCCTCTTAAAACCGCCAATACGACAATATTTCTTAAAAATCAAAAATCTGAGACGACAGCATTAAAGATGAGACCATATCCGGAAACGTTTAAATTGAACATTTTTTCAAAAGAGGTACCGACGGCTTTCGATTTACAGCTATGTAAAGACTGATACATGTGTATTTCCGCTATCTGGATGGGTCAATTTTGAGAAATTTTGAAGGACACCTCACCATCTACATGATAATTAGAGAAATGCAAAGTTGTTATCAAAACTTTGTGATAAATAGGTAATTTTTATCATTTTAACCATATGTCAAGTTCCTAACGTTTCATATATAAGGATATATTATATACTCGTCTAAACCCATAATTTATAAGTATCAGGTGCAGCTTATAGAATAGATATTTAGATTCGTTTTCTTTTAACGTGCCTTAAAAATTTACGTTTTGCATAAAGAATAGCCTCTATAAAACACTCAAGTTGGTTTATAAGCATCATGTCAAACTACTGTTTCTTCCATTTCTCCTCGTGAGAACATTTCCAACTGGAAACTATCACAAATTTATAAAACTTTAATATAAAAAATACAGACCAAATTTTATTTTTTTTATTAAAAAATATATGTTTTTTATGATTTTTATGCAAACTATACTTGAGTTTAATTTCGTAAACTGCGAAACTGATTGTATTTCAATTTTATCATAAGGTGAACCGTTTAGCCGGGATATACAGGTAGGTACATAAGTATACGAAATTTCAGATTTCGCCGTGAAATGCTCTTTGAGCGGGTGGGCAAGGGCTGCTGGGATAGTTAATAGTTAGGGCAACTTTTATCGAAATCCTACTATTGGACAGGAAATATGATAGGTGATAATATTAAAATCTAATAATACAATAATTTATAGTGAATGTTGTCTATCAAAATTATTAAACTCCATTCCATATGTCACGATAGTTTTTGAATAATTTGTTAGGGAAGCACATTTTCAGAAAATGTAATGTACAGTGTCTATATTATTTATATGCCTGTCTGACACTTTAGTCAGTGCGTGCGTAAAGTAATTTCCTTTCACACTAGTGCGTAAAGTAATGCTGATACTGTAGAACAGATTTATAATGTATGCACTAGTGAAATAAAATTGGAGGTTATCATCAAGGCTGAATGTTGAACTTTCGTGTTGCAAAAAACATTTTGAAAAATACAAAATTTACACATTGAATATTTTTGGTTGTATACCAGCCGTCAGATTATTCTCCATACTTAAAATCTTCAATAAAATAAATAAATAACTTATCTAATATTTGGTGGACTGTTTGGAAATTAATGTTATTTTTTATCAAAATCACAATTTTACTGGTGCATAACCCAACAACAAGATAGCCTGATGTGTGTGCTTATATAGTATGGTGGAGTTTACATTTTTTTCCATCGTTCTTTCGACATTTTTTACGTTCATAGAAGTTTTTTCTTATGCTTTGTAACACGTGTTCGTTACGGCTCGAAAAGGCCTTGTACCAGAAGAAGATAGACAGTCAGCTCGGAGGTTTTATATTATAGTTTTATCTATATATGAATGTGTAGTAAGTAAATGCAGGAGAGCTAAGATGCTAAATTTAAAATAACTACGGGCACTACACAATATATTATGAATGTGCAAGTGTTGGTACTTTTCGTACGTCTTGTTGATTTTTTTTTGGTTTAGGTCGTTTTGCTAATTGCATCTTCTCCGCGTGCTGCTGAATGAAATTTCACAGAATGCGATATTTTGATATTGTAGTTGTAACACAATTGAGATTGTGATTGTGTATTTTTCTTTAAGCCTGTTGTAGGTATGCATTAGGTCTCTTATTTAGAACATTATATGAAATAATGAAATTATGAAAAATATGATGTTACAGAAGTAATGCAGCTGAAATGTTATTGTCACAATAATTGTGTCTCGTATTCAAGCATTGTTGCATCTAGAGTGAATTATTTTCTTAAGATATTTTCAGTAGCACATGATGATGATGGATGATGGTCTGTCAACTTGACATATACAGGGTGTTTCATAATATATACGCTGGACTTGAGGATGTGATAGCTCGTCCAAAAATATGAAAAAAGTTTATATTAACTTACCGTCTAATATGCACCATTTTCGACATACAGGGTGTTGAATATGGAAAAAAATAGTTTTTTGTGAATACCTCCTGAATAATAAGCTAAGTTTTGAGTCAGAAAAAAATGTTTGTTAAGTCATAGTTGGTAAACATTTTGAAGGAGTAGTGGTTGTTTTTATCGCGAATTTCTACACCAATGGAAAAAGTAGTTTTGAGACGCCCATTTGAACCGCCAATGTTTTCTACATAAAAAAGGTAGGTACTGTTGGTCGTGAGCTCTACAGTCGACCGTTTTCGAGAAAAATCAACTTTTACGTTGAAAAAAACACGGTCAATTCTAGCTTTTGTTACTTGTTCTAACGTTTATATAAATTTTGTTTAATTAGTAAGTAAAAAAATGTAATTCAAAAAATTTATCGTGTTTTTTCAACATAAAAGTTGATTTTTCTCGAAAACGTCGATTTTAGAGCTCACGACCAACAGTACCTTTTTGTGTAGAAAACATTCGCGGTTCAAAAGGGCGCCTCAAAATCGTAATTTTTCCATTGGCGTAGAAATTGGGGAGAAAAACACCCACTACACCTTTAAAATCTTCAATAATTATGACATAACAATTTTTTTTTCTGGTTCGGAACTTATTATATTATGATGCTTACAAAAGCTTTTTTCTGTATATACGATAAACGTATCCGAGGATACTCACAAAGAGCTAATTTTTTTTTCAAATTCAACACCCTGCATTTTAGAGGGTAAGTTAATACAAACTCTCTTTCGTATTCTTGGACGAGCTATCACATCCTCAAGTCCTGCGCATATATTATGAAACACCCTGTATAGTACGACCAGAAATCTAAGGTTGTAAATCAATATAAGCCGACGATCCTCATTATAAATAAGCAATAAAAGTGTTTGTCTCTTGCAGTAGGTATTTCCAGGTCCGGATTAAGATTAAGAGAATTTAGAGAATATACACACGATATTCCAAACAAAAGTTGGGTAGAACCGAAAATGGTTTTATACCAAATGCGTTATCTTTATCGGCAAAGAATATTAACGACTCTTTAGTCGATTATCATGATGATACTACAGCCGAATAATTTGAAGACTCCAAAATTAACTCGTATCTACCAAATATTCCACCCAACAGTTTTACCTATCGTCACGGATAATTGCCTGGCTACCACAGACTTGAAATTGGTGCTAAAAGATCCCAATCTAACTGCAACTGCACAACTTCAAAAGTAAAAGCACCAGTAATAGAATTAATATTATTTTGTATTTTTCAGTGCACCAACTGATAACGTCGGACCAATTTATTGTAAAAAATATTTATTTAAATGAATTGTATTATTTAAATTTTGACCGGCTTCCCAACCAGAGGAGGTATGATTTTTTTATTTGAGAGAGGAGCATTGAGAATTGGTCCAATTAAAAAAAAACAATATTAGATATGCCCTTCTCCTCAAGAACATCTCCTGAAGGGGGCGGTGTGGGCAATTTTTCTTGAAAATCCGAGAATGCAGATTTTAGAAAAATCCATATCCGGAAACGTTTATATTGAACATTTTTAAAAAGAATCACAGGTTTCCGCCTTACAGTCTGAAATATGTGTTTCAGCTATGTGGAAGGAGCAAATTTTTCTGAAAACGTTTAAATTGACAATTATTTGAAAGCAGATAGGGTTTTCGAGTTACAGCAATGGTAAAGTCTGAAATATGTGGTAGGTGTATTTCTACTATGTGGAAGGCTTTTTTTTTCGAAAATAGAAAATATGAGGCGGCCAAATTAAAGAATACATTATATACATGGTAATACTATAAGTACTATCTTCCTTGGTATTGGTGAACTTTCAATAATATTCACGACTAATGTTATACTCAAAATAATGAAATAAATATTTTTTTACAAAAAATTGGACCAACGTTATTAGTTGATGCATTGAAAAATACAAAATAATATTAATTCTATTGGTACTGGTACCTACTTTTGGAGTTGGTGCCTACAACAACAAACTACAACGGCAAAATATTTTTGTTTCTCATTAATCTGGATTATAAGTAGGTATAGGTATGTCGTAATTCATAAGAAGTACCTACGTATTTCTTTCACTTTCATTATTTGTCGAAGAAATCTTCTCCCAATATCTGTTTTTTTTACCTCATCTAATATCGTGAAATAAAACCGTCAGACTAGTCTCATTCGAGGACAAATTATCTAAGTTTACTCATATTTATTTTATGGAATTTAATTCTCTTCTTTTGTAAAACCCTTAGGATATACGTCGATCACACCTTTACAAAGTAAAGGTAAATATCATTAAATCAATAAAATTAAAAAAATAAATTAGGTAAACCCTTATACCTATAACGATCTGGGATACATTAAACTCTGAACTATATCTACCTAATAGGTACATTTTCACATTTTTTTTTTCAATTACTAAATAAATATTTGGAGTTTTGTAGGCCGTGTAAGATCACAAAAGTTTTTTCTTTCAGGTTTAGGTATACTAAATTTACGATCTTATGAATATGGTTCTATACATATAGGTAGGTACGTACCTACTTATACTTAGATATGTACCTATTATATTTCCGTAAAAAAATATAAGTATATATGTTATTTATAACCCAGACCCCCCGGATTAACGCGTCAACCTGTTGCCTTTGAGTGTAAATGACAAAAGTGTTGATTTTAGAAGAGTGTGTGGCGTACGCGTCGTTTTTTTCTAAAGCTTGATAATCATTGGTCTAATGGCCATACCAATAAGAAGCGTCTGCACGCGGTGGACGACGTTGCGGGAGCCAATCTGTGATGCCAGAGATACTGTGGTAGTAGCTTCTTACCTCACAGTGCACACATATAGTGCATGTCAAAAGAGACAGGACAGAAAAAAATTAGTAACTACTACCTACATTTTATGATTTTTGTACTGTCTTGAAGATATAGGTACTAAGGGGATTAGTCTTATTCTTTTTGAAGTTATACTTTTTTGGGCTCGTCGGGATGGGGTGTTGGTCGAGATAACCGCGTCACGCTAAAGGTGAGAAAAATCGTCGATTATACGTTTTCGTATACTTTTTTGTACGTTCTATTGGTGCTGGTACTTGTGAGGGTGATGTCAATAGTTATCGATCTAACTGCAACTGAGTTGGTGCTTACAACAACAAACTACAACGGCACAACTTCAAAAGTACCAGCAACAATACCTAGTAGTAATATTATTTTTTTATTTTTCAGTGCCACTAACTAATAAAGATGGTCCAATGTTTTTATGTATTTATTAACTTGAAATTTAAGAAGCAAATTTGAAATCCATCTACGCCACTGGATTCTATTATAAAAAGTATCTAGAAAATTTAATTACAGGTGACAAACAAAATCTAGCAAATAACTAATTTTTGTTTGCACCATTTAGTTTATCTAGTAAATATTTTTTACAAAAACTTGGATCGACTTTATTAGTTGGTGCACTAAAACATAAAAGGAATATTAATTCTATTAGTACTGGTAATTTTGAAGTTGTGCAGTTGTAGATAGATTGAAAACTTTTGGCACCAACTTCAAAAGTATCAGCACCAATAGAATTAATATTATTTAGTATTTTTCAGTGCACCAACTAATAACGTCGGTCCAATTTTTTGTAAAAAATATTTGTTCCACATCTTTGACTGTAACATAAGTCATCAAAATCATTCAGCGTTCAACAAAGAAGATAATACGTTTCTTATACTTATTCAGAGATTTCAAAACATCGCGGAAATACACATAGGTATTTCAGAGTTTACCACTGCTGCATCTCGGAAACCGTACATTTTTTGAAAAATGTCCAATTTAAATGTTGCTACATATAAAATCATCTTTAATTTGGCTGTCTCATATTTTCAATTTTAGAATAAGATTGCCTCCACCTCATAGCGGAGACACACATATTGCCGACTTTAACACTGCTGTAACTCGGAAACCTATGATTTTTTTAAAACATGTTCATTTGAAACGTTACTGGATATAGTCTCTTCTTTAATTCTGTCGTTTAAAATTTCCGATTTTCTAAAAAAATTGCCCCCTTCAACCCTTTCAGCAATTTTTTTTTGAGGGGAAGGACATGTTGAATGTAATTTTTTTCAATAGGACTAACTCTCAATAGTCGTCTATTAAACGAAAAAAGAATCATGAAAATCAGAGCGCGTTTACTATTTATAAGATGCGAACATCCTTCGTTTGGTTCATCGGTCAACAAAAAGAGATCAAAACTGCGCCAATGATTATTTTCAATTTCTAACAGATACCAAATTACCCTGAAAAAGCATCGATATTTCCCCATCCTTGTCTGTAAGCTACTTATATTCAATAATTAAGTATATTTTCTTTTCTCATGTGGACGGGTAGGTACATAACTGAATTTTCTCCTAGTATGTATACATGGCAAGTATCAGAATCAGATACCTAGGTAGCCAAATCCACAATAATTTACTATATTTCTTAGATTCGGCAAAGATTTGCATCCATTTGTGCCGGACCTGGATTTTAAAATTGGTTTTCTGTTTGCTACTCATCTCCATAACATACATAAGAGAAAAAGTTGCTATGGAGAAAGACTTTTGGTTTTTCAATTATTTGCATAACAACCAAATTATTAAAGAAATAATAAAATGTGAAAATTTGGTTTAAAAAGAAAATCTCAAAAACGAAAATGATACTTGAATTTTTTGTGGCATATTTTTTCCCATTACATTTTGAAACTTTGTCCCAATTCAACATTCTTCGTAGCTCTTACGGTTTTCGAAATCCCAATGGTGAGCATCGAATCTGAATAACCCTGTATAGTATCATATTTCTTTAAATAGAACACCCTGTATATTATTATTTAGAATGAAATTCCTCTTCGTTCTGATTTCAAATATATCTAATTTGTTGGTCTTTGTTTCAGTCACTTTTGAAATATGTAGGTACTTTAGTATTGAATAAATTACTTTTTGTAAATTATAACAAATACTAACAATATTAACCATATAGATTTTTAAAGTATTACAATCTATAAGAAAAACAACAACACAACACTAAATATAAAGCGGATTGTTTCCTACATAGCCTTTTTTGTTTTCGAAACACTTCCGACTTCCGACTATTACGTAATCATTTATTATTTATACAAGAGGTAATCAAATTTGGATTTTCTGTGTTCAATTCTAATACTGCGCTATTGAAGTTTAGTCTTATTACTGCTAAATTTTCGGGTATTATTATAATAAATACACTGTCCATTAAAAAAACAGTAAAAATATCTCGTGTTTATTACTTCAAACTTAAATCATTTATAATCATTGAAGACTTGCTTTAGGAAATCGGACAAATATTCCAGATTCCTTTATGTAATTTATAATCACATAGAATCTTAGCTTTTCGTTAATAAAATGTTGTCCCTATTTTCTGTAATGCACAGAGATAGTTAATTACTTGATCTAGTGAATATTCTCAGTTCTCAGGCTTCAAACCCAGAAAGCCTAAAAGACTTTCAAAAAAATATGAAGTACAAATTCTGAATGTAACTAGGTGTATTTTTTATTATTGTGATATAAATTTCAATATTTAAACAAATATATATCTTCCATAGAAAACTTACTTCTTCAGCGATAATTAAAATGATCACAGCACTCATTTTAATTATCTTCAGATTATTCTTAAGCTTTCAAAAACCCACCGAAATAAAATATCGAAATAACTCTTCACAAGCTTGACATGTGTATATATTAATTAATTACTCTTATTCCTTCCTTATTTTGAAAACTGTTAACAGGTGGTAGCAATTTTTTCCATCCCAAAAATGTTAGATAGATAGATATCATATTACTACACACCATCCAACAGGCTGAATGATATGAAAGACATATCACAACAAAAAAAGTATATTATATATAAAAAGGGCTCTCAAAGAAAACACAACTAATTTTTCATAGAAATTATTATTTATTTTCTCACTCACTTTTACGCTTTGAGTTTACTTAAACATTAATTTATACAAGTTACAATACCATGATGTAAAAAATATAATAATTATAGTTTATATCACTAGTAATTAATATAACTTAATTTTAGTTTTGGTCTGGAGGTTCGATGATTGCAACTTTACTCGCACTTATCCCTTACGCTGAAACAAAAAAAATGACAATAATTAGAAATTGATAGAAATAATTTTTGGGAAAAATGCTATTAAAAGTCCGACATACGCCAAAAACAAGCATTGACTTTATGAGTTGGTGCACTGAAAACTACAAAATAATATTAATTCTAATATAATACTCGTGTTCGGAAATTGTAGACACTAAAATCCATTAAATCTGAATATGTTAAAAAGACGATGACGCTGCTAGATATTTCATTGTCTTCTATATTATTAGTTGCTTCTGTAATAATTAATATTTCAGAAGAACACTGAAACGTCACCATCCATACAATTTGTTTAGTGCTAATACATTTCAAGTTGGTGCCGATAGTCTTCTAACTACATATAACTAGACTAAAAAAAGCATTTAGTCGAAACATTGAAATAAAATGATTCTATTAAGAAACTTCTTGAGGGCAGTACACCAATCATTTCAATAAAATTATTATAGAATATTATTGCAACCAAATTCCATGGAAAACCAATAATTGAATACACATACCGATTTTTCTTTGCTGTAAGCTTCCTCACAAATATTTTGAGCATTATAAGCGTTAACCATTTGACATTCGCAATCTAGGCCTTGCTCAAGATTCACCAGCTCCTCGACGATGTTGTGTGCTGTAGCGTGAATGAATTGCTTCCTGGCACTTTCTTCCTTATTGTTCAGGAAGTTGTCAGTCACAAATACATTACCACGGTTCTGAATAGACGAAAAACATTAATTTAGTACATATTTAAACCACCTATGTAACATATTTGTTGGTTACTTACCCTAACGGTGAAATCGACGCAGTAGTCGCTGTATTGCAGATCCTTGTACAGTTCGGATGTACCTTCAGGTTTCTTTTGTGCTTGTGAAAGAGTAAAGACACGGTCACTGTTGAAACCGATTACTTCTTTGGTCTTTTTAGCATCCTTGACTTCTAAATCGCTGAATGGAGTGATTAGGTTCAGGCTCACCAAGTTATTTCTGTACAGTACTGTTCTCAATTTCTGCAACTGAATCAACATTTATTTTGATATCAATGTTCCTTTGGTAATATCACTTCTACTACTTACCACTAAGAATCTTCCTACTTCACAAGGTCTGCTTGTCACGGCGATGATGGATTTGACAGCGTTAGCTCTGAATGGATATTCAACACCTTCACTGTATGTTCTTGCCTGCAAATTGAGACCGAATGCCAAAGAAAGATCATGAAGAATGCTCTCTATAGCCTCAAGGTAGGGTTTGGCTACTCTGATAATTTCAGAAGATGGTAGTTCCTGTTGAGGTTCATCCGAGAATTTGACATTGGGTGCCTTTGATCCGAATGTGAGCTTGCCATTAACAGTGACATGTGAAGGCCATTGGTTCTCGCCACCATACGTGACCAAATGGAATTGAACGTCCTTGATGCCTTTGGTAGCTAATGCCTTTACGATCTCCTGTACTGTTGGTTGCACCAAATCCTTGTAGACTGGCTCATTGACTTTCTCAGTATCGACCAGAAGTACAATGTCTGCAGCTTTAGCTGGAAGCTTCACGCTGAATGTATCACCGACACTGTATGGCTTTTCCGCGTTGCTACATTTAACTGTAAATATTTGAAATATAAATTTATGATATCGTAGTGAGTCTTTAAGAAATTGTTCAGTGAGAAATGAGTAATACTAACCCAGATAAGAAGGAACACTGATCGGAATGTTATGTGAATGACAGGCAGCCACGTAAGCCTTAGCTATGGCCAGTTCTGTTCCTTCAACATTAGCAGCTTTACCGTGCACACATGCCATCTTGAAGTTGTCAGTTCTGACAAATGGATAGCAATATCTCAGAGAAGATTCCCAACCGAACAGCTTGTTACATTCAGCATTCTCTTGATGATGGTCGTGCTTGGGTACTTGCACAGGTTGACAATTACCAATCTTGTAGGAGTTTCCAAATTCAGCCTCATTGGCAACTATCTTGCCATTTGGTATGGTGAAGTCATCGTAGGGTTCATTGTTGCCATTACCGAGCAGACCCTTGAGCTGACCGTGATAGAAACCTGAAATGATGACACCACAACCAGATAGATCAGGAAGACAGGCGACTTTAACGCCAGCAGTGGAACGTAGCGTGATCATTTCATAGTCTCTGTAGGCAGCAATGTCTGGCTTGCGTGTGGGAAGTTCAGTGGCAGCACCATTGTGAAGGACTTGTCCACCCTTTTTCAATGTAAGTGTATCATGCTGGTCAGCCAAGGTAAGGGCAGCAAGAGCGCCATTAGCATAGGTGCCGACAATGGTGAAGTTGCCGTTGACTGCATCTCTGGCAAGTAGGTATTTGCAGTTGCCTGGGAACGTCATGTGTTTGCCGTCGAAGGTGAAGATGTGCTGGCCTTGGATGACCATGCCTTCCACTACAAAAGATCAAACATTAACAAGACCCATCTCGTTTGTAACAAAGTGTTTTACTTACATGGGAATGGTGCGAACCATTTACGTGGATGATTGATCAAGGTCAATGCCAAACCAACAATCTCTTCTGATGGATCATGTATTAATAGATGAGCAATGGGTGAGAATTTCACTGCTACCAACTTGGGCAACTTCTTCAAGAAGTCGAATGATACAGGAACACTACTGGTCTGTGGTACATTGTAGGATGGTCCAGAAAGTATGGTGCTAACCTTCTTGAGTATATTGATATTGATAGCCAGTACTCTATCAATGTAGGCATTCTCATCAATTGGTTGCTGATTGAGTAACTTTTCGACATATTGGATGGTGACATCGATCAATTCGACCAACTCTTTCTGTATGAGGAAATCTGGTGGGATGACATCTTTCATAGTTGCGGCGAATTCTTTCAAACCACTGATGATAGCCTCTTTGCTCGGCAGAATATTCTCTGCGAACTATTAAGTGAAACAATTTTTTAGTAAAAATTCTGGTCAAATTCCTAACATGTTCAAGACAATCGTTTCATATGCTTAAATTATTTTTAATTACTCAGTAAATATTTAATTTCTTATATCTTACCTCGTTATAGCGCGCCTTGAGCTCCTCGTAGTAAGGTGATGCTCTCAATTCCCCATAGATGTTTTGCACAAATTGTGTCAAAATTTTCCTTACTTCCACATAAGATTTTTGTAAGAACCTGGCCACATCTTGTCCCAGTTCTCCAATGGTGGCTGCCAACTGTTTGATATCGGGCTGATATTTTTCAATTATCTGACTGACAGTGGTCAAGTAAGCCACCGCAATATCAATAACTGTCTTGGTGATCTCTGTCAGTGCTTCGGTAACTCTCTGCAGTACTTCTCTGAGTTGTGGGATAAGATCTTTGTTGATTGATTGGATGATGCCATCAAGGGTGGTTTGCAGAGCCTTGATGCTGTTTTCTACGATATCAATGACTCTGCTCATAATTTCGCTGCCTGAATTGATAAGTGCACCAAATATCTTCTTGAAGGCTTCCACAAACTCCTTAACAGATTTGTCAGACATAATTTCATCAATGATCTTTTTCTTTTCGGATTCGTAGTATTGCCTTATGGGTTTGATATCAATAGCAGCTTTCTTTGCTACATCACCAACGTGTTCAACCTCTTTGCGTATATCGTTGGAGATGTCTTTTCCAGCGTTGGAGATGTCATTTAAGAATGAGGTTACCTTGTCTTTGGCCTTGAGCACAACGGATTCAATTTCCTTGGAGTTGACGTTGTAGTCAGGTTTGAAGAAGTTGGCGTCATCAAGTTTCAGGGAAGCATAGAAGAGGTTATTTTTGCCTGCGGCTGTGGAATGGTCTGCCCTTACATCGGCAATCTGGCCGGGGATGAGTGCAGCTGTGACATAAAGTTTGTCTCGTGGAGTGTCTGAAAGAAGAATAATTGATCTATAAGTATACCAGTATAAGGATCATTCGAATAGTCTCTAAGTCTTATATCCTGAATATACTTACTAGAGAAACCAATATTATAGCTGAGAGTGTTATAGTTCCTGATATCCAAATGGCTGACAAGCACATCCTTGTTGAGTGAGGAAACTTCCGTCTTGATGCTCTGTTCGTCCTTACCCAATTCGATCTTGCTAATCACCTTGATCAATTCCAAGTCGAGCAACTTCAACAAAAATTCTACGTTGTTTCTTCCACCCTTGAGTTCCAGTCTACTTTGATGCTTGGTATTGCCAACACGGTAGTTTAGCTTAGCCCAAGATTCACCAGTAAAGCTTGGACGGTCATATTTACACTTGGACTCTGATTCGATATCGATGCCAAGTCCAGGGCTTTTTACGGTTAAGCTTTCATCAAATGATGCGCTGTATGTTTGAGTATTAATGTCTCTGGATGATTTGTAGGTGGCTATGACCTTTTGGTTAGGCTGAGCAAAGACATCGAGAACCACAGTGACAGTTACTTCACCCATTGTTGGTGAGCCAGATCGAGCGGTCTTGAAAGAGGCGGACATAGGCTGAAAAAATGGAAAGTTGCATTTAGTAGAGAGTATTCTGAAATAAGAACAAGGCGCTTGAAAACAAAAACAGAATTAAAAACTTACTCTAGATAGACCTGGATGTGTAGCCTTGACTTCACCATCTACGAGTTTGGAATCAGCATTCAAATTGACATGACCACTCACTGAGGCTTTCTTGTTGGGTTGGTGTTTCTTATCCAGATAGAAGGATACTTCACCAGAAATCTTTCCCCCTTGTCTAACATCCTGTGGCAGATCAACCTTAGATTCCAAAGCTACGATTCTCTTGGGTGTGGTGAAGGATACACCTGCTTCCTTGGGGTGAATGTAGACACTGTATTGGTACTTGCTGTTTTCGGTGCTCTGGAGGTGAGCGTCGACTGTATGATCCAGTTCATAGTTGTTTCTCTTGGTAACGGACTTGAGACCAAATTGGTGAGGAAGACCGACCTTGCGTAGGTCCACAGTTATTTCCAGGACATGGTCGAATACGTTGACATCTAGAATTTAATTATTATGTGATTTAGGGGTCTTTTTTAGAACCAAAGCGAAACACTGAAATGTTTTTGGAATTATTGTTGAAAACCTACCATTTTTGTTGATCTTCGAATCAAATTCGACATGGGCGCATTCCTTGGTCTTCTCGCAGTAAGAGAGCATATTTCTGACTTGTTTGTCTGTAGCCTTGAATTCAGCATCAATAGCTCGGTTACCCATACTTGCATCCAAAGATACTTCCATACCTTGTTCACCATTCTTTTCTCTGGTCAATCGCTGGCAGATGTATTTAAAGTTGGCCGATTTTGACTCTTCCCTCAACTTGAAGTTACCAGATCCTTCAACAATGTACTTGCCGTTTTCTTCACGTGCTTGGTAATTAGTGTTACCGCTCAACAGGTTTTTGCCTGCTGATTTAACATGGATCTGTATCTTGCGTCCAGTCTTGCCGGGCTTGTTGAAGGCTTCGAATGAGATTTTGTTTAGGTGCAAGTTGGGGCTGTGGATGTTGCCCTTGATGAAGAACTCTTCAATATCTTCGATGCCGGCATCGATATTGGCATCCAAGAGGAAATTGGCCTCCTCACAGGCGACCTTTAATTCTCCTGAAAATTCTTTGTCGCTGACCTTGTTGCCTTTGAGGTACAACTGGTCGACCTTGCCGTCAGGGTTCTTAACCTTGACGTTCAGCAGTGGACTAATTTCGGATTGTTTGATTTCAGTATCAACATGGTAGGTTTTGCCGTCTGTTGTTGCTACTACATTACTGGTGATGTGTTGGTAGTCTTCAGAGTGTTTAGTTTGGACGACAATGTTTGTTTTCTTGAAGTTTTCTACAGGGGTTTGAATTTCGGCTTCCACTTTGTATTGGTTATCATCAGGGCGTGTGATTGAGGCATCTACTTTTACGTTTTTACCTTGACCGTATTGGACTGCAACGTTGCCATTCATTTGCCTCTGCTTGCCGGTTTCTGAGAGACTGTAACCAGCTGCAAGTGAGATAGGGTCTCTTTTGCCGCAATGTACACTTCCCTGGAAACCAAAACAATAAATAATTTTAGATCTGCTATTTAAAATATAAATTGTCGCAAATATACTACGAGTGTTAAGGGGTCAAGAGCTTCAAAGAAAATCATGAGTCAAAATCAGCTCTAACAATTACCTTGAGTTCTCCGTCTTTACGTCCAGCTTTCAAGTGTCCTTCACCCTTGAAGTCAATAATTGGTTCAGGTACAGTCTGAAAATTATTAATTAAAAAAAAATATATATCCTAGCAATATTATATTAAATCTACTTACACCATCGTCATCAGCAAAAATGCTAGCAGATCCTTGTACATTGCATGATTCAGATGGATTCCTGGGTTTTTGCACAGATCCAGATATTTCAGCCTTAAATGTCTTCAAAGCTGGCACATTGGCGCTAAGGTGTACTCCAAGTTCACCGGAGTAAGGGGTACCTTCTCCTCTGACGTCGTGTTTCTCTGTTGTGAAAAAAAACTATCAAAATGGATCTTTTGATTTCAAAACTCAAGGTGATGTAATCGATTGTATCACAGTTAATGAGTCATGTAACAAACTTAGGATGTTATTAATGGTGGGAATTTAGCTTACCTCTTATTTTCAATGAAGACGTTCCAAAGGATGCTGTTCCTTCTAAATGACCAACTAATTGACCAATGCGTTTAGATACTAAAGTAACTTGGAGGGGATTCTTGAGCACAGAACCGTGGATCTTATTCTGAAATGATATATTGATAAATATATATCAAATTTGACATAGACAAATCAACTTCATAGTTAACTTTCGTTTATTTACTTACTTCCCATTGCAGATGGTATTCATCGCCTTGCTTTGTTCTCTTGATAATTATGTCAGCATTAATGTTTTTACCATTGCTGTCATCTGCAGCCACATTGTATGTGATGTCGTACAGACCCTCCTTGAGATTGGAGTTCTTGTATGTGGCTTGAACACTAGCTTTACGACCAGCTGCATTCTTATTCTTTCTGTATTCGATGCTGACAACACCATGTCCATTTAGCAAATCATTTTGTACTCTACGATCCATATTAACTTTTCCAAGCACATACTGTTCATCGGGCAAGGTGATCTCTAGCTCACCGTTCATCTTGCCATTGGTTTCGTCTCCGCTTCTTTGGCCTTTAACATTCAATGCTAGTTTTTTGTTCAAAACATCCACACTGTTCTTGGAATCCAAGCTATTATGACTGACTTGGTTATGGGTAGAAACTATGATCTTTTGGTTTTTGTCTTGAGCATATACGGGATAGATGGTTAAGTCTACATTGTATAGTGATCCGAATGTAATTTGGAATGTAGAATCAAGTTTGACTTGTTTCTTGATATTCTGTGCATCTACTAAGAGATGAGCGTTACCATTTCCCTTGTTAGCTTTCAGTTGACCATTGACGACCAGCATGTTCTTGATGTTAACTTTGAGGTGTCCATTGGCAGTGGCCTGTTTGTTGGCCTTGAGGACGGCATCGACAACTACCACACTACCGCTAATGACTTTGTGATGAGCGTCAAGCTCATTGGGATTGTATTTAAGACCACTGTCGACCTTGAATGGAGTATCGTGACTGTGTAGCTTGACTACAAGGTCAGCACCGATGTTGATGTTGTTTGGCTGCAGATGATGCTTAATCTTGCCCTTAACTCCCATCTTGGCATCATTGACTATCAGCTCGTTGTCAATTTTGCTCTCTTCACCATGAATCTCTCGCTTTGCCTTGAATTCAACTTTGTTGTCTAATCCGTAAATTTCAAATTCGAGTTCAAAATCTCCATTCTCTTTCTTGTTGATCTCCATATCAAGTTCAGAACCGAACTTGATGTCATTGTAAGCGATGTCGATATCGTAGTCCAAGCTCTTAGGTGTAGTTTCGTACTCCAAATTGCTATCAAGACCAACCAGTGGATAACTGATTTTGTTCTTGATGCTGAACACAAAGTCTTTAGGGTTAATGTACTTGCTAACAACCTTGTTGATGAAGGTAAGCATATTTTTCTTAGATGATAGATCGGGACCATGAATTAGTTGGAAGCTGATGTCACGTTCGTCTTGATCTCTCTTCAACTCAGCCTTCACGTCAAAATTGCTTAAGGGGTTGATGGTATTCTGTTGCTCAATATTGAATTTCATGACATTTGAATCAAGTAGAAGTTTTCCTGAAAAAAAAAATTGTAAGTCAGTGAAAGTCAGAAACTAGTCTATATCTAACCTTTTAGATCTAATTTTTGTGATCCGCTGGCCAACTTCAAGTCTGCAGATAAGCCTTTTCTTTCTAAAGCGACCCAACCGTTCAAACTAACTGGTGCTTCGGTGGCTACGGTCCATATTTTGATATCGTTGAATGTGTACTTGCGATCGATTCCTTCTCCTTCTACAACTATAGCACCATCAACTCTGATGGGCAATTTCTGTTCACCTCCAGGTGTTTTGTACACCAACAGAGGTTTGTATGTCCATTTTCCTGGTGCACCGCTAACTAAAATTCCAACTTTACCAAGGAATTCAGCTTGATCTTGGCCTGCCTTTAGCATGATCGATTTTTCATTTTCGGTATCGACTATTCTACCTTCGGCAAATAGCTTTGTGATAGGAGAGTCGAATACAGCCTTAATATATCTACTAGGATACACCTCAGTATTGACTTGGAAGTGTACTTTAGGCTGACCCTGTTTGTTGATAGTTTCGACAATTAACTCTCCGGCAGAAAAATCATCGTCCATCTTTTTTGACAAGCGGAATTCGGAAACATCCTCATTTTCTATGGTAACTGCTACCTTGGCATCACCAGCAAAAGGGAAAGGTAGAATTGGGATCTGCTCTCCGGCTAGGTTAGGACCGTTGATTTCAGCGCAGAACACGAGACCGATGAAAGGACTGAGCTGATCGAGACAGATGGAGAAGTCTTTGCCTTGAGCGAATTTGAGAGGTAGGTTGGTTTCATGGCCAGATTGTTCTCTGGTATGGAAGACAATTTCATGTGTTGCAGAAATCAGTTTCTGTTCTTGGACGGGGAGGCTAAACTTGATGCTCAGTTCACGATTATTGTTGATCATTCCCACTTTAAGATCACCTCCAGTTGATGAATGGAGTGTTGACACAACCTTTAAACCAGTTTCGACTACCAAGGCATCCAAAGTGAGTCTTCCGGCAACTTCAATGCTTGCACTCGGTACAAGTTTCAGATGGAAGAAGTTTTCTCGGTTGTGTAGAAGCGCACGCACATCAATCTGACCTTCAGCTTGTATTTGTACGTTCGAAGTACCTTCGACAGCTACACGAAGAGGGAAACCAAGTGCTGTAGGATAATCAAACTCAACATCCAGGAAAAGTAGATTGGATCGAAGAGTTTCCTGTACAGAAAAGAAAATATTTTCTAAAAGTTCTACTTTCAACTTCACTGTACTAATTAGAAATTTCAAGATAATCACACAATTCTATTATTGCTACAGCAATTAAATTACCTTAAAATTCTTAAGGTCATCCAGACCCTCAGCAAAAGCTGCGAAGATTTTATCTATAATACTCTCTGGTGTAAGTCCTGATTGGTAGACGTTGAGGTTACCAAAGAAAATTTCGGATCCAAAAGCTTTAACACTCAAATCCACATCTAAGTCCTTGTTGAGCACGTTCTCCTTAATTCTGACTGCATTACCAATTTTATCGATCTCGGCCCTTGATACATCACGTCTAGCTCTAACGGTGTCCTCAAATTTGTTTCGGATATGATCGAGGATTTGTTTGGCATATTTCTCATTCTTTAAAATATCTCCAACTGACGAGGTCCTCAAAACACCTTTCGGGCCAAAGTAATGCTCTATAAGTCGATCTAAGTTCTCTTGTCTAGTCTGGATTTCCAAAAAGTTGATTGTATGACCAAAAACTTCAGCGGTCAAATTCAAACTTGATGATCTTGGCAAGAATGAGTCTTGGGAATAGATTATGTTTCCTTCACTAGAAGCGGCCAATCCGAGAGAATCGATAGCATAAGAGAATTCACCATTGTAAGAGTACTTTCTGGGGTCTACAGGGAACTTCCTGGGTAAGCTAAAGCTGAGATGCTGCTTGGCTAAGTCTTTGTCGGGATTAGCTGAGGATTTTATGTTGCGAATATGGCTGACAATGAAGCCTCCCACTGAAATTGAGAATAATATCGGTTATATAAACGTCGCTCAAAAAATAATGACATATTCATACCTTGATAGCTGGGTTCCTTCTCCAATAAAGCCTTAACGGCGTTTCCAATCTTAGCGTTGGGGCATTGAGCCAATACCAAGTAAGCCTTGATCCTTACTTCAGAATCTTGTTGAATATCCTGCAATATGTGCAAAGCACTATTTCTCAATTTGTCCTTGCAAGCATCAGCCTGGTAAACTTCTAGGGCAACCACTCTAAGTCTGCTGGGTGCATTCTTGTCTTGGGCAATGTTAATGATCTTTTGTAACGCAGCATCGCTGAGATATCCAATGTTGGCGAACGCCTTCAGAACAAAGATCATTTCGTTCTCTTCATGTTTGTTGGCGGCCTTGTTGTCTCCCAACTTAGAGATGAGCTTTTGGATGAGCTTGTTTACGGCGTCATTCTTCTCGCACGAATGTTGACGGCAGAAGCGACCAGCCAAGTTACCAATACCCAGGTAGCCTTCGAAGGGAAGGTTGCGTTGGTTCAACAAGGTCTGGAAAATTAAATATATATGACGTCACAGGAACAAGAAATACATCTAGCTATAAGATATGGTTAAAAAAATATTTTTAAATTGAATATATTTATGTTTAGAGTTACTTACAGAAACTGTGTTTAGTGATCCCTCGGTGGCGTGACGAACATAGGTCATTCCTACGTAAACCAACTTCTTTTCAATTTCGCTTAGCTCATTGTTTTTCAGTAAAGTGATGGCAACTTCTACTGTATCTCCTGTACCGGCTTCTAAAAGAGCATCCAAGAAGGCCCTTTTGGCTGTTGCTTTATCAGAAAATCCAACACCGGACTTGACTTGATTGTAAACAGCCAACAAATCATCTTTTTTACTAGCTCTGATTGTCTTGATAAGGTTGACGAATTCCTTAGCAGTTTTTTCGCTTACTACGATGTCGATGGTTTTCACGACTTCTTTGACAGCATTCAAAATGGTGTTGACATTGCTTGTGGGAGCAGTCACGGGATGAGGATTTTCAAAAATGATAGACCTTGGCTTGCTGACATGTACCTGAGGATTGTCTTTGGAAGTACCAGTTAGCTGGAGCTTGACATTTACTTGAGCCTTTGCGCCGTTCTTGCCCACTGAGAAAGGCATGTATAGATAGTTCTCAACAATGTTTGCTTGTTCCAAAATGCCATTTTTGATCTTCAACTTGGCGTTAAGATCACCATCGAGAATGGGACTGGATTTGATTTCGCTGTGTAGATTGAAGGCGGTGGTGAGGAAGTCTTGTTTCAAGTTTTCTCTGTGTGAGCATTTGTTGAGATTGCGGCTTTTCTGAACAACCAACACATTGCCCTCCTGATGTTGAGCAAATTCAGTTGCACATACACCGAAAACATCGGTTTCATAGTTGTGCTTCAAATTGGCTTGGAAGATGGAAGCGATGGCCCTCTTGATGTTCAAAGAGTTTTGGGTATCACCCGGTTCAGTGCAGATGCTGTCCTCGATGTGACCATCATGGAAGTTGATTCTGATTGGCTTCTCCACGTCTGGGATGTGGCCAATTTTCTGGTTTGAAACATAAATAAATATTGAGCAACCTATTTCAAAAAAATATAAATATTTTGTTATTTACCTTTCCATTAGATCCAATCACTTGGACATTCTGCAGTCTAATAACTTGGTTACAATCCTCTTGTTGTGTCAACAAAACGACAGCCTTAACTTCAGTTGTCGTAGATTGGCCTTCAGCAGATGATAGGGATATGTCCATTTTACCTTCATAGTTGTATTTGTATGTGGTTCCCGGTGTATATTTGAACACTTTGGAAGCTATAAGAGGAACATATTTAAAAATGGGTGTCTACGGCTTATGAATTTCGTTTATTAGGCTAATTGGCTAATTATTACTTCTACTACTTGTGAAAAATAACAAAAGGTGTCATAATGACTTACCTCCTTGGCATCCTGTTCGGCAAACGTCTGAAACAGGAGAACAATAACATTAGATATTTCTTAAATAGATGAGAAATCATATGTAATTAAAAAAGTATAAATTTGGTCTATATAGAGAGTTGTTTTATGGTTTTAACAAAATTTGACGTCTATATAGGGTGCTCATGAATGACATGTGTATATTTAAGGGTGTGACTCTAGATGGAAATCTGATGACAGTTTGTCTTCTATACTATAGTGCAAACATGGTTCCATTTTAAAAAATCCCTGAAAGGGGGCTGGAGTGAACAAAAATGTATTTTCAGAAATTTGCAATTATTTTGTGACATTATTAAAAAAAGATTGCGAAATTATAGAAAGCTAGTTTGTAACCGGCATTTTTGAGAGTACGTCTTCATTACTACAGTCAAATTGTATACTTCCTCCATCTGGAAGTCGATCAAAAATCTGTATCAAAGAGGTACTTAGATATAGATTTTCTAAATCGATGTAAGTATGTAATAATTTACGACTCTTTAATTATAGAAGTTCTTAGTGTATAGGTAGATACTTGGAATTGTCTTGATACAACGAAATTAGTAAATAACTAAAACAGTGTCTAGTAACGAAAAAATAAGTAGGTACTCTCGTACACCCTGTGTATATACACGTACGATCTCAGGTTTGTTTATTAAATTAAAAGTAGCAGGGAAATCATCATTATACCACTTAGGAACAAGTGGATAATAGGCGACGTAGTATGAGTTTGGTATCTGTCCGTCTCTGTCTTTCTGTTCGTTATTGTTTGTGCCACAATAGAAGACAAAGGCCATTATTTAGGAAAAGGAAAAAAATCATATGCCCATAATGTAACAACAACGCTGCCGGTGCACATCAATAACAACTATTTAAGGAGAAAGAGATTCTGGGAAGTTGATTGATACAACAAAGATTTGATTATATATGTAGGTATAATAGTGGATGTAGTTGAAGCAAGTGGATATGTAAATATTTCATCGGAATAGAATATTTCCAACAAAATATTTCTCTAACGTTTAAAGTTGCATCTTCATAATATAATGAAATTAATTTAATAATGGGTTTCGTCAAACATTAAACAGCATGCAATACTATCGAAATACATTTTATGTTGTCCTTTTAACTGACAGAAACATTTGAATATTTCTATTTTTCTAATAAATGATCTAATAGAAAGATATGCGCTTGAAGATTTTTGTTTTTTTCTAATTGGGTCCACAATGGATTCAGAGAAAACAGGCTGTGACTGATGGACATCAGATCTTACAAATTTTTAGTTCTTTTATCAAAAGTAAGAATCCTCAAAATTAACGAAACAAACATCGGTGTGAACTCAGTTATTTTTGCAGAACCATTTGAGGGACATCTAAAAGAGATTATTGTGACAATAACATGGCCGGGGCTTGCTGGGTGTGACAACATCTACATAATATGCAACTTTCCATAATAGAAACCCAAATCTTTTCTTCGAAAATAATCGATTCTATATCCTTCATTTTTATTTGTATTACTTTTTTTTATTTCATGTAGAATTCCGTTGAAATAGAGCTAGCTTATGTGGTAAAAAACTTCCTATTGTTACAAGCAAATATTGCAAATTATCAGTACCCCCAGTTAGATATTTTTTTGTTGGATGATGTAATTCCCCATCAGCATCTTCTGTCCCCCTTATCTCAAAGTTTTGACTTGGCAAAGCGAATATTTACATTTTAAAGCAGATTCAAAATCTAATAAAAATTGGTACCGAGAACAAAGTTATTATCGCTAAAATATTTTGCTGTGCTAGGTGAAACGCAATTCAATAACATAAAGTGGGAATTTTTATCTTTGCAAAAGCTTTTGCTGATTGCACAGGGTCAAATGTCGAAAAGAAATTTCTTCTTATCGTAATTTGCAAAATTTCGCATTTATATTCACATACACACACGATTACTATTTTTAGAAGACTTTTTTTGAACTGTAAGACCTGTTTGAGAAATAAAAGTTATTCAGTGATTATTGATAAGCATTTCCAAATCAATTTACATTAAATATTATAATATTAAATTATAAATATTATATAATAATTTTTTGACCGACGAACCTAAACGGGGGATGTATACAATTTGCTCGTCTGCTTTTTTTTGGTTCGTGTGCGCGTTTTATATACCTACTAAATCTACTCCGATTTTGATGATTTTCTATTAAATTGAAAGAGGACACTTGGGAAATAGTGTCATATTCGGAATAACTCAAATTTGAAATCTCATTTCATTCAAAAACAGGCGGTTACAGCGATGTTAAAATCTCAAATATATGTATTTTCGTTATGTGGAGGGCGCAATTTCTTTAGAAAATTGAAAATCTGAAGGAACAACATGAAAGACCAGATTATTTGTAGCAACATTTATACTGAACATTTTTTCCTTAGTGTTACGGTTTTCGAGATACAGCGGTGGTAAAATGGTAAAATTTAAATATATTTTTTTTATTATCCTAAAATGAACGACTTAGAATATATTAAAATATCACTTCTGGTATCATATTTTTTTTAACATAATTTCCGGGTTTGAGAACTGGAAAAATGCAAGACTGTTGCCTCTACTTTCATTCAGGAATTTTGAGTGAATTACCTATTCAAAAATATGAAATGAATATCTTTTCACAAAATGAGGGCTGATTTTAATAATTTTATTATTTCTTTTGGTCCTGGTACTCTTAAAGATCGTGCCACAATTTCAAAATTTCCAGTGCCAACCAATAGAATTCATTTTTTAGCAAAAATAGTTATGCGTAAAAATAATAAATATAAGTTCGTGAAAAAGTTATGTTAAACGAATTGATGATTAAATTGTGCAGTGTGTTTGACTTTTAAAATGTTTCCAAAACTACCAATATAACGTTTGCGGTATTGATTATTTTTTAAAAAGATTCGGTGACCAAAGCATAATCCAAGTGGTCAGATTTTAAGAGTCCAAAAGTATAATTTTTTGTTTTAAATATTTTTTACAAATACTTGCTTTAGAGCAAAAATATTAGAAAATATGAACTGATTGCTTTACTAGAAGATATTGTCCTCAATTTTTTCTAAAACAAATATTTTTGGAAATGGAATTAATAAAATAATCTATTGCTACAAAAGTCATATTGGCAAAGTTGGCAACATTGATATTAATGCACTTGAATGTTGAATATACTGTAAAAAGTCAATCATCAATTCGTTCAACCTCACTTTTTCGCGAACGTTTAGTATTTTCACATATTTTTTGCTAATAATGGAGGATATTACCGTTTAATAGAATGCAAGGATGATTATATACGATTTGGGATTGAAATGATACTTCCAAATCGAAAATTACAGCTAAAAATCGTAAGTCCTAAGAACACCATTTTCTTTTTTTTTATTAGCAAATCATTAAAAATAGCGTCTTTTGTCTCAATTTTATTAAAATTTATGCTAAGATACATCCATTTTTGCAAAAATTAGATTTTTTGGGATTTTATAGTAAAAGCCGCTGAAGTAGACTTTTACTAACATTTTCAATAAAATCTATTATAGTTTTTGAAAAATATATCAGCATAATGTTCCTTGTTTATGTGTAAATTTAAATTTTTATCTTTTATACCTACAATTTTCTATAAAAAACAAAACAGCCAAACATGCAGAATTACAAGAATCTGCATGGAAATCACAAAAATACAACATTAATCGAAGCAACTAAAATACCTACTTATTTAATTTTACAGTAAAAGTTTTCAAATTCTGTGATTCATCATCAACATAATAATTGCCGATAAAGGATACATTAAGATCTTCATATCTTTCAAATGATTGCTGGATATTATCCTTTAATAAAGTAAATGACATTTTATATTATATTCTTCACGATCACAAACAAGCTGTAAATGCTTTCCAGTAATATTCCTCCATAAACAAAAATTGATAAACGAAGAGAGCAAACAATCCGCCTATCTGCCAAGTTCATAGTTTTCCTTACATAGTTCATAGGGTTCATGTTGATTATTCTTAATTATTTGTTGAATTTGCTTTTATTGGCAATTATACATTGGCTATTTTTAAAGTTTTATCTTCATTCAATAACACAATATTACAGGCTTTTATTGGAATACAAATTATATTAATCTGTCTTCGTACAATATTAAAAACGAGTCAAGCGCTGAGGAGGGACAAAATAACTTTTGTAGATATCTGAAAAGACAATGAAAATAAATTTACTGTAAATAAATTAAGACTAGAATAATTTCCTGTTGTTTTTTTTTCTATACAACACTGAAACCTTTGGAATTCAGTGGATACTCTAAAATTAATCTGATAATTTAAGCTGTTGGTAATTAAAACCAAATAACTGCTACCAGTACGACTAAAACTCGGACCCCCCAGAGTTTCGTACATTTATAATACTGTTTGATTGATTTTTTTGCAAATAACAAAGTGAAATAAATATGTTATCACCAGGAACTTCACAGAATGAGAGCCGACGATCAATTTACTCATTTGAAACTAACCGAGTCATGGTATTAATAAAAAAAAATGACGGTAAACTTGAAGCAGCCGAGCGTTATTTTCTTACCGATCATTTGATGGAATTTTACATTTTCCTCAAACTTTCAACGGAATTTAGGGAAGGGTAGTGCAAAGATCAGACCGGCAACCTTGAAGACCCCAACATGACGGTCCAACCAATGATAATAATAATGAGAAGAAGAAGAAAAATAATAGTTAATTTATTTTTTTAACTGTACCTATTATGTAATAATTTGCTAAATATAATACAACCTTATTGATTGACTTCCAAAATTGCTCCCAGAAATTTTGATCGAATATCCCAGATGGCAAAATTAACGAAGAGCCCATATCTGACAACAATTGAATTGTACACTTTTCAAAAAACGGCAGCACAGAGCCGATATATATTGAAATCATTCAAAAAATGATGATAACTAGTGATACACTCAAAAATGTGAAAAACTAAATATTTTTTTACAAAAACTAGGATCGTCATTAGTTGGTGCAATGAAAAATACAAAATAATATTAATTCTACTAGTGCTAGTACTGAAGTTGGTGTCAAAAATTTTCTTTCTATCTTTAACTGCACTAATTCAAAATTAGAACAGCACCAGTAGAATTGATAGTATTTTGTATTTTTCACTCGGTACTAGTTTTATTTATTGGGCATTGAATATTTTTTTTTCTTAAAGTATAGAACCCTAAAAGTGAGTCCACTTGGTCTAATCTTTTCCTAAATGAAAAACAGAATGATTGCTATTGTTATATTTAGGAAAAAAACGGAGAATCTTTTATGTTTCAATATATAAAAAAGTCGTTTCAATCCTATTTTAATATAATCATTTTGATTCTTTTATTTTTGTCTCTATAGATATTATAATAACTATAATAATTAATTATCTATTGATATTTTTTGTAGAGTTTATAATAAAAAAATAGGTGAAGTTTTTTCAAACTTGGAGAGTTATTCTAAAGAATATCAAGTTAATTGCGAAATAAAATAATATCATGATACGACTGAACTTCCAGAAAAACATAACTGTGTAATTATCTCGGAATAGAACTAAGTACCTAATATCTAGTAACCCTTATTACTTTTAAAATATTTAATGACCTCTTTTGTTAGGGACTGGAATCGTTGACATTGGATCAACTAATATAAAAATGCGGTAAAATACCTGCTAACTTGAATTTTACAGGTCGACACGTGTTTCACCAATAAAAGTTAACCATGATATTGCAAAGTCTGTTAGAAAAGCATTTATCGTGTTTATTAATTTAATCGTGATTTTATGAGTTTTCAAAAGTTTTTTTGCAAGTTTAGTGGTAAAAAACTATGGCAAAAAATTAACTTCTAAAAATGTAACTTATCAGAAAATATGTAAATTCGAATGTCTAAATATTATAATGATAAAAATAGCACTTATTTCATCGGCACTTCTTTGTTATGAAAACTACGGGGACAAAAATACGATTGAAGTAACAAAAAAAAGTTATTATAATTTGGTGTCTTTGATAAAATCACCCAAGACAATATGTATAATCACTATTATGGGTGAGTACTCTCCAACAACAACAACTTCATCACTATAGGTACTTCAATCGTCTTCGTCCAAACTACCCCTCATTTTAGTCGATTGTATCAAAAAACTCACCTTCAGCAAGAGTGTGCTGGGCTACTAGAACAACTGCAAGGGCTAGGCCCCACCGTATTGGACCTCTTCGACCCATAGTCGCGCAACAACTACTGCCTGCAATTACCCCCAGTTGTCCTATATATACTCTCTTAGTGTAATCGGCAATGATAAGGTGCTTGCTGTGTTCCAGTGGTAGTCACACAGCCTCCTCGACGGATTGCTTGCTTTGTCTCTGATTTCTCGGATGATAAAAAAAAGATAAGACAAAACGAACGACGACGATTCGGTGGTGGATGGAGCTTCAGCAGCAAACATAACACACCTTCAGTAGGTGATCACTAGGTGATTGCTGGACGCGGTGAAGCACTTAGTAGTTGACCTGCCAATGAAGATATTGTCATAATAATATTATTGGGATGATGATAACGGACTGGGGTCAAGTTTTTCTGTGTGTAAGTTACTCGGTCAGAACACGAAATATTTGGAAGTTGGAGAAAGGAAAAAGCATTTTTTATAATATAGGTTATCTGTGACCTTGAACTTTTTTTAATTTTGGGCTCAGGAGCTTTCGAGATAGAGGAGTGATTGAAGTACGTGTATTTTACCGTTTTCAATTCATATCACAAATGAGGCGTTCTAATTTTCTAAATCAACCCCCAAAAATTAGGGCATGGAGACAGATGATTTTATTTCAGTTTTTTTCATAGGTACCTATATAAATTTCTTTTTTTCATGGAGTCGAATCAAAGAAATAGTGACATACAGACTGACATTATATTGCACAAGCGTGTCATGCAAATGATCCAAGGGCTCCGCTCCAAACCCAAACGGAGAAGGTGTACAATTCCACCGCCCGTCTGTTTTTTTTTGGTTTGCGCGCGCTGTATATAGTAAACGTACTCCGATTTTAATGATTTTTGATTCGTTTGAAAGAGGAGACTTGATAAATGGTCGCATATTCATAAAAACTGAAATCCGAAATCTCCTTCCCTTAAAAAAAATCGAAAATCTGAGGTGGCAGAATTAAAGATAGGACAATATCCGGAAATATATAAGTTGATTTTTTTCTAAAAGTTACGGTTTTCGAGTTACAGCGATGTTAAAATCTCAAATATGTATATTTTCGCTATATAGAAGGCAATTTCTTTCGAAAATTGAAAATCTAAGGCAACCACATGAAAGACCAGATTATTTTTAGCAATTTGTTTTAAACATTTTTTCCTTAGCGTTACGGTTTTGGAGTTCCAGCAGTGGTAAAGTCTAAAATATGCGTAGGTATTTCCGCGATGATATTTTTACAAGATTTCTGAATAACAAGTACTAGCAAATAATGTACTTGGGTAATAGGATAAGTGAACGTTCAACGATTTTCGTGACTAATGTTATAATAAAAAGTGTGAAATAAATATTTTTTACAAAAATATGGACCGACTTTATTCATTGGAACACTGAAAAATACAATACCAACACATAAAGTCGGCCCTTTTTTGTAAAAAATATTTATAAAAAAATAGGACCAACTTCACTTCAAAATTCAAACCAACAGAATTAATATTATTTTATATTTTTCAGTGCACAGTGGGTTCTTGATTTTGTAAAAGCAAGGCAATAGATCCATATAAAACTTTGAAAAAATATATAGAATGATTTACAAATGTTTCGAAACATATCCTTCCAAGGGCTTCAACTTGAAAAGCGTTGAAGTTTTGGACAATTCAATTAAAGGGTTTCCGAATCCGAATCCTAAATTTTGTTTAACATTCTCGAATGTTGAAAACTCTCTCCCCTCCGTATTTCATATTGTATTTTTCACTTTTTAACGGGACCATTTCTCAGCAGAAAATCTTGCTAGTCGAACTGGCAGGCAAAGGATTTTTCTGATTTTCGTTCAGGTTGTCCTGTAAATTTTAAATAGATCCCAATAATTATAATCTTTCAAAAGTTTTAGCTCAATAACATCAAAATAAGATTTTCTTTTTTTTGTTTTCTCTTTTCAACATTTTTTTGCATCACTCATGTGATGCCTCTAGTTTGATTAAACATATACATATACACAATATATATAATAGATATATATATATATATATATATATATATATATATATATATATATATATATATATATATAATAAATATTTATGTATCGATTTGCAATTATTTGTCCAGTGGATTCAGAGACATTGAACTTTGACGGACAAAACTTATACAGTAATTTTCTGCTTCACTCACTAGTTTGAAAAATAGACTTAGGTATATAAATGCAGACTGAATCAATTAAAATTTTGTAGTTTGATACAAATAAATCTGTTAAGCAATATTCATGTTACAAATACAAGCACCCTATGATTTAAAATTACATCCAATCTAGGTATAAGGATTTAAATTCTCATCTGCAATTTTTCTATCCTCTATCCAATATTAGCAGCAATTTGTCAAAAATCTCTTATTGTATCACAAAAACCCACGTCTTACCTATAGTATTTATTTAACAATATGTGCAACATCTGTTAGGTTAAGTTCTTATTTTTTCTTCCAAAGACATAAATGTTAAATATGGTACCTACCAACCTGTTACATGTTTCTCTTTTGTATTTCGGTATCGGAGCTTTCTACTTCGAGGGAACTTTCTACCAGATGCTAATCTCTACTCCTTCAGGAGATTATACAAATTTTCACGCACATAAAAAAAACCTAAGTTTGGCACATACAAATACTTCTATAGAACTATTTATTATATAACATATTTTGGAGTTGATACAGAATTCGTTCACATTCTTTCATTTACACAAACAATCATATTAAAATCAATAAAGCAGGTGTAGTATTTAAAAAGTAATTAAGAGTGAACTGGTTTCACTGGGTACTTTATAAATAAATATCGACGTTATTTCAAGAAAAACCCATAAGCAAAATTATTTCATAATACTGAGCTTAAATATTAAAACTAAGATATAATATGAATACTTGTTGATGACCATACCTAACATAATTAGGTAAATTTCTTATAGAAATGTATCTATTGTACCTATTGCAGTCGTTCGAATTTTTCGATTCGATTACGCTAGGACGACTAACTGTGCCGACAACAACTACTGCGAAGGCAAACAACCCTACCGCAATTGAATTGCGTGAATATCTTTGAATACCTGCAATGTTACATTGTCATAGTATTGCATAATGAATGCTCCTCAGATAGATTGATTACTAAACAGAGCATCGCCACCCGGACAAATACCATGATTTCAAGATTGTTGCCTATCTTTAGTTTGCCGTAGAGCGTCGATCCATGTCTGATAATCAATACTTATTTTGAACTTATATAAGTATCAAACTTCAGCGTACCACTGACGGTGGAGAACAGTATAAGCGATGCATTGAACAAGAATAGTGGAATTCTAAATTATCCTATACCGGTCATATTATGATATCTATGAATATAAATTGGATACACCTTACCCAGTTAAGCGCAAGTAATAAAATCTATTAAAGTACTTAGTAGCAAAACTGAAATAGAAATTTTAACAATAACTACAATTGACTTTAATGAACTCCTGGTAGTGATGCTGCGAGACTGGTCTTGGTCTTGCAGTCTTGGTCTTGGTCTTGCAAAATTGCAAGACCAAGACCGAGACCAAGACCGTCTATGCAAGACCAAGACCCAAGACCAAGACCAATACTGGGATGCAAGACCAATACCAAGACTAACCTGGTCTTGGTGTTGGTCTTGCTGCAAGACTTGCGAGACTTGCAAGACTCTTGCAGTTCCGTAACCAAACACCAAATTGGTAGGAAACATATTATTTTGCTCAATGATAAGTTAAGAAACGCTAATAAATAACCTAATCAATTTAATCTTTGAACTCCCTTATTATCGATCTTTATTTTAGAAATTCTAAAAATATTGAATTAAAAGTTGTCGGGTGAAAAGCGAGTTCATTTTACGCTTCTAGGATTTCCGGATTTCAAAAAATTCTGAAACACCCTATACCTATACCGTACTTTCAATCCTTCTAGGATTTCCCTTACCAAGCTGTTTTCAAAGAATCCCGATAGTTCGTAACCAGGGGAAGGTAAACTACACGGTTTTTTATTTTTATAATTTTTTCTATCGCGCAGAATGTTTTAAGCAAACGTTAAAAATCATCTATAAATCTGATATCTTTTTGATGACATTTATCCAGTGGTCACTTTTGGAGATATTTGAAATTTTAGATTACCCTTATTTTGAAACAATTTTTTCGATCATGCTCATTAACTAACTCAACTAAGATATTCACTAGATACCTAGTTTTATAAATGCGCGTATTAACAAATCTCTACCTGTTTTTAATTTTCATTTTTTGGAAAAAGCTTTCTAAAAAAATTGAACTTAGTTTTATAAACCAGAAATACTTTTGATCGCTTTCAGAGGTTCTTTCTATTTTATTAATGAAAATGGTACAAAACCATTGTAGAATGAGCAAGAGAATGAGTTATGAAATAGAAGTATAAAGTAGAAGTATGTAGTAAAATGAGTACTCAGTTGGGACGGATGATACCAAGAAAACACAAGCAGACTAAGTCGCGCAAGTAAGATACGACTCTCATATGTGAATGGTGATTATTAATTTATAAACTTTATTAATTACTTACGCATCTCACTTGTTCTAACTTAATTCTACAAGCCTAGTTTTATTCTCATTACTTATTCTACAATGGTTTGGTACCATTACAATACCAGGCGTGTTTGTTCTGGACAATGACAATTTTTTATACGGTCGATATTTATCCATTTCGAATGATAATATAATTACAGGCAATCTTATAAGATTATGAATTACATACTTCCCATACATATGCAGGGTTCTTCTTCATTTAAATTAAGCAATTACGGTTTAGAACCGCAACAACTTTTCACACTTATAAAAAGATCCAAATTTTTGCAAGAGTCTTGCGAAGTCTCGCAAGTCTTGCAGCAAGACCAAGACCAATACCAAGACCGTATATGCAAGACCAAGACCCAAGACCAAGACTAAGGATTTGATGCAAGACCAAGACCAATACCAAGGGTGCAAGACCAAGACCAATACCAAGACCATGTCGGTCTTGGTCTTGGTCTTGCTTTGCGCATCACTAACTCCTGGTAATAGCCCCTATCTGAAAAATTGTCGCAAGCCCTATTTCAATAGTTACGCCACTGGACTTTATTAGATGATGCCCCGGAGAATACAAAATAATATTTCTACCTGGTGCCAAAAGTTTTCGATCTAACTGCAATTGCATAACTTCAAAAGTACCAGCACCAATAGAATTAATATTATTTTGTATTTTTCACTGCACCAACTATTAACGTCGGTCCAATTTTTTGTAAAAAATATTATTTGTAAAATATCTTATCGAATTTCCATACATTGGCCCCTCACTATAATATATAAAAGCAACATTTTCCCTAAATGGTTTTGTAAATCGTCATAATTGCCGGTATTGGTCGGATAATAATCCACACTGGATGGATCAAGGCCACAAATCAATAGCTGAACTTTTGGTGTGCAATAGTTAGAGGAAGAATAATTGGACCCTTTTTATGCGAGAAATGTTAAATGGTGATAGTTATTTACAACTTTTACGAGATCAGATAGTTCCAGGGTTAGTTAATTCGATTGTTTCCCAATCGTGGTAATCAGTTACAGCTATCTGAAGAAATTTGGTTCCAGCAAGATGGTGCTCTACCTCATTATGCTGCCAGGGTTAGGGAGTACCTGAACACAGAATTTCCACAGAGATGGGTGGTACGAAGAGGACGTACTTAATGGTCACTAGGTTTATCTTCAATACACTTTTAGGTAAATTTCTTATAGAAATGTACATATTGCGATCGTTCACCCTTTTGAATTTTGAAAAAAATTCATCGGCATGTTGTTATATGTCAATAAGTTAGTCCAAAAAAACATTTGGTTCAAAAGTTTATATATATATAAATAAATAAATGAAGAGCTATACCAGATGACCATATTTGAATATAAAAAATAGTTTCATGCCTAGCTGGTAAATTGAAACTAGATTTCGTAGGTTGCCGCACAACGCACCATCTTCCCCTGTTTCTTTATTCTAGTTTTTTGCTATTTATGACCATAATATTCTGTTCTACCTTATTCTCGTACAGTTGAGTTCAGTTTTTTAATATTAGATGTAGAAATTCAATTTAGTTTTGATCACATAAGAATGAATGATGTACCTATCTATATTTAACACTCAAATCAATGTAAGTTGGAATTCGTATAACGTGTTTTTATATATAACTATTTTTCTTGATTATTATTTCGATGATTCTTATATCCCTTTAATTAAGTACTTCTTTGCCACTTTCTTTTATTTTAATACAGCCTTGAAAAAGATAGCCACCGCTATCGAAACGTTGGTAATTGAAAAAGAGTTTTCATTATCCTACAGCCCATAGTGCCGCAACCCTATGAATGTTTGTCACTTGTTATACATTCTCGGCAGTGAACTACTAAAATTATATTATATATATATATATATATATATATATATATATATATATATATATATATATATATATATATATATATTATATGGGATATTACGAAATTTGTTAACACGATAGATGTCGCAGTTTTGGAGGTATCAAGTTCAAATCTGCTACAAAAATCAATCTCTTAAATATCTCGGCAGAGTTCGTTATTGGTCAATATCGGGTAAGTAGTTTCAAAATGGCGACCATTCAAACATTAAAAAAAATATCAAAAAAGAGCCGTAGTGTAAATATCATCAAAAATAATTTTAAATTATAGATATAATCAGTACCTACAACTTTTGTTCGAAGCAATTTTACATCAAATGCACAGATAAAAAAACAAAAATTAATAAAGAAAAAATAAGAAATATTGATAAAACATGAACACTCAATGAAATTTGACGTAATTGTACATTTTCTGGAAATCTCAATATAGACCCTGAAAATATAAAGTATATTTATTGAAAAAAAAATAGGCGAAAAAAAATTCAGCCTTGAAGTGGAACGCGAACCCTGTCTGCTTTGTATTCAATATCCAAAACAAAAACCTCTAACCGCAAGGCTATGACACATACGGCAATTTTACGTAATAACATGTAGGTATACCAATAAAAAGGTTGTTCAAATTTCAATTCAATGAATTTTGAGAAATTTACCTTTCCGCTGGCTACAGGCCATCGGGATTTTTTTCTTTGGGGTCATTTGAAGTCTATAATTTATAAGGATATATCTCAATCTCTCCAACAACTAGAAGATCGAATTAGAGCGGCGGTTCAAAATATAAAGCATTAAACTATCCAAAATTCACTAAGGTAATTTGTTGACATATTAGGATACTGTCAAGTAGTCGAAGGCTTTCACTTTGAATACCTGCTGTAATGCGGTGAATGTGGAATTTTCAATTAACGTTCATTTTGTATTAGACAATTAAAAGTAATGTTTACTGTTAAATTCTTTTTATATAAAACCGTAAGTCACAGACCCACTAAACCTGATATCAGTAAATTCCGAAAAATCAAATCCACTCGAATGCAGGGTGAGCCATTTAAAATATTATTCGATGACGTGAAAAATATGACATAAACGGAAAATCTGCAAACACTACTAAAAAGTATAAAATATACAAAAACTTATAATCAAGACAAATTTTCGTACCAGATGTTCAGCTCATTTTACCAACCCTGTATACATAACCTACTTATACACATACATATAAAATAGACTTTGGTTCCCAACCAAGTAATTATCAAATGCATAATATACATATCTACTACCTAATCATTTTCTGGAAGAAATATTTTTGATGTTGACGACTTTTCATTATCAACAAGAAGAGAAAATATCAATAAATACGTATAATAGATAAAACAACTGCCAGCTAATCACTGATTTACCAGGCACCAAATAATATTATTTACTTACAAGAAATTGAATCACAAAGCATACTTTATAGAGTTTTGTTCACAATCTCTTTGTCTCTATTTGTGTTTCCTATATAGCTGATAAAGGAAGGCAATTATAGGATTCCACATCACATGGGTTCTACTTTTCAGTAGATACATTATTTTTGACCGATTTCCCAAACGGAGGAGTTAGGTATATAATTTGACTGTGGTCTTTTTTTGACCGACGAACTCCAAACAATTCGACTGTCTGATTTTTTTTCTTTGGTTCGTGCATGCGTTTTATATGGTAAACGTTCTCCGATTTTGATGATTTTTGATTTATTTGAAAGAGGAAATTTGAGAAATGGTCCCAATATCCGGAAAAACGCAAATCCGAAATATTATTCCCTCCGAAAACCGCCCCGCAGGGGGTGTAGTCTGCAAATTTTTTAGAAAATCAAAAATCCGAGATCGCAGAATTAAAGACAACAAAATATCCGGAAACGTTTAAATTCAACATTTTTCCAAAAGTGTTACGGTTTTCGAGATACAGTGATGTAAAAATCTCACATATGTGTATTCTCGCTATGTGGAGGGGGCGATTTCTTTCGAAAACTGAAAATCTGACGGTACCACATGAAAGACAAGAATATTTCTAGCAACATTTATAAAGAACATTGTTTTCTTTAGACTTACGGTTTTCGAGTTAATGCGGTGTTAAAATAGTTAAATCTAAACTACTTATGCGTATTTCCGCCGCGATGTTCTGAGGTCTCTACATAATAACAAGTACAAGCAAAGAATATACGTGGGTAATAGGATAAGTATTATCTTCGTTGGTATTAGTGAACGTTTAACGATTTTCGTAACTAATGTTACACTCAAAAGTGTGAAATAAATATTTCTTACAAAAAAAATTACCGACGTTATAGTTGGTGCAACGGCACAAACATGAGTATGAGCATTCTTGTTGCTAGGCAAAAGCAAAAAACGTGTCTTGTACAAGGAACGGATCTCTCTTATACCTTTCTAAAATTTAGAAATACCTGTCTTGTTTCCCTTTGTTTTTCTGGGTGGAAGAAAATTATTAGGGATTGAAAATAATCATCAGAATCGGTGAACGTCAGTCAAATACACCTACATCTAATTATCACTGCTATGGGATACTTGTAAATAATTTCGTGATTTTAAGAATACTCGAAGGATTATAAGTATACATTATACATAATTCGGTACGAAGAAACCTAAAAATTTGATGAACAGATGTAACTATATATTATTCTAAGTGTTGATCCCTTTAATGCCTACTAACCCTTAGAGCTATATAACTTTTACTGCAACAATGACCTTGTAAGATCAACAGCATACTAATAATATCGAATTCTTATTTTGGGAGATAATTGAGTCTATTCTGTAAGAAAAACGTTAAATTTTGAAGCCCGCTAAAAAATTTTATGTATTTATTTAAATATCACCATATAGATAACAATATTTAACGGGCCTTAAAATTTAACGTCTTGTTTAAAAAATAGTCCTATATATTCGCTTTGACAGATATTAGTTATTTAATATATTATATACAGTGTGTTCATATAGTATGGAAACGCTTCAAAAACTTCTAAAATATTAACATATAGAGAAAAAGTTCTGACAGGTCGATTTTTGATTTTGATTTTTCTACTTTTTTATGCAAACAGCATCATTTTATCCCCTCCACCTTCCAAATTATGACGTCATCATTAATTTTTTCAAAGAGGAAGGCCATAATTTTATTTTGTAGCTGGCAATTTTCTGAGCTCAAAAGTACCAAATACATGGGAAATAACATAAAAATATAAGAAATACAGAGTGCTAACATATTAATATATTTTCATTTGCTGCCTTCAATTTTCAATGATAACAATAATATTAATATGCAGTGATAACTAGAAACTTATTAATTGTTGCTAAGGACTACGATTCAAACGCATGCTTGTTTTTATGCATAATTTGTATAAAATTGAAAACAGCAAATAAAAATATATTTTAACTTTTACTTTCTTAGCACCCTGTATTTAATATTTTTTTTATGTCAATACCCATGTATTTCATATTTTTGAACACAGAATATTGCCTTTTTCCATCTATAATATAAAATTATGACATTCCTATTTTAAAAAATTAACGATGACGTCATAACTTGTAAAGTGGAGGGGATAAAATGATGCTGTTTGCATATAAAATAAGAAAATAAAAATCAAAAATCGACCTGTCAAAGCTTTTTCTCTATATGATAGTATTTTAGTAGTTATTGAAGTGTTTCCATAGTTTATGAACGCACTGTATAAGTCCACCCACTACTGCCGAGAACGTCCAATAAGGCATGAGATTTCTGAGTTAAACAACATTTTGAAGGTGTATCCTATATCCTTCTGCTTTGTAAACAGGTCCGGAAGTCCGGACCAAGGTACCTAGCTTAGCGGTAGGTGTATTGGCTATTCGGATTTTAAAATATTTGATAGTTGATGAAGCACAGACAATCTATTCCAATTGGAATAGATTGTCTGTGCTATAAGTGATTGGCGAATAAAAATAATTTGTCACTAATAACTATATCTAGTTTGGAAGTCTAATTTGAAATTACAAATAAACAATTTTCGCAGCGATGTAGTAAGTATTAATCTATCAACTTTATCAAAAACTGGGAGTCTATTCTATATCATTTGTGTTTCAATAGTATTCACAAGAACGCCGTAGGTGGCATGAAAAAAGTAGTCCGATCTAAAAGTTTTATTTTATGAAACTTTTCAATCAATTCATTTTAAGTATACCAGTAATAAATATTTAAAAAAAAAAATTGGACCAACTTTATCAGTTGGTGCACTGAGAAAAACAAAACCATATTAATTCTATTGATTCTGGTACTTTTGAAGTTGTGCAGTTGCAGTTAGATTGAAAACTTTTGGCACCAACTCCAAAAGTACCAGCACCAATAGAATTAATATTATTTTTCATTTTTCAGTGCACCACCTAATAAAGTCGGTCCAATTTTTTGTAAAAAATATTTATTTCACAATTTTGAGTGTATCATTAGTCATGAAAATTGTTGAACGTTCAACAATACCAAAGAAAATAGTACTTATTATACAGAGATCTCGAAACATCACGGCGCAGATATATATATATATATATATATTTCCGACTTTACTGCTGTAACTCTAAAACGGTAACTCTTTTGAAAAAATGTTCATTTTAAATCTTGGTAACTACATATAATCTCTTCTTTAATTGGGCCGTCTCATATTTTCAATTTTTGAAAAAAGTTTCCCCTTCCACATAGCAGAAATACACCTATCACATTTTCAGACTTTATCATTGCTATAACTAGAGAACCATAACTCACTTCGGGATATGGTCCCGTCTCTAACTTTCAAATCTGGAATTTTCGATTCTCGGAAATATTTGCACCTTCCACTTAGCTGAAACACATATATCAGACTGTAACGCGGATTATTTTTAGAAACGTCACCTTATATTTAATTTCTTTTAATTCTGCCGTCTCAGATTTTAAATTTTCTGGGAAAATTGCCCCTACCTCCCCCTGGAGGGGATGTTTTTGAGAGAAAGGCATGTCTATATTGATTTTTTTTCAATAAGACCAATTCTCAATGCTCCTCTCTCAAATGAAAAAAAATCATCAAAATCGGACCACGTTTACTATGCAAAAGTCGCAAACAAAGATAAAAAATATGCAGACATACAGTCGAATTGTATACTTCCTCCGTTTGGTTCGTCGGTCAATAAAATAACTAATTTTGGTTCATCGGTCAGCTGAAGAGTGACTGAAGATAAGCTACCGTCTCTCCATTTTCTATCTCCTCAGAAAAGTATATGGTAAAAGCACATTATTCATTTTAAATTTAGAAAAGAATTGACTCTTTACATTTATATTATGCATTTATATAAAAAATATATTAATATGAGGACCTATTCCGATTCTATAAGAGCAAATATAAGCAACGTATTATCTCTTTGGTGAACGTTCAGTGATTCTTATAACTAATATTACACTCAAAAGTGTTGAATAAATATTTTAGAAAAATTAACCGACTTTATTAGTTCGTGCACTGAAAAATACAAAATAATATTAATTCTATTGGTTCTGTTTGAAGTTGGTGCCAAAAGTTTTCAATCTAAATAAAATTGTTCAACTTCAAAATTTCCACTCTTAATAGAATTTATATAATTTTATTTATTCTACTTATTTAATGTATTTAATTAAATTTCTTTAATTTATATATTTCACTTATTTTATATATTTTATTTATTTAATTTATTTTATCTATTAGAAATTTTATATTTTTCAGTGCACCAACTAATAGAGTCGGTTCTAATTTTTTTTATATTTATTATATTCGATATCATTTCATGATTTATATATATATATATATATATATATATATATATATATATATATATATATATATATATATGAAGTTTAGGATTATAATTATTATACTGTGACGGAATAAAAAAATGTTATTGAAATTATGGAATTAATTTCAAGCCAATTTAAAGTTATAAAATTCTATGAATTATTAGTTTTCTATTGGCAGTTTAAACGATAAGATAAGAAAATCAAATCATTGAAATACTATAATTATAACATGATGTGGATTTTATTCACAAAAGTCAATTATTATTTTTCCATAGAATTATATTTATTTTTTATTTATTATTATTTATTATATTTTGGTATATAAAAAACCTATTCTCATTATGTAAATCATTTTAATTCATAAATTAATCTTAGGTACATAATTTTAATTTCTGAATTTTTATTCTCGAATTTAGGAATTAAAATTATATGAATTTTCAAATTTTCATTCTCTATATTAAATTATTATGTACATACACTCTTGAAATTTAAGATCTCTAAGAGCTTAACTCCTGGGGTCAGGAGGTTGAAAGGGACGAAGCATATATTGCTTAAAATGTTATCCCCCTCGATATTAATTTGTACCTAACGATAACTTTATTAAATGTCCACATTTCGATAAATCCGAGGTAGGAACAAACACCCTGTATATTGTAATATTTCTGTCGGAGGCCAGTTCCATCGCCTTTAACGACTTGTCGATTATTAAACAATCCTTCTAGATTGTTTAATAATTCTACAGTCTAATTTTTCAATTGCCGTCCCTTGTGTCTTGTTGCCATCATAATATATGTAAGTATAATAAATATTATATCCTGTACAATATTGTCGGTATTAACTTGAATAATTTTCTAGATTTCGATTTGAATTTTATTAATTGGATCTCTACAATTTGTTTTGGTAATAATATGATTGATGACAAGAATTTTATTTTCACTATCTATCATGTTTTTGAACATTATCTATTATACTTACAAGTTGTACGTTTTGGAAGTATATACCTAATACCTGCGGACCTAACATAATTATACATTTTATCTCCAGAAATCTATTGTACAACCCATTAATTATTCTCATACTTACACTCAAATCCCATCTGTTTCATTTTTCTGAGAGATTTATAACAATTTTGAAATCAAAAATTCCTGTTCTTGGCAATATTCATATCATAATTTTCATCGTATACTAGTTTTGTACGTAGGTACGTATAAGTTTTGTTGGTCTCAAGTTTATTGAATATCGGTTTTGATATTTTGCAAGAGATAAAAGAATGAATGCATCTTTCTCCTTACATTTTATCGCCAGTACCCCACGGCATACAGGTGTGTGGTTTCACTTGGCAGCATTACCTACACGTGGTATTTTGTCCGTGTTTTCTACGAGGTGTTCACCGCATGACTCCGTGGAAATAGAGTCTAGCCGGAATCTAATCGGAATTAGTTCACTCATACTCTGGCTAAACGGTTGGAATTTTCATATTTTCTTAATTCAATAATCTGCTACATCCAAAATGTATGTCATTTATCTGATCTATATTCAGGCAACAATCTCACATTTTCGGTAATGCTAGATTTAAAAAAAAATTGTGTTCAAATATTAGCCGAAGTGATCTCTTATTTAATCCTGCAATATAACATTATCAACTTTTGCCCTCCGCTCTTTTTGAGGGGTGTTTACGAGGGGGAAAATATCTTGGATTCTTAAAGACAATATGTGACCAATCTTTTCAATGCCATGATCAATATGGATCGTGGAGCCCAGAGTGTTTGTATAAGAATAATTGTTGTAGGCTTTGGGGTTTACTGCAATAATATTCATATTTATATCTGAACCGGTCTTTTTTTCTTTCTATCCAATGTCCTTTCAACTTATCTTTATCGTTCATTGCCCTTTATTATTAGATATAATGTCTATTTAAGTTCATTGTCAATCTATGCGATAATGGTATCAAGGTCATCGTTAGGTTAGGTTGGGTCTCCTATTTGGCCCAATCATATTTATTGTGTAATAAAATAATAAGCAATATTCAAAATAGATTTAGGATTTTCTCGATCATAGAAAGTATGTAACCCAGTACTTACGTATCCTATAGCCCTGAAGATGTCATTGGTCCAATTTAAATTGACCCTCTGAAGGGTAGGTAAATTTTGTTTTGTTAATTGGGTATTAAAAAGATCATCTAATTAAGTGCCTGTATTAAACGGTTGGTTGCAGTTATCTTTTTAAATTCATTCATATAGAAATTATGTACCTGCTAGCACTTGACAATTTCATTCCCCATCATTTTCAAACAGCCCCCATTTCCGAGAACTGATAAAATCATTAACAGAATAATAAATAAATTCATTATCACCAAATATTTCATTGTTGTTAGAAGTTAAAGAAAGTTGTTTTTTTGGGATTTCTATTCATTTGGTAGAAGAGAATTAATAAATGGTTCAAGATATAATAAAATCAAATTCGAAATCTCCTTCCCTATAAAAACCCGCCACCAAAGTGGAGTGGAGGGGGGCATTTTTTTGAAAATTGAAAATATGAAACCGACAAATGAAAGAAGAGATTATAATATGTATAATATTCTGAAATATGTGTATTTCCGCCGCGATGTTTTGAGATCCCTAAATAATAACAAGTACAAGCAAAGAATATACATGGGTAATACGATAAGTACTATCTTCTTTGGTATTTGTGAACGTTCAACGATTTTCGTGACTAATGTTACATTCAAAAGTGTGAAATAAATATTTTTAACAAAAAATTGCACCGACGTTATTAGTTGTTGCACTAAAAAATACAAAATAATATTAATTTTATTGGTGTTGGTAATTGTGAAGTTGGTTCCAACATTTATCAATCTAACTGCAACTGCACAACTTCTAAAGTACCAGCATCAATAGAATTAATATTATTTTGTATTTTTCAGTGCACCGACTACATGCATAGTAAACGTGCTCCGATTTTGGTGATTTCTGGTTCATTTGAGAAAAGAGAATTTAGAAGAGAAAATTCTTTCAATTTTTCGAGTCACAGCCACAGCAATGATAAAAACAGTAATATGTGTATTTCCGCTATGTGAAGGAGGCATTTTTTTAAAATTGAAAATATGAAACCGCTAAATTAGTGAAGAGATTATATGTAGCAATATTTAAATTGAACATTTTTCAAAAGAAGTTAATGTTTTCGAGTTACAAGAAAGTATATACATGGGTAATAGGATAAGGTACTACCTTCTTTGGTATTATTGAAAGTTCAACGATTTTCATGGCTAATGTAACACTCAAAAGTATATTTCTTACAAAAAATTGGACCTACTTTATAAGTTTGTGACCTGAAAAATATAAAATATTATTAATTCTTTTGGTGCTGGTACTTTTGAAGTTGGTGCCAAAGGTCTATCTAACTACAAATGCAACACTTCAAAATTACCAGCACCAATAGAATTAATATTATTTTGTATTTTTCAGCAAACCAACTAATAGAGTCGGTCCAATTTTTAGTAAAAAATACTTTTAATTTATGTTCGTACGTTTTGCATAGTATACTTGCACTGACTTTAATAATTCTTTTTTCATTGGCAAGAGGGAGATAATATGCCATATTTTTTTGTCGACATTTTTAATTTTTACATTTTTCATCTTTTGTAAAAAGTATTTTTGTGAGAGTTATCCACCAACGAAATCAATAGAATTTGTCTTCTCTTCGAATCTAATGAATGTTTTTCCCATCCTGATAAAAAAAATGCTCCCAAATTACAACTTGATTCAAAGCGACGTAACCAAAATTATTCCACCGTTATATTATATGTTTCCCATTGACCTCAGATATTATTTGCTATTCAAGTGACTCATTTCGAATAATATTGATTTGATTCTATTATTTAGTATAAATTAGATATCCAAATTATTATGTTTAATGCTGGATCCATTTTGTTTGATTGTGTCAATATTTTATTATATTACATTCTTTAATTTATTTACTTATGAAATACTTTCCCAATGAAAAAAAAAGATTTCAAATTCTCGAATTTTACAATTATCTTTATGTTTTAACAAAGTGTGTAGGTTTTGACATTTTCTAAATCTTCAAATTCGGAGCCAATTTCATGCGATGCATTTTTATTTGATAGTCTTTACTATTTCAAAATACCTACTTTATAATAATTAAGTATATTGCGGGGAGTCTAATGTGCAGTTGGAAATAATCTGAGTGAAGTACCGAGTTTATATAGGATGCAGCAGCTCAGCTCCCGTTTTATATTAAATTTGTAAGTTAAGTTGTAAGTTTAATATTTTGCGATATTCATCTATAATGTCAAGCCCCATCTGCGGAAATTATTTTGGATTATGCAGAGTGCCCAACTAATAAAGTCGGTCCAATTTTTTGTGAAAAATACTTATTTCACCATTTTGAGTGTAATATTAGTTATCAAAATTGTTGAAGGTTCACTAATATCAAAGAAGATAGTACTTATCTTATTACCATGTATAAGGCTTAGCTTGTATCTACTTGTTATTATTCGCTATAAATTTAACGTTCGGTATTTAAATATCTACCAATTATTCAATTTTTGATATAGAAATCTGAAATTCCTGTAAACTGTAGAATTGCTCGGTAAATATACAAAACGCTTGATACAAATAATAAATGCTCTGTAAATAAAAAAATTAAAAGCTCAGTAAAACGACTAAACGACCAGTAAAACGACTAAACGCTCAGGAAAACTACTAAACGCTTGCTAAAAAACGATTCCCACTTGGTAAAACATAGAAATGCTCAGTAAAAACACTAAATGCATGGTAGAAAATCATCTCTCGATAAATAAGCTATATGCTCGCAAAAAAGAAAAATTGCACGATAAAAGCGTAAATGTTCGGTAGAAATAGTACATGCTCAATAAGATGGATGAATGCTCGATTAAAATTCCAAATGCTCGGTAAAAAGAATAAACGCTCTTTCAAGAATAAAACGCAGAATAAAAATAATACAGGTTTTCTCCAAAAACCAACGATCGATAAAATGCTTAATAAAAAGAATAACAACTCGTTGTAAAGAATGAACGTTCAGTAAAAAGGTAAAAGTAAATATCTACAATAGGAGCAGGAATTATTTTAATTTTAACATAAAATAAAATTCTTCTTTTTAAGGAGGCATGGGCCCGCTGGTCGCTATCTCTCTGAAAACCAAAAAAAAAACATAATTTATTATAGCCAGATAAAATTATTTCGCAAAAAGTACCAACCAGTTTACCGATTTTTTAATTGGAGGTGGTCAAAAAGGTGTATTCTCTGAACCCGAATTAAAAGAACACACAAAGTTCGTTTCATACGGAAACTAAGTTGAGGGCTTCTGTAGAAAAGTATATAATAATAAAGATACCTACTAGGTAATTGCAAAAAACATAGGTACTCACAAGTATGACTATTCGAGGTAGTGAGAACTCAAACTCAATTGAAATAAACAAAAGATCAAATTCTGCTCTTATAACAAACAAGTCAAGCGTTTCTGAAGAAAATAAGTTCCAGAAAATGCAGATCACAAAAGACATTCTCACCATTTTATTGAACTATTAGGGCCCTTCTTGACTTTGTCGGACGCCCTCGTCACCTCCTCAAACCCAGAGCATTTTTTTGCTTCTAGTGATGGAACTGTGATTGTCGCCCGTATAGCCAATCCAACCATATGCTTGTAAAATTCTTTTTCTAAAGAAAAATGGACAGTCACACTTTCCTCTCACCCAGTCTTTAAGATCATTTAGTCTTTTTTACTGTACAAAACCAATTTTTGTATCGAGTATTGTTCCCGTGAATACGCTTCTAGAAACATGTTTCAAATACCGAAAGTTTTATTTCTACGTTTTATTATTCAGAAATCTCAAAACATCGCGGCGCAGATATACATATTTCAGACTTTACTTCTGCAACTCGAAAACCGTAATTCTTTTGAAAAAATGTTCAATTTGAATGTTGATATCTACATATTAATCTCTTATTTAATTTGGCCACCTCATATTTTAAATTTTCGAAAAAAATTGCCCACATAGCGGAAATATACATATTTCAGACTTTACTATTGCTGTGACTGTTTTCAAAAAATGTTAAATTTATACGTTTCCGGATATGATTCCTTTTCTAATCTCGAATTATCGATTCTCAGAAAAATTTGCCCCCTCCAAATAGCTGAAACACATATTTCCACGCGGAAACATGAGATTATTTTTAAAAATGTCCAATTTAAACGATTCCGGATATGGAATTTTCTTTAATGCTGCCATCTCGGATTTTCAGTACGAATAGAATTATTATTATTTTCTATTTTTCGGAGCACAAACTAATAAAGTCGGTCGAATTTCTTGTAAAAAAATATTTATATCAATACCGTAGAGTCTCCCTAGTCCGACACTCAAAAAGTTCTCACAAAATTTTTAGAAGGTATAAAAGTAAAAAAGTAAAAGCAGGCAGACGAATCGAATAAGTATACTTCCTCCTTACATTAGATTCGGTCAAAAATAAGATAATAATAATTACATCCAACTTGCCATGCATATTTAACAAACATGACAATAAATTTGACACAGTGGTCATTTATCAAGGTCTGTTTTTATAAGTGCAAGAACAGATCACGGACGGATGTTATTTATATATATATATATATATATATATATATATATATATATATATATACAGGGTGGGGCACCGTATACGACACGGTCTCTCAAGGGGAATCCATACAATATAATGTTTTTATGATAAACGAAATAGATGCAGAATTTTTCTGGCCACAATCTAAAATTATTTTTATACATACAGGGTGATTCAAAAAAAGATACATATCAAAGTTATGTTTTTTTAAATTGAATGTCCTATATTTTTTATTATTTTCGGATATAAGAGTCAAAATAAAAGTGAGTTTCTTCAGTATTCCCTATACCTATCTCTTTCCATTTTGAAAATATCCAAAGATTTGTTGAAATGTAAGGTATGAACTATTTTTCTATAATTTCCAAAGTTGCTCATTTTGAACTTGAGCTATACCTTCTATCATATTGATGAAGGTCAAGGTTATAGCCTGTATCATATTTTAATGTCAAAAATCATACAGGGTGTTGGAAAAATATGGTTGTAAAATTTCAATATAAGATATTGAAAAACTTCGTTATCTTAAATGGAACACCCTCTATATTATTACATATTTTAATGCAGAATTGAATCCTCTTTCGAATTGTATAAGGGTTCCCTATAACTAAACTCAAGGCATTTCTTGAATTTTGCTTCTTTATCACAGTAGGAACATTACCCAATTAATCTGGACAGCTTTGAGGCTGTTACCATGGAAATGTTTTATAACTGACAGTTTTGAAGCGTTTAATTTATAAATACAATTTAAATCAGTGTACTATTCAAATAAAGCAAAATGAAGACTTATCCTATCGAAGAGAGAATAAATATGCTTCTAATAATTGGTGAGTGTCATGAAAATTGCCTATTGGCTTCAAGAGTATATGCTGAAAGATATCCAACCGTATCACATCCAAATAGAGCTGTGTTTGAACGGTTACTGAGAGAATTTCGGAATTCTGGTACTGTATCCTACAAACAAAAAACTACGCTAAAACCTATTGTAGATGATGAAGAAAATGAGTTTGTGGTCATAGGATCTGTTATAGAACACCCTCATACCAGTCAACGCAAAATAGAAAGAGAAACAGGTATTAGTAGGAGAAGCATTTCAAGAATATTGAAAAAATATCGGTTTCATCCTTACCATATTCAGATACACCAAGAACTTTATGAAATGGATTTTAATCACAGACTTGAATTTTGTGTTTGGACTCTAGACAGATTAGGCGATAATGAACTCTTTCTAGAATCAATTCTGTTTTCTGATGAATCCACTTTCCATAATAACGGCCTGGTGAACAGACATAATTTCCATTATTATAGTGATGAGAATCCTCGAATTTTTCGAAATACTAATTACCAACATAGATGGTCAGTTAATGTATGGGGGGGTGTTCTAGGGTCCCAATTAATAGGTCCTTACTTTTTTGATGGCATTTTAAATGGACAAAAATTTCTAAGATTCTTACGTGATAAACTACCCGAACTTTTAGAAAATGTGCATTTGAATATCAGACAGCAGATGTGGCTGCAGTTGGATGGTGCTCCAGCCCATTTTCAAAGGAATGTTAGAGAATTTCTTGATAGGCGTTTCCCAAACAGATGGATAGGAAGAAGCGGCTCGCAAAATTGGCCACCAAGATCTCCAGATCTAACATGTGTGGACTTTTTTTTATGGGGATACATTAAAAACATTGTATATGACACCCAGCCCACAACAGCTGAAAATATGAAAGAGAGAATAAGAGCCGCTTTTCGATCCGTGACACCACAGATGTTGAGGAAAGTTAAAAGATCTTTTGAAGAGAGAGTTCAATTATGTATTCAAGAAAATGGACGACATTTTGAACATTTACTCTAGTGTTTCTTATTTTATTATATTTTTATACTGTTATTATTTTTATATCATTCAATAAATGTCTTGTTCTTAATACTTTTATACCGCTACGCCTAGTAGCTGTGTAAGGGAAGTATTGTATTCGTGTAAAATTTTCGGTACTCTGTTTCTACGTTCCAGGGCTTTTTGAGTCCAACAAACATATGTTTTGCTATTGGTCTGTCTGTCTGTATGTTTCTCATATTCGTCAGTATTTGTTTGAGAGAGGTAGAAAAGAAGTGTGAGTGGACTTACCACATTTTTCCTTGGGCTTTCATAATAATACGTTATCAATAAATACTTATAGGTATTTCTTTACGTTTCACAGTATCTATGTAAATGTAAAACGCTGATATTCCAAAAAAAAATATATTAATGGAGTAGTTGTCTTTTAAGGGTAAAACCGACAGCAATAGAATAGTATAGTATCATTACCCGTCAGTTAATTATTTCATATGAGTTTTGAAATTCTAGGAGATTGGATAATAATCGTGAATCAATTAGTACTGTAATAATAATAATGGAATTTAACTATAATAATGATTATTTTAAAACGTCATCCCAATCATAATGGCATTGGGAATATAAGACAGAATTATTAGAGAAGTGCGAAATTGAAGAAATTCGTTGAGTTTAGTTATAGGGAACCCTTATACAATTCGAAAGAGGATTCAATTCTGCATTAAAATATGTAATAATATAGAGGGTGTTCCATTTAAGATAACGAAGTTTTTCAATATCTTATATTGAAATTTTACAACCATATTTTTCCAACACCCTGTATGATTTTTGACATTAAAATATGATACAGGCTATAACCTTGACCTTCATCAATATGATAGAAGGTATAGCTCAAGTTCAAAATGAGCAACTTTGGAAATTATAGAAAAATAGTTCATACCTTACATTTCAACAAATCTTTGGATATTTTCAAAATGGAAAGAGATAGGTATAGGGAATACTGAAGAAACTCACTTTTATTTTGACTCTTATATCCGAAAATAATAAAAAATATAGGACATTCAATTTAAAAAAACATAACTTTGATATGTATCTTTTTTTTGAATCACCCTGTATGTATAAAAATAATTTTAGATTGTGGCCAGAAAAATTCTGCATCTATTTCGTTTATCACAAAAACATTATATTGTATGGATTCCCCTTGAGAGACCGTGTCGTATACGGTGCCCCACCCTGTATATATATTTCTGAATTTTTCCGCTACGCAGCAATCATCCTAAACTGTAAGAGCTAAAATGACTAATTCACCAGAAAAATTATAGTTGCAATATGTAACAATATTCGCAGCAATTTTTGCTTTCCAACTATATTTTTGTTCGATAAAGTGTTATCGGTTTGATGAAATAGAATTTGGATCAGCAAATTTTTATCAGCTTTCTCAGAATTGATAGCATACAGTATACGTAATATTATACTATAATCAATCGTTGTAAAATGTTTATATATTTATTTATTGTAAAACTCACATTATGCCTACAATTCATTCAATGAAAACAGAATTACCTCTCACTATATAATTTATCCATGTAAGTACCTGCTTTTGAAGTTGGTGCCAAAAGTCTTCTCTTTACTTAAAACAGCACAACTATAAAATGACCAAGTCAGACCTATTTTTTATAAAAAAATATTTATTCTCAACAATTCTACAATCGGCTTAAGAAAAAGCAAAACATATTTTTTATATAATTAATTATCATAATATTGCATTAATTTTGCAAACTTTCTATAGGTATCATAAAACCCCACAGATATTGTTTAAAATATCCAGAAGCAGCACTTATGGAAAATACGGTTCGAATATGTTTGACAATTTCTAGAAATAATCAATGTATAAACGTTTCTTTTTGTATTCAAATTATTACCCTCTTTGAATTTCATTCTGTATCGTAAGTTACTGCAGGGGTGCCACAGGGAACCGTGCTCGGGCCATTTCCTTGGAACATCTTTCTGATGATGGACGTAGAAAACGTGAAGCTAGACGGTTTTTGGCAGGCGACCTCGTTAGAGATTAGTGGCTAAGGTGTATCTTCATCAAAATGCCTAAATTCTTCAAAACCCACATCCTCAAACTAGATACCAAAGTAAGACTCATGCGCTGCTATGTGTTTGCCACCGTGGAATGAAATCTTGGACATTGTCCAAAGTAACACAAAAGAAACTCGAGGCCTTCGATGAGGAATGACATAAAATACAAACTCCACAAATCTATTCTCCAAGGAAAAGTTTTTGGAAAGAGAGGGAAGAGAAGAAGTAGGATATCATAGCTCAGGAATCTACAGATACACAAAATCAACCACCGAACTGTTTAGAGCAGCAGTCAACAAGCTAAGATTGTCGCCAATATTCGAAACGAATGCCTAAACACCTGAAGAAAAAGACGAATCCCAATGTAAGAGGACCAGCGCAGCTGAGCACTGTTGTACCTTTAACCTCAGATGTTCCTAGGTGTTAAAGTTTGGAGGTCAGTGAAGGTGAAAACCAACAAAAAGAAAGATGTATAGAGCGCTCCCACTTTCAATTGCTTCGTGCAAGATGATTCCAAACATAGTAAGTATTCCTAATAAGTTAATAAGCTTGTTGTGACCTGCGCCTGCGAAACTTGAACTCTGATGCTAAAAGATAAGCTTGAACTAATCTCATTCGAAAGGAAAGTTTTAGCAAACATATTTGTACCAGTGCTAGATAAGACATAATATGACACTTATTGTACAAGAATAAACCACGAACTGGAATGGACTGTTTCACAAAGAGACGATTATCACCAGGTTCTGCAAGTCACAAAGGCGGAAATTAAATGGACAAGCCACTTGGACATAATGCTTACGAGACTACTATCAGAACCATTTCCAAGTTGACACCGCTAAAAAAAAGCACAGATGAATATTCCGAAAGAGGTGGATAGGTAGTGCTCAAGAAGACGTCGAGTGCTCCTATTGGAGAACTCTTTATAATGGAGCAATTTTTATAGTTACTTTACATGAAATTTTTAAGACTTCCTATCCAATAAAAAAGAATTGTCTAATTTTCTGATTACTCATATTCTGGCTAAACGATTCCTTTTACGTCAAAATTGCATATGACTATTGTTTGCCTTGGCACGCTAAAAAATTATCAGACAATTCATTCGACAAACATTGTATGGAAAAAATGTTTTTTTTTAGGCAGAAACTACATTGCTTGTATAATAAATCCGCTCACATCCAGGGTATAGGTATTATCTTCTCTTCGCTGTTACTATCCAAATGGATCGACTTTCATTCATAAATTCAATAATATTTTTTCACTATGTTAAATCTGTGGAGTGTGTGGTATAACGAACTCGAGAACGAAGAAATTGTCCATTGCTTCTTATCAGGGCAAAGGAAAAATAACATATCGATATCTCACCATTAATAATAATAATTATTATTTCAATATCCAATAATATATACATATAATGTTATCAAAACAAATACAAATACTTAACTATATACATATATACTAGTTATAACATTCACTCTAAGAGATAGCTGTTACAGTTCAATAGATCCGAAATAAATCGTTGTAATTTTATAGAGAGTTAAAAACAATTCCCAGAATGACGATGACCAAACCGAGAATTATTTAATAATTATGGCTATCGTATGTGTATATGAATTACAACAATATCTTAACTTGTGCAGTCTTATTACTCATAAATGTTTTTGTTCTTATATCTTCCTAATCACATAATATCATTATTTGGGGATTTACGTCCATAATAAAAAGGAGATAAAAATGTATTGAACAACTCTTAGAATCAATTTAGAATAAATCGTCATAAGACAACATCAAAGACATTTTTTGGTGAATTCCACTATTGCTCATAGCGGTAACCAAAGTTGATCTAGTGAGCGGATTCGCAAGCTGTAGAACCTAAAAGAACCTAAAGGGTGCATTACATTGAGCGAGTTACTAGTTACTTGCTTTGAAGCAAACCAGTGATGATGACGTACGCAAAACATTTCCCTTGGCTCACTAGCCAGCTAAGTAGTTTTCGAATTTAAATAAGATTGGTTTCATTTGAGAAATTATCTATAGCAATTAAACATATCAAGTTTTGATCAAAATCTATAAAGCAAATTTTACTTTTCTACCTCCTAGTCTAGTCCGAAAATAGTTATTTATTATACAAGGGAAAAAGTATTGGATTTTAGCTCGAGATTTTGTTGCCATCAACCGACGCAAAGCGGAGGGAAACAAAAAAAAAGAATCTAATATTCTTCACGTGTATAATACACAATTTTTTTCTGTGGCGGGAAAAACGATGATTTAATATTGTGGAAATATTACCATACCTAATTAAAGACAGAAAATCATCGAAGTGAAATTTTAGGTTTTAAACTGGCAGGCTGTTGTATTTATAGCGACAATTAGACCTGCGTTGCTAAGGAAACCTTTAAAGTAATTTGATTTGAAAATTGCGAACTTAGTGGTTGTCTGTAAAAAATGTATGATTTCGAGTTTTCTCTGACTCCACCGGTTTTTTCTGACTCCAAAAATTATTGGCAGCTAAATTTCTATATTTATGCGGGAAAAAAGTTCTCATATTTTCCCGTGGGAAAAAAGTAATTTCATAGAAAGTAATACTTTGTCACCAGAGATAAAACAGAGATAAAATGTCAAACTGTCCTCTGTCTGTGTCATGATTATTTCAGGAACGGATGAAATGATTTTTTCAATTTTGTGGGTTATCGATACTGTTCGTAGATAACACAGATTGAGCATTTCCACTGCTTCTAGTAATTATATATTTTTTTATTTAATATGACCACTGTTCTTTGTCTTGGCAGGCTGAAAAATAATGAATGGTCACACGAGTTGATGAAACTCTTCATATATTCGATTCAGTTCATTTGAAGAGTGGTGGGAAAGTTGAGCGAGTGGATAAACACCAGATTTTTGAGATTGAAAATGGCCAAATTTTAATGTTCATGACCTGTAGGTACTATCGTGTCCAAGTTTAGTTAAAAGAAAACGACATTATAATGTGTCCAATGGAATTAAGATTTTCCAAATGGCAGCGCTCAAACCTTGAAAAGAATATCAAACAAAGTCGACGGCTTGTAGCCAGCGGATAGATAAATCTAACAGTTTTCAGGGTTCGGTGGAAATGGAACCCTACTAAGATGCCACTGTCTGCTCGTCCGTCTGTCATTGGGCTCTATCTAATGAACTTGCGAGATGACTTTCTCAGTTGTGTATTACTGTTGCCGCTTCAACAATAACAAATACGTGCGCCCGTCTATCTGTCAGTGTCAAGATTATCTCAAGGATGGATGGACGACCGATACTGTTGCTTTCTATTTTTTTTTTCGTTGAGTGCGAATGGCTCGAGTATATTGCGTGAAAATGGCTCTAAGGATTCAAATTCAACTTGAGAAGCCTTGACTATCCTTTTGAAGTTTTCTATTTTAGTTATAACAACAAATACTAAATCCGTCTGCGTCCACTGTATAACTCTTCTGAAAAATGTTTCAAACAAAAGTTTTGGCTACAGATCGTATCTATTAGTTGAAGATATGTGTACAGGGTGGAGATTTTAAATGGAAGGCTGCTTATGGCGGCCCTGTGGAAATAAGATTTTTCTAAAATCCAAAAATACGTCCTCAAAGATTGTTTATGGAATTCGCTATCGTCATGTAAAAAATTAGTGGACACCACTTGTGGCACCTCTTTGGAAATCTTATTGAAAAAGAAATTTGTCGATAACATTTTTTTGACATCTGTCAAACCATGTGTCAGAAATTTACCAAGAACTGATTCTTAGCTATTTAATGAACAATATCATTAATAATAACATTAATACTGGAATGTGACCTTTTTAGCGTAACATTTGTTGAAAATGTGCCCCATTAACCTGTTGGCACCGACCCAACCGTTGGAGAACCCTTCCCAAAACTTCTGGTGTGATTAAACATATCTCTGCCCATCCATAGGTCTGTTGACATAGACCTTAGTTTTTAAATCGCCCCATAAATAAAATTCTAAGATTATACCTTATATCCGGGAATCTGGGAGGCCACTCTATAAATGCTCGCCATGCTATCCACCTATTTGGAAATGCAGCATTTAAGAATTCCCTTAGGTACATTTCTTGCAAAATGGGGAGAAGCTCCATCCTGCTGAAATAATATCCTTCTATGTAGATTTCCATCATTGGGGAATTTTCCTTGAAGTTCTGGTATTAAAAATGTTTCATGAAAAATTAAATACAGGTATCCATTTAAATTATTTAGAAAACTGGAAGACTTAAAGGCAAGAGGTCTACCATCGATTGGGTCTATGCCAACAGGTTAATGGGACACATTTTCAACAACTGTTACGCTAAAAAGGCGACATTCCAGTCATTAATAATGTAATTGTTCATTAAATAGTTAAAAATCACTTTTTAGTAAATTTTTCACACATGGTTTGACAGATGTCATTTTTTTATCGCCACAAGTGGTGTCTTCTAACTTGAAAAAGCACAGTTGTTTAGGGCTGTGCCCCCAATTTGTTTACATAACGGAAGCCAATTCCATAAAAAAAATCTTTGAGGACGTATTTTCAGATTTTGGAAAAATCTTAAAACTAGGGCCGCTATAAACAGCGTTTCATCTAAAATCCCCACCCTGTATTTTCACATTTCTGAGGATTTTTTAACACTGTCCTGTAGCCATTTTGAGAATATTATATTTGCCCATTTGAACTTGATACCTCTATCGTGTCAAAAAATTTCGTTATATCCTTTATAATCTTTTAAACCCTTTTTTGGACTACTTTGTAAAAATCCCGATGGCCTGTAGTCAGCGGAAGGAAAATTTCTCAAAATTCATTGAATTGAAATTTCAACAACTTTTTCATTGGTATAAGTACATGTTATTACATAAAATTGCCGTATGTTTCATAACCTTGCGGTTAAAGGTTTTAATTTTGGCTGTTGTGTATAAAGTATACAGGGTTCGCGTTCCACCTCAAGGCAGAAAATTTTTATTCGCCCAATTCTTTTCAATAAATACCTATACTATAAATTTTTTTAATCAGGGTCTGTATTAAGGTCTCCAGAAAATGTACAATTACATCAAATTTATATAGAGTGTTCATGTTTTATCAATATTTCTTATTTTTTCTTTATTAATTTTTATTTTTTTATCTGTGCATTTTATGGAAAATTGTTTCGAACAAAAGTTGTATGTACTGATTATATCTATAACCTAAAATTATTTTTGATGATATTTTTTACTCTACGGCTCTTTTTTGATAATTTTTTTAAATGTTTGAACGGTCGCCATTTTGAAACTACTTACCCGATATTGCCCAATAATGAACTTGGCCGAGATATTTGAGAGATTGATTTTTGTAGCAAATTTGAACTTGATACCTCCAAAACTGCGACCTCTATCGTGTTGACAAATCTCGTAATATCCCATATATATATATATATATATATATATATAAACTTTTGAACCAAATGTTTTTTTGGACTAACTTACAGATATATAACATCATGCCGTTGAATTTTTTTCGAAATTCAAAAGTGTGAACGATCGCAATAGGTACATTTCTATAAGAAATTTACCTAAAAGAGATGAAGAACCTTTTCCAAATTAAATTTGAGGTAATTTCTGTATGGATAAAAGGAGGACATTATATAAATCTCGATAGTTTTGATCCATAGGTGAAATTTACAAATTTTAAAAAACAACTTTTGAAACTTATCTCAATATCAATAACCACAATGTAACAACATTCCCCCTGCATTAAACGATCTCTTATGAATTCCCTTACAAATTCAATGTAAATTCTTATTCTCTTTTAAACGACCACCAGTTTACACACCAACATTAAATTCTTCCATACGGTGGTCGAATTAAGAAGTTTCAATGTATTTATTTATACCTATTCTTTTTATTATAATTATTTTTTTATTCATGTCATTTGGACTAGTAGATGTAGAATAAAACACAAGTATACAAATAAATTCAAAAGTTTTATTTGTGAAAAAACAATAATTCAAATAACATTTGTAACTGCTCGTTAAATAAATTTGCCATATTTATTTTGATGTTTGATGTACAAAATTGGTTTCAACACATTTAATATATAATATTCTTATAAGGGCACCCATTTTTTCAAAATAAAAATGTGTCCCCTTAAAAACAGTAATTCAACTTTTTCGAACAATAATTTTCCAGCAGCAGTAGTAATAATTATAAATTTCGATACATGAAATCTGAATTTTCCAACAAAAACAATACTTAGAATAGACTAAGTAAAGGGAGATAATATAATATAATTAAAAAAAACAACTTTTAGGTGCCGAAATGCTTTCGTTTCAGATTCTGTCATTATTAGAAATCAATGTTAAGAAAACGTAAAAATTTAAGGCACCTTAGTATCTACCAACAAGCACCACTGTGTTGCCTAAAGATTCAACAAATACAACTCGTAGGCATATACAATTAAAATATATATATATATTATATATATTGTGTGATCGAGAAAATGGTGGTGCCCCGCGTACGTACAACCTGTTGGTGTTGCGATGCGATAATTTTTTCAAAATGTATTTATTCCACATTTTTCATTTGCTTGATTTTGGTCACAATTACAATTTCTGAAACACATATGCATATTTAATAGTGAAAATGACTCAAGGTTCGGATCTCTTTTGCCATCATCATTTTTTTTTGAGTTCAATGTATAAGAGATTACATTTCAAGAATAATTAAATTTCCAATGTTTTTGGAAAAAATGTATCAGAAACTGGAATATCAAGTTTTCTTTTTTCTTTCAATAAATTGCATAGTTATTATGCACATAGACAATGTTATGCCTAATGGAACAAGTTCGCTAGTTCACGCCCAGCATGAACATTCTATTCCGTCTTCCATACGATTTGTATAATGTATATATATAACATTATTATATATATATGACAATATGATAAACAAAAAATTTCGCGTCTAAAAAAATATTTATATATGGAATGAAGTATTTATTTATCTTATGTAGATTACTTCAATTGGGATCCACCAAGTGAGAACAAAAAAATATATATATTCCGTCATCAGGGTTAATATTTCATAGTTGTCAATGAATGCGAAACCAGCGCCAACTAGTGTAGAACATCATAAAATATCTAGGATCAGTTTGGGAACACAGATATACGTTTTCTGTTTGCAGAAATAAGTTTTTATATGATTCTTTATATCTCTATTAGAGATAAAATAATTTTGTTGACGAGAAACTGGTTTTAGATCATAAAATGTGCTAGAAATCTATCGAAATACGTACCTGCAGGAGTTCAGAGATTACAGTGAAGTATTGTGAAGTGTTTAATGAGAACGCTACAAGAATATATAACAAAATATTTATGTAATATTTTGTTTTGTAAATCTTGCTTGACGAAATCATAAGTGACTTTAATTCAACAATCATTCTTTTTTCCTTCCAGTTTATTTCCAACTGTAGTTTTATAATATTTTGAACATCAATGAAGAAACTAAAATTTACCCTGATGACGGTACCCAAGTTCCCAAAACCATGGCATGTAAGTAATTAATATATTCTCATTTGACGGATCAAATTGAACAAGAACCTGGTGAGGTAAGGAGATTACTAATATAATTAGCATAATATAATGAATTGAGAATATTACTTTTTGGACCTAGCTAAACAAAAAGAGAAAAATATTCATACATTATGATCAATGTGTGTATGGGACATTCAATATCATTGAACGCCTGCGCTTTTCTGGATAAATAGTTCACATAAAATGAGATAATACGTGATGAGAAAAAATTGCGACATTTTGTAAAAAATGCTAATATATATAATATACTTTCCTACTACATACGGTATATCTTACACAAACGCAAGTCGAATTATTTATAACGCGATCTTCTATATATTAGTTGTGGAAAATTTGAATGACGGTAGTTAATAATCTTTTTTTTAAGAATAACAATCAACAAAACTAAAAATATAACAAAAAAAAATAACAATTTTATCTGGCGACGTAGGCTTTTTCTTCGAGTTTTCCGTTCTTATTATTGCTCTTGAATAAATATAAAAATATTGTATATCGGGTATATCGTATGATTTGGCCAGCAAAAAGTAATGGTCATTTTTATCATTCAAATATGATCTATTTTCCCTTTTAATCTGTATTAATGATACCTTTTGGTTTTAGATGTTTCACTGTTGTTTAAAAGTCCTACAAAAATGAGTCAATCACCAGAAAATTATCAGTCTTTTTTCACGAATTATCATTCCACCAGTCCATGATGTATTTAGTGTTTTTGGGACTGCATAGTAGGTCAAATGTACCCATAAACGACAATCAACAATGTAATCAAAATGAAAACTACATCAGCGACTTGAATGCCGAGTAGGTCAAATGTACCACCGTAAATGTTTTGTACAGATTTGGCACGTATTCGGTTTATCAGCTATGCATCCGTTAGCTTGATCGGGGTAGATCAAAAAATGTACCTCAAACGTTAAATGCGCGATTTTCACACCGTATAGTTGCTTTCTTTTGGATTATTTTGTAGCAGATTTGCCTTAACTTACTTTCAAAGGCATTGGTTACTCTACTCACCACAACTATCAAATACGATATCCCTTGTAAAAATCATTATTTAATGACTCAAAAAACCTACGTCACCAAACATACGGACCAAAATGTGTTTGTTTTTGTTTGTTGTTATTACAACTAAACGGAGAGCATAATCCGGGAGGGACAGCATATGAAACCGTCCGATGCGTGAAAGAATGGGACATGAAGACGAGATGGTTAAAAATGGAGGAGACAGACAGGGATGAATGGGTAAATGGGAGACTCCTGTGTCTAATTAACATAATAATGAAAAATCCTCCCTAGAGCGTTGTTGTCGCGGCGGCGATATCATTAAGCGTCCGTCGTGTGTTGATTGCTGTAGTTGATGATGCTGCTCCTGATGCCACCACCCCTAGCGCTAGGGATTGGGGCCATGGGCTTGGGCTGGATGCTGGTGCATCAGAATGGGCATCGGATGTTGGGCATGATGATGATGTTGGGGATGTTGTTGTGGTGGTGGAGGCGGCGCCTGTTGCAGATACTGCATACCCTGCATCATGTGCGCCTGCGCTGGGATGAGCGGGTACATCAGCGGGAACTGGTGATGGCCCTGGAAACATCAGATGACATGATGATCAATATTGTTTAATATTTCGGTTTTAAATTGATAAAATAAAGTTTATGGGGGAAGCTTAGTGCGATTTGAATATATTGAGAAACAAGTCATCTTTGGCATCTTTTACATATATTTTTTTGAATTTTTATTGATCTAAAATTCAGCATTTAAATGAAAACAAAATATTTGACTGGGGAACATTCACTAAGGTTACATCGTAGACTCACATCGTTCAAATGTATAGAAAATTCTTGCTAACTTTGAAAAAATGTTTTTTTGCACTTAAAAATATTCGAGAAACTTGTACACCAATTATAAAGATTCTTAAATTTTGAGTTTAAATGCTAAATTGTGGATTTTCCCAGTATAAAAATTAAAATACAAAAAGACTGGGGTTGACTAGGCTAGGTTCATATAGCTGCAATGATATTTATTCAATAAACATGGACAATTCTTATGACAATAGTGTATATTTTTTGTTTTTGTCGTTCAAGAATTGGGGTATTTTTAAATCATTCCGTATAATATTCTAAATAATATACTTGTCGGGTCCACAAACAATATAATTAGATGTTAACCCGTTGATTTCTCCTAAATTCAAGAATTTTGTCCAGACGAAGAAAATAAACATTCTCGAAAACATGGCTGAATTTAGTAAATGACTGCATCTTTTCTATCAAATATTGAACAAGTCAAGAATCCAAAATCAAACAACAAATACCTACTATTCATTCAAATAAAATTATCAAAAAAGTCAATAACAACCAAAATGATAGAAAACATTTTGATTTTGAGTTATCAATTTCAAAAAATCATCGGAATCTGTCTCATGCAGGTAGTTTTCAGTTTCATTATAACTAAATATTCGAAGCGTCATTAACAAATCCTGAAAGTGCAAATACTTAGCAGATCTTTAAATCTTTAAAATCAGTATCACTATGCCTTAGCAGTTGTTGTTGTCGATACTGGTGGATGTTCACTACTAATATATAGTCCATAAATTAAAGAAAACGGCCTGCATTATAATTCATATCCACACCATAAAAAGCTTAAATTAAGGTAAACAAATTAAATGGATGGCCCTTTGAAGACAAAAAGTTCATATGAATGTTAGGTTAGGTAAAAATGTTTGTTATGCTAGTGAGTTTTAAGATGTTTTTCTCCTGCCATTTTTGAGTTATTGTACCGTAACTTAAAAAAGTAGACATTCTGTGTAATAATAATACAAATAAAACTCATTGTCTAAACAGAGATTTGAATTGAGGTGTTTTGGAGAGAAATCAATTCCGTAAAATAAGAAGAATTTGTAAATTAAATAAAAAAATCAGTACCAGATTATTGTAGAGCAAGTAAAAATAACAAGTTATGCCAATTTTGTGATTATCACCTGTAGAATTTTTGGAGATATGATAAAATTTAGATTTTCTTTGCACTATATATCGAAGTCCAAGATAATTAGCCCTAACATTCGTATGAACTTTTTTTGTCACTAGATCACCCGTTCAATTCACTAACCTTAATTTAAAATCATGTACCTGATTGGATGATTCGCGATTTTAATTGTATATTATATTGTCTGTGGACTGTTTTGCATAACTACATCAAGGATACTGCAATATTTATCAACAAAGCAACACAATTTTATCATTCCACGGATGTCAAATACTAAATTAATTATTATAATTCAACATGCCAATAAATACAAAAAAATATATATATTCTTCAAGCACATTTTTCTACTCAAGCTATACAAAATATAAAATAAGAAAACTTTATCTATATATATATATATTTACTTAGTGGTGGGATAAAAATATTGCAATACCTTATAGATACGGCCCCATACTTTCGGCGGCCTTGACTTTTGAGCGAAATAAAAATGTGGGAGAGAAAGAGAGAAAAAATAAAAGTAAATAAATAAATAAATGAAAAAAAGTATATACGTACATAGAAGTTGGTTGTATCTACCTGTGGCGGGGGAGCGGCCGCACACTGTTGTTGCTGCTGTTGTTGTTGATGGTGGGGTGGGCCTTGCTGTTGTTGTGGTGGTCCCCCCTGTGCCGCCGGATTGTATTGTGGAGGCGGTTGTTGTTGGTGTTGAGCCGGTGACGGTGTTTGCGATTGGTGTGGCGGTTGATGGGGAAGGTACTGTATCTGCGAACGAAATAAAATTGACGCTCAATTGGAGACTTTTAAACAAGGAAGCGTATGTCAAAATAGCATTTTCGATTGGATATCGGAAGGCAAGTGATGGTGGAAGCTGCTGCATTCCAAATTGTGATTAAGTGAGGATATGGATATAAGAGTTTTTGTATCTATTTTAATTTTTGGAATCTTCCATAGTAATCGACGTTGGATCACCTTTATTTTTTCGATACATTATCATCACATTTGTCTTACCTGTGTGGCTTGTGGAGGCGGCTGATGTTGATGCGGTGGCGGTCCACCAGCTGCCGCAGCCGCCTCATACATACGAACAGCATGATGCACGGGCTGATAGGCCGCCGAGATGGCGGCGGCTGCTTGATTCATTGCCACAGCCGCCGATGGGGGATAGATGAATTGTTGTAGGGGCGCCGGTGCCAACAGGGGTTGTCCAGTGGCGGCGGCCACTTGCATCTGTGATGCCATGTCTGTACGCATGCCACCCATTGGCACTAGGAATACAAAATTACATCAGTTCAGATTTGTCTATTTATTTCAATACTAATCAATAAAATCTTTCTGCTCCAAAAAGAGTCATCAGATTATTTAAGTAAAGACATGCGTTGATATTTTCCCATATCTACATGATTTCCAAACGACACTCTTTTGACTTGTTCAAATTATTTCCATGTTATCTGATCGGAACAAGCGACTGAACCAATTTGGACACAACTTTCATTAACAGTTAGATGAGTTTTCAGAGTAATCTAACTTATTTTATACAATCTCACACGTATGGAATCATCATGAAGTAAAAAATCTTTATAATTTTCAAGAAATCGAGCCGAAAATTTTCCGGCTGATTCATTTTTGAGTGAGAAAATAAATACTCACGTCGCTTCATTCTATTTTGTTGTGGCTGTGGGGGTGGTTGATATTGTGGCTGACTGGTCATCACGTGGTACAGTGGCATCATCACCGGCATCTGTGGCTGCACCACACCCGGACCACTAACACTAGCTGGAATGTAGGGGCTATGACTGGGTGTTTGTGGGGTGTGTGGTCTACTTGCAGATGGCGTACTTGGTGATCTAGATGACAAAACAGAAAATAATAATATAGTTGGTATTCGTCAAACAGGAAGTCTCATTTTGATCTAAAAATAACTGGTGGAATTTTTATTATTTTTCAGCGATGACAGTAGATATATAAAAATGTATGAACATAAGAATCGATGAAATAATAGACGAATGGAGAATATCTAACAAAATCTGAGTGCAAAAAATGTCGGCCCTTCATTCCCGTGAAGAATACATTATTTCTTAAACTTCTTTGCTCTACAAATTCAATCTGAGGGTTTTAATATTTTGTTATATTTTTATATTTTAGATATTTTTTTCAATCTGCTAAATTTATTTTAAAAGCTTTCTTACCGTGGCTGGAAAGGTTTAGCAGCCGGATTCAGAACAAACTCCTTGGCATTGGGATTCAATTTGGAATTCTTGAGCGTATTAACAACCTTTTCGACATTGGGATCCTGTTGTTGCTGTTGCTGCGGTGACAGCGCTTGCTGTGGATGTGGTGGAGATGTAGTTTGCCGTGGACCACCTGCTGACGGCATTGTTGGCACCACTGGTGGCTTGTTGCTGTTGCTCGGATGGACAGCAGGCGGAGGAGGGGCACTGTTGTTTTGCTGCTGCACCAAAGATGGAGGTTGTTGCGGCAGCCCCGGATCAGCCACCGGTTGTTGAACTTGTGCAGGTGGAGTTTCCACCACCTGTTGCACTTGCTGCGGTGGGGCACCGCCTTGCTGTTGCTGCATCGGGGCAAGCTTAAAGTCTTGCGCAAACGCGTGCAGCTCCTTGACGACATTATCTTCACCTCTGTTGGTGTGGTGTTGAATTTGCTGCTGCTGCTGGTGATGATGATGTTGATGATGGTGATGTCTTTGCTGTTGTTCTTCTCGAGGTGGTTTTTGTTCAGTATGTTGTGGTGGAGATGGCCCTGTTGCAACAACAGGGGGTTCTGACATGCCACCACCACCTCCTCTGGTGTATTGCTGTTGATTGCCGTAGCGGTGCATCCGTTGTGGAGGACCGTTAGGGGCACCTTTGCCTTCACCATTCATCTGTAAGGACATAAGTTTTAGTCTCATTTCTACCATACTCATGAAAAGAAACTAAATTTGACACTGAAATGTTATGATATATTCTTTATTTACAGTTCGGTAGCAGAGCTAGACCAAATCAAACCTCATAAATCTAACATATTGCGCGTTGAAATTATCGCATTCTTCTGACAGAACTGCCCTTAAACTCTTTCTTTATTAATTTTCCATTGATTGAACTAAACAATAACAAGTTTTTTATCGTTTTCTCTTCATTAGAACTATATTGCTTTAAAATGTAAAGTATAAGCAAAGATTGGAAATATAAGAGTCTATACATTTTAAATAAAGTTTGATTTTTCACAACATGAGAAGATTATATTAATATTTCATAGAATGATGAACGTCTTCATAAATTGATATTTAGATTATGGTTCAATTCTGATCACTCAGACTTCGTGCCAGTAATATTTTAAATCTACAAATGCTCTTACCTGTGGCTTATTGGAGTGTTGTTGCCTAATTTGCGCCGGTGATGGCTGATACTGTTGATGGTGATGCGGAGGAGTGTGCGCATGGTGTGGCCTGCCATGCCCATGGTGATTGGGTACTGGATGTGAGGACTGTTGTTGTTGAGGAGGTTGCTGAGGCTGCTGTTGCTGTTGTAGAGGCTGTGAAGGTGCAGCTACTACCTGCTGTGGGGGCAGCGCGTGTTGTTGCACAACTTGTGGTGGTTGCTGTGGGGACTGCTGCACCACCACCGTCGATGACTGTACGATGTGATTGTGGACATGAGGCGACGGCTGCTGTTGTTGATGTTGTGGCGCCTGATGAGGGTGCTGTTGATTCTGGGTAACTGGAAAATGGTTCAAAAATAATAAAATTAAAGAAATAAGCTCTATATGGTATAATTTCAAATAAAGCAAGTAACTGTAAGTAATGTGTTGAAAAAAAAGAGTCAAGTTCAAATCGGAAAATGGTTCCATTTTTTTAGTTTTCCTTGTAGAATGTGTAAACTATACTTTTGCATTGCGAAAAATCATTAAAATACAATATATAAAATAGTATACAAACAAAACTGAAACTCTAATATATGTTAAATCGACAAGAAAATCTCTTATCTTTTATAAGCACTTTATAACTATTCCAGAGAAAATATTTATCTAGGTATAGCATAATATGAATAATGGATATTTTTAACCGACTTCAAAAAAAGGGGTATACAATTCGGTTATATGTTTGCTTTTTATCATTTTTTATGTATGTCTGTTCGCGCGTTTTGCATGGTAAACGTTCTCCGATTTTGATGATTTTTGATTCATTTGAAAGAGAAGAAATGAGAAATGGTCCCATTTTTAGAAAAACTCACATAAGAAACCTCCTTCCCTATAATAAGCATCCCCGAAGGGGTTGGAGGTGGCGTTTTTTCGTGAAAATCGAAAATCTGAGAACTCAAAATTAATGATGCGACCATTTTCGGAAATGTTCGAATTGAACCTTTTCTCAAAGTAGTTACTGTTTTCGCGTTACAGTAGTGGTAAGTCCAAAATATGTGAATTTCCAATGCGATGTTTTGAGATCTCGGAATAATAAGATAAGCTAAGAATATACAAGGGTAATAGAATAAGTACTATCTTCTCAGATATTAGTGAACGTTCAACGATTTACATGACTAATGTTACACCCAAAAGTATGAAATAAATATTTTTCACAAAAAATTGGACCGACTTTATTAGTTGATGCACTGAAAAATACAAAATAATATTAATTCTATAGGTGCTATTTTTTTGAAAAATGTCAAGATCAAACGATGCTGAATATTATCTTTACGCGGAAAAGTTTGATTATTTCTAAAAATGTCCAATTTAAACATTTCCGGATATGGGATTTTGTTTAATTCTGCCGTCTCGGATTTTCAATTTTCTAGAAAAATTGCCCCCACCACCCCCTTTGGGAGAAGTTTTGGAGGGAAGGGGCAGGTCTAATGTTGATTTTTTTTCAATGGGACCAATTCTCAATCCTTCTTTTTCAAATAAAAAAAAAACAAAATCGGAGCACGTTTTCTATGCAAAAGGCGCGAACAAACATTCAAAAAGCATATATACGGTCGAATTGAGAAACCTCCTCCGTTTTCGAAGTCGGTTAAAAATGCGTCCCTTTTTATTATTATTAAGTTATTTTTTTGCATTGGATTCGTTTTTTTCTATACTGAGGCTAATGTTATGAGGTTTCTTTTTTTCTTCGAGTTTGGATGGTCTTCCAGATTGTATGCGGTTATTACCTTTCAAGTCCCCTATCTTTTCTTGGAGCTACAGTCGCGACAGAATAACAAATTGTGCGATCATGAGGAGCGTTGACAATAACTGACTGAAATGGGTTAGATTTTCTAATAATATGCAACTTGCAAATTCTATACCAATATGATAAATAGATTAGAATTTGTAACTATTTTTTTAAAACAAATACAACTCGATTTCAGTCACCGCCGTGACTGAATCGGTATAGGAAATTTAAATTCGCGTACTCACCAGATGGTACATGAACATTGTTTTGATGTGGCGATGCATGGGCAGTGGGATAGGTCATCGGTGGTCTAGTATCTTTCGGTGATGGTGTGTTTTGGCTGCTACTGCTACTCTGACTTGGCGCTGGTGGAGGGGTACTTCTAACCAGTTTGCCAATATTTTGGTTTTTCCGCTTGGATGGTGGTATATATTTACCTGAAAATAATAATAATGTATGAACAAATAAAAAAGTAACAAGAACAACGACTTAAATACAAATGGAAAGTGCATATTTAAATCATACTTCAGCATCGCTCAATGGTCATGATTTGACCATTTATATAATTTCTCAAAGCTACTTGATGACGTTATCAACTGTATTTTAAATTATTAATTTCTTTAGAATTACCAGTTTAAGCAACTTTTTTACCTTTTTTGTTGCGTTACATGTTCACTGAGTTCATAGAAGACGTTTTATATGCAAAGGTGAATACATTCATTTGAGAAGATTTGTGAAAAATATTTCAATGAATTCGGCAGGCCAAATAACAAAAAAACCTTTAATAATTATTCCACTTGCATCTGTAGAAATTTAAGCCTTGATAACAGTACTATTTAAATGAGTGAAACAAAGTGAAATTGAGAATTGTCTTAACAACAATTCAATGATTACTTCTTACCAAACGGTTTGACTTGAAAACAGAAGTTCTGAAATATCTCGGATGATATCTACTTAGATTTTTTCAACATTTGTTATGTTTATTGCATTTATTCAGATTCGTGTAGGTATATCTCTCAATACTGCCTAATAAAAAATGTCAAGGCTTCAACAAGAAAACGTATAATCATGACAACACTAACTTTTGGTAAATATCTGGAGTCTGCTCTTATGAACCGAACTTCCATTTTATTATAAAATACAATTAATTTGGTAACCAAATAATGTTTACCATTTCACAAGTTTAAACGCAAACAAGTTGTTATATCATAAGTTATAAGGAGGAAATATGTGACAGGCATGAGTGACGTCATCGGAGCTGTAGGTTCGGTTTCGCGCGAGAATTTAAATAGGCATTTTAGAAGCACATTTTTGCAATAAATTATAGTACTTTGATTTTTCAATACGTTTGTGGTCTGTTCTACAACAAAATTCTTTAACATGAAACCAAGACATCAAAAATAATTATATTGCCTTTTGTCTATTCCATGGCAAACTATGGAGGATTTTTTACAGATCATTACTATCAACGCTTGAAACATAATCAGTTTAGTGTCATTTTACTACGTACTTTGTTATTTCAGTGTTCCCATACCATATTCCTAACCCCAAACTTAATATTTACCATTAGTGCTAGCCTGGTCCTGTTCCCTTGGTGGCCGTGTCACAGCCGCAAAAGCCGCCTCCTCATCGCCATCCTCCAATTCAGCTCGAGCTCGACTTTGCGGCTGATTCTCAATCTCCATGGCAATTGCTTCAGCTCTCGCTTCTGCTTCCCTATAATCTGCAGAATCGGCTCTCCTTACCAACGGCACCGTGTACTGTCGCAGGGTGTGATCAAACGTTGTTTGCACCCCGTACTCCTGCTCATTGGTGCGGAACATGTCGTCAGCATCCCAGCCATTGGATGCTGGATCCAGGTCCAGGGAGCTGTCAAGACCGTTGGATGTAACTGCAGATCCTCCGGTAGGATCCCAAGGCTCCAGTTCACGTTCTTCGAGTTTCGAGGCTCCTGAAGAAAAAAAATATATTTAGAAAACATAACAGACAAAAATTATCATAGTTTACTTACCATTTAGTCTTGCAGATATGGCAGTATCCGTTTGAAATGTATCTCTTGTGGGGTATTCTAAGTCAATATCTTTAGCCACCATCGTCAGGATATCACACGCTTTGAAGATAAGCTTGTCAACGCAAGAGTCAGCTTGAATTTGGGAATTGGGGCTGTCTGGATTATCGACTTTAGCAGCTACCTCTATTACTACATCGAAATTGCTTGAGAATGTTTTGAATACTCCTACAAAAAAAACATATTTTGAATAAAACATATCATCATCATACAATTAATAATTATTTATTACTTACCTTCCCAAACGGAACCAGAGGCTGTTTGAATACGAACAACATTGCCTACTTGGCTTGTAGCTGCATGCATAAAATGTGCATTATTGTAAACTCCTTCAGCTACAATAGATCTAGCTCTGGGTGCCCTACAATTTACATTATATTAGCTTACAACACGAATATGGTATCACAAATCAAGCTTTTGTTTAAGAATGAATAATTAGAATATGTCTGTAGAAACAGACTTGAATCTTCAATATATTAACATCCATAATACAAAGATTCAGCAGAAACGGCTTACATAGTAACAATAAATTAATATAATAAAAGATGATGTATATTGAATAGCTCGATAAATGAGAAATAAGTCTTTTCCATTTCCATTCAAAAGTCAATAATGAATTCTATTGTATCTTGGTGTTAGAGTTCATGTACGATTGACAGACAGGAAATTAGTTTAAATGGCCCATAGTGCCTTTAAATCTTTAAATGAATGAGTGTGGTTAAATTTTGATGATGACTAACATGTAGTTCAATTAGCTTCACGTAGATTTTGAGAGAAATACTGATAAAAAAAACATTCAGCTAGAACAAGGTCATTTAATTGATATAAAATAGCATATATTAGCAACAATACAAAACACGATAAAAAAATAATAAAAACAAGAATGATTTGACAACAAGATAATGCAAATGTCTTGACTCTAGATGAGAATCAAAACGGTTGTCTGATTCTTGTTGTCATTTCAGTTTTGGAAAAGTTGACTAACCTTACAGAGCCTCCACGATTCTTCCTTTTGTTGTTCTGCATATCACCGCTACCGTAATGGCCGGGATCCCTGTTTCTCGTCGGTACCGGAATTTTGATATATTTTTGATAGACACTTTAAAAAAGAACACGAGGTTTCCGTAAAACCTAACAAACGATATAGGTAGGTATGACCCGCTCACTAACAAAGATTCGACTGAATAGCCAAAATACAAAATGGCCTAATGACGTAACCGCGAAAGGCTTTTTCTTTTGTTTAAAAGATCACATTCAAGTGATTTCTCCTGTATAGCATCCAGGCAGTGACGGTATGCCTGTTTATATTGTTTTCCGCTTGCGAACTGTTCAACAGATAGATATATTTTCGATTACACACAAATGTTTAGCAAGCATTTGCGGGTAAATGTCTGTGTCAATTTGACAACATCTACGGCGCTTGCGCATTGAACCGCCATTGCACCTCTCTACACTTTTATTGCACTTGTTTTGTATGGCGGCAAATTTGGATAATTGGAATAATCGATAATGCAGAGTTTGCGTGACGTCAATGAATTGAAATACGTCCTGTTTTGGGTCAAAATTAATCCTACTCCGGCTACCTGTTGTTTTGTTTGTTCTTCAGGCCTATTAAATTGACATTTTTGTCAACAAACTTGAGATAAGGTGAGTTGAGCTTGAAAAGTTGTTTTGTTTCGGTTGTTTACAATTATCCCGAGCGTTTTGTTTATTAGATTCCAACATATGTCAGACAATGGTTCACTAGCAAATTAAGGTACTTTCATTAACTTCCCTCATCGAAATGTGGATGATGTTTATTTTCCAAAATAAATGTTTTGTCTATAGTTACACGACTTGCCTACCGCTCCCAACTAAATTCCGAATATGAAAATCGTCCAATAGAGTCGTGCATTTTTTCAGAGTGCAGAGACAAAGAACTGTGATCATATTACATTTTACGTTATTTACGTTTAACCAGAATATGTTAATAAAATTTATTTGAGCACAAAATTTTTTCTTACTGTTTTCAGAGATGCATCTTATCGACAGACATATATTGCTTAAATATGATTTTTTTTATTTAGGAACTGTTTAAACCTGAACATCTGTTGAAACCGGATACAGAAAATTTTACATAATCTTTCCTCACTATACTTGGGATAGCGGTAGAAAAGTAGAAATAAATGATACAGTGATCCGAAATTTCTATAAATGTTTTCCTAAATAAATACTACAATTATATAAGTACTGATTATTTCAATATTTAATGAATAGTTCCTATTGAGTATATGCATATATATCATTAGTTACAAGGTAAATAAAGTTAAAATGTTAAATCATCATATAAAATTGATCTTGGTTTTTCATTGAATACCTTCAAGAAGAATATTGCCTAATGAGCAACAAATTTCATTTTAATGAGTACTGTGAAGATGAAATTACTTTTGAGTAATATAAGCAAGATAATAAATTGAGATTAAGCATGAATATTATATAAATTTTTAAAATTATACAAACAGCCCGCATTAACTTTTCAAATCATTTAACAAATAAATGACCAGCTTAAGGTTCACCATAAACCGATTAGCCAACATGAATTTGAAAAATTTATATTTTTAACTTACTGTTGAGACAGATCGTTTGTGAATCATTTGTGAACGTTTGTGGCGCGTTTGTATTTTTGTGACTTAATATTCAATGAGTTATAAGATTGTTAAATTAACATCGTTTAGCTAACACGTCTTGAAAATAGACCTTACGTTCTCTATTTTTTACTCAATTTATCAGAAATCGTTTATGTAACACAATAATTATAATAATGAAATCGTTTGAGACTCTTTATTGTTTTAGGAAAATCTAAATTGATTTCAAAGTTCTTACGTTTAGGCAACTAAATATACATCACTGTTGAAGCGTCAATAAATATAATTTGTGTGTAGGGAACGTCACAATAAAAAATAATATTAATTCTATTGGTGCTGGTACTTTTGAAGTTGGTGCCAAAAGTCTTATATCTAACTAAAATTGCACTTAATAATAATTTTTTTTTCAAATTTTTATATGGGGTTCTTGAGAATTGTAAGCATCCTTTTGTAAAATGTGGTATTTCCTTTTTATTACAGATGGCGCCAAGAGCACCCAATAATAATCAATTCAAATATCCAATGGATAAAATGTATTCTAATCCTGAAAATAGAGCAGCGGAATACACGGCTCCTCAAAATCACAAACAACCCAGATTTCTCACACGTTTCGACATACTTATCTTACTTATAATGGGTCTACCCTTCCTGCTCTATCTGCTCACCTATATTGAAACAATATCATGGAACTTGAGTGCCCTTGGTCGACTATTTATGATCAAATACATCGTCTACTTTGATTGGAGCTATTTAAAAAACAAACAATGCCTGATTAATAACAACCGATGGAAACCACCAAATGATGCCTACGATTGTGGTACATGCGAAACACTAAAAAACATCAACGTCTACCAGGAATTGACCAAGAAAAACCTGGAAGATCAATACATAAAGCGCGATATACCTGTCATTATTGATAAACATTTAAACGATTGGCCCAAAGACTCATCTTTTATTGATGAACTTAAATATGACAACTATTTTTTCTATTCATACCCATGCAATTTGTCTACGAATGTGCTGAAAGGGAAAACATTTATGGGAGAGGTGCTGGAGCAAGTTAACAAATATGAAGAGTTTTATGTTCATTTCCAAAATTGCGATTTTGAAGCAATGAAGAGTTTGCGTCGCTACACTTACAAACCCGACATAATACCCAACATTTATTCTCCAACCACGAGTAACTGGTTGTTGTGGAGTAAGGAGTACAACACATCCAACATGAAAAGGTTGCCATTAACAGAGAAGTTGATAATTTTTGGTCAGATTAATGGTAGAACTGATATACAATTGATACCGAAAGGTATTTGCCAATTTGTTTGTTCTGCTCTGAATATTTATGTGGAAAGCGGTGAGATTATGGTAGTGACAGATGCTTGGCATGTGGAATATAGGCCGGGAAGTTTGGAAGAGAATATGGCTGTCATTTTGGAAATAAGAGATTGAATAATGTAAGGCTTACATATTTAGATAACTTTGTGTGCAATGACGAGGACAGAACTGGAAGTGTATTTAATGTAACTTAATTGTAAGTTTAGGTAATTATATTTACATATATATCTATTTAAGATTTAGTTATGAGATTTTGAGAGACTTTGAGATTGATATAAATAGAAGTTTGTGGGTTTGTTTGTTTTTTTTGTAATTTATGGCCCAAAAAAATATACATAACATAATTTTTCATTCCCAAAGAAGAGCTTAAAATATTTGAATTTATTGAATTCTAGTTTTAAACATTTGTAGATTATTTTTGACCGACTTCAAAAAAGGAGGAGATAAACGAATGGGTTGTATGTTTGCTTTCTTATCATTTTTTATGTATTGTATGTATGTATACGATTTTGATGACTTGATTCATTTGAAAGAGGAGAATTGAGAAATGGTCTCAGTTTAAAAAAAAACTCACATATTAAATCGCTTTTTCTCCAATCACCAATCCCGAAGGGGATGAAGGGAAGATTTCTCGCCAAAATCAAAAATCTGAGAACGCAAAATTAAAGATGGGACCATATATCCGGAAATGTTTAAATTGAACATTTTTTCAAAGGAGTTACCGTTTTCGCGTTGCAGTAGTAAGTCCCAAATATGTGAATTTCTAACGCGATGTTTTGAGATCTCTGAATAACAACAAGACAAGCTAAAAATATACACTTAATAGAATAAGAACTATCTTCTCTGGTATTAGTAAACGTTCAACTATTTTCATGACTAATGTTAGGTGCCTACAACAACTAACTAGAACTGCACAATTTCGAAATTTTGAAGTTGTGAAATTGTAGTTAGATAGGTACTTACAAGTTTTTTGGCACCAACTTCAAAATCACCAGCACCAATAGAATTAATATTATTTTGTATTTTTCAACAACAAAGTCGGTTCAATTTTTGCTAAAGAATATTAATTCCACACTTTTGAGTGTAACATTAGTCATGAAAATCGATGAACTTTCACTAATACCAGAGATCTCAAAACATCGCAGCGGAAATACATATATTTCAAACTTTACCACAGTGATAAATCGAAAACCGTATCTTTTTTTGAAAAAATGTTCAATCTAAAAGTTTCCGGATATGGTCCCACCTTAATTCTACCGTCTCGGATATTTGAGAAAAATCGCCCCCTCCATACTCTTTAGAGGCGGTTTTTGGAGGGAATGAAATTTCGGATTTGTGTTTTTCTAAATATGGGGCCATTTCTCTACTTTCCCCTTTCAAATGAATCAAAAAATCATCAAAACGCGCGAACAACCATACATCCAAAGCAAACATACAACCGAATAGTATCCTTCCTCCTTTTCTGTCAAAAATACAAAATAATATATATTCTATTGGTACTGGTGATTCTGAAGTTGTGCATTTTTAGATTGGATATTAATTTGTAAATCCATTTCATATGAATGAATAATAACAAAAGTTGGACATCTAGCGTGAATAAATAAATCATAATTTTGGGTTTAAGTTTTGAGAGAGGTAATAATTAAAAATAAACAAATAAAATTCTAGAGAGATAAAAATATATATTTTTCTAAATACATAGATGGGTACTTAAGAAGATTTCATCGACAATCAAGCCGTTATTTCAAAAGCCACTGAGCAATAAAATATCTAGGGTCTCACTCATACTTTTCACAAAATCTAATTGAAAATCCAAAGTAAAATTTTCACAGAAAACAGAGCAATTTCCTTTACTTTTGATTTACAATCGGTTTTGGATTTAGCTGGCTAGAAGTGAACAATATTCCGAATATAATATGTTTTTGAGAGGTCTTTGAGGTAACATTTTTGAATTAAAAATTAAACAAATTTAAAATTTATTTCTATCTCTATGTCAAAATATTCAATATTTTTGATCACCGTAACATTTGAAATTATCTAGGTAGACATTTATCTCACAAGTAGGTACCTACTTCATCACATATAACCATATAGTAACTATTATTTCCATCAAAATTCCACATTTAATTAATTATATACAAACAAATTATTCAAATTTACTAATTCACTTTTGGCAGTCCTTTCTCATCTTTTCCTCAAGGTCCCAAAATTGCTGCTTTTCCCTGAACTGTTTCCAGGACATTTCGATGAGCTCTTTTTCTGCTGGCAAATCACCACCATAGTCCTTTGGCAGGCAAGTCTTTGGTATCGCTTTGAAGAGTTCCTCTTCGCTTATGCCAGCTGGGTGAATGTGCATCTGAAAATTTTAAAAAGAAAACTTCATAAAAATTGGAAGAAAAAAGAAACCTCTTCGGTATTTCATATGAAAAAAGAATCATCACGTTTACCATGCAAAAGAGGAGAAACAGTTTAAAAAAGCAGACAAACAATCGAATTGTAAATACTTCCTCCGTTTGGGAACTCGCTCAAAAACAGTATGAACCCTTCCATTATATAGCTATGGGCAGGGTAAATAAAAACGTAGAAATTATATCATAGTTACATTCTTATAATGAAACCCTTCCAAGAAGTTGGGACTGGTGTGGTATCAACAAGTAATGTCATAATTATATACAAATTATATGTAACTTATAAAAATGGGAATGTCCCTTGACATGTTTGTAGACGTCAATAATAATTTGATTTGAAAACTCTGTAAAATTGTATAATTGATGACTAAATTGAACTTTCATACGGTACTGCATTAAGAACGATTCTTTGTCGTCGACATATTGCGTTTTATGCGTTCTTCCACTAAACTCAATCAGTTTGATTACCATAAACATAGCATCAGTGTCCCAGACATACATCATGATTTCAAGGTTGTTGCCTCTCATCAGTATGTCGCAGGGTGAAGTGGCATATTTGGCAATCAATCCTAACTAGCTGACCCGTGCGAATCATTCGCATTATAACCTACTTGAATCCCACTTAATTAAAGTACATACCGTATATCTAGTATCGTATATGGTGCGTATTTAGTAGGTCATGGGCAATTTTTCGAGACACGGTTGAGGGTCTGTGTTCTTCCTCTACGTGGTGGTCTGCCTTCGAAAAACGAAAAGAAAACGGTACGCCACTGGTTTTTCTTGTAATACGAAACACTTTTATTTATTTTATAGCACGATTCACGCTTTTCGTATGACGCACAAGTGAAATTTTTGAAAAAAAAATAAAAATCCTTTTTATTGGGCATTTAAGAATTGCTATCTCTCCTTTTCTCGATTTGAACTATACTTATGTATATCTGTTTGCCAGCAACAGCAATTCCATAACAAATTACTGTTTGTCTACCACAACACAAAATTAAATTTTAAATGAATATTATCAACGAATGACAATTGCGACAGCTGACAATAAACAGCGCGACATAACCATAGAGTAATATTTATATACGACGATCTGCCAGAGAGTACCTATATACCAGAGAACAGAGACGTATATATACGCTCCATCCTCGTGCGTAATTCCAGAGACGGATCCCATTGCCCGACATTGTCGTTCCATGTCGAAGATATAGTTTTGATCTTTCTTGAATACTTGAATGAGATAATACAATTAATTAATATTGGATCACACTTGGAGCTTAACAGGCGGCGAAATGTCTGCGTTCTAAGTACGAATTCTAAATTTAAGTCTTTAGACCATATGGGCCCTGAGAAATCGCTGCGAACCGAAAGTAATAAAAACTATTTAATAAATCTGACTATAATCAAGTATAACTTTTATTACCATTATTATTATTTTTTATATTATATTAAAAATACACCTTGTATATGGAATAAGCAGTGAGCGAGCCGACAGAGATGAACATTTTTATGGGCATCTTTCATTGTCGCACCGACAAGTAACCATGATGAGGTAATACAACAGAGTGACGTAACTTTCTGTAGGAGAAAAGAACGCCTTCTTCCACAAGTTACTCCCTGTGTCCAGCATGTCTTCCGTGCACGGGCTTGACATGTCAGTGCCTATTCCATAGCTATATAGTTCAGTGTTCTATAGTGAATTCACTCACTGATTGTTAGGCAGAGGCAGTACTGTTTTTAGTTGTAATTTCACTTCTTCTTTATTAGTATATCATTTTGTTTTCTGTGGTGACCTTTTATATTATTATTATCTTTAAAGTATTTCGTTAAGCGGTAACGACAATCGACTGCAGCCCGCTGTGTGACCAGATCCTGAATTACCAAAGACGCTTTCAAGAAGTGTGACAGTTCTACCACAGCTTACCTAAAATTAAGCAGTGCTTCGACTACAGCGCTGTACGCCTTATTTCTACTTCTACTAAAGCGCTTCTATACCATACCGGAGTTGCAAGACCTTTTATTATACGACCGTGCGTCATATTATATCAACATTGACGTCTGACAGTAATGATCATAAATTGCACAATTTTTTGCAGTCGCGTTGCGATTTCCCAAATCCAAATCCAATGCCATCCTTACCAGGGTCACACAGTCACACTGTAGGAGGTATTGTCTCACGATATACAAGTGTCTCAAGTCTCAACTTGACTTACCATATTTATCAGCTCACTTTTCATGAAAACCTTGATAATCGACATAACCCGATCGAGTAGATAGTTGCCATTCACAATGTGTATCGAAATGAGTTGCATGGGGAAACCTTCTTGAAGGTATTGTAGGTATTTTTTGATTGCACCGATCTTCATTTTTGTCATATGCATCAGTCCAAACTAAAAAAAAATAATCAAAATTTTCAATTTCATCTCAAATATATGTGTACAGGTGTACAATGCTTCTACATATTCCTGAAATCAAAATAAATTGATTTAAGCAATCTTACCTTATACAGAGTTGGGTGTTTTGGGCGCAATGCGGTCCTGAAGTTATAATTTTCAAATGCTTTTTTTATGAATTTCTAACGCCTCACTGAGTTCTGATGAAATTTGATACGGTGACATTTTTAAAACATGGCAAACAAACCCATATCAAAATTATATATAATATTTTTGTATGACCGTTGAATTTTTATTTTTTTAATAATTTCATATTTTCTATTTATTCCTACGCCAATGGATAAAAAATAATTCAGGTATAAAATTTTGTTTTTATTTACAATGTGTCCTTGATAATGTTAGATAACTCTAATAATTTTTGTTATATTTGGATTTAAGTAATTTGCTGCAGGTCATTAGGTCATTAAGAAACGAATACACCTAATGGAAGAAATGGATCATATCATATCATAGCAATGGTTGAAAAGCGAATTATTTCTTGAAACAAAACATACATATTATTTGAGAATCGACTGAAAATAAAAGTTAATAAAATGTCTTATTTTGCTTTCAAGATTATATGTAATGAAATCTAAATGATTTCTTAGTGACCTAATGTATTCATAAAAACTACAGCGGGTTTAAAAAAACATGCAGAAAGTGATCGAGGTTTCTCAAGAAAACCTATTTTATGGTAAATTGACTTCATAATCAAAATATTTTAGCTAAATTCTTCTTTATCCATTAGCTTAGAAACTGGATATATTAAATCAAACAACAATAAAAATTCTACTCCAGTTGATAGATGTTTTTTTTTTTGTTAAATTTTGTATGGATTTATTTGCCATGATTCCACGAAAAGTCGTTGGACATCTCTAACAAAAAAAAATTATTCTAAAACTATAACTCCAGGACCGTATGTTGCTCAAAACACCCAACTTTGTTCTAAGGTAAGTTTGTCAAAATCATTTTATTTTGATTCCAGGAACATGTGGTAACAATTTGAGACACCCTGTGTATAAAATACACGTAGAAAAAGCATTATTTACTTACCCCTTTCATATCAATGACCACCACAAGACCACTGGGAGGTGGATTATTGTCCAATGTTATGTCAGTCAGCATATAGGAGCCTTTCATAATGTTGATCAGGTCAAAATTTTGATAGTTTGTGTCATGGATTTTGAAGTAGTGGATAGCATAGTTTTTTTCAGTTCGTACAGGCAAGCTTATCATGTGACTGAAAAATATACAGTTAAAATTATGTTTTCTTAAATTTAATTAATTATGGAAATAGTTTTAGGACCTACTGGAAGATTACTTGCGACAGCTTTTAGTTATAAATCAGTCGAAATTGATTTGTCAAATCATTCGTAATTAGACTAAATACTGACAGCCGTATTCATAATCCAATCTTAGTTCGGTACTAGCTAGCACCGTATTAAAATAAAACAGGAAACACTACCCTACTATAACACTGATATAAGAGTCATGTCATAAAGCTAATTTAAGGTTAGGTTAGTTAGATTGCAGCACAGTCCTCATTTACAACCGTGGCAAGAAGACTGGAAATATGAGAATAAACTCGCCCTAAAAATCGTGTGAAATTTCGTCCGCATATCTTTTGTAAATGCGTCTTTGCGCAACATGTCGTGCGCAACCAGCGGCTCTCGCTTGAAAAAGACAGGAGATCATGATCACGAAGATAAATAAAGACAACAAATATTTAAGGTAATTGCCAAGATGTTTGTCAAGGTTCGTCGTACTCGAGGCCACGCTATGATATGCAACCTGTGTAATCTCATGTGGCTACGTAGAGAAGCATAGGAAGTTTACTCTCCTTATTCCCAGTCTTCTTGGACCGTGGATAGAAGGTTCTGTCAGTTGTGTGTTCAGGTAGCCATAAACCTCCGCACTTAATTTAGTAGCGTACTAAGTTTCGATTACCAATACGGATGTGAAAGTTTATAGATTATAATTTCGTCATAGAGAATGATTAAAATGCAAAACAATACTTACACCGTACTTAATGCAGTATGTACATTATTCCCATTAACATATCTTTGATCGAACATTTCGGGTGCATTTTTTCGACATTTGTAAAATGATATGATTGTATTTTTGGCCAATGGAATGTCATTTAGGCAGGATATCAGGAATAGGGCGATGAGTTCCTCTTGAATTGTACTTGGAACACAAGGTTCATCTAACGTTTTCAACCATGACTGTATCGTTTCTACGTCTTCCAGTTTTATTCGACCTTGCGATATGAGATCTTGAATTGTGAAGACGAATTCGAGCTTCATCTTCTTATCTGAAATATTATTACCATATAATTATATAATTTTTTTTAATGATTTTCTGTTGCAGACACATCAGAAGATCTTGTTTAAGCGACTGCTCAAAAGAAGCAGGTAAAAAAAATTATCATTTTTTCTCTAATTTGATAAAAAGAAATGCCAGAAGATGGTCCTGTTGTTAAACTTCTCAAAATTCAATATATCATGTAAATATTAGATATTAAAAAAAGTTTTAAGGTTTCCAGAATTAAAACATTAGGAAAGGGAAAATGACCTACTCCATAAGAAGGCTGAGAAGAGGTCCAAATAGGTGAAAACAATTGATAGGTGCATCCTCATGTTTTTGCATAGTAAACGTGCTCCCATTTTGATGATTTTTGATTAATTTCAAAGAAGAGAGTTGAGAGATGGTCCCACATTTAGAAAAACTCAATTTAGAAATCTCATTCTTTCTAAAAACCACCCCGAAAAGGGTAGAGCATTTCCGCTTTGTGAAGGGGCGAATTTTTTGCGAAAATTGAAAATATGAGACGGACAAATTAAAGAAGAGGTTATATGTAGCAACATTTAAGTTGAACATTTTACAAGTTACGGTTTTCGAGTTAGAGCAATAGTAAAATCTGAAATAGGCGTATTTCCACCGCGATGTTTTGAGATCTCTGAATAATAACAAGTATAAGGAAAGAGTATACGTAGGTAAGAGGATAAGTACTATCTTTTTTGGTATTAGTGAACTTTCAGTGATTTTCGTGACGAATGTTACTCCCAAAAGTGTGAAATAATTATTTTTTACCAACAATTGGACTGACTATTGGTGCAGTAAAAAAAAATCCCGATGGACTGTAGTCAGCGGAAAGGTAAATTTCTCAAAACTCATTGAAGTGAAATTTAAACAACCTTTTCATTGGTATACCTACATGTCATTACATAACATTGCTGTATTTATCATAGCCTTGCGTTAGAGGTTTCTGTTTTGGCCGTTGAATATAAAGCAGACAGGGTTCGCGTTCCCCTTCAAGTCAGATTTTTTTTTTCGCCTATTTCTGATCAATAAATATACTGTATATTTTTTTTAATCAGGGTGTATATTAAGATCTTCAGAAAATGTATAATTTTATCAAATTTATATTGAGTGTTCATATATTATCAATATTTCTTATTTTTTCTTTAATAATTTTTTTTTCTGTGCATTTTATGAAAAATTGCTTCGAACAAAAGTTGTAGGTACTGATTATATCTATAACCCAAAATTATTTTTGATGATATTTACACTACGGCTCTTTTTTGATAATTTTTTAAAATGTTTGAACGGTCGCCATTTTGAAACTACTTTCCCGATATAGCCCAATAACAAACTCGGCCGAGATATTTGACAGATTGATTTTTGTAGCAAATTTGAACTTGATACCTCCAAAACTGCGACCTCTATCGTGTTAACAAATTTCGTAATATCCCATATATATATATATATATATATATATATATATATATATATATATATATATATCAGATAAGAAGTAACGCTGCACTACGTGATTAAAGTTTTCCCGTTATATCTACTAAACTATATATATATATATATATATATATATATATATATATCTATATATATTCACGATTTTTGCCCTGAAGAAGAGAATAAACATTCTCGAAAGCTCGGCTTCAGTCAAAGAATTTTATTGAATATATGACTGCATCCCCAAGAACATCTTTTTATTTATATATATATATATATATATATATATATATATATATATATATATATATATATATATATATATTGCGTTTGTGTGCATTTTTTCCACTATACTGCTCAATCAGATTGATTACCAAACATAGCATCAGTCTCCCAGATATATATCATGATTTCGAGGTTGTTGCCTCTCATCAGTATATCGTAGGGTGAAGAGCCATATTTGATAATCAATCCTTATTTGGAACTCATACTTGTATCAATCTTCGGTATAGAACTGTCGGTGGAGACAAGTATGAGCGATATATTAAGCATGTATAATGGTGGATAATAACAATCGGCAAAGGTTAATAATTAATTAAATAAATGAGGAGCTATCCGTACCAGTTGACCATATTAGAATATGAATAATAATTTCACGCCTAGCTGGTAAATTGAACCTACATTTCGTAGGGTGCCGCAATAATATTATTCATATTCTAATATGGTCATCTGGTACGGATAGCTCCTCATTTATTTAATTAATTATTAACCTTTGCCGATTGTTATTATCCACCATTATACATGCTTAATATATCGCTCATACTTGTCTCCACCGACAGTTCTATACCGAAGATTGATACAAGTATGAGTTCCAAATAAGGATTGATTATCAAATATGGCTCTTCACCCTACGATATACTGATGAGAGGCAACAACCTCGAAATCATGATATATATCTGGGAGACTGATGCTATGTTTGGTAATCAATCTGATTGAGCAGTATAGTGGAAAATATGCACACAAACGCAATATGTAGACGACAAACCTCGTTCTTATTGCGGCACCCTACGAAATGTAGGTTCAATTTACCAGCTAGGCGTGAAATTATTATTCATATTCTAATATGGTCATCTGGTACGGATAGCTCCTCATTTATTTAATTAATTATTAACCTTTGCCGATTGTTATTATCCACCATTATACATGCTTAATATATCGCTCATACTTGTCTCCACCGACAGTTCTATACCGAAGTTGGATACAAGTATGAGTTCCAAATAAGGATTGATTATCAAATATGGCTCTTCACCCTACGATATACTGATGAGAGGCAACAACCTCGAAATCATGATATATATCTGGGAGACTGATGCTATGTTTGGTAATCAATCTGATTGAGCAGTATAGTGGAAAAAATGCACACAAACGCAATATGTAGACGACAAACCTCGTTCTTATTGCGGCACCCTACGAAATGTAGGTTCAATTTACCAGCTAGGCGTGAAATTATTATTCATATTCTAATATGGTCATCTGGTACGGATAGCTCCTCATTTATTCAATTATATATATATATATATATATATATATATATATATATATATATACATATATGAACTTTTGAACCAAATGTTTTTTTGGACTAACTTCTAGACATATAACAACATGCCGTTGAATTTTTCTCGAAATTCAAAAGTGTGAACGATCGCAATAGGTACATTTCTATATGAAATTTACCTAATACACAAAGTAATATTAATTCTATTGGTACTGGTAGGTACTTATGAAGTTGGTGCTAAAAGTCTCCTATCTAACTACAATTGCACAACTTCAAAAGTACCATCACCAATAAAATTAATATTATTTTGTATTTTTCAGTGCACCAACTAATAAGGTCGGTCCAGTTAAAATATATTTATATTATAATATACTAGTTTTTTCATGCGCGTGGAAAATTGCATTCCATTGATTGTAGTAATTTTTGCGTGATGCGTGTACAAACACACAGAATGACAGACAGACGCGACAAATTGTAGCCTATATTTTAAGTTAGAACTCTAGTAATACATCGATGAAAACTGCATTCAATTTCATACAGTAGTTTTTGCGTGATACGCGCACAAACATACAGACAGACAGACAAAAATTCTAAAAAACTGTTGTTTGGGCTTCTGTTGTTCTAGTAAAGGCCTCCCATATTATTTTCCCTTAAATATGTTTAATGTACAGTTAAAACTCTACTAATAAAATTGTAGAAATTTCATAGAAATATTGACACCCCCTTTTACCCCCTTAGGGGTTGAATTTTGCAAAATCTCGTCTGAGTAAGCACCTATGTTCTAGAAGGAACCCCCATGCAAAATTTGAGACTTTTAGTACTATTGTAGTTTCTGAGATTTCGTGATGAGTGAGTGAGTGGCCTTTCGCTTTTATATATATGGATTTTTCAGTGAGCCAACATAAAAAGTCCGTCCCAGGTTTTTTTAAGAAAATTTTATTTCACATTTTTTAGTGTATCATTAGTCACCAGAATCGTTCAACGTTCACTTATATTCACAGATTTCAAAAAATCGCGGAAATACACATTATTCAGACTTAATCACGGTTGTAACTCGGAAACAATATTTTTTGTAGAAGAATGTCCAATTTAAATGTCTCTTCTTTAATTTGGTAGTTTGATATTTTCGATTTTCGAAAAAAAAATGCCTCCTCCACATAGCAGAATCATACATATTTCAAACTTTACCACTGCTGTATCTCAGAAACTGTATTTTTTTAATTCCAATTTTAACATTGCCGGATATGGTCTCTTCTTTTGGAAAAAATGACTCATCTACCCCCTTTAGGTGCAGTTCTTTTGAGGAAAGGACATGTTGGATTTATTTTATTTTGATTTGGGACCATTTTTCAGTATTCCTTCCATCAAAATCGAAGCACGTGAAATTTTTCATTACAATTAATATTTTTGATAAAAATAAGCAATATATAGGAAATAATGCACTGAAATAACCATATAAAACTTATAAGGAGACATGTTTGTTTTGTTCGATTAAATATTTCCACATATTTTGCATCTCTACCTAGGAGTAAGAGTAATCTTAAGAATCGGTAATCACTTATTTGAAAATTATTAATCAAATATTTTTTAACACTCGTGATTAAAAAAGAGCGTTGAACTAAATCACTCACCAAAAACTTCAACTTCAATAATCATATTGCACTGTTTTGATGATGACAATTCAACAACAATAAAGCGTCTACAATAACAAACTGAAATAATTTTGTGGATATTTAAGCATTACGTGGTATTTCAAATACCAATTAAAATTTAATTTTCTTTATATGTAGTAGGTACCTTCCAACGTCATACGTCCAATGTTATCAGTTACTTTAGATTTAATGATTTCGACATTAATTAGCTAATGCTTATGTAAGGATGGGTACGTACCTACGTGACAGATCGCCTAATGAAGTACAAAAATTTGATCTAGATTTGTGTCCCATTATCCTTGCTCTTTATTCATTAATACTATCTAGTGATAGATTGAAGAAAATAAAATGTCATTAGTCATATTGAAAATGAATTATAGTGGATATTAATTACAGAAAGGATTATTTAAGGATGTCGAAGAGGACACAATTTTTTTTACAAGTGTAAAAAAGTGTAGCGATCGCAGGTGAAGTTACTGACTGGGTATGATTTCATTAGATGACAATTAATATAATATTTGAAATTTATTTTTATTACTAAGATTTTGAATTAGTGTGAGAGGTGGGATATCATTTATATGTAGGTACTTTCAAAAAAATCAACTCGAAAATATTTTGGGAAATGTTCAAATACAAAACAACTATAGATCATGATTATTTTTCAATTTTTTAACATAATATTTTCGAATTTTGTGATCTACCTCCTTTGAAAGTGAGAGTAATAGGAAGACACGTTGAATTTTTAAAATATGGAAAATTATGAAAAAAATATCGAAAACGGTGCTTGTTAAATATCCAGAACGAGGTTATAATAAATATTTCTCACAAAACCTAGGACCGACTGTTTTAGTTGGTGTACCTAATGAAGAATATATAAAAAAAATTACAGAAATTAGGACAGACTTTATTAGTTGATGCACTGAAAAATACTATAAAATACTAATAAATAATATTAATTCTAATGGTGTTGGTAATTATGAAGTTGTAGATAGAAGAATTTTACTTCTTGACCGACGAACCCTGTCTACGCGCTTGTATAATAATATTAGGTACTCCGATTGTGATGATTTTTGATTCATTTGAAAGAGGAGACTTGAGAAATGGTCTCATATTCATGAAAACTCAAATCCAAGAACTCCTTACCTCCGAAAAATGCCTTCAAATGGGGTGGAGGGTGTAAATTTTCTCAAAAATCAAAAATCTGAGACGGCAGAATTAAAGATAGGCCCATATCCGGGAACGTTTAAATTGAATATTTACGGTTTTTGATTTACAGCGATGTTAAAATCTCAAATTTGTGTATTTTCAATATGAGTAGGGGGCAATTTTTTTCGAAAATTTAAAATCTGAGGCAACCAAATTAAAGACCAGATTATTTGTAGCAATATTTATGTCAAACATTTTTTTCATAGAGTTACGGTTTTCGAGTTACAGCGGTGGTGAAGTCTAAAATATGCGTATTTCCGTGACGATGTTTTTACATTTCTGAATAATGACAAGTAGAAACAAAGAATATACAGGGGCAATAGTATAACTGGACGTTCAACGATTTTCGTGACTAATGTTACACTCAAAAGTGTGAAATAAATATTTGTTAAAAATAATTGGACCAACGTTATTAGTTGGTGCACTGAAAAGAAGACAGTCGAATGGTATACGTCCTCCGTTCGGGGTTCTTCGGCCAAAAATACAAAATAATATTCTAATGGTCCTGGTACTTGTGAAGTTCGTGCCAACAGTTTTCAATCTAACTGCAACTGCACACCTTCAAAAGATCTAGCACCAAAAGAATTAATATTATTTTGTATTTTTCAGTGCACCAACTAATAACATCGGTCCAATGTTCTATAAAAAATATTTATTTTCATGATTCTTTTTTCATTTTATAGAGGAAGGACTATTGATAATTATAATTGATCCTATTGAAAAAATCGACATTCAACTGCCATTCCCCTAAAAACTTCTCCCAAAGTGGGTGGAGAAATTCGAAAATTTGAGACAAGATTAAAGAAGAAATCAAATACGACAATGTTTAAATTGGAAATTTTTCAATTAAATCATAGGTTTCCGAGTGGCCTCGGCTATGTGGTGGGGACATTTTTTTTTGAAAATTGGAAATATGAGACGGAGAAATTAAAGACGACATTATATGAAGCAACATTTAAATTGGACCGCTTTCACAAAAATGTACGGCTTCCAAGTTACAGCAGTGGGAAAGTTTTGAAATCTCTAAATAAGTACCTGCATATAAGCAACTCATAATATTTTGGTGAACTAATGTTACACTAAAAACTGTGAAATAAATATTTTTTACAAAAAAATTGACCGATGTAGTTGGTGCATAAAATAAATATTGAAAAAAAATTGGACTGACTTTTTTAGTTGTTGCACTGAAAAATTCAAAATAATATTAATTCTATTGGTGCTGGTTCTTTTGGTTCTTTACAACGGCAGAGCTTCAAAATTACCAGTAGCAATAGAATTATTATTTTGTATTTTTCAGTGCAACAACTAATAAAGTCTGTCCATTTTTTTCGGATAAAATATTTATTTCACATTTTTGAGTGTAACATACTCATGAAAATTTTTGAACGTTCACTAATACCCAAAAAGATATAGGCTTGGCTTGGTACTTGTTATTTATAATATAACTCAATTTAAATGTTGCTACATATAATATTTAGTTTAATTTGGCCGTCTCATATTTTCAATTTTCGAAAAAAAATGCTTTTCTACATAGCGAAAATATTACTAATCTCGAACTTTTGATTCTCGGAAAAATTTGCCCCTTCCACATAGCTGAAACAAATATTTCAGACTTTAACGCGAAAATCTATGATTATTTTTAAGTGTCAAATTTAAATGTTTCCAGATATGGAATTTTCTTTAATTCTCCCGTCTCAGATTTTCAATATTTGAGAGAAATTACCCCTTTCGGGGTCGGTTTTTGGAGGGAAGGAGATTTCGGATTTGAGTTTTTCTAAATATGGGACCATTTTTCGACTCTCCTCTTTCAAATGAAACAAAAATCGCAGTACGTTTACTATGAAAAATGCGCGAACAGCCATAAAAAAGCAAACATACAACCGAATTGTATAGCTTCCCTTTTTTTTTGAAGTCGGTCAAAACTACAAGATAATATTGATTCTATTGATGTTGGTACTTTTGAAGAAGGTCCCAAATCGCCAAAAGCCTTATCTTCACCTAGAAATGCACAACTTCAAAATAACCAGCAACAGTAGAATTAATATTAATTTGTATTTTTCAATGCATCAACTTATGAGGTCTGTCCTAAGAAGATGATAGCTTCTTTGCTGTTGCTTCGTGTTATACCGGAAGTAGGCACCAATTTTCTTATTTCAAGTGGAATAATATATGTTTTATTGATATTTCTGATTTTTCTTCTTTTTTTCAGGATAAACTTTTATCAGAACCACGAAAATTTTATACTTCCTAAGAAATTTAGATTTTAGTTAAACAAATGTGTAAATTCAGGAATAAATAATAATAAAACAACCAACACTTACCTACTAGGCTTAATTTTTTAACATCTTTTAACGAAATACGTAAAAGTCTTATGTTTAGATTAGATACACATAAATTAGGTACAAGGTGCTCAAGAAATTCGATCAAACTACAGTACACAACATGAGAAAATGCATTATATTCGCATTTTATTATGTATTTTATTACTCAACTAATTCATATTATTAATCATTTTGCCTGCATTATTAGACTTCCGAATTATTTTTGAAAATGGGGAACCTAAAACAAGTTCCAACTACCTATAATAATTATGAAAACAGAAACCCAAACAGACTGAATACCACTCAATTTTTCTTTAAAATTCAATGAAGCCTGGGAATAAAATTATTGTTTTTCTTGTTATTTACCCAATAAATCATTAGATTTGTGCTATTTTTTACAACATTTTCACAGAAAGAAACTGCTAATATGGATCGATTGAATAAAAAAACATAATACAAAAAATATAGAACACTTGAAATAGACCATTTTTTTCCATTTAGAAAGTGATTTTATTTCTTGAACACCTTGTACATTTTATTTGATTGGCTTTGTACCTATTAAGCCTAAATGCCTGATCAAAAGATTTCATACTTCGTTATAAGTTGTGAGAAATTTAATCACCTGGAATTCGTCACAGTAGTGTGAGAGTTATTAATTAATTGTTTTAGCTCAGCTAGTTTTGCACAAATTGTTACTAAAAGTCTAGTACAGGGTCTTTGATTACATTACATCTTTTGAAGTTATCAGTAAAAAAATATTGCATTTAAAAAATGGAAAAATATAGGCAACTTAATTTTTTTAAACTAGAACACCCTGTATATTATGCAGTACAATGAAATATCTTTTTTTATGATTTCAAATATATATATATATATATATATATATATATATATATATATATATATATATATATATATATATATATATAGATGATATTTGCGTAAAAAATAAATATAAATAATAAAATAAATAAATTATATAAAATAAATTTTTGCAATTTATTTATAGTTTATGCTTGAATATCTCGAAAATGGTTCACCTAAATATCATTAATATATATATATATATATATATATATATATATATATATATATATATATATATATTTTGATTTTGTATTCTTGACTGGATTTATAATAAATAAAAAGATGTTCTTGGGGATGCAGTCATATATTCAATAAAATTCTTTGACTGAAGCCGAGCTTTCGAGAATGTTTATTCTCTTCTTCAGGGCAAACTACAAATCGTTACAAAATTATTTCAACAACAAATTAATAGTATTATAAAAATACTTACAATCGTGAATTTAGAATAAATTAACCAAAAACAGGAAAGATTTCATATCCATCAATTACAAATGTCATTATTTATATTTGTCATGGTAACACAATAAGTAAAAAAGTATCTAGATTTTGTTGATACAAATGAATATTACTGAATGATCTTTATATGTTTGTGGCTATTTGAACAAGGAGCACAATTAAATTAAAATTATTATTAAGGCAGATACAGGTTCAGTTTAAAAAAAATGTAATTTAAGAATATTGCATAAATACTTATATATATATATATATATATATACCCATACATAGACCAAATTACGTTTAATCTAGGCTTGAACTGACAGTTAAAAGAAAAAGATACATAATATTATTTAAAACTTCTATATAAGTGTAATCATATTCTCTCACAATTCGAAACATATAAACATGATTATTCTGAAAGTGCACTGATACTTATTCACTCAAAAAAGGCCGATTTCTCTCACTAATCAACCTCTAAATTTTTGGGTGAAATAGATGTTTTGAAATCCTAAAACACTTTTTAATGTTCTTTCAAATATTCATAAATATTCAAAATAATATATAAAATCATATTCTCTCACAATACGACATAAGAATGAAACATTTTGAAAATCATTCACTTTTCCAGAAAACAAGCTGATATCTCTCACTAATCAGCATGCATATTTTCGAAAACATTAAATGTTATGAAAATCTTTCATAAATAGATTATACATTTAATCTCAAATAAACATATAATGAATTTTAAGAGAATAATTATCTTTGATCAACTAAATTTCTCTCACTAATAAGTTGATCTAAATATTTCTATTGTTTATTGAAAACTAAGATTCTAAAGTTAATTACTATAAAATCAGTTAAGACCAGTCCTTCGTCTATATATAAGTACATATATCCCATACACATTAATCAATTTATAACCAATATACATATATACACATACATACATACACATATATACATACACACACATACATACATAAATACATATATAAACAAAAAATAAATATTACATGTCAAGTATAGGTACATATTACATACCTAACTATACATAAATATTTATATATATTAATTTTGAGATACATCTGGAGAAAAATTATTATAATTATCATTATATAATTTTAGAATATAAGAATAAATGGAACTAAGTCCCTTTATATCTGAGCGTTTATTCATAGTGTTATTATGTTTCTTAATATTCACCATTTCTAAGAAACCACGTTTAAAATAATTTTTCTCAGAACATAGTGCAATAGTATTATCAAAATCAATACTATGTTTCTTACTGATAGCATGTTCTGTCAAGGCACAAGATTTTTTATTTCGTCTAATATCACTTTTATGAGATGTAATCCTTCCCGAAATATTTCTGGAAGTTTGACCAATATATGATAATTCACAGTCTAGGCAATTTACTTTATATACTACTCCAGATTTTTCTGTTATTTTTAAAGGAGTCTTTAATTTAGAAAATAAACTAGATACTGTTTTTACATTCTTTCTCGAAATTATAACATTATACCCCTTAAAAATATTAACAAGTTTACTAGTGAGTTCATTGATGTAATGTAGAGATCTATAGATAGGTAAAATATTATTTGCATTAGAAATATTATTAGGATTTGGTGCGTTATTGGGAAATATTTCATTAATTTCAAGATTAAGTGTAGGATGCATCAAACATTTGTTTATCAATTTTAGAGGAAAATAATTTTCTAGTAACATTTGTTTTAATTTAGTTAAACTTTCATTTCTATATAAATTATGTGAAAGTTTGATAGCTCTACTTTTTAATGCCATAATTAAGTTAATTTTCATTTTTTGTGGATGATAGGAGAAAAAAATTATGTATCTATTACTGCATATAGGCTTTCTGTACCATTTTGTACGTAATATACCTGCGTAATCTCTACATACCATCATATCTAAAAAAGGAAGACATTGTTCACTTTCTAGTTCAACTGTAAACTGAAGATGTTCATTATAAGTATTAAAAATATTTAATGTTTCATCAACTTTATTTGAGGGTAAATCCAATATTAGATCATCAACATATCGTTTGATAAATGGAATTGGGAAAGAAATTTTCGTTTTTGAAACTTGTATCAATTCATCTAGGACATAATTTACTAAAATAGGTGATATGGTTGAACCCATTGGAGTGCCAAAAATTTGTTTATAATATTCGTCATTGAAAATAAAAAAATTGAATCAAAAATGAATTTAAGGATCAATTCAAAGGTTTCAAAATTCAATGAGCAAAAATGTTTAATTTGGTTCCATTTACGACTGAGACAATCCAAAATAACAGGGAAAGGTAAATTTGTAAAGAGGGAAACAACATCAAAACTGACAATTATATAATCTACTGGAATTTGATATTCATTTATGAAATTACTAAATTGAAAAGAATCTTTTATGTAGTAATTTAATTTTAATTTATTCTAAATTCACGATTGTAAGTATTTTTATAATACTATTAATTTGTTGTTGAAATAATTTTGTAACGATTTGTAGTTTGCCCTGAAGAAGAGAATAAACATTCTCGGCTTCAGTCGAAGAATTTTATTGAATATATGACTGCATCCCCAAGAACATCTTTTTATTTATATATATATATATATATATATATATATATATATATATATATATATATATATATATATATATATATATATATTAAATCTGAAAAAAAGATCTTTCGTTTTAGCACATAATATACAGGGTGTTCCATTAAAAAACAAGTTGTCTATATTTTACCATTTTTTAAATGGGATATTTTTTTACTGATAATTTCAAAAGATAATATGAAAAACAAACTACAATTTTTGTAATAATTTTAATATCTTCAAAAATAAACGTTCCAGATAGCCACATAAATATAATCAAAGACCTTGTACATTTGGAATAAAAGTTGTCTTGACAAAATATTTAATCACTATTTTAAATTGAAAAAAATTAGGATTCCTTTTCGAATTAAGAACTGGATAGAGCTTTCTCATAAAGCTAGACTGCAAATTTACAAAAAATCTCCCAATAACGCTTACTATATATAATATATATAATATAATGTATAATGCCTTATAAATTTACAATGCTCGTAGAAATAAATAATATAATATTACATGCTACTTACAAATAAAATGGCAATATTGTAAGTTAAGCTAAGATTAATATTAGTTCCATTTATTCCAAATTATCTAGTCACAAATATGTATTTTAAATTTATCAACAATTTTCGAAGCTTGTGCATTCAATAGGTCAACAAGAATATAAATAATTCTTGTCTGTTTTATCTACGATAAAAATAACATCAATTCAGCACATATTTGTGGCAATCGTGGACAATTTTATTAGAAAGGATAATAATTATTAACAATCTACTCACCTTGTCTTTGATCTTTGAACTGATAGAAGAAAAGTTGCGAGTTGATAGATCTTTGATTCAACAATCACTATAGAAAATACACCGGCGACTTCCACTTCCACACTCAACTGAAAAATTATTTTTACGCTTATCTAATATGTGAATATAAATAATTTTATAAATATTACATACTACAAGATACTATTTTATTTAATGTTCTAAATGACATTATAATTGACGGATATAATGTGAATAATTATATATTACACTTTTCTACGCTATGTAGTATCGATATATATATATATACTACATAAATATACAACAAAGTAACATCCCGATATCGTATGTTTAAAAAATAAAAACCGACAATAATAATTAATAATTGTAAAATATGGTAGTTATGTTATCTTCAAATATAAAATAAATCGTGTCATATTTTTTGAATATAGATTCTGTTAAACTGAATTTTCATCAAGGTCATGTACTCGTATATGAGTATGATTTCTTAACAAATTAAAAACAAATTGTAATTAATTTTACCTACATAAACAATGTAATGAATTTAGTATGAAAAAATCTTATTCAATGTATGTAAAAATATAAATAAGAAAACCAAAATTGACTTTACTAGATGAGAAACCGGAAAATATCATACAGGGTTGGGCAAAATGCGCCGAACACCTGATTTATGGCTTAATTATAACTGGTACGAAAATTTGACATGATTAAACATTTTTGTATGTATCTACTATTTAGTGGTGTTTGCAGATTTTTCGTTCTCGTTCTCAGTATATGACGTCATCGGATAATATTTTAAATGGCTCACCCTGTATTCATATTTTTTTCTCGGGTATATATGTTTTTTCTGTACTTACTAGTACAAGGTTTAGTGGGTCTGCGACTTACGATTTTATGAAAAAAATGATAGTAAACACTAAATTTTAATATCCTAATAATTATCGCAGTATGCTAAAATCTGTTTATCTATTTTAACATTAAAGTCAAATAACTGTAATTCCTAATATTATTTTATTTTACAAATTATTTTAAATTATTAATATTATTATTATTATTAATCATAAATGAACAAAGTGAACGTGAAAGAATCAATCTATTGATGATTGTTGGTTTTGGATATAGAAAAAGATCCTTGTAAGAAGCTACCGTGTTAATCAGTTAAATCTATCAGAAGAAATTATCATTATGCTACCAGGAATAGGGAAACTTGAACACAGTATTTCCGCAAAGATGGCTACGACGAAGAGGATATACTGAGTGACTGGCAAGTTCACCAGATTTATCTTCACTAGTCTTTTTTCTTTGGGGTCATTTGAAGTCTATAATTTATAAGGATCTACCTCAAACTCTCCAAGAACTAGAAGATCAAATTAGAGCGGCGGTTCAAAATACAACAATGCGAAATTCGCTAAGATAATTAGTAGAAATTTGTTTATTTTATATTAAAGTACTCGAAAAAAAAAATAGAGAAGTTATATCTTGAAAAATGACGTATACGGAAAATCTGCAAACGCCACTAAATAGTACATAAAATATACAAATACTTATATTGAATCAAATTTTCGTACCAGTTATAATTCGGTCGTTGCATATATTTTTTTAACTGATGATTCTGAAACTTTATTAAAAAAAAATTAACCCGTGTTTTTTATTTTATTCGAAGTTTTAATTAAACAAAAGAAAAAAAGTTCTAAAACACTACAAATTGAATTGGTTCAAAACGTGTGCGTTTTAGCGCCCTGTAACGTTGCAGTTCCCGCTTATCTGGTATTGGCTGATCTTATTTATGTATTATTCCGGTAATCACTGAGACAGTGACAATTAGTTGTCAACACGTTGTGAGATTAAATTATCGTTTTATATTCGGTTTAGTGAACACCAAGCGGGATTGTAAATTTTATATTTGGTGGTTATGGTGGACGCATATCACACAGTGAAATTTGCAAAGCAAGTAACTAGGTATTATAAAGTGTTGCGCACCCGAACAAACTACCTAATTGTTTATGATTGGAGCCGGGAAGTGTGATGTTCTAAGCGGGAACCTGATCTCCTTTTTAAATACGTGGACAATCTGAAATTAACATTTCGATAATTAAAATATGTCTGAATATAATTTTAATGGTGAATTGCTAGTTTGTGGTATGAACTGTATTGTTTAAAACTAATAAAACATAAAAAGTCCAATGCATGCAACGACCCCATTAAGCAATAAATCAGGTGTTCCTGACAAAAAACGAGAGCTAAAGCTATGTTCCTTCAGAAAAAATGATTACAAAAAACTATCACACTTTTGTGGTCTAAAACGATTAATTTAAGAGATACAAGTATTTAGAATTGCCAAATTATACAGGTTGTCACATTAATACTTTTGAACCTGATGTCATATGACCGACAACAACAAGGTCATTGGGTAACATAAGACCAAAAACAGCTGCACCAATTGGTCTAATTTACCACCTGAAAACTACAATTCTCTACTATTCTCGGGTTCCGAGATATTCCCTGTCTTAACCGTCGGGAGACACCCTGTATATACCCCGAAAAGGACTCTTTTCTCCCGTGGAAAAAAGTAATTTTATGAAAAGTGAGTCACATGTCAACAGAGATAAAATGTCAAACTTTTTTCCCGTCACAGAAAAAAATATTAATAAAAAAATTACAAATAGGTATTCCCAGTTCCCCAGTAGTTCTTTTTAGAATGAATGAAGAGACACACTAACATACAACATAGGACTCATAGACGAATAAATAGAAGAGAAAAACCAAACATATAATCGAATTTTATACCTCCTTCCATTGATTCTTTTGTAAAAAGGGCCCTGTTCGAATCAGTGCCGTAGATTTTCCATGAAACCCTCATGATCAAATCATAATAAAAAGCATTTGACATTGATATATAAAATAATTAGGTAATTATCTTAACTTCAATAATTGCAAATGCCCACGCAAATGCATTGAAATTCTCACACTCTGTACAAATCACTCACTGGAAGATAAACAAACATACTTCTTATCTAATGATATACAAATGAAACTGCTCACGTTGTACGTTCAACCACTGTTTCATCAACTATTCAATTCCTACTGCATTTTATCACACTATAAGGAAATAACACGTGCAAATGTTGATTTGCTTATTTTTAGAATGACTTAAAATGAGGAGCTATAGGTACAACATTGCAATAATGTTTGCTATTTTCAAGTGTACAGGGTGTTTCATCATTACCTAATTGGAAATTCGTTAACACAAGAATCTTGAGGTCAAAAGATTTAATCCTAGATGCGACGCGTTATACCCTGGACGAGAAAAAAAACAGCAAAGAAAGCAACAAAATTGGTCCATTCGTTCTCAAAATAATCTTAGCATATACAGATAGTCAGACCAATGACTGAAAGGCTTTACATTGCCTAGAAACCACACCCTATAGAACACAAGTCGAATTTTTGAAAAAAAAAATTAAAATAGTTTTTATTACGCATTTAAGATTTGAACCATATAGCGATGAGTACAACTGCTATCTCCCCTTTATTGATTTGATCTATACTTTTGTATATCTGTCAGCTATTCCATAACAAAATACTGTTTATCTACCGCAAAATACAAAATTAATCGTGTAAAGTGAAAACAAAGATTAGGTTTTCCATGCCCGTGCATAATTCCAGTGACGTCCGACCTTGTCGTTCCATGCTGAAGAAATAATTTGATCTTGCTTGATTCAGATAACATAATTAATCATTATTGGATCACACTTGGATCAGTGTTAAGCTTAAGAGGCGGCGAGATGCCTCCGATCTAAGTACGAATTCGAAATTTCAAGTGTCTAAACCGTATTGGACCTGAGAAATCACTGCGGAGTCCATCTAATGAAAGAACCGAAAGTAATTAAAACTATTTAAAAACAGAAAGCAACAAAATCGATTGATACAGTTCCGGAGAATTTTGGGACAGATAGGCAGATAAACAGGCAGACAGACAGACCAATGGCTGAAAAATATGTCTTTTTGTATTCAAGAGATCTCAGAAACATAACATTTTCACACGATTTCAATACGGCAATACGGCCCTTACCTACTAGGATACTTAGAGCTGCGGTAGGAAAGCAAAAATATGTATTTTTTATTTAAAAATGTTTTGTGCTCTATATCTCTTAAGACTGTTTGTTGTACGTTTATCATAATAATTAATAGAAATTATATGTAGTGTACCTACAAAAAACAACAGCGAATTACGTAATATATGCATATCCTGCAAAAACACAAACAAAATACACATTAAAATTAAAATAATTGTGCAGTCTTATGTTTAACTTTAAACAATTCACGATAAGGTGAAAAGCCAGGTTATTTACATATATAAAATTATTAGAGTTTCGAACATCTTATTGAGACGCTAAGCCTTAAATTGTGGTGACACTGTTTTAGACCCTTTATCTTAAGAAAACCCCACACATATAATACACCAAATTGAAGCTGAGTAGCTGAGAACATGTATATTTGCCGAAAACTATTTAAATTACCTAAATCTAGTGTAACCCTAATAATTAGTTTTATATCCGTTTGGCCTAGTTCCTAGCAGATGGCTACTGCATAGAGTTTTATCATGTTCAAAATGGTAATATTTATTTTTATTTCTATTATGCCTACCTTCCCATAGATGGCAGAACATTAAAATAGTAAATTGCATTTAGTTGATATTTTAAGGGCACGATCAAAAATACGAAATACTCGGTATTGTTCAGCAGATGCATCTATTTCTTTTATAATATTAGAATGTTAAGCCCCTTCCACAGCTTACTATAACGAAACCCGTGAATTCATGGATTAACAGATTGTTCATACTAAAACCATAGAGTATGTAACAAGAACTAAAACGACAATTTGGTTAGTGGCGTGGAATTTAGAAAGGGTAAACCCCTCCCTCGCCTCTTAGTGCATAACTTAGTAGGTGTACAATGCAATGAGCCAAATATTTTGTGATTTGGGTTAAATTTTAATATTTCACAATATCACCTATTATTAATAATACACTCTGTATAATGTTTTCAGCAGGCCTTTGGTACCATAAAAGGTAACGTACTTAAAAGAACAAAATTGAATTTAAGGAATAACAGGAAACTGTTTCAACTAATATAGAATACAGATGAAACTGAGGCATAGGTACAAAAACTTAGAATCTAATTAATAAACTTTTATAGAAGACACAAAAGAAGCATTGACAATTAAAGTAAAAAGTTAGAAAAGGAGATTCATAATTAGTAACCACATTCGATCTGTCATTATAATAGATATGTACCGATTTCAAACATCTTAAAAAAGTTAGAGAACTACTGAAAGGATAGATATTTTTTACAAAAAAAATGGAACGACTTTATAAGTTGTTGCACTGAAAAATACAAATTAATATTAATTCTATTGGTGTTGGTTCTTTTGGAGGTGGTGCCTACAACAAACTACAATGCCACAACTTCAAAATTACCAGCACCAATAGAATTAATATTATTTTGTATATTTTGGAAAATTGTTCAACTTTCACTAATACCCAAAAAGATATAGGATTACCTTGTAATATAACAAATATAACATATTTCAGACTTTACTGCTGTAACTCGAAAACCGTAAATCAATTTAAATTTTGCTACATATAATCTTTTCTTTAATATGGCCGTCTCGAAAAAATTGCTCTTCCACATAGCGGAAATACGCATATCACATATTTCAGAATTTACAAGACATTGACTAAGAAATAGCAATAAGATTCCAAAAGTACAATGGAAAATATTAAGAACTGTATTAGAAACATTATAAATTATTGTTATTGAACATAATGAAAAATTGGACTGGAGAACTGTGAAGAAAAAATAAGTAAGGAAAGAGGAATATGATGAGGAACGGGGGCTAATCTTTTAGCAGCGCTACTCCACTTGGGGGGTGTTTGTCACTGTATGTATTTTTTCAATACTTATTTCGCAACTAATGAAATTTTTCTTTTATATGCTACATTATTAGTACGCTTAATTTGCTTGATGCTGGATTTAAAAATACAAACTTGTAAATAAAATTTTTGCATTTCTAATTATTATTTTATTAATCAATTTACTATTTACAATAAAAACACGTACCTATCATGGTCGATAGACTGTTTTAACTGTTTATAGACCATGCCTACCTGTTATATCCCACATCCCATTATAATACAGGTCTTCTTGTACCATGCCAACGATAATAATGAGTTCCATTATCTTTGACCATGCCAAATCCTAAATATATGAATTTTCTATCATTCTAAATCTATGCAACCAAACATGCTCATACGTTAATAGATTTAAGTCTATCTGAATAGGAGAGAAATTAATTCGTAATGGTATACCTAGTGATTAGTGATTGAAATATTATCTTCTAGTTAGTTGGTCAAGTTAGTAAGCGGTTTAGGTCCATAAGTAGAATTTTCTCTCAGGATTAAGATTACCAAGTTACTAAGATAGGTTTTTTAGTTAATAATCAATACAGGGCAGCCCAAAAACATTAGTTATAAGAGATAAATATCTCTTACAAGAAAATGGACTGACTTTATTAGTTGGTACACTGAAAAATACAGAATTATATTAAAATTCTTTTGGTACTGGTACTTGTGAAATTGGTGCCAAAAGTTATCAATCTAACTGCAACTGTACAACTCCAAAAGTACTAGCACCAATATAATTAATATAATTTGGTACTTTTCAGTGCACCCACTGATAACGTCGGTCCAATTTTTTATAAGAGAATAGGTATTAAATTTCACACATTTTTGAGTGTAAGATTAGTTACCAAAATCGTTCAACGTTCACTTATACCATTAAGCATGTATATTATTTGCTTGTACTTGTTATTATTCAGAAGATCGCCGTGGAAAAACTTATATTTTTGAATTTACCAATGATGTAACTCAAAAACCGTAACTCTCTGGGAAAAATGTTGAATATAAATGTTGCTACAAATAATCTGGTCTTCAATTTGATTGCCTCAGGTTTTCACTTTTTGAAATAAATTGCCCCCTCCACATAGGGAAAATAAACATATTTGAGATTTCAACATCACTGTAACTCGAGAACCGTAACACTTTTGAAAAAATGTTCAATTCAAACGTTTCTGGATATTGTCATATTTTTAATTCTGAAGTGTCAGATTTTTGATTTTCAAGAAAAGTTGTCCCTCCACGGTTTTCGGAGAATTTTTTTGGAGGGAAGGAGATTTTGGATTTGAGTTTTTACGAGTACGGGACCATTCCTCAAGTCTCGTCTTCTCAATGAGTCAAAAATCAACAAAATCGGCGTAAATTTACTATATACACAAACCAAAAGAAAGCAGACAATCGAATTGCATACCTCCTCCGTTTGGGTTCGTTGGTCAAAAATAATCGGATGTATTTTCATGTAAAAGAGTTAAGCCTTTTCTTAATCATCACTTGTTTTATCAAATTCTGTTTATCATCAATTAATTTTTTTAGAATTTCTATCAGAAAGTATCAACAATGTGACTTGATATATAAATTCCATGGTGGGGATATTTCCCTTTTTGACCGAGTTAATAAAAGGAGGAGGTATACAATTTGGTGGTATGTTTCGCTTTTTTTATGTATGTCTGTTCGCGCTTTTTGCATAGTAAACGTAATCCGATTTTGATGATATTTGATTCATTTGATAGAGGAGAAATGAGAAATGGTCCCGTATTTAGAAAAACTCAAATCCAAAATCTCCTTCTCTAAGACTGTACCTATTCGTACTTCGAATGGATAAGTACTATCTTCTTTGGTATTAGTGAAAGTTCAACAATTTAATGTTACACTGAATAGAGTGAAATAAATATTTTTACAAAAAAATAGACCAACTTTTTTAGTTGGTGAACTAAAAAATACAAAATAATTTTAACTCTATAGGTGCTGGTATTTTTGGAGTTGGTGCCAACAGCTAACTACAATATGGCATAACTTCAAATTATGAAATTCAAACCAGGCGCATGCGTTTAGCGGGGCAACACAACACACGGCTTGTGTAAGAATCGTTGTCAATTTATTCAAAATGATCTACAATCGGAATTCCTTTTTGCATAACACTATGAGAAATCAGTCGACAATTTGATTAGCATTTATCTCTGAAGATATGAAATTGATTTTAAACATAATATACAAACTATAATCTATTAGTATTTAATAAAAAATCCCTTACCTTGAGTGGATCTAACAGCAATACCTTCACAAACAATACTGGAAGAGACTGACGTTGTGCGTATCAAAAATTTCAAATCCATATTCATAAATTTGTAGGTCTATCGAATGAATATTATATACATATACAACGAATTAAATCAGAAATTCTAATTCTATATGGTTATTGCGCTATGTTTAAGTTATAAATATAGTTCCGTTTGCTTCAATCCTATTATTGTTGTAGTAGGTATTACTCGTATTGAAGATGGTATTGATTTTAAAATGTGAAAGTAGAATCAAATATGTAGGTATTCTTTACGGTTTTCTTCTTTTCCGTGGATTATTGCGAAATATGTCAGAGCTAAACACAGGATTAGGTATATCTTATGTTTTACAGATATTATGGTATAATAACGTAATTATGGTCATTATTTTAGAAAATATTTACATGTTTAGTTCGTAATATACAGGTAGTTTCAACGTTTTCTTCAAAGCCGGTATTGTTGATTTATCCTCATTAAAATTGGGTACTTGTTGGTACTAACCATGAAGAATTTTAAAGGTAAGGCTCAAGGCGTGAAAAGAAAGTGTTTCTTGACCATTCCTTACTACAGAGGAATTCTAAAGTTACCTGGAGTTCCTTACGCGCACTTGGAATTCTACGCAAAAACAAATATCCTGATATTCCAGTCACCCTAAAAAACTTGAATGAAATTAATCAGCACTTCATCAAAATACCACATCCTCACAAAACTATTTCTCAATTATCAATGCTGGATAAATATAAACAACTCACTAATGAATTCAACTTCCACTTCACTACACTTGCCCCCGAACAAGTACAAAAATTATTAGATAGAATAACAAGTAATGCAACAGGTATAGATAATATTTCCCTGTGAATGATACGACTAGTCGAAAAACAATTAATAAATCATATCACATGTATCTTTAATACAGCAATACTACAAGTACCTTTCCCAAAGTATGGAAGAGAGCAAATGTATTACCTATTCCGAAATGCAATAATCCTGTAGAACTTGGTGACCTCAGACCCATCAGCTTATTACCCACGTTATCCAAAGCCCTAGAAATGCATATCAAGGACCAGATGACTGCATTCGTGTCGGAACGCAATATTATACCCTCTGTACAATCTGGTTTTCGCTCCCAATATAGCACCACAACAGCACTATTTTCAATAACAGACGACCTTCTAAAATCAATTGATGACAATAAACTAATACTTCTTGTGCTCCTTGACTACAGTAAGGCCTTTGATACTCTCGAACATAAAACGCTATTTGAAAAATTGAGGTATTTTGGGTTTGGACATCAAGCAGTTTCACTTATCCACAGCTACTTAACTGAACGCTCTCAGAACGTTTCCCTTGAAGGACAAAGTTCAAATAGTCTTCCAGTGATACATGGTGTACCCCAAGGATCTATACTGGGGCCATTGCTCTTTACCTTATATATTTCAGATTTCCATGAACATATTGAAAACTGTCAGATACACCACTATGATGACGACACTCAATTGTATGTCTCTTTTCCTCTTGAAAATTTACCAGCAGCATCAACTGCTCTGAATAAAGACCTCAAAATCTTGTATGACATATCCACAGCACACAATTTGAAAATTAATAGTACAAAATCTTTCGTAATGCTTTTCGGGTCAAAACAGAAAAGAGAAAGAGCAAGCCAATTGATACAAATCTACCTTGATTCAGAACCTCTCTCATTTGTGCAAGAAAGTAAGAACTTGGGACTTTTCCTTGACACAGATCTGCGCTTCAAAAAGCACATCAGTTATCTTTGCCAACAATCATTCAACGTATTGAGACAACTATACCCAAACAGGGATATTCTTTCAACAAAGTTAAAACTTAAACTATGCGAATCCTCAATCTTGTCAAAATTATCTTATTGCGTATGGCCCAGCTGTCACCCAAGCTGACTCACTTCGCATTCAAAGGATTCAAAACTCCTGTATTCGTTTTTGTTATGGAATAAGGAAATATGACCACATTAGCTTGAAAATAAATGCATCAAGCTGACTCCGCATAGAGAAACTATGGAAATTACATCTTTTGACTATATGTCACAAAACTTTGAAATCACAAAAACTCGAATATTTGTCTCAGAAGTTACGAACATTTCAAAGCTTTTTTAATACGAACACCAGAAACAAGCATTTACCTACTTGTCATTCCTAAGCACACCTTCTCCATTTACACTCGTAGCTTTTCTTACAATGCTGCTAAACTGTACAATGATCTCCCCAGTGAAAACAGGGACTATACAATATATAACTTCAAAAAAAAATTAAAACATCATTTAAATGATTCATAATGACTCATTCTATTGCCGACCACTTGCTAAACCAAATTAATTACCCTACTTTTGTCACTCCTGATATGTATGTTTGTTGAAAATATATCTTTCTGTTATATGTTATAAGTATATTTCTAATTGTAAAGATTATGTATGTATTACGGTTGAGTTGAAAAACAGCTTCTGCTGACACTCCGCCATTTCGTTACGAATAAAGTCGATTTATTATTATTATTATTATTATTATTATTATTATTATTATTATTATTATAATTTTATACTTACCTTCTTCTTTCTGGCAAAGTCGGTCAATAATTTCGTATGCTTAATTGCTATATTAATATGTACATCTGTTAAGGAGAATTCTTTATTCTAACTTAATTATTATCCTACTCAGTTAAAGCTCGAATTTATTTACTCTATGTTCTTATTCAAAGCAATTATTTTGCGATAACAAAAATCATTTCCATAATATATGAATAATTTCTGTAAAAGTATTACTCATTCCATTTCCCCAATCTCCTCCATACAGCATTAAGCTAGGTATTATGCAAGAATTTTATTTCCTGGTGTAACACTTTCTTCCAAGACAAGTACGTATTCACTGTATACAAGAGGAAGAAGTGAATAATATACCTTTTAGATTGATCATATAATGATGTACTCGTATGAGTATGGGTTTACTTTCATAAAAAAACACTGCCTTTTAAACTATATAGGCAACCATTTAATGTTATGTAATGTGAATATCGTTGTTTGGAGAAATTCTTTCAAGAATATCTTTGTGTTGATTCATTTTGCGAAATCGTCAAAGCAGGCTAAATAGAAATCAATAATAATTGATCATTGTTAATAATTAATGAATAGATCTCTTTAGCGATCATTATTCAAAATAATTATGGGCAGATGGCGGCATGATTTTTATGCTGAGTGTTAGGTGTTATTGTACTTGTTACTATTATTTACTTTGACAAGAATCAGTAGAGATTTTGTAAAAGAGAAAACAGATGAATAACAAAATAAATAAAAGATATATACATGAGATTTCCATAAATAATAAAACTACTATAATAGCAAATAAGAGTAATAAAATAAGGTTCAAAATTAAACATAATTTTGTATTTGTTCTTGAGTTTTATATAGTAAATTAGCTCCAATTTTGATGCTTTCTGACCAACTTCAGAAAAAGGAGGAGGTATACAATTTGGTTGTATGTTAGTTTTTCTTATTTTTTCTTATTTATGGCTGTTCGCGCGCTTTGAATAGTAAACGTGCTCCGGTTTTGACGAATTTTTAACCGAGTTTATAAGTCAATATACAAAATAATATTAATTGTATTGGTGCTGGTACTTTTGAAGTTGAAAATAGATTGCAAAATTTTGAGGGCACGCTTTTGTATTCTGGCCACCGGCCCTAATACATTTGAGCAAGTTGAGCCCCAACAAATAATCCCATAAAATATAACGCTACAGAACAAAGTATGGTATAATTTTAATAAACCATTTTTAACAATAATATATCTTATTTTATAGAAAACAAAAAGAAGGTAACTTACCAATTCCAATTTTCCTCCAATATAACACCGTAGTATTTAACTTATTTTTTTATTTTATCCCTTTTTTACAATTTAAATTATTATGACAAACATCATCATGTATTATCAGTCCGTGTCTGTAACAGGGCGCTTATCTGCGTATAGAGACACATTTAAAACAATCAATTTTGACATATTTAAAGTCACTCTGTGTTAATTAAAACATTTTCTAATATTTTTTAAGGAATGTTTAGCATTGGCTGTAACTTCATCCCAACTGTCACCACTACACATAATGATTGTGTCATCCGCAAATGATACAATAACACCTGGTATATTAAGTTGCAATAATCCACTAATATAGACATTAAATAATAATGGACTCAAAATTGAACCTTGAGGGACTCCACTAGTGACTAAGCTGTAAGAAGTTTAAACACCATTAATTAATTTATATAGGAACTTTTGAAACAAGAATTACCAAATGATATTCAAATGAACTGAAATTGAGAATTGATGAATAGTACGGAAATTATCAATTCATGTCATTTCCAGATATTGTTAAGGTTTGCAAAGTCAAGTTCAAAGATATTAGGTACAATGAACATATTATAGTCATTTTAAATTTTTGTTATCTTCATTACATCAGTTCAGGTTTGTGAGTTTCATTGAGTGCTGATGAATAAAATATGTCTGCTACAAAAAGTCTCAAGATTATGCAATTTCATATGATTTAAGTAAAAAATATGTTCCCATATTTATATGGCAAATGTTTTTTTTTTGGATCACTCTATATTTAATATTAAGCAATAATTACATTCTAGATACAATAAAGTGCTGGAAAAATCATCAATGAGTTATTACTCGAATGTCCCTTAAAAGAACTTGGCGTTTTATAGATTTTATTTTATTTTATCTACCATATTTATGATGTAGAAGTTTCCGCGGCATGCGCTTTAGAGGTAACTTTTTTTGGGTAATGCCTGTATATAGCCCATTTACTCAGATCTTGCATCTGGAGCTTTGTACATTTGTACATGGGCCTGTTAACATGTTGACTCGCCAGGATCGCTGCTATCGAGGGATCAGTGCTAGAAATGGCGATGAGATACGAAGATGCCACGAAGACTACTCGAACGAATTTACTCACTGACATGAACTATGAACCGTAATTTAAAAAGCCTTAATTTTATTCTTTATGATATGATGCAGAGTATGGTAGATATTTAACCTTTTTCCTAGCGGATTTTTGTGAAACTAGGTACATACAGTGCATTTTTAACAGAAAATCAAACTTGATAAACATATTTTTCACACACATATTTTGAAGAGGTCAATTACCTGTTGGAAATAGTACTTTGACACATTTGATTTGAAGTACTCAGATTACATGGCCGTACAAGGGCAAGTTGTCATTTTTTAATAATTTCACATTCACTTCACCACAATAAAATAAAGTTTTGTAGAATAACTGCATTAATAAGGTAGTCAATGATTATTAAATAAATAGGTTATGTTATGTTAACGGTATTTTTTATTTCGATCCCTCGATAGCAACGCCACCTGGTCTTTGGCTCATTAGCAGTCTTTCATAGCATTCATGGTATAGACTCTTCCGATCTCATTCGAAAGCCCGCTGCATCCTGACAAAAACCTATTTCCCTTTGTCCCATATAGAATCCTAACCAACCATTAATTGGTAAAAGAGAACAACGATAGGATCATCCAATTACGAAAAAAAAATTGAAAAATTCATATGAACCTGTCTTGTTGTGTCGTTTACACAGGTACTAGGTATACAGTGTGTCCAAGATAAGGATGTCTATCCTTGGGATCTCGGAAACCATTGAAGATACGAAGATGGTTGAATTAGAGAAAAGTTGCCTTACTTGAGGGTTAATAACATGCTTTTGAGAAAACAGACAAATTCCGCTTACTTCCGGAGAAATGTAAAAAAACGAAATTTGTCGATTTCATTTTACTTTTTTCTCATGTTATTTACCGAGGTATAAAGAAACAAAAGAAACATTCTCATTGCCACTTTTTGAGATCTACAATTTATTGAATTTTGAACGTTTTGGTGTAGTTGGCTCTGAAATGATGGCGCTGAGAATAGTAGTAGGCTATTAGTATAATTTATGTTGCTAAAATGTTTGATTATTTCTATTATTCATTATTATGAAATTAGATCTTGTATTTAAAGAGATTAAATTTAAAAAAAACGTTAATGAAGATCTAAAAACTATTTACAAAAAAAATATCAGTGTAGACTATAGAGAGTGTTCAAACAAATGACGATTATTTTCCAAGCACAGATAACTCCTTCTAATTGTCGAATTAATAACGCTTCTCAACGTATCAGGTGTAACGGTCTCGAATGCTTCAAGAACTAGTTGTCTCAGTTGATCTTCAGATGCAAAAACATGCCAGTTAACATAATTTTTTCAATAACCCTAAAAAAAAATCATTCGAGCGGAGTGATGTTCGGCGATATGTAGGCGATAGCTACTCGCGCACGATTAGGGCGTTGTGCGCGGATGAACCATCTTGTTGAAACCAACAGTTTATAATCTCTGCAATCGGTAAGTTGTCCAAGGCTTCTTCCAAACCGTTCTCCAATAAGTTGAGATAATTTTCCGAGGTAACAGAATCATTGTAGAAAAAAGGGCCTATTGAACGTGTTCCAAAAATCCCCACCCACATATTAAAACCGAAACGATGTTGATATCTAGCCGATCGGTGTATTCGGGGATTCTCGTCCGACCAGTAGATATGGGGAAAGTTTTCATCATCCTGACACTTCCTAGTGTACCACTCGCCTTTCCCCATCACCAGGCCTGAGCTCTTGACAAATTCTAAATTTGTACGGGTGAAATCTCTGTTTTCTCAAAATAAAATAAGCAGTAGATTTCGCTATTCCAATTGTATGGTTAATTTTTCTAACAGATATTTCCGGATTTTCAGTTACAGCTAACACTACGTTACTTTCTCTTTCTTCATTGCAGGGCTTATTTCTGGATAAAACTGGTTTCACAAACGCACCATAGTGCTTTAAATTTGTTGCCAATCGTCCAAAAATGTTTGTGCTGGGTTGTCCTCTTTTTGGGTAGTTATTCAAATACCTACATACGCCCAGCTTTAACGGCATTACTATTTCATAAGATATAACATTTAATCATATCAAACTTTTCTTCAGGTGAAAAAACATGTGCCATTTTATAACAAGATAAATCAGTAGCAACAAGGCGCAACAACAAAATTCAATGACGGTATGTACTAATATGTCAATATAATTATTTTAACATTTTCTCAGCGCCATCATTTCAGCGCCTACTACACCCAAACGTTCAAAATTTAATAAAAAACCCTTTTTCTCTAATTTAAATAATGTAGTATCATTTTGTGTCATACATCATACATACAGGGTGTACTTTTTACGGACCATATAAAAGCCGATGATGATTTCTCCGAAACGAAACGCAACTTTTCTATTATTTAACCACCTTCGTATCTTTTATGGTTTCCGAGATCGCAATGATAGACATCCTTATCTTGGACACACTGTATATCCAATACCCATCTTTCTACATACACTCGGTATATACCTACACGGAAGAATCTGCTTACCTTACTGAAAGTTGATACTCCATCATTCGCGGCCTACATACCTCTCCAACCACATACCTACCAATAATCTACTTGGTTATTGGCTGGTTCAGTCTCAGTCGCGCTCCAAGCTACAACCAGCAGTTTATGCAGCTGCAGTAGGTGTAGTGTGAACAACGTTGACGGAAATTGCCTGAAACGCGCTGTATTGGCACAAAAAAAGAGAAAGTAAACTAGTGTTTGTGAGAATCATCTACGTTATTTAATTCACTGTATCCGGCAAATTCAGATTTTTATTGGTTATTTAATATAATTTTTTTTGTGTGCAAAATATGGAGGTGCAGACCGTCTCCAACCATCCCTTCAAAGGTGGCCTCAAGGAAGTACCCGAAGGAAGGCAGAAGGACATGTTAAAGATAAAGGCATGGTAGGTCTTTTTTCTTATATTCATATCTTGGTCAGTGGTAGAATGAAACAGTTGTATTACAGTTATGATACCTACAAGTTAGAAATTGGTTCACTTAGTACCATCATCCAGTGGTTTTTTGTTCCAATTACGTTTATAATTCAGTTGCTCTTACAAGGTAAAAATCGTTACAGTATTTTAATTAGGTCAGAAAATATTAATTGTTTGTCACAAGGAGATTCAAAACAATTTCTGTCGAGGAAGTGATATCAACCAAAGTCTGAGATTGTTGCTTCTTCTGTTGTTATACCTACGTTGATATCAATTTTTAATAATTGGTGTGAAATAAAAATATGTAACCTTATCTGAAAAAAATTTAGAGAAATGGGAAAAAATCTTTTCGACACTAAATTAGCTTTCTTTAATTGTCTAAATTAGAACGAAAACTTAATTGTCAATTTTTTTAGGCTCATATATGATTCGCGGCTTTTGCATAGTTTCATGATTTTTTTCATTTGAAAGAGGATTCATCATGTCCTACCACCCCCCCCCCCCGAAAGCCACACCAAATCGGGGTGAAGGGGGCATTTTTTTAGAAAATTAAATAAAAGCATTTAAATTGGAAATTTTAAATAAATACATTTTCCGAGTTACAGCAGTGGTAAAGTCTGAAACATGTGTATTTCCGCCGCGATGTTTTGAAATATCTGAATAATCATTAGCAACGTATTATCTTCTTTGGCGAACATTGAATTATTTTGATGAGTCAAAAGTGTGAACCAAATATTTTTTATAAACAATTGAACCGACTTTATTAGTTGCACTGAAAAATAATATTAATTATATTGGCGCTGGTACTTGTTGGTGCCAAAAGTCTTCCTTTTATCTGCACCACTTCAAAATTACCGGCACCAATAGAATTAACATTATTTTGTGTATTTTCCAATTCACCAAATAATTCACAATATAAATATATAGGGTAAAACAAAATTTCATATACATACTTATTAAATTTTTTAAATCATAGAGTTCTTTTTGGACCAAACTACAGGAACGTTTTATACACAAGAAAAAACTCATATGTTCTTTGTGATTATGTGATTTTCATTTGGTTTCAATTTCAAGTATATCGCATTTACCCGTGATGGTATTAATAATACTCGTAACTCTCATTTATGTAAAGTAATTTTCAACATAAGTTTTCTGTAAACGTGTTGTGTGATCGACATTTATTTAATTAGTCTTTTCATTTTGGATAATGGCCTCACAGGAGACCAGTACCTACTTCGATTTCTACAAAACGAATTACAATGACTACTAGAGGATGCTCCTATGTAAACATCAGATTGGATTGGTAGAGGTGGTTCTATTAATTGGCCTCCAAGATCCCCAGACCTTACACCTCTAGATTATTGTTTATGGGGCTGGTTCAAAAATGAGATGTACAAAGTGAAAGTGGACATTCTTGATGCACGTATTCGAAATACTGCAGCCGATATTAAAGAAGGCAGACGTGAATCAATTAGAAGAGCAACAAGCGCTCTTTGTGTACAAAGCAGAGGTCAATGGCGGCAATTTTGAAAATTTATTAAGAGAACGGTATGATAAAATAAAAATAATATACTTATGAACTTTAGTTTTACCCTGTAACTTGAAAACAAATAAAAATCGAATTAAAACATATGAGTTTTTTTACATGATTTTCAAGTGTTTACTTCTGTACTTCCGCTCCTCCGGACTCTCCCTGTATAATGTAAAAAACATGGAATGTTTTAAGCTGTACCTACTAGAGATAAAAAAAATATATTTTTTTTTGAATTTTTAACAATATATTTAGTGTAAGTATATCGTGAGGTAGAGGTCTTCTCTACAACTTATATTATAAAATAATTTAAATAAATCCAACGATTACAGATTACGCTAAAAAATTATACTTCTTAGCACAGAACCTGTATTTGAGGTCTGTAAGCTGGATCTTTTTGATTTTTGATAAAAGAGAATCCCTTTCTATCTTTGGATAGTGTTTTTGGATGAAGAACATGATGAATTTTGACAAGCTTCTTATGGGTTTATGGGTTATCTATTAGCAGATCTATTTAAAATGAACAATATCACTTTTATGAAGGTCAAAAATACAAAAAAATCAATACCTCGATTTACATTCTAAGAGAAACATCGCCGTACCCCAAGGATACCAATTGGACCTTATTACTAAGCTTCTATATATGGAATAAAATTAAAAATAACGCCATACAAAAAAAACTAGCTTTTTCAAAGATTTTTCTTTCACCTGAAAAATCACTATATCTTTTGAATCGTTATCAGCTATAATAACAAATAATATAATTAAAATAAAGCTAAAAATTAAACTTTTGTTTTGTGCGATCTTAAGAATGGCTGTATTTTTTTAACAATAATATGTAGACAGTTCTTGTACTATGATGCGGAACTCCTTGTGTGCTCGTCCGACTCGCACTTGCCCGGCTGTATCCAACCAACACCAGTTGCAGTTAAATTATAAGGCGATTCTCTGTTATTCTACAAACACTATCTTCATGGTATCTGAATGCATTCTTGTTCTACTTTTCATGCAATCTTCTTCTCATTGAAGGTTGGCGTTGAACGTTTCTAAATGCGTCTCTGTTCTTTCCAAAGTGAAACAGTTCTTCGACGCTAAGATTCGTCCATTCGCTTATGTTTCGGAGCAAGGATTTTTTCTTTCTGTCGGTACCTTTCTTTTCCTCTACTCTTCCCTGCATTATAGTTTGCAGCAGTAGCAGTAGGTAAATGCAGGATGTGTCCTACGTAAGATCACGATTTATATCATGCGTAAGATGTTTTTTTTTTATCTTAATGGTTGTCTGCAGGTTTCTTTTGCGGGCAATACGTCCGAATACTTCGTCGCTTGTGATTCTTTTTTTAGTCCATGGTATTTTCAGGATGCGTTTATGCGTCTGAATGCCATACTTAGATAAAATTCATAAGAAACACTGGCTTTAAAAAGGGAATATCTCTATATAGGAAAGTCGTTACAAATAAATAAAATACTTGGTTATTTCAAAGATTAGACTCAGTTGCGGATGCGATTCAGCTCAAAAAGCATTTGTAGAGCAAACTGCATCACTTATTTGTTGGCGGTCTTTGAATATTTCATGATTAAGGGACACAAAATTATATATTCATCATTGTAATTTCTATGATTAATTACTTTGATGTATCAACAAGAATGAGACAAGCATTTTTTGACAATAATAATAATTTTTGGGCGAGAATTGATCGATTTTATTTATATGAGTTCTGACGTGGTTGAAATAACCAATTTAAGCTGCAGCGGAGTCTGCCAAATTAATTTATTCGACGGGTTTGAAGAAGGAAACATTGTCATCGATGCATTTATTGTTTTTTTAAAAACGTAAAACCATCATGTGAACCTGTTTTCTTCATTGTCATCAAATTACTTTTTGAATTCCCAGCGCATTTTTCTCAAGGTGAACTATTGCAGAAGCTATTGAACTTATTCCTACAAGGCACTACAAGCACTAAGCGAGGTCAGTCTGCATCAGAATATACGAAATCCCACTTGAAGATAATCTAGAGTTGAGAGTCTAGAGTGAAATCAGTAAAATAAACATTTTTTTTGGATAGACTACAAGACTAGTTACAGTACCTTAATGGAATAAATCTTCTCTTACAAAAAAATTAACCGACTTTATTAGTTGGTTTTGAAACCGAGTTCAAAAGTACCAGAACCAATAGAATTGATATTATTTTGTATTTTTCAGTGCACCAACTAATGAAGTCGTTCAATTTTTTTGTAAAAAATATTTATTTCACACTTTTGAGTGTAACATTAGCCATCAAATCATTCATCGTTCACCAAAGAAAGATAATTATTGCTTATACTTATTCAGAGATTTCAAAACATCGCGAAAATACAAATATTTCAGACTTTCCCACTGCTAACTCGGAAATCGTACATTTTTTTGAAAAATGTCCAATTTAAACGTTGCCGATTATGGCCTCTTCTGTAATTTTGTAGTCTCAAATTTTCGATTTTCGAAAAAAATGCCCCTTCCAACGCCATTGGGAGAAGTTTTTGAGGGCAAGGACATGTTGAATATCTATTTTTTTCAATGGAATCAGGAAAATCGGAGCACTTTTACTTGCGAACATCCCTAAAAAAGACAAACAGTCGAATTATATAACTCCTCCGGTTGGGTTTTGACGGTTTGGTGATTTATGATTTATTTATTATATAAACCTATTTAATGTTTATATCAAAAACTCATTTTATCACAAAACAAATTGAATGCTTCAACACTGATAAAAGATGAAATATTTTATCTATTATTTAAAAAACCACTACCTACCAAACTAAAAAAAATATAACGTAGAGTTTAGCCATAAATCACACGGTTCCAAACAGTTGCCAATGTCTGCGTATACTATATTTGCATTACTTTCAAAAAACTGTTGAATATCAATGATGATATTTTTCTATTTTTGGATTCCATTCCAAGTTTTGAGATTAATTACTTTGTTTTGATAAACACTTGCATATTGCGGTTACCTAACAAATTCTGATCAGAAAAGAAACCGCTGTCAACTGCATGATATATGACAATTTTAAATTATGCCTGGTATTTGTTGACTTTTTGAATAGTCAGTGAAAGAATAACCTAAGGTGATAGTTAATAACATGGTGATGATCAATATGTTGCACAAATATTGAAAAGAAGAGGCTGAAACTAGTTTTTTCAAGGCTATAGTTTTCATGTTTCAAATAATTTGAGTTAATTTTGAAATAAAATTGCAATATCTATAATGTCTTATCCACGAGGATAATATGTTCATATTCAATCATTTAATGTCGCATTATAATGAATAATTATTGAAAACTCTCGAATCCTTTATAGTTTGATAGCATTAAGCATTTGCTGCACAATTAAAAAATAACAAATAAATTCTATTAAAAAAATAGTTCTTACAAAAACTATAATAATTCATCGTTCACCAAAGAAGATAATAAGTTGCTTATTCCTTATTCAGCGTTTTCAAAACATCGTAACTCGGAAACCTTATTTTTTTTGAAAATTGTCCAATTTAAATGTTGCTACATATAATCTCTTCTTTAGTTTGTCCGTCTCATATATTCAATATAAAAAAATGCCCCCTCTACATAGCGGAGACACCCCCATTTCCGACTTTACCACTGCTGTAACTCGCAAACATATGCTTTTTTAAATATCCAATTGAAACGTTGCCGGATATGGTCTCTTCTTTAATTTTGGGAGAAGTTTTTTGTAAAAAATATTTTTTTTTTTTATATATTATGTTCGCGTCTTACAAATAGTAAACAGTTTTCATGATTCTTTTTCTATTTGTAAGACGCGAACATCAAAAATATTTTTTACAAAAAATTGGACCGACGTTATTTGTTGATGCACTGAAAAGTATAAAATAATATTAATTCTATTGGTGCTGTTACTTTTGAAGTTGTACAGCTGCAGTTAGATTGATAACTTTTGGCACCAACTTCACAAGTACTATCACCAATAGAATTAATATTATTTTATACTTTTCAGTGCATCAACAAATAACGTCGGTTCATTTTTTTGTAAAAAATATTTATTTCACACTTTTGAGTGTACCTTACATTAGTCACCAAAATTGTTGAACTTTCACTAATACCAATGAAGATAGTACTTATCCTATTACCCATGTATATTCTTTGCTTGTAGTTGTTATTATTGAGATCTCAATGCATCGCTGCGGAAATACGCTTGAGTATTTTATATGTTACCATTTTAACACAGATTTAACTCGAAAACCGTAACTCTAAGGAAAAAATGTTCATTATAAATGTTGCTACAAATAATTATATCTTTCATGTAGTATCGAAAAATTTTCAATTTTCGAAAGAAATTGCCCTCTCCACATAGCAAAAATACATATTTAACATGCGTCTATCTCGAAAACCGTAACAATTTTGAAAAAATGTTCAATTTAAACGTTTTCAGATATTGTTCTATCTATCTATCTAATTATACCAACTCAGATTTTCGATTCTCGAGAAAATTCGCCCCAACCACCCCTTCGGGAGCGGTTTTCGGAGGGAAGGAGATTTCTGATTTGCGTTTTTACGACTATGGGACCATTTCTCAATCCTCTTCTTTCAAATGAATCTAAAATCATCAAAATCGGAGGTCGTTTACTATATAAATGGGGCGCACGAACCAAAAAAAAAAGCAGACAGTCGAATTGTATACCTCCTCCGTTTGGGGCGTCCGGTAAAAAAATCAAATTTCTATTAAAATTTTGAACAATATATCATCATTACCATAAAACTGATAGAGACATGAACTCATCGCAATTATTTACGGAAGTGATAGAAATGATAATAAATAAATAATAATATGTCACTGGTACAAAATCGAAAGCAATACCTACATAATAAAAAATATCAGCACACGCTATAAGAAAATATCCTTGAATGACGGCCTTCAAGTAGATTATATACATAATATATACGAAATAAATAGTTCTGCATATATAGTAAATAGCAGCTTATTAAAAAATAAAATAACGATGATAGATCATTATGGAAAATAGAGACATACATATTATAGATAATGATTTTTTGCGTCACATTATATTCGAAGAAATATAGACCGTCCTAGTCTATGTAACAGTAAAATAAAAAAATATCATATGTAATTGGGTATTTGAGTAATTTTCAGAACCATTTTTGGTTTATTGGAAGACCTGAAGTAAATACAGAAAAACTATACAGGCCGTTTCAAATTCGACTCTCACCATTGGGATCTCGGAAACTACAGGGAACACGAAGATAGTTAAATTGGGGCAAAGTTGCGCATCTATGTGCTCAACAATACGCCGTTTAGAAAGTTTGGAAATTTCAAGTAGTTCCGGAGATATCCGGAAAAAACCGAATTTTCTAAAAATAATTTTATTTTTTTCTGGGTTTATTTCTTAATGAATTTTTAAATAAATTACACATTTGCATTGCCACTTTTTTCACTCTTTCCAATGGTGTTGATAGTTTTGTCTATGTGTTAACATCATGAACTTTTTTCCTATGGGAGTTATAATGGCTTTCCACAAATTTGAAGAGCCCATAGTTGTACAAAACTCCGAGAAATTAGATAAACTACTTTTATAAAGTAGTTGGCTTTGATTTTTCCAATAGGTGACACAAAAATGACATTCTTTAGTATTGTCATTTTCTGAGTCGTTGAAAATGGAGTACTCCAATAAAGAAAAACGAGATATGATAAAACTTTATTACAAGAATGATAGAAATAGTATTATGAATAAATTGGAAGTGTATCATCTTAAAATGTAGGTATCCCGAGAGATGACAACCCCACCGATCTGTATTCAACTTATTGGATACAATTAATCTTAAGTTTTTCAAACGTGCCAAACCCATCGCAAATTCTGTCCATTAATTTGGACAAATTTGGTTGTGGTTGTCATCTTTCGGGATACATCTTAAGATACACTTCCAATGAATTTTCTATCATTCTTTCTTGTAATAAAGTTTTATCATATCTCGTTTTTCTATTGGAGAACTCCATTTTCAACAACTCAGCAATTGACAATAATACAGAGTGTCATTTACGTGTCACCAATTGGAAAAATCAAAGCCAACTGCTTTATAAAAGTAATTTATTTAATTTCTTGGATTTTTAGGACAAAAAGGCTAACATCCCCAAAAAGGTAATAAAAAGAGCTATTCAAATTTGTGGAACGCCAATATGGCTCCCATAAGAAAGAAAAAAGTTCATGGTAGTTACACATAGACGAAACGCCAGGTTGCAAAACTATTAACACTATTGAAAGAGTGAAAAAAGTGGCCATATAAATGTGCTATTTATTTAAAAATTCATTAAGAAATATAGCCAGGAAAAAATAAAATGATTTTCCTAAAATTCGTTTTTTCCGGCTATCTCCGGAACTACTTGAAATTTACAAACTTTCTAAACGGCGTATTGTTGAGCACATAAATACGCAACTTTGTCCCAATTTAACCATTTTCGTATTCCCTATAGTTTCCGAGATCAAAATGGTGAGACTTGAATTTGAAACAGCCTGTAAACTTACAGAAAAAATATAAATTGTGATTTTTAAATTCTCTGCCGAGAACCTGAGACTGTCTCCCTACGTCATAGTTGGTCTTAAGGCTCACACTGGTGCTTTTTTAGCGCTATAATTAAACATTTTGTCTGATTTCCAAAAAAAGTTGCATACTAAACGTGCTCCTATTTTAATGATTTTTGATTCATTTGAAAGAATAGAGTTGAGAAATGGTCCCATATTTTGAAAAACTCAAATCCGAACTCTCCTTCCGTGTAAAAATCGCCTCCGATGGAGGTGGAGGGGGCAATTTTTCTCCAATGATGAGACCATATTCGGAAATGTTTCAATTGATCATTGGTCAAGAGTTACGGTTTTCGAGTTACAGCAATGTTAAAAACTGAAATATATGTATTTTCGCTATGTGGAGGGACCAATTTTTTTCGACTGCCAAATTAAAGAAGAGATTATGATAACAACATATAAATTGGTTATTTTTCAAAGGAAGTTACGATTTTCCAGTTACAGCAGTAGTAAAGTCTCAAATATGTATTTCCGCCGCGATGTTTTGAGATATCTGAAAATAATAAGTAAAAATAAATAATATACATGGGTGATAGGATAAGTACTATTTGGTATTACTGAAAGTTCAACGATTTTCATTACTAATGTTACACTTAAACGTGTGAAATATTATTTATCAAAAATTGGATCGATTTTATTAGTTGGTGTACTGAAAAATGAAAATGAATGAATGAATGAATGAAAACAAGCTACAGTAGAATTAATATTATTTTGTATTTCTCATTGCACCAAATATTAAAGTCGGTCCAATTTTTGTAATAGACTACTCATCCAACACCATAATTTATACTCTAATGGGAAGGAAGCTATCTTTAAATGCCCCTAGAAAATATTAAAAATGTTTCGCAATATGTTTAATTTAACGAATGGTCGGTTTTTTTCTCTTACTGGTAATCACTAGTCATAAAAATATTTTTTACAAAAAATTGGACCGACTTTATTAGTTGGTGCACTGAAAAGTATAAAATAATATTAATTCTATTGGTGCTGTTACTTTTGAAGTTGTGCAGTTGCAGGTAGATTGGTAACTTTTGGCACCAACTTCACAAGTACCAGCCCCAATAGAATTAATATTATTTTATACTTTTCAGTGCACCAACTAATAAAGTCGGTCCAATTTTTTGTAAAAAATATTTATTTCACACTTTTGAGTGTAACATTAGTCACGAAAATCGTTGAACGGTCACTAATACCAATGAAGATAGTACTTATTCTATTACCCACGTATATTCCTTGCTTGTAGTTGTTATTATTGAGATCTCAGTACATCGCTGCGGAAATACGCTTGAATATTTTAGTTGTTACCATTTTAACAACGATTTTACTGGAAAACCGTAACTCTAAGGGGAAAATGTTCAGTATAAATGTTGCTACAAATAATTATGTCTTTCATATACTGCAAACAGATTTTCAATTTTCGACAGAAATCGCCCTCTCCACATAGCGAAAATAGGTATATTTGAGAGTTTAAAATGTCTCTATGTCGAAAACCGTTACTCCTTTGAAAAAATGTTCCATTTAAACGTTTCCGGATATTGTCCTATCTTTAATTATATCAACGCAGATTTTCAATTTTCGACAAAATTTGCCCACTCCACCCCCTTCGGGGGCGGTTTTCGTAGGGAACGAGATGTCGGATTCCCGTTTTTATGAATATGGGACCATTTCTCAAGCCTCCTCTTTCAAATGAATCAAAAATCATCAAAATCGGAGTACGTTTACTATATGAAACGCGCGCACAAACCAAAAAAAAAAAAAAAAAAAAAAAAAAAAAAAAAAAAAAAAAAAAGCACACAATCGAATTGTATACCTCCTCCTTTTGGGAAGTCGGTCAAAAATATTGGACCACCTTTTTGTGGGTCATACCATACCTACTGGTACCATCCATGCGACTTATGCATGCCCATATTTTCTATGTAATATTTGATTTGTAAGTGTAATCGCAATTATTCAATTACATACATTGTTTTATTCAACACGCATTAGGTAGGTACAATGTTAACTAATTGATACAATGATAATAATGGATGTTATTATTCATTATCATGATATATGTTATTTTATTTATCTATATAAAGCAACATTTGCAAATTATGTTATACTGACATAAATCTAGTCAATAACAATTAATCATTTAATAGTGCATTTTTGCTTAATATTCTTATCATCTTTGTTGACCCACTTCCCAAACGGAGGAAACTTGCTCCGATTTTGATTATTTTTTTTTATTTTAGAGAGGAGTATTGAGAAAAAAAATCAATATTAGACATGCCCTTCCCCTCAAAAACATCCCCAAAGGGGGGTGGGGGCAATTTTAAAATACCTGATACGAAGACCTATTGCATAAGAACATTTACTGTTTCAAATTATGTCTGATTCTATTGAGATATACCGCAAGTATAGAGCACTAAGGCCGCCTCATACAGAAAGTAACAGATTATTTTTGAAATATTCGAGAAGAAAATGTATCAACCAACATGTGGGGATAAATAAAATAGGAGAAATTCCCAGCTTGATTGCAAATTGGCTTGGAAAAGACATGTATAAGAGCTACACAGGTCACTGTTTCACAGGAGAGAAGCTCTGTAACTCTTCTGGCCAATGCAGGGGGCAACATTACATACATAAAACGTCACGGTGGCTGGAAATCTGCCTCCGTAGCAGAAGCATATATAGAATTTAGTTTGAATAAAAAAATTGAGAGCTCTAAGAAAATATTGAATTATCAATCTTCCTCCGAAAAAATTAAAACATCTGATAAAATTGTGGAATCAATTCTTCAAGAAATGTCTAACGTTGCTGATCAGCAGCAACATGGAACCTCTTCGGAAATTTATGATGGAAGTAATTGTTCAAACTTTCCTATCAATTATTATTCCAATAAATGATTTTATTTATGATGAATAATTGATTCCGTTAAAAATAAATCATTCAAAAAGCAATAGTTCATGTTTATTTTGTGAATTATTTTGGCAGTGAAAAAAAGTAAACATTTACGCATCAATAGAGATGCAGAATTGTCAATTTTTTTGACAGTTGTACAAAAAAATGATTTGTCTGAAATTCTTCTTTCACGGAAGTTTCGTCTATAGTCTTATTGTAAGAGCAATACTTCTAATGCTTTTAATAAAATGTTCAAACAAATCAAATCTCTCTTGTTGAAAATACATTTTCCAAAACGTTTGTAAACTGCTGAGCTATAAAAGAACACACAACTGTCAGTCTGACATTTAATTAAACAAACAAGATGTAATTTTTTCCATAGCAATCGCTATGTTAACGAATGTGCACCTCATATTTTACAGAATTTTGAATTTCAGCTTATATTTCAGAAACTTTTAATATTAGGTATAGGGAAGTAAACAAAAGTACCCTTATTTTTCGGCATAGTATACAGTGCAAAATAAAAAATGGGGTTTGCATTTAAATAATCACAGATATTTCATAATATTCAATTGAAAGTTTTTATGGGTTTCGTACTCACCTGGTATTTTCCTAGAGGTTTTTTCTGGTTTGGTTACAAATGTTCAGCTCTGCTTTTTAGAGCTATGATAATGGCTATTTAATTTATAATATGATTTAATACTAATCATTCAATATCTGTAACTCTGATTTTTTTCACAAAAAATACAAAATCTCGAGAACTATAAATACTAGGTATAGGGTTTGTTATACAAAGTTAACCTTAAATTTTATATAGAATCCAAAAATCTAAAAATATATAGGGTGTTCCATTTAAAATAAGAAAGTTGAATACCAGTAACAGAAATACCAAACACCCTCTGAACATTAGAGCAATAAAAATAAAAAATTCGAAGAAACTCACAAAGATCTTACCTGTATTATACTTTTTAATTTAAATAATCCTTTTTTCTCGCATGGACCTTAAAAATGTAACACATAATAATTTTTCCGTTAGAATTTTATTTTAATTTTTGTTTTGTAAGAATTATGTTTAATATGTTTTCGGGTTTATGTTATTAGTTGGGGTAATTTATATAATGTGAGAGTTTTTTGAATTATTTTATTTTATATATTTTATAATTTGACTGGTTATATTTGGTTCCCGAAACATGTCTTATTTAATAAAATTTTAATTTTTAATTATAAATTGTGGAGATGACACCTTGTTTTATTTAAATTCATCACTACTCCACTTTGAGAATGGATTTCTTCTTGAAATATGTATTATACTTTTTCGTATCTTTCATAGTTTCTAAGATACGGGAGTCGGGAATCTTATTCTGGACAGCCTGTACTTTCCTTACGAGGCTACCTGTTGAAACGGTAGCAGATTAAAAATTAATAGATTCAAATTATCCCATTAAATTTACCGAACCTTTTTAATTATATATTTATATTATTTATAAGTATAAAACAAACTCAGAGATTATCTAGAAACTGATAGATGCGAAATGAATCTAAATGAATATCACAATTATTCGGATTTTATAGACTTTTTCAACTAAATAAAACTGCAATTGGATGACATTGCACAATTATTATTGCATATTAAACTATATTGCAAACTAGGTCATTATGCTATCAAAATCATGATTCAATTCCATAAGTAGGTTTATTTCTTTATACCTACTTCCAACTGTGTTCATTCTTCAAAATGCAACATAATACTCAGAGGTACCGACCGTATTATAACATTGTTTTCTCATGGTTAGTTTTAGATAACTGTAGTCCAAAAATTTCATGGTTAATTTAGCATCGAGATTGAGTTTTGATATAATTACAAAATGGTTTCGAAGTAATTTTGTAATGTAACGAATAAACAACAGTAGAAACTTATTTTGAATCATTTAGAACAGAGTTATAAACAGTCTTACTTCTACGAATTCATGTTTTTTTTCTCTTGGAGAAAATAAAATGTGAGATGCTTGAACAATTTATTTTTTATGGATTCTAGAGATTACAAAAAAACATGAATTTATCTTTTTGCTAGACATTCCTCCATAATAATTATGCATACCTAGTTATTAAAAATAAGTTATCAGGAACACCAGGAACGCAACGCCTATATTTGGTAGGTATACACTTTTTAGGGTTCAGTACCTACCTAAAAGGTAACAGTGTAGACCAGAAAGACTGAAAGTACTTTTTTAAATGGGATTTTTGTATGAACTCATTTGTAAGCGCAATTTGTATAGATTTATGTGTTGAGAAATTGTCCCATATTAAACACATTTAAAATTCAGCATCTCCTTCTCCTCAGAAAGTGCCCTCAAATAGAGGGGTGGGGACATTTTTTTTCAAAATTCAAGAATTTGAAATGGCCAAAAAGATATTCAGCAACAATTAACTTAGACTTTTAAGTACACCAAATAATAAAGTCTTTATTTTCTTCGTTATGGTCCTGGGAAAGTTAAAAATATCAGGGGCAATTGCCTACAATCGAAATCAAAACATCAGAAATTATAATATATAATCTCATCTAACTGATGTTAGAAACAACATATTTGTTTGTTTTTTTATTTTGATTGAATATATTCAATAAAAAAATTGGTAAAAAATCTGCAACAACGCATTGCAGCCTACATTAAAATAAAATAGCTATTGGTTTTACATTGTGTTTCAATGTTGACGTGGAGGCAATTGCCATAGGGATGATAGCACTTAATCCTCAAATTTCATAGTCTCAAATTTTATTTTATATTTGAATTTTGTTGCTGATAGAATCTTCCACGTATCCTTCGGCCACGGCGAAGGTTTCCATCCTCCTTGTCTCCTCAGACAACATATATCGACCCCCGCATTAGCAAAAAGTGTAGCTGAAGTTCTCCATTTTTCGACGTTTTTAGAAAAAACTTTATTTTTCGAAAGTTAGTCTCGATCACCAAAGTAGCATTTCGCACACTAGATACAAAATTAACGATTCCTATAAATTTTTTGAAAAAGGCAATAAGAAAGTTTTTCTTTTTTTGCAGGATGGCAACCCAACCCCATATACCTGCCATGTCTGATGATTTCATCTACCTTTTTTTACACGCATGTTACTATTCACATGAGAAAACAAAAAGTGCCATTGAAAATTATTGCACCATCAGATCCTCGAATCCTGCCATCTTTGGTGACAGGAACTTCTACTCACCCCGAATGAAGCTTATGATGAGTTTGGCGTAAGTAAGAAATTAAAAAAACACATTTCTATACTGTCTTAAGATTATATAATAGGCAAATAATTTAGATCCAATTAATAAATAATTACTTAAGCACTATCTAATTTTTTATGTTATTTAAAATATGTATATAGGTATAAAAGAATAAGAGAATCAAATGAATAAAAAAATTCAGTCAAAAATAATTTTATTAACTTTCCTGTAGAAAGATTTTCTAAGCAATCTGCGATTTATCATTTTAATATTTGACAATTCTTCTGCGATGTTCTTATAAGGAAAAAAAAAATAATTCGAAACATTCAAAACTTTTCTTGTCAGGTATTCTACAAAAACATATGCGCATCAGGAGGTCCGAAAAATTCAAGTTTTATTTAATTTTTCTTATTGATTTTAAAATAATATTGCGAATTGGTATTATTATTGGTTTTCTGACAACAGTAACCTACTACCCCAATCAAATAACTCACAAACATGACAAATAGTTTGTTTCACAAATGGTGGCTATTGCCTGTAATCATTCACGAACTACGTACATCACGCTATACTTCTCATGGCATCTCATTATCATGAAATTTTCTACCACTTTTGTCGATCTAAGCTACGAGATCAGTATTTCAAGCTTTATACCATGTTAGGGTGCTGCTCGTATGTCCGAAGGTAACGCAATCTTTATTTCATAGACGTCACAAAGTAAAAGTGACATTTCAGTGAATTTAGATGAATAAATTTATATTTTATAACTCAAGCAAAAGTTTTGTATTTTAAGTTTCTACATTATTGTTAATAATAAATCTTTCACATAATTGCTTATTTAGGTAATCAATCGATGCTGTTTTCTCGTTAATAATAGGAATTTTCTTAAAACGCATAAAAAATTGAATACCAGATTTTATCTCAAAATCGTCACGCCACTGATTTTACTCCCCTCGCTTAAATTGATCCGTTTCTCGTGTTTTCAAGACAGACGCCATAATTCGTGAAACAAACTAGGTATATATAAAACTGTGTAGGTACTATTTATTGAAATATCCACAGGATAGTCAGTAGAAAAAGAAAGCATAGGAGATGACGTAGGCGCAGTGCTTATTACAGCTAAATGATTGTGTTGTTTATGAGATATCATTTCAATTTAAAATTTAATAAATAATATAATTTGTTTATATATCCAAATGTCACATTGAAGTGTTCAAACGACCGTATGTGACGTTAAAATGATCATCAATTTTTTTTTTCCGTAATCCTATGTTGTAGGATGGTAAATAAATGTATTTATAAAAAATATAGTTAATTTTCGTCTCTTGAATCAATAATGATATTGACTTCGAACTGGTTTCGCTCGATGCAACATTATGCAAAAAGACACTGGTTAGGCTTTTACCAAAAACTACAAGTAAGTTTTGTGTTATTAAAACAATGTAATATGTAATTAAATAATAATACATAATTGAGAATCTGAACTATTGAACCAGATTTAATATTCAAATTTCTCGGTTAAGTTCGTTAGTTGATATGTTTAAAGTTACTTTTAAGCTTTTGATGGTCACAATTATTGAAAAAAATATAAAATTATCCTTATTTTTGGTTTTTATGTATCTTTCCACTGTCGATTTTTTCTAATGTTTTATATTCTCTTCAACGTAGTAGGGAACCCTATGGTAGTAGTCACACTCTTACTGTTTTTACTTTCCTACGCTACTATAGTAGCTGTATAATGTATTGTAATCGTATGAAATTTTCGGTATCGAGATTTTTACAAATGTTGACGCTTTAGAGTTTCCTAAGTCTAATAAACATATTTTCAGCCATTGGTCTGTCTGTCTGTCTGTCCGCCCGTCTGTCTGCCTGTCTGTGACAGCATTATCTCGGGAACGGATCGGTGTATTTTGTTGCTTTCTTTTTTATGTTGTTTGGTACCAATATCAATCGCCGGTGGCACTGAATGAGAATCCTGTATACACTGGGTGCTGAGCTATAGCCAAACAACGTGATTTGATTAAACTTGCCTAAAGTATTCTTCTGAGAGCCCTTTACCACCCACATACAGCGCCATCTCTGAGAAAAAGCACAAAAAAAGTTATGCTTGAATAAAATTCCATATGTTCCACATGTTTCTTCAGATTCTGGCTAAACGTTTCATCTTGCGAAAAATGTATATCACCATTGTTGTTTGTCTTGACATGCTAAAAAAATGAGTGTTAGCACGATTTGACTAGAGGATTTTTAGTTTACTACCGCTATTATCGTCATGAGCATCAAGTTAGCTAAGCACCTGTCAAGAATCGACTCGAGAGTAGGTGGATAATTTGCCGCTAATTAGTCGTGAATTAGTTGTGAAAATACCGATTTTGTCGTTTATTGTTTTTTTTGTTTTTTTTTGGGTGCTTTGCTAACTTGATATAAAGTTAGCAAAGCACACCTCCAAAAATAACTTTAGAGCGTTCATAGAGTAATGGGAATAAAACAAGAATTTGCCGCTAATTAGTCGCTAATTAGTTGTGAAGAAATAAATTTCCTAAAATATTTTTTTTGTTTTTTTTTGGGTATTTTGCTAACTTGATATAGAGTTAGCAACGCACGCCTACAAAAAATGACTTTAGAGCGTTCGTAGAAGAATGGTATTGGGATAAGTGTTTGCCGCTAATTAGTCGCTAATTAGTTGTACAGAAATTAATTTTCCAAATATTTTTTTGTTTATTTTTTTGGGTGCTTTGCTAAATGATATAAAGTTAGCAAAGCACGCCTTAAAAAATAACTTTAAAGCGTTCGTAGAAGAATGGGAATGGAATAAGTTTTTGCCGATAATTAGTTGTGCAGAAATTAATTTTCCAAACTATTTGTTTTGGTTTTTTTGGGTGCTAACTTGATATAAAGTTAGCAAAGCACGCCTTCAAAAAATGACGTTAGAGCGTTCGTAGAATAATGGGAATAGAACAAGAATTTGCCGCTAATTAGTCGCTAATTAGTTGTGAAGAAATAAATTTTCAAAAAAAAATTTTTTGGTTTTTTTGGGTGTTTTGCTAACTTGATATAGAGTTAGCAAAGCACGCCTACAAAAAATGACTTTAGAGCGTTCGTAGAAGAATGGTATTGGGATAAGTTTTTGCCGCTAATTAGTTTCTAATTAGTTGTACAGAAATTCATTCGAGCTCGAGATTTTATTTCTTTCCGTGATTTCAAAATGTCCTGCAAAGTGAATTAGAAATGCCAATTCATAGAATCTGAGAATTTTGTACGTTTTGAAAAATACTTTTGCTTTGTATTTTATGAATACATTAAGTGCTATGTTTATTTTATAAACTACTATAAATATCTGAATTATCATTACCTTTAAATGATTTTGTTTGGTAATAATACGGTTTTTGGTAAAAGAGAAATCGTCTCAGCATTAAAGATATATTTCTCTCAGAATATCAGTTTCTGAATTTTTCAACCAATCAACAAATTTCCTTAAAATACTAAAATACTAAAACATCAAGGAATTAGGTACTTGGTGGAATTTCTTCCTGGATTTGTTGAACTGGGGCTATTATAATAATCACTTCCTATCACAATTCTTATTTTAAAATTCTCAATTTGATATAATGGCAGAGCTATATGAGGTTACTAAAAAGGATAATTTCTTCAATATTTATTGAAGATTCAACTTTGTGGTTGCAACACTGCAAGATTGACTTCAATTTTTTGCTGACAAAGTTTGACTTCATTTTTTTAGGTTGCAATATTTTGGATACTACTCTAAAAGAATAATCATGCCTAGAGGGCGCCCACCTTCTGTAGAAAATAGTACTGTAATTCAGGCTATTTTGAATCACAAAATCGATATCAACACAAGGATATTGCCTTAGAATCTGATCCCGTGTGGAGCAAAATTTCTGAAGAGCTTCTCAGTAAAGTGAATCAAGGTCCCTATATTCTACTTTGTGAATAGTCGGTTCCGCTTGAAAAACTTGTTACTTGGCACGAATGAAAAAAATAATAATTTTGAAACTTAATTTCTTCACAACTAATTAGCGAGTAATTAGCGGCAAATTCTTATTCTATTCCCATTATTCTACGAACGCTGTAAAGTCATTTTTCCAGGCGTGCTTTGCTAACTTTATATCAAGTTAGCAAAGCACCCAAAAAAGCAAAACAAATAGTTTGGGAAATTAATTTCTTCACTGCTAATTATCGGCAAAAACTTATTCCATTCCCATTATTCTACGAACGCTTTAAAGTTATTTTTTAAGGCGTGCTTTGCTAACTTTATATCATTTTAGCAAAGCACCCAAAAAAATAAACAAAAAAATTATTTGGAAAATTAATTTCTGTACAACTAATTAGCGACTAATTAGCGGCAAAAGCTTATCTCAATACCATTCTTCTAAGAACGCTCTAAAATCATTTTTTGTAGGCGTGCGTTGCTAACTCTATATCAAGTTAGCAAAATACCAGAAAAAAAAAACAAAAAAATTATTTTAGGAAATTTGTTTCTTCACAACTAATTAGCGACTAATTAACGGCAAATTCTTGTTTTATTCCCATTACTCTACGAACGCTCTAAAGTTATTTTTGGAGGTGTGCTTTGCTAACTTTATATCAAGTTAGCAAAGCACCCAAAAAAAAGCAAAAAAAATATTTTAGGAAATTTATTTCTTCAAAACTAATTAACGACTAATTAGTGGCAAAAACTGATCCTATTCCCATTCTTCTACGAACGCTTTAAAGTCATTTTTGGAGCCGTGCTTTGCTAACTTTATATCAAGTTAGCAAAGCATCCGAAAAAAATAATAAAAAAACAATAAACGACAAAATAGGTATTTTCACAACTAATTAGCGGCAAATTATCCACCTACTCTCGAATCGATTCGTGTCAGGTGCTTAGCTAACTTGATGCTCATATTATCGTCGCTATGTAAGGAAAGTAGTGTAAAAAATGTAATATAACCATTGTTGTTCGTTTTGATCCGACAATTTCTTATTCACTGGAATTTGCCTGCGAGCGGTAGGAAAGTCGTGTGAGTGAACACACCAGATTTTTTGTCTTTTTTATCATTAGTTATCCAAAGCTCATTTAAAGTACTATAGATCTTTTAGGAAGGAATCAATCCTAAATATTTTTTACAATTACTTGTAAATATTCATTGAAAATTATAGTTGCAAAGAAAGAGAATGTTCGTCTCCCAAATAAACGCTCGTACTGGACTAATGCAGTAGGCGTCGAAATGATAAGAACCGTTATGCATTTTAATAGGTTTGAAAAGATTATAAGGTTTCTACATTTTAATAACAACGAAACTCATTTGACCCCTTAACAATCCAGATCACGATCGGATTCATAAACTTAGATCACTAGTAGGTAAATCATTTGAAAACCGAATATTCTTCAGTTCCACTTGAAGGGAAGCTATCAGTTGATGAGCAATTATGTTCCACAAAAATAAGACTTTTTGTGAAACAATACTTACCTATGAAACCCCACAAATCGGGATTCAAATTATTCGTACTATTCTGTGTAAGTGTTAATGCATATAATTTTGAAATATATTCGGGACAGGAAAATGATGATATCCGGATAAATGCATCAGAACCAGATCTCGAAGCGTGTGCCAAATTGTTGTAAGACTAGCTAGAGTTATACCAAAGAATCAAAATTATCAATTGTTCTTTGATAATTATTACACCACTCTAGATATCTTAGTTTAATTAGCAGAAAATTTAATTTTAAGTCCTGAAACTGTGCGGCGAAATAGAATTCCCAATTGTAAGTTACCAACAGAAAAAGACATGAAGAAAGATGAACGAGGAACAAGTTATGAGTTTGTGGCCAACTATCACAACATAGATACCTACATAAGTTCCATTGTGTGCCAGGACAACCGCATAGTCAATTTATTGTCTACATTTGGAGGACAGGAGCCAATCACTACTGTGAACAAATTTGACAAACCTTCAAAGTCCAGCAAAGAAATAAATTGCCCTTACATAATCAAGGAATATAACCACCAGCATATGAGTGACGTAAATTTGCTTGACGCCAAATATAGTACGGTACAAAATACTCACCAAGAGCAAGAAATGGTACATACTTATCTTTCACCACCTACTTGATATGACAGTCGCCAACGCATGGATTTTTTATAGAAGAATTGGCTTTGCAAAAGATAATAAGGGAATGCAATAAATTACATTTTATCAGCTTCGAATCGAATTTGCAAAATGTCTCTGTTTGGTTGCACATAGTACCAATATTAAACGTTGGCGTCCGTCTTCTAGTACAGTACAAAAACTGATTGAATCAAATAGGATACTGGATGACAAAAAAACACAACTGCTTCCGAAAGTTCCATAGTGAAGCCTGATTATTAAAATGATTGACATAACCAATGCATGATGTTGCATATCTACAACAACTAATTGGTATTTTCAAGACTGTAAAAATTGTAAATAAATTTTTCTATTATTTCTTATTAATAAAGACATTAAGTATATAATATTTTTTTTCCAATAGTTTAAAAGAAATCATGCATTTGAGGGTTAAACTTTGCAATTCGGGAACCATTGAATGTTTAAAAAATACGTTTGTTTTAAAAATCTTGGAATGTCCTCTTCTGTAATTGTGCCAATTAAAATGTTCTTTTTTCAACAAAAAGAATCACCAAATGTAGGTAGTTTTCTTAGATATTATAATATTTTGAATGCCATATCGATATTTTGATTTTCGAATCAAAACTTCTTAAATACGTATTTACCTAGGTATATCTAGAAAAATCCAAGTAACCTTTGAACTCTAAAAATATTGTGGACTAAAAAATTCTGCTATTATGTATTTTTATTTGTTATTTTCGTCCAAATTTTTTGAGACTTTATTTCTTTAGCACCTTGTATAGTTTTATAGCTTCATTAACATCCGACGTATATGAGATCTCATCATTTGGTTCACTTTGTTTTTTTTACATATCCGGAAGCTTACAAAATGTAGAACATTATGTGTTCAAGATTTCAAGAATAATATCTATGAAATTAGCGTGTAATACGAAACTACTTGATACTTACAGTATTTCATTCTAAAAAACCTTACTTTTACTGTTTCTATGAAGAGAAATTATTATTAAGTGCTGACCTTGTAACACAGATTATTGTCAGCTGTTGGATATACTAGGGGAGTATGTTTTGTTTTATTTCGTGTTTCCAACAACACGATTTTCCTGCTAGTTTCGTGCAAATTACCCTAATTTTCTTCTGATCCTGTATCCTACAGAATGGCTGTAGGTACTTTCATGAAAAGCCATCGTCCAAATGAGTCGTGTTACCATTTTTTTTCAGCAGTCAAAGAAAAACAACAATTGTCACAAAATTAATTTTCTCGTAGGAAAAACCGTTTAGCCAGAATATGAATGATTAATTAAAAATAAATAATAGTTAAAATAAACTAAAAAAACACGCTTTAATAGCAAACCAAACTAAAAATTAGAAAATAAATAAGATATCATTTTAATGTAAAAAAGCGTGGGGTGCATGATGTCCATTGATATAAATATTTTATGTTGATTGATACTGACATAAGTAGAGTCATTATAAAACACCCCATGCTTTTTTACATTCAAATAATATTATTATTTTCTAATTTTAAGTTTGGTTTGGTATTAAAGCGTGTTTCTTTAGTTTTTTAAACTATTATTTATTTTATAATTTTAAAACAATTTGATATTAAAGCGATGCACGAATGTCGGGAGTGAGATATAAACAATCATAGTCATATAGGTATACGAGGACGGTATGGAACCATCCACCAAATAGTCGCACTCTTAAACTCCATCACAAATCCTCCAACACACATTCATATCGAAAATTCCATAAAAATCCATCCATAAAGCTCCGAGAGGTATATGTATATGAAACCTTTCATCAAAAAGTCCTACTCGCACGTACACAACTATAAGTATGAATCCTTTTATCGAAAAATGTCACTCGCACGTACACAACATCAGAAAACCTCCCAAGTCACATACAGATAGAAAGTTCCACGAAAATTCATCCAGAAATCAAAAACAACTCTAGATATGGAACCCTCCACCAAAGAGTCCCACTCGCACTTACACACCATCACATATCATACCAACCCACATGCATATCGAAAATTCCACGAGAATCCATCCATAGAGCTCAGAGATATAGGTCTGGTATCCCCCAACAAGGAGTCCCACTCGCACATACACAACATGAAAGTATTGTATTGTCATCGGTCCTTTGAAAGTATACAAAGTTTCGTCGATCCGATGTTCTTAAGTAGGTGAAAATCGTGTCCAAAGATTTCGTAACATACATTCATACCAAGCTAATAAAAGCGTGTTAAAAAATATGAAGTTTTATTTGCGCATATCTTTCTTCCAGGGCTCCCAGGCACAGGCGTGCAAAATCGGTTGTGCGTACAAAAATAGTAACAGAGGCTGAAAATATGATTTATCGACTCAAAGGACTCTGAAGCAAAACACATTATGTTGTAAACTGAATATCGAAAATTTACACTATTACAATAGGTACTTTCCTTACTCGTCGTAGCAATAAGAAAGTGAAATTGACTTTTAAATTGTTATCATATCCCATAAAAAATGAAAACCTGTTGTAGTTGTAATATTATTAACTTTACTATTATTACTGGACAGAGAATATTTTTGCTATAATACCAGGTTTAAGAGTGAAATATACTGGTAAACAAATACCTACAATACGAATTAGCATTTCAAGTAATTACCTAAATGTTTGTACTTCATTTTATAATTAGATATACCTTCCTAAGTTCGGAATATTTAAATTATAAATTCATAATACATACAAAAAGTATGTAATTTCCAATTTAAATTGTTGATCCCAGATTATCTAAATATTTAGGATAATTATTGAATAACAACAGCGAGTAACAAAAAAAATAAGCACGGATAGAACATTAATCTCTTAATCAATACGAATTTAAAAATATCATAATGGTATGCCAAATCACCTTGTAATGAATGATTACAAATTACAAGAAATATCTACGTTTAGACGAAGCACAAGTAAGCCGTATTAGTTGGTCTATTAACATTTTAAATATGCATACGATCTCGCATTACTAAATAAATATTTTTCACCAAAAATAGGACAGACTTTATTAGTACATGCAGTTAAAAAAATATAAATTCTAAATTATTAATTCTAATGGTGCTAATAGTTTTGAGGTTGTGTAATTATTGATAAATGGATGAATTTTGGCACAAAAACCAGAACTACCAACACAATTAGAATTAATATTATTTCGTGGTCTTCAGTGCGCCGTAAAAAAAATCAGGTGTGTCCACTCACATGACTTTCCTACCGCTCGCAGGCAGATTCCAGTGAATGAAAATTTTTACACTATTACAATAGCGGTAGTGAAGTAAAAATCCTCTGGTCAAATCGTGCTACTACTCATTTTTTTCAGCATGTCAAGACAAACAACAATGGTCATGTAACATTTTTTCGCAAGATGAAACGTATAGCCAGAAACTGAAGAAACATGTGGAAAATACGGCCTTTTATTCAAGTAAAACTTTTTTTGTGCTTTTTCTCAGAGATGGCGCTATATGTGGGTGGTAAAGGGCTTTCGGAAGAATACTTTAGGCAAGTTTAATCAAAATACTTAGAGCCGTTTTCGCGCTATACTCTTGAGAAAATCACGTTTTCTGGCTATAGCTCAGCACCCAGTATATACAGGATTCTAATTCAGTGCCACCGGCGAGTGATATTGGTACCAAACAAAACAGAAAAGAAAGCAACAAAATCCACCGATCTGTTCCCGGGATAATGCTGTCACAGACAGACAGACAGACAGACCAATGGCTGAAAATATGTTTATTAGACTTAAAAAACTCTGAAACGTCAACATTTGTAAAAATCTCGATACCGAAAATTTCACACGATTACAATACTTTCCTTATACAGCTACTATAGTAGCGTAGGAAAGTAATACGTAATATTATTAATTCTAATGGTGCTAATAGTTTTTAGGTTTAGTTATTGGTAGCTAGAATAATTTTGCCACAAAAACCAAAACTATCAACACAATTAGAATTAATATTATTTCGTGGTCTTCATTGCACTGTAAAAAAATTATTCCACATTTCTGAGTGCTTTATTAGTGATCAAAAGTGTCAAACGCTCACTTGCATTCAGTGATTTTAAACGATAGTATCAGAGATCTTGCACATTCATACTGGCTGTTCCGAAATACAAACCATTAGTCTGGCCAGGCTTAAAATGGCCGTCGAAAATTGACAGATATATGAATATGACATTGACAGATGACATAATTTAGGCCTGGCTGGGCTGATGGTTTTTATTTAGGTCTTATGTAGTCTTATGTCTCAAAAGCTGTTGAATTTTTTAAAAACTTCTTATTTAACTGTTGCCGAAATTCATAATTTTTTAAATTATACCATTGAATATTTCCAATTTTAAAAAATGTTTACCCCCTTTGGAGAAGGTTTACTTGGGGAATTAGATTTTATATTTGAAATTTGTTGAATATGAGACTCTCTTTCAAATGAAATAAGAATCATAAAAATTATGGAACGTGCGAACAGATCAAAAGAGCAAACAAATAAGCGATTTATGGGTATAACTTCTCCGTTTCGAAGTAGGTCAATAACTATTTCCTTGTTGATTTCATGGAGCTTTCTTAAAAAAAAACTGATAATTATCAGCCTAATTTCATGATCATATCTATAATTTTGGATCTACCTTAATTATAAATCTTTGTTACCTTTTAAAATTCATTCACAGTCCTCTCACGTCATTATAAAATAAGAACAGCTACTATATTTTGCACATTTTAATTGCAAGATGAACAAGTGGATCATTATTAACTTTCATTATTATAAGGCTTTCTTCTTGCCAAATTGCTTATTTTTAGCGAATTTCTGTTCCGCCAACAGGGTGTTGTTTTGTTGTATGCGTACGCTCTCATTAATATCCAACAGGTCTTGGTATGTTAGAAATTTGTTTCTTTTCTGTTTTTCTATGGCCTCTTTGGCAAGTTTTGCGGCTCTTCTCTTCTCCTCGACAATAATCTCTTGCACCTGGAAGATAAATAGGCAATGCTTTATTTTTAAGTAACCCTGTATAATGTTTTCACAACGGAAATATTGAAGGGCAGATTCTATTTCGAGTTATTTCTATTAGAACATTTCTTTTACAAATACTAGGATCTACAAGAACAAGCCCTCTTCAATATGTCCCACACATGCTTGATCCGGCTTAGATCAGGGCTTCGTGGAGGCCAATCTAATCTTTCAATGTAGCAAAATGTGAGAGACAAAAGGCCAGGATCAAAATCTAAGGTCAATAACCACCGGATAGGAGCAATATTTTAATTTTTGGATTAAACATATATCTGACACCCTTAAAATTTTTAGAGGACAAAGCAAAACCCTTTATGCATACCTTCATAACATCACAAATCATCTCCTTTGCTTTGACAGCCTTGAAATGTCTCAACACTTGCTCTCTACACACCAGCCTGCTATCGCACACCAATGGCAGATCCTTTTTCATTTTATCATCCATTCTGCCCTTGAGTATGTCCACCATTTGCGCACCCTCTTGTTTCTTTTCACAAGACATCTTCACTGCTTGTTCTTTATTAGCTGTCAATTCCCTACACAACAGCATCTCGTTGTCGTGCTTATCTTTTACAATCTTACATTTAAGTATTCGATCTACATCATTATTATCCGATGGTTCATCCAATTCCACTTCCGCGGCTTCGTTTGAGCAACGTTCTTCGGGTGTAGCAGGTCTACAGATTAATTGTTCGAAGTTGCCCAGTTTTTTCACCTTGCATATCAGAATCTCGCACTCTTGCTCTGGAAATATTGATGTAATTCAGGTTAAAGACGTCGAGAAATTAAAAGCAATTGTTTTATTTTATCTGATATAATGACTCATCTGCAAACTCTCGTTGCCCCAATTATATATTTTATTATAACAGCTTTTACACAATGAACCTACCATCTTCAGTATTTTCTTCTGCAATCTGTTCAAAAACTGCATGAGAATCTCTTGCGTCATCTATTTCCCTTATATTTGTATTCCGACAACTTTCTTCCAAATCTACAAACAAAAAAAAACAAGCAATATATAACAAATTGTAATATAATAATAATTTTTAATACATTTTCAAAACCTCGAACCCCTCATTTGATTTTGACTATATTTTTTTGTAAACTGTAGGTCGTTTCAACAATTTGTGAAAAAAATGAGAAAGAGTTTAATTTGAAACGTACGGGGTACACGGATAAAAAAACATTTTTCTGAAATCTGCAACACTCTGTAGAATGGAACAACTACAACTTTTGGTGTCAACTAGTATACCACAGCACGCCATACGAATAGTTGATGAATATGTGGTCAAAGGGACTATTGAACGAATAGTTTTGCCTGCTTGTAGCCCTGGTCTCAATCCCATTGAGCATCTTTGGGATCAAATACAGGGGCACACCAGAGGAGGTTATGTTCGATATTACCGCATTACATTTTACTCTTTTATGATATTTTAATTTTTTATTTCCTTTAAAAGATTAAATTGTGTTTCTTTTTACGCATCGGAAGTGTGTTTTTTAAGGAATGTAACGTCTTTCGTAACAGGGATAATAACGTGAATAAAACAATAAAATGTTCATAAAAAATGGGCCCACAGTTTGAAACCAGTTAACATCACTCTGGCAGCTTAACATCCTTACCTTCAACATCAATTCGTTTTGGTTTCATCATGCTTTGTTCAATAATGTATCGACTCCTTATTGGCTTTTGTGAAACATTCTGCATACTTTTCCCTCTATTCTGTTCCATTGTAGAATGTTCCAATGTGTTCGAAACATTCTGTTCAAGTTGCCGCAATTTTTGTCCACGCTGGTATTTACTTGACGACTTTTGTGAAATTTCCTGCATAATCTTTTCTCGCTTCATCTGTTGAATTAACGAATGTTTCTCTTCGCGATGAGATTTTTCTGTCAATTTGCTTTTTGCATCAAAGAGTTGATGTGGATTGTATTTAATAATTTTATCAGCTTCATTCTTTGCAAAAGAATTTTGTTTCACCCCATAGGAATTTTTGTATTTTTGGAATAACGTTTGAGGACGACTGAACTGATGACATGATTTTGCTCGTGTTGGTGGTTCCTTAAAAGATCCATTCTGCGATTTGTCCTTATCCAAAGTTTGATATGGAGCATTCCTGGCACTATTAGGTCTATTAACAATTTTACCAGTTTGCTTGCCTTCGTCAATCTTTGGGAAATGTGAATACGATTCTTCGTACCGTTTTGCTCCCTTTGGACTCAATAAATTATCTTTATTGAGTTTCTTAACAAAAGGACGATTTGTTTGTTCATTGCTTTGATGTCCAGATCTTGTTTTATCTATCAGATGCTGTTCACCAAATCTCTTATGAGAAAGACAAGATTTTTTATTATCTGTTGATTGTTTATCAGCATCAAATTTCACATTATCAAGGGTCTCAAAAGACGAATACGATAATTTTTTATGTTTTGCTAATTTTTTATCAACTAATTTGTCCTTATCAAATTTTTGACGAGGGGAATATGATTCTGTATCTTGTTTGTCCCGTTTTTCAGTTATTAACTTGTGTTCGTCACAGGAACATCCTATTCTACCCATCAACTCATCTTTGTCAAGCTTCTGGCAAGAAGAAGTCTCTTGAACATGCCTTATTGGATTTTTAGCCATGAACTTATCTTCTTCAAACTTTGGACTAGAAGAAGAATTTGAATCACTTGCACATCTTGTTTTGCCGATCTTATGACGTGAAAAATTAGTTTTATTTACATGTTTGGTTAGTTTTCCAGCTTTCAGCTTGTCTTCATCAAACTTATAGTTTGTTTCATCACTTGTACGACTTATTTTGGCCTTTATCTTGTCTTCATCGATCTTCTGGCAAGGAGAATGAGATTTTTCAACAAGCTCAGTTCGTTCTTCAACCATTAACGTGTCTTCATCAAACTCTGGACATAAAGAAAACTTTGCATCACTTTCATGACGTGTCTTGCCTATCAACTTATCGTCATCGATGTTTTTACAAGGCGAATATGTCTCTTTAACATGTTCTGCTCGATTTTTATCAATCAACTTGTTTTCATCAAACTCGGGACATAAATAATACTTTGCTTTATTATTTTTTCCTATAGTTTTTGCCATTAACTTGCCTTCATCGATCTTTTGACAAGGTGGATAAGTCGCTTTAAGCTCTGCACGATTTTCTGTCATGAGCTTGTCTTCATCAAACTTTGGACATGAAGAATACTTTGTTCCATAATTTGTTTCTACTGTTTTCGTCATCAACTTATTTTCATCGATTTTCTGACAAGGTGAATAAGTCTCTTGATCATGTTCTGCACGATTTTCAGCCATGAGATTGTCTTCATCGAATTTTGAACATGGAGAATTCTTTGATTGTTCTTTTTTTGCATTCAACTTGTCTTCATCGATTTTTTGACAAGGAGAATAAGTTTCTTTAACATGTTTGGTTCGTTTCTCAGCAAACAAGTTGTCTTCATCAAACTTAGAACATGAGGGATATCTTGCTTCATTACTGGCACTTTTTGATTTTGCTATCAACTTATCTTCATCTATCTTTTGACAAGGCGAATATTTGTCTTGAACATGTTCTGCTCGATGTCCAGTCATTAACTCATCTTCATCAAACTTTGGACAAGAAGAATACATTATTTCATCACATGTATTTCTTGTTTTTGCCATTAAATTAACCTCATCGATCTTCTGACATGGAGGATAAGTTTCATCGACATGTATTGCTTGATTTTCAGCCATTAACTTGTCTTCATCAAACTTCGGACATAAAGGGTACTTTGCTTTATCATTTGTTTCTACAGTTTTTGCCATTATCTTGCCTTCATCGATCTTTTGACAAGGTGGATAAGTCGCTTTAACAAGTTCTGCTCGATTTTCAGTCATCAGCTTGTCTTCATCAAACTTTGGACATGAAAAATACTTTGCTTCATCACTTCCACTTCGTGTTTTTGCCATCAGCTTATCTTCATCGATCTTCTGACATGGGAAATAAGTCGATTTAACGTGTTCCGCTTGATTTTCAGCCATTAACTTATCTTCATCAAATCTCGGACATGAAGAATACTTTGTTTCATCAATTCCACTTCCCGTTTCCGCCATTAACTTGTCTTCATCGATCTTTTGACAAGGCGAATACGTTTGTGATTCATGTTTAGATCCGTTATCTGTCATCAACTTGTGCTCATCAGTCATTTTACATGAATGATCCTTTTCTTCATTACTAGGTTTTTCTGTTTTGTCCATCAATCTATCTGCATCGATATTCAAACAAGATGAGTGAGTCTTTTTAAGTTCTGTTTGACTTTCAACCATCAAGTTTCCATTATCAAATTTCTCACTCGAAGAATAGTTTACCAAGGCTCGTACTTTTCCTATCAATTTGTCTTCATTAATGATTTGACATGGTGGATACTTTGTGATATTCTGCTGAGATCTTGTTTTCGTATCTGTCGAATTGTTTGCAAAATTTTGAGAAGAATAATGATTTTGAATTACGGCCACGATCTTGGAACATAAGGATGATTCTTCTGCAGAACCATGAGCTGCAAGCTCATATTTCTCTACACTTTTAGGCACTTCAGTAGCAGAACATTGTCCCTTATTATCGGCAACGTTCTTGGAATATGAAAATGATTCTTCTGCGGAACCATGTGGTGCAATTTTCCATCTCTCTGCATCTTTGGGTACTTCATTTGCAGAATATTGGGCTGGATTCTTGGCAACATTCTTGGAACATGAAGATGATTCATATGGAGAACCGGAAGATGCAATCTTAGATCTTTCTAAATCATTGGGCAATGCAATGGCAGAAGATTGTGCTTGATTGTTTTCGAATGATAAATTTCTTTCCATAAAACTACGCAACTTTACAGGATCAAGAGCTTTACAAGATGTTTTCCGCAAATTTGATGGAGAATCAGCAGCATTGCTTCTTGTAAACTTCTTTATTAATTCCTTTTCCAAGTCGCAAGAGTGTTTGACAAGGTTTCCTTTTAGATTGGAAAACGTTCTCAAGTCTCTTTCATCAATCGTTTTACACGCAGAATATTCACCACGCTCCATATCTCTTTTCTTCTGCTCATTTGCTATCATATTGGCAATTTTGTCCATGTTCAAAGACTGATGGAGGGGATATATTATTTGGTTTTTGCTGTGGTATTCCTTTCCAAATGAGTCATTTCGCCTCTCTGGAATAATACAAATTATACTTTTTGAAATGATAAGATATAGTATAATTCTACTTATTGGCATTCCACAATCATTAATTCTTTTAATTTCCCTAAAAATATTGGGACTTTTGCAATCTTTTTCATATTTTTCGTTGTCTAAATCTGCTTCACAACATTTTACAGCATCCTGTCCAACTGCAAAAATATTTTTCATTATATCAAATTATTAGTATATTTGAACATATTCCTTTCACCTGAAGAATCTGCTTTCGGTATCAGTTTATCACAACTTTGTAATTTCCAATTCACCCCAGTAGTTTTGGATAGAAATCTTTCACATTCATCATTTATCAATGATATTTTCACATTTTTGTCTTCTAATGAATTATTGAAAGGTTCTTGAAATCTTGCCGTTACTTTTGGAGGTGTTGAACAACTACCTTCCATTGATTTGCTATTGCACGAACTATATTTCTTCATATCATCTTTCGTGGTGGGTATGAAGCATTCGTTCTTGTTTTTCTTCCCGTTTTCTTGGCTACCATCACTTGACCTCTTCTCTGTTTTTAACTCAGTCTTCTTCATCTTTTTCGCTTTATGACTTTGAAATATATTTAGCTCTTCAGTTCCTTCAGGCAACAAATCTGGACAACTGGCATATTTGCTCTTTTTATTATTTTGAGTTCTAGAGCGTGCATGTAAAGTTACTCCATCCGCGCACTTTTCGTACGTTCTCATGTTGCCTTTATTTTTGGGCATATGGTCAATGTTTTCAACTTTGGATATCTTACTTGTACATGTACGTTCATTTTTTTGTACCTTTTGATCACAATTCTTTATTGCTACTGCTCCTAAATTTTAGACTTATCTAGAGTTTACAGAAATACATTATTTTTAATCTTACCTGCTTGATTTTCGAGATCGGTTTTTTCTTCCAGTACATTCATATGTTTATTCATATTGTCTTGTACAGTTCTGGTTGCTGTAGAATTTTCTTTGCATGTTAAATGTTCTTTCTTATGCTCATCTTTTTTGTAATCATCATTAGTGTTGGTGATATTTTTATTCCCTTCATTTTCTATAAACTGTTATTTAAAAACTATACAAACGATCTCAAATTTGAGTTTACCTGTAATCAAACCAGATTCGTTCTGTTGTTCTTTCAATAAATCGTTGCGTTTTTCATAATTTGATATGTTCTGATTGTTTTCGGTACATTGACTACTTGGACTCATAGCCTTTTCTTCACATGTTTGATACTTTTTCCTATCTTCCTCTGTTTTTGAAACAGAGCATTCATCTACTTTAATATGACCAAAAGAGTTTTCCTTTGCTGTTACAGAAAATTTGTTAGCTCTAACGATACTTATGAAATAACTCGATTTGTCGAAAAAAATATATTTCTCTATGATCCAAGGTCCTATTCCATTTAGAAGAATCTATATACGTGTGTCTTTCATATTTTCGGGGTTATATATTTTAATGGATGCTTGATTACATAAGTGTTATTGAATTGTCATATCGACTTTGCGGTTCGTTAGTTTTAAAAAACTATTGGACATTTTTTTCTTTGAAATTATTTATCAACTGTTTATAGGTTAAAAAAAACGTCCATTCCTGGTATACCTTAGGTACTATGGTATATAGTACGACCATTAAGAGAATGCATTCGTACGCTAACTTGCCCCTTTCGTCTCATGCAATCTTTCGCTGGTCATACTTTAGAATAAATAATAATGAGTTATCTTATTGGTACCTGATTCTACTCTACAATCTTGACTTGCTTTTTCCCAAAAGTTTGGAGATTTGGAGAGATTGAATTCGGGAGATTCGCTACTTTCAATATTTTTAGAACAGTTTTCTTTAATTTCCGTTACACTAGTGACCAATAAATTCAAACCTTTTCCAATTTTTTTAGTTTCCTTCATTCCACATATCTCATTCTTCTCGTCACAAGTCTTGTACTTCTTCTTTTCTTCTTCAGTCTTTGGAGAAAAACATATATCTTCGCTTTTCTCATGATTCTCGTTGTAGGTCTTTTTGGAATCATTACCTGAAGATAGATTTTTGTCGTAATCGAAATCATGGCATTCTGAAAGCCGGAGGTATACGTTTTTTGAATAACTTACATAGATGACTTTGTGTTAAGGTTACGTACATTCGATGAAAAAATATAAACCTTATAAGATCACTCTGGTCTCTGTATGTCTATGCGTCTGTCGCAATATATTTTCTTCGAATCTACATAACAAATAAAGTTGACAACACGGACATCTAACGTAAATAAACGAATTCCGATACTGGAGGTTGAATTTGTGGAGCAAATAAGAGAATTTAATTTTAATGAGAAATTAAAAACATTATTCGTTAATCAAAACTATAAACTGAACGATCTAGAAGATAATGAGGAAAATATAAGAAAACTGACTCTTCCCCAACTTATCTTCAAAAGTAGTGAGTGAAAAAAATGTTTAAAAATATAGAGTATAGTTCTTCGATCCACATTTAATAAATGGTTTCTTTTAACCTGTGAATTTTGTTGTATTTTAGCGAACATTTATAACCTTAGCTCTAGAATTATAAATGAACTATTGACTTTTAAGTACCTCCACCAAGACTACAATCTTTTTTGTTTTGAGATTCCAATAAGTTTCCACATTTGCCGTATTTAGCTGTTTTTTCGGCTCCACATTTTTCATTCTTCTCATCACAAGTCTTGTACTTCCTCTTCTCTTCTTCAGTCTTTGGTGCAAAACATTTATCACTGTTTTTCGAATCATCGTCACAGCTTTTCTTTATTGCACTACCTGAGAAAAGATAACTTTCGGAATAGTTGCCATTCATAGATAAAGGAAGTATGAAATTTCATCAATTCTGAAATACCTCCATTAAGACCACAATCTTTTTTGTTATTAGTTTCCAATAAATTTGCGCACTTTCCATTTAATCCAGATTTTCCCATCTTTTCTTCACAAGTTTCATATTTCTTCTTGTCATCCTCAGTCTTTGGTATAAAACAATTATCACTGTCTTTCGAATCGTCACCACAGCTTTTCTTATTTGCATTACCTGATTGAAGATATAATTTTGGAAAATATGCCCTTTATAGATAACATTTTCACGAGTATGAGACTAAATCAATTCCTAAATACCTCCACTAAGACCACAATCAGCTTTGTTTTTGGTTTCCAATAAATTTGCACATTTGCCATATTTGGGTGTTTTCTCTATTCCAGATTTCTCATTGTTTTCTTCACAAGTCTTGTATTTCTTTTTGTCGTCCTCAGTTATTGGTACAAAACATTTAACACTGTCTTTCGAATCTTCACCACAGCTCTTCTTATTTTCATTACCTGATTGAAGATATATAATTTTCAAAATTGCCCTTCATATAATTTTTACGAGTATGAGACTAAATCATTTCTCAAATACCTCCACTAAGACCACAACCAGTTTCATTTTTTGTTTCCAATAAATTTGCACATTTGCCATATTTGGATTTAATTTCTGTTCCAGATTTCTCATTCTTTTCTTCACAAGTCTTATACTTTTTCTTTTCAGCTTCAGTTTTTGGAACAAAGCACTTATTCTCACCCTGTGGATCTTCGTCGCAGTTTTTTGTTTTAGCACCACCTGAAGTAAAATTATTTAGTAATTAAGTAAAGCACCTTTGAAATTGACTCTTATCTACTCGAATTAAATTTAATATCAATACCTCCACTTAGGCCACAATCACTTTTGCTCTTTATTTGTAATAGACTTGTACATTTCCCGTATTTAGGGGTTTTGTCTGTTCCTGATTCCGCATTCTTTTCTTCACAAGTCTTATACTTTTTCTTTTCCTGTTCAGTCTTGGGAGCAAAACACTTTTCTTCATTTTTTGAGTTATTATTGCAAATTTTCTTTTTGGCGCCACCTGAAGAAAACATTTTATAAGTAATTCCAAGGAAATAACGTTTTACTGTATTCTTGTTTCTTCTACTAACCTGCGCTAAGACCACAATCACTTTTGCTCTTAGTTTGCAATAGATTTGCACATTTTCCGTATTTTGGTGTTTCTTTCATCACATTTTTCTTATTATTTTCTTCGCAGGTCATGTATTTTCTCTTCTCCTCCTCAGTTTTCGGCACGAAACATTTATTTTTATCTTTTGCACCTTCATTGCAGCTTTTCTGTTTTTTGCCACCTTAAAAGAGACATAAAAGATACAAGTTTAGCTAAAAGAGTTAAAGTCTATTTAAAGGCAACTTTCTTGTTTTAGTTTGAATATTTCTTTTAAAGAGTAACTAAAAATGGGATTTGTAGTGTTAAGAAACGATCGTCTGTTCACTTATGATCGGGCCTCCTTTTCCCTGCCTTCGCATTGTTGCCACTCAGAAGTGAACCAACAGTTTAAGATGGACTTCGAACCACCAATATCATATCATTTTTACCAGGTCTGCAGCCTAGAGAAGCCGACGTCTATCACAGCAAGCTTGACAAATGAAAGCGCCAAACCGATTCAAAATACCTACCTTTGCTAAGACCACAGTCACTTTTGCTCTTTTTTTCTAATAGATTTGGGCATCTGCCGTACTTAGGTGCTTTTTCAGTTCCACTTATATTCTTTTTTTCATCACAGGTTTTGTACTTCTTTTTCTCCTCTTCAGTTTTTGGAACAAAACATTTATCATCATGTTTTGGATCACTATCGCAGCTTTCCTTCTTTGCGTTACCTGAATATAAAGTTTCAAAAAGTTATAAATCTCTTTTAATTATTATATGGGCTCATAGTCGTTCCTCAAGGTCAAGGTCGAACTTAAATCATCGATCCCTTAACCTTAACTTAACCAAAATAGCAAATGTCAGCAAAAGGTTAAAGTAAACTTCAAGTAAGAATGCCTTACTGGAAGGAGAGTCATTAAGATAAGGAGAAACTTTAAATGGACATAAGTGAGTTCGAACAACATCTTCAAAAGCTAAGAAATTATGTCATTCCATGAATACAAAATGAGCACAAAGGAACTGAAAATGAGATTTTTATACAGAATAAAAAACCTCCAAATATTTACCGGAAAGGATTTGTTATAATAATTTAATACATAGCTTCCGGGCTTTTCTATTAACCAGAATTGCTGAATTATGCTACTTTCAATATGGAGCAAGAAATAGGGATAGCACATCCGTAAAATGGAGACATTTCGAACATGTGCGGTGTAACCACATAAGATGTCCCATTATTTCCAGCAACTTCTTTTATATTCCTTACTTTATTTCATAATGTTATTTTAGAAATACCTCCTTTAAGGCCACAATCACTTTTCGGTTTAGCCCCCAATAAATTTGCACATTTTCCATATTTTGGTGTTGCCTTAGTATGTTCATTCTTCTCATCGCATGTTTTGTATTTCCTTTTTTCTTCTTCAGTTTTTGGCACAAAACATTTTTCTTCATTTTTTTGATCACTTTCGCAGCTTTTCTTTTTTGCGTTACCTGAATATAAAATTTTGAAAAGTTATAAATCTCTTTTAATTATTATATGAGCTCATCATTAAGAGCACAATTCATAGTCGTTCCTCAAGGTCAAGGTCGACATTAAATCGTCGATCCTTTAAGCTTAAATTATCATTTCTGTTTCATAGATTCTCCTTGTTTATGAATCCGAAACTAGCAAAAGGTTAAAATAAACTTCAAGTAAGGGTGCCTCACTGAAAAGCGAGTCATTAACGTAAGAAGAAACTATGATTATTGATCTAAGTGAGGTGTATAGTTTCTAAATTTACTGACGAACAATATCTTCAAAAGTTAGAAATTATGTCATTCCATGAATACAAAATGAGTACGAATGAACTGAAAATGTAATTTCTATCCAGAATACAAAAACCTCCAAATATTTACCGGAAAAGATTATTGTTAACTGGCGTTTTTCAAGACTGCTATAATCAGACAATTTAATTCATAGCTCTTCCGGTTTTGCTTGAACCCAGAAGCTTTTCTATTAATGCTACTTTCAATATGGAGAAATGAATAGTGACAGTACATCAGTAAAATGGACGACATTTTTCGAACATTTCTGGTGTAACTACATAACATGTCCCATTATTTAATTCATTTCCAGCAATTTCTCTTATAATCTTTACTTTATATTATAATTTTATTCGAAAAAATACCTCCTTTAAGGCCACAATCACTTTTCGGTTTGTCCCCCAATAAATTTGCACATTTTCCATATTTTGGTGTTTCCTTAATATGTTCATTCTTCGCATCGCATGTTTTGTATTTCCTTTTTTCTTCTTCAGTTTTTGGCACAAAACATTTTTCATCATTCTTTTGATCAACATGGCAAGTTTTAGTCTTCTCTTTACCACCTAAAGAAAAAGTTTTATCAAACAAAACAAATATTCTTCAAGTATCAAAGTAAACATCTGTATAATCCTGAAATTATTTCCCGTGACTTATTTCAGTAGAATTTCACCTAGCTCAGATTTAAGATGTTTTATTGTAATATTTAAATTTTTACCTCCGCTGAGACCACAATCGCTTTTGCTCTTAATGCCCAATAAATTCAAGCATTTAGCAAATTTGGAACCCTGGTTTGTTACACTTTTCACCTCGCAAGCTTTGGATGTTTTCTTTTCCTCTACAGGTCTGGAACATTTCTCTTCAATCTTACAACTATCATCGCTGGCCATTTTCTTTGTGCTTCCTGCAGATTACATAAAATTATTTAGTCAAACCTAGATTTTCCAAGAGAATTATCATCGTTCTTACCAGTGCTCAAACCACAATCACCTTTTGGTTTATCTACTAACAAGCTGGAGCAAGAACCTGCTGTTTTCTTTTGGGCCATTCCATGAGATTTTTCATTTATCGAACAGGCTCCCTTTATCTCTTTTCTCTCTGATCGCTCACGTCTATCGTAGCTTTTCTTGTGATCTTCACTGCAAAGTTGGTCCTTTAAATTACCTGGAATAATTTCAAATTCTTAATTCACTAGATTATTTTGTTGTACAAACGACAAAAATATATTACCGGAATCAATTTGTTTCTGTGCTTCCTTTATGCTAATGCATTTTTGATAAGCAGATGGCTTGGAGATTTTCCTAACAGATTTTGCTGTTTTAGATTGCAAGCTTTCCTTCGATTTGGATGTATGACAAGGATCGTCTTTTTTTGATTCCATTTTCTTAGTAGCTCCATCCAATCCACATCGTTTATCCTGCTTTTCATTTAATCTATCTGAACATTTTCCAAATTTATTTTCTTGTTTTATATTGGTATTTGATTTAGATTTTTCACAGGTGCTGGTTTTCATTTTTCTTTCATTATTCTCATCATTTTTCTTTTCAGTTTTATTACATACTATTGGATTCTGAGGATCTATTAAGTGGATAATAAAACTTTAGTATTAACTATTTATTTATATCCATTTAAAATAACTACATATTTATTGTATCCTAAAACATCAATTTAATAACATAGTAAGAATCTTGAATCTTAATCTTTGTTTGATGTTGACAATGAGAATTATCTACTAACCACTTACTTCCATCTTTTTTCATTCGGCCACAAGGATTCATTTCCTCTAGGTGGTCGTCTTCTGTAGGTAAGTGTATAAAAGTTATTTTCAAAATATTATACAAGTATGTCGAAGAAAAGAATGTAAATGCAATGGATATCGAAAACGGTATTAAGTTAGGAGTTAGAAGTTGAGCAATTTGATTGTCTTATTTATAGACCAACGAATCCCGAACGGAGGAGGTATACAATTCGACTGTCTGCTTTTTTTTGGTTTGTTCGCGCGTTGTATATAGTAAACATACTCCGATTCTGATGATTTTGAATACATTTGAAAGAGGAGACTTGAGAAATGGTCCCATATTCATAAAAACGCAAATCCAAAATCTCCTTCCCTCCGAAAACCGCCTCCGAATGGGTCGGAAGGGGCAATATTTCTTGAAAATCGAAAATCTGAGGTTGTATAATTAAAGATAGGAAAATATACGGAAAAGTTTTAATTGAAAAATTTTTCAAAAGAGTTAAGGTTTTCGAGCATATTAAATTCTCAGATATGTGTAGTTTTTGCTATTTGTAGAAAGAAATTTATTTAAATCCAAAATCTGTGGGTACTACATGAAAGACCTAATTATTTGTAGTAACATTTATAATGAACATTTTTTCCTTTAGAGTTACGATTTTAGAGTTACAGCGGTGGTAAAATGGTAACATCTAAAATACTTATGCTTATTTCCGCAGCGATGTTTTGAGATCACAATGATAACAACTACAAACAAAGAATATACGTGGGTGATTCTTCATTGGTATCAGTGAACGTTCAATGATTTTCTTGACTAATTTTTCTCTCAAAAGTGCGAAATTAATTATTGTTGCTGGTACTTGTGGAGTTGGTGCCAAAAGTTATCAATCTAAATGCAACTGTACATAATTAATATTATTTTGTATTTTTCAGTGCACCAACCAATAACGTTGGTCCAATTTTTTGTAAGAAATATTTATCGTCTTTATAGAATTTGATTCTATTTTTGTGTTCGAAATCTTATAAAATTTGGTTTTAACAATTTTATTTCCACATTAGTTGAAAAACTAACGAAAATATGTGTCCCAATCATCAGATCAATTGGGGACGCCAGGAAAATACAGTTTGTTTCACGAACGATGGCTATTGCCTGTAATTATTCCCGAGCTATTTAGATCATGCTATTCTCATGGCAACGCATTATCATGATATTCACTACGTTTGTCGATTCAAGCTACGACATCGGTATTTCAAGCTTATCTCCTTCTATACCATTGTAGGGCGCTGCTCGTATGTTCGAAGGAAAAGGAATCTTTATTTTATAGCCTTCACAATGTCAAAGTGACATTTCAGAGAATTCAGATGAATAAATTTAGATTTTATAACTCAAGCAATAAATTTGTATTTTATGTTCCTGCATTATCGTCAATAATAAATCTTTCATATTACTGATTATTTAATCAATCGATTTTGTTTCTCCCTAATTATACCTATGAATTTCTTTAAAGCGTATAAAAAAATGAAATACTATATTTAATCTCAAAATCGTTACGCCCCTGATTTACTCCCCTCGGTTGAATTTTTCCCATCCGTTTCTTGTGTATTCAAGGCATCATTCGTAAAACAAATTATATTCAACAATATGCCGAATATTTTTGAGTATTGTTGAATATTTTCATTAGTTATTTATATTTCATTATTCATCCAGTATCGCCTACTAACGAAATTTGTAAACTTACTGTTAAATAATACAAAAAGGACATTTTTAGGAAGAATGCATACAGGGTGCGCTTTATGTCTGTTGATAATTTCTAAAAAACAGAACGACGTCTTAAATACCTAAGACTGAAAATTGTAAAAATCGCAAGAAGCAAAAGACGTATTAAATTTTTGTAGCAGGATTTAAGAATTCATAAAACTTCTATCAATCAATAATACCTTTTGGGTGTTCGGAGCAAGATGTGAAAGACTGCCATTTTACTTTTACAGTTTTTATATCATCTGGAAAATAACATCAATATTCAAAATAAAATAAGTTACTCTCTTTCTTTCACGACTCATAACTTACTTTCATATTGGGAACATGGAGATTGATGACTATCATCAGACTGTTCTTCAGAACATTCTTCTTTGCCACGACTGGACTGTGAATCGGCAATGGATTTTTTCGTTAAATAACTATGATTACTACATTGATCATGATGGTCATCATTGGAGCCACTTTTCCAAGGATATTTATCCTTGAAAGTTGATGATCTTGATGATTTTTTCTGCATTCCTGAAATATTTTTTTTAATGAAATATCCGAAGTGGGATTCATTCGCGGATATTTGAATTCAATGATTTTTTTTACCATCTGCAAGTGTTGGTTCGGATTTAGACTTGTGGCACAAACTTTGGCCTCTGTCTTGATCATTTTTGTTCGGTTTGTGTGAATGACAAGGATCCTCTAATGATCTCTGTCTAGATCCTGGAAATGTATTTTTATAGGGCTAACAACACTTTGAACATAACTCGTATTGAGAGAAATTTCTGCTTAATAAAGAATATCCGAGGATTATTTACACAACTTCTAAACATAATAGCTAATATTTATTAGGCGCTTCACAACTGACTACTGGTCCAATTTTGTTACTACGAATGTCAAAATACGAGAGATGTATTAAAATTATGAACTTTCTATGATTTCCAATATAAACATTTATCTATTTTGAATGTTTCGTATTAGTTTCAAGTTGAATTAACCATTTTATATACTTTCCTATAAATATTTTTCTAACAAAAGCTAATTTCTAATTCATATATTTTTAATTTAGCGAACCTTTACATTTTATACCATGATCTTTCTTATCTTGGTCATAACGACTTCCACAGCTCTCATGTTTGCCTGAAATGATTTGAAAATTATCAAGGGTTCCTCTCAGAATTAGACTTTACTATCACATCTCACCTTTTCCTGATTCGTGAGGTGCATTGCTTGAACCACATTCTGTCTGATGGTTACCAGCATTAGAGACCCCACAGGGATTATCCTGATGTCCTTGCATAGATCTTTCATGACCTTCACTAACTTGCCTCTTCCTTGATCCACAATTCTCATGTTTAGCTTGACTCTCTTTATATCCCTTAGCTATAGAGTCTAAAATAACAGGACAATCAGAATAAAATTCATAACATTCGTGATCAAATCTTACCCGTGTTAGACTCATTATGATTATTGCTTGAGCCACATATATCTTCATCAAACGACTTAGCTTTGGAAGCCCCACAAGGATTGTCCTCATTTGTTGCCATAGACTGTTCACGACTGTCCGTATCTTTCATTTTTCTGGATCCACAATTCTCATGTTTAGCTTGATTTTCTTTATATCCCTTAGCTACTGAGTCTGCGATCAACAAAACATCAAATCATACGTCTTTATAAGATTCTGGTAAATTTTTACCTTTTTCTGACTCATGGTGTTCATTTCTTGAGCCACATATATCTTCCCGCGGAGATTTTGCTCTGGACATACCACAGGGATCATTCTGATGTCTTCCCTCGGATTGCCCATGACTGTTTCTCCCTTGGTTCCTAATTGCGGCTGCTCTAAGAGCTCCACAATTCTCGTGTTTGGCTTTTGTTTCCAAGTAATTCTTGGCAATATCATCGGCAGAAGCTGAAAGTAAATAAACAATTTAATTCAATATTTTGATGTTTCACTTCAGATACTCAAGAATAAGTGACTTAAGCTTAAGTGTACTCAAGTATATGAAACAACTTTTCTATGACAATGGAAAATTAATGGGTTTTAACGATAAGATGGATCTTTCAAAATAAGATGGCAAATATTTTGAATAAATTACAGATAAAATTTTATCTTTTTAGAACCACAGGGGTCCATATTCTCATGTTTTTTTCTGCAGTTTATGAGCCGCAATTTTCATGTCTAACATAACTTTTTAAATAATTTTTCGATTTATCATTGCCTTAAGGAAAATTAGTAGGAAATTTTGAATTATTTCATTACTATTATCATTACTTTTTGATCCAGATGATCCGCACTGATCGTCTGCTCCGGAATGGTGTTTGCGCTCTTGTTGACAATTATTGTTGCTGTTGTTACTTCTATTTTTAGTTTCAGATCTGCGGTTGCCACAGTTCTCATGTTTAGCTTTAGTTTCAAGATAGTTGCAATCTCCTGAAACATGATAAATTAAAATAATCTTAATACAAATCTCTCGGATATCTACCTTTAGATTTTTTCGAGCATGGGTCTTGATCATTTGAATGATGTTCTTGTTTTTCTTGACCAGTATTGGTTTTTTCATTATTGTCTTCCATTTTCCTCTCACCACAATTCTCATGTTTTAATTTATCCTCAATGTACTTCCCAGCAATGTCATCTAAAACATGAAAAACAAATTCAGGTACTGAAGTTCTTATTGTAGAATGTTTACCGTTTGTTTGACATGGATCTCTTTCGTCTTGATGACAGCCGGAGTCTTCTCTTGTTTTATTGTCATGTTTCTCAGATCCACAAGATTCATGTTGTATCTTATTCTTTATATATTCTCCCTGCTCTCCAGAATTCGATTTACAAGAGTCCTTCATCTCAGATGCATGGAATCCTTAAATTTATAATTTATTAACAATTCAGTTTATCATCCAGTTTTGCATAGATAACAATTAAACAAAACAATGAAACAACATAAAAGATGATTCATACAATGAAGTTCAGTTTGTGGAAACCATAGAATCCAGATAGATTATATAATGATCCAGACAAGATGGCGCTCTTCAATCTGTAATGTCAAAACTCTACCATCAGCAGAATGCAGCTCAGATCACCAGTTGGTATGAGGAGAACTAGCTTGTAAACTTTCTTTCAACAGCAAAGTTTCAAGTAGATTAAAAAGGGAATAAATTGTGGAATGAAATGAAAAAGACCATAATCGAAACTGCTACATATAACGGTTCATATAGATTTCCAGAAACAAAATAATCATGTATGTCGAAAGAAATTAGAATTAGTTGGAAAAAAACGAGAGTAAAAATTAAACGGAAAAGTAACAGTGCAGTTAAGTTCCAGATGGGATAAAAGCAAACAACCTTTGTGAATAAATTCAACAACATTCTGGTCATAACATCCCCAAACATTTATTTAAAACCATAAAGATATTGAAAGATTAGAAGATTAAAAGATAAAAACTGAAGAATGAGGACATAATAAGATGAACTTAGATATAATACAGTCTAAACTCAAATAAAGACAATAATAGAATAGGAAATGATAATCCTTTGGAGAATAAAGAAGAAGAGCCGGAAATTATGATAGATGAAATTGAAGACACAATAAGGAAACTGAAGATAAGATAAGCTACAGGAATTGATTTGATACCTGCAGAGCTATTAAAGGTAATGACGTCTGATGCATTAAAAATAATTCATGTATTATTTAATACAGTTAGATACTTTCTAGTGTTACATAGCATAAGATACTAAAATTCTTTGGCCACATTATGCGTAGTGATAACATGTAAAAATTAGCGGCCCCGGAAAAAACGGAAGGCAAGAAAAGATGGCGAAGATTACCAACAACATAGATGGATGTTACGACGAAACTACATTAAACAAATTTAGAAAATGCCAATAGAATTACTCAAGAAAGAACCCCATGGAGAAATACAAATAAAAAGTTATATAGGATCAGCTGGAATATAACTAGTAATACTGAGCTACTACACATCGTTTATGTTGATCATCGTAACTTACTGCTTTCTCTGAATTTAGAATCTTTGCACTGTACGATAGCTTGCTCGTTCATACTCTGGTCTTTCTTATCAATCTTGTTGTGATCTTCTTTCAGTCTTATGGAATCCATTCGGCAAATATGGGCGTGATCAGTAACTTTGAATGTTATTACAGCACTCTTTTTACCATACCTCTTCTTGGGTTTTGCACGACTTCTTTTGAAAAGCTCACATGCATCTAGGTCATCGAGTTCATTTTCCTTTTGAACCTATAAAATCACTATCGATAACTTTCAAAACTCATAAAGAAAACATACAAGTGATCTTTTTCTATATACCTTTGTAGATCCTTGACAGACTGAATCTGAATCTTTCGAAGCCTTTCCTGAGCAATCATCAACCAAAAACATAAACCCTTTACCCTTCTTTGGTTTGTTGCCTCCGCCTGATGAGCTTCCTGATAAATTGAAGAATGGCAGTGCCCTTAGTGTCGATATCTCATAAATTCCTGTTTAGTAATAAATGTAGTCATAAATACCATTTTCATAGCTTTTTTACAAGAAAATATCCAATTTACCTTTGGCGATGCTTCTTAATTCAGGCATTGACATAGTGCGTTCCAAGACGGAAGATGCTTTCTTGGATTTATCATCCTTTCCTGGACAAAATACCTTGCAAATGTTCTTCATTACATCTTTGCAATTTCCAATGAAACCTTTGTCTGTGGTATCCATTTTGGGCAGTTGAGAATTCAATTTGACACGATGAGTATTTGCGGTTTCATCATTTCTTGTGTCACACTTTTGCTCTGATTTTGATCTTTGTACTGGCTTAGGAACTATTCCTTCAAATTAATTTATATTTTCATCTGATTGTAGAGATAATAAAATGTACTCACTTTCTATTTTCACTGGAGCCCAGTTCTTTTTCAGCACCTGTTGTGGTCGTATTGGCTTTCTAGGTGGTTCTTCTTTCTTTACCGTCATATCGCATGGTTTAACTTTTGGGCACTTCTTTTTCTTGATCTCTGTTCTTTCTACTTGCTTAATTTTCTTCTTTGTACAATATCTAGTCTCCGATTCCGAAAGGGGTTTACAACCTTCATTATCTTGTCCTTTATCAGCTTTACTTGAACCTGGTACAAATTGTTCATGATTTGGTTGAGTTATTGGTGGTTTTGTTTCTACTGGAGGAATAGGAGGCAATGGTTTTTCAGCACAGCATGGTTTCTGCTTGAGATCTACCAAAAGAAAATAAGAAAAAGTCAAGGCATATTCATTCTTGAGCTTTTTAACAGAATGATAAATACTCACCACATTCCTTTGGAACTTGCATGTCGCTGATTGTCTCTTGCGTGACCTTTGGTTCAGGCTTGGGCCAGGGCTTGCAACAATTTGGAGGCTCTTTGGGTTCCATGCTGACTTGGGTGCACGATCTTTGAGTGCAAGGTTGCGGTCGCTCTGAAATAGCAATATTTACCAATTTGGAATTATTATATTAAGTATAGATTACCTTCCTTTTTTTTCTCTTGGGTACTTATCTTTAAAGGACAATCCGAAGGCATTGGATGTTGACAACAATAGTCGGGTCCTCGTTCTTTGATCTCTTCTATTTCTTTGGATACCTGAGCGTTCTTACATTGTGGCTGCACGGTAGGAAGCTGGGAATCTTTACAGAATGTTTCCTTGGAACAACAATCCCTGGGCTTTATCCTTTCTACCTTTGGACAACTAACCTCACTGGGCCCCATAGGTTGCGGCGAGCTTTTCACATTACTTTGTGACTGCTCTCTCATCTTCTTACAAGGATCTTCATTTTTGCAAATCACTCCTTGTTTACAGTGATCTGCGTTGCTTGGTTTCTTTGGTGGTGAGTTTTTGCATTTAGCTGAATCGGCAGGCTTAGCAAATGCATCTTTCTTGCCACATGGAGGCTCTGGTTGCTTGTTACATGTTGCATTTGAAGGTTTGTAAGGATTTTTGCATGGTGGGGGTTTAAATGGATCTTCTTCTGGGAAGCATTCGTTGTTAGGTTTCTTTTGGGTTTTAGAGGGATCATTATTTTTGCAAGGATCCTTATTTTTACACGAATCCTCTTTTCCACATGGATCCCTCTTCTTACATGGATCTTCTTTTTTACAGGGATCTTTCTTCTTGAAAGGATCGGTTTTTTTACTGCACGCATCTGACTTCTTACAAGGGTCTTCTCTTTTATGCGAATCGTTCTTTTTACAAGGATCATTGCTCTTGCCTGCATCTGATTTTACACATGGATCCTCCTTTTTGCAAGGATCATTCTTTTTGTACTTATCTAACATTGAACATGGGTCTTCCTTTTTATGGGAATCATGATTTTTCATACAAGGATCCTCCCTCTTACATGGATCTGTCTGTTCGTCTTTCATACAAGGATCTTTATTCTTGCTTGTATCATTTTTCTTACATGGATCAGTTTTTTGTGGCTGGTCATCTTTTTTATTACAAGGATTTTCCTTTTTACTTGTTTCTTCTTTCTTTTGACAAGGGTCAATTTTGGATGAATTGCCCGTTCCACATGGATCTTTCTTTTTAATGGAATCCCCCTTATTACAAGGATCTTTTTTCTCAATATTATCTTTCTTTTTACAGGGGTCTTGCTGCTTCTGGGAGGCATTACCAGTACAGGATGCTATCTCTTTTTTCGGAGGATTATTGTCTTTACATACTTCATCTTCTATTTTGTCTTTTTTACAAACGTCATTATTGCTTGAACTACCCTTTGGGCCCTTCTTACTATTGTTTTTATTCTTCTTTTTCTTTTTATCACCTTTGAATTTGCCATTACGACTACTTGTAATAATAGCAATACATTTATCTGGATCTAGTACATCTTCTTTTCGTACACTTGGCACATAGATAATGTTATTGGTAAAAGGATCTTCTTTTCTATGATATATCTGCAGTGGATCTTTGATGGTTATATTAATTATTGGCTCTTCGATACGTGGTTTTTCAACTGCATCCAAACTTCTTGTTGGTTGGCTGTGGTAGCAACGATTCTGACCTTCAAAGTAGCTTACTAAGCTTTTCTCCAGTCTCTCAATTGCTGAAAAGTTTCGAGGTAACATTAATTACATCAATGCTAATATGATAGATATTACCTGATTTGACCTCTTGGTCAGTTTCTATAAGAGGCTTCAACATACCTCTTAATGTGTTCGCAACTACTTCATGAGATGTCGTTGAATTAACAATCGCATTTTTCTTTGTATCATCTCTCACCACTTTCAGAAATGGTTCTTTTTCCTCTTTGCTCTTAGCTGCTTGCCTGATTTCTTTTATGTGATCCCTCTCCAGTGTTAGTTCTTCTCGATGTCCACAGAGTTGTAAGAGTGACCTTCTCCCTATTAGGTTAGCTAGCGGACTTGAGTGTTCCATCATACTTAGATAGGCATCATTGGAGCCGACTCTGTACTTGATACCTTCGATGTATTTTTTCATTTTTTTCCTTGTCAACGAATGCTTTTTCACAATGCAATACAATGGCACAGTTTTATCTTTTTTGCCTTTTCTAGTTTTTGGCATGTCTGTTACACGAACGTATTTTTTAGCTGGGCCCGATTTCGTATTCAAAGGATATTTAGGAAATATAGCTGAAAGTACTTTGGCAGAGTCAACGTCAATATATGAACTTTTTTGATATTCTTTTTTCTTAGGTTCATATTTCGGCCATTTCTTCAAAGTTGTGTACGTTGTATATGTACGTTTTGGTTGATTTATTTTATTTGAACTACCTGAGGGTAGACAATTTATACAATCCGACTTTTTATAGATAAAAGTATTAATCTTATTGATGCCATGGAGATCATTTGTGCGTTTCTTTCTGAGTAATTCATAGATTCTGTCGCTCAAACTAACTGTAAATTTGACATCGCTCTGTGGATTGGATCTCTGTTTCTTAGTTATGGTCTCATTGATAGTGATGCAATCTATGCCTGATATTTTGTCTTTATGATGGGAGCGTATTTTGATGCCTTGACGCGATCTTTTTGAGTTCACCGCCAAAGTCCTTCTGTTCTTTTTGGTACTGAAGGGTCGTCTTAGCTTGAAACTCGTCTTGAATGTAGGATTGTTGGGGCGCAAAAGGACTGATGAAGGTGTATTGAGGTATTGGTAACTGCAATGTGGGCCAGTGTGTATTTTATTACAAGTGGATGGTAGCGGTGCTAATGTTCTTAAAGTGGTATGCTCTGATATGAAGCGTATCAGTTTGAATTCATTGCGGCTACTTTTTGGATGGAGAACATTTTGAGTGACATAAGAAGAGGAAGGGGATGGAGGCCGCTTGGCCAATCTTAACTAGAAATAAAACGAATTTTGATGCAAAATGCATTAGATATATATGTGGTATGTACTTACGGGTAGTTTTAGGAGTATAGCATTTCTGAACATAGAATTCATTACAAAAATTTTGAAGCATGAAACTGAAATACGTTGGACAGGCGATTGACAATTTTGACGTTATGTGATGAGTTCACGTCGCCCTTGATTTTGTGAATTCTTCAAATATAGCTTAGGAAACGTTTGAATATGTACAGAGGGAAGTACCCTATCTCGGAAATTGGAATTTGTCGAACTCTGCGACAGAGCATTTACATTATTCTGTAAGACCAGAGTAACAAGTTTTTAAAGCTCTGTTCTTTGTTTGATATTGAAATATCTTTTTGATTATTTCTCAAGGAGATACATCACATATTAAACTGAAAGCTCCAGCATATGAACTTAGGAATTACATATGAAAAATGTTTGACACTTGTTTCGGCAACCAAGTTGATATCGTCGTAGGTGACCTATCTCCTCAAAAATTCCCAAAGAACTGCGGGCTTTCTAATTGCTTTTTATATCACATAGGGTGTTTCACTGGTGCATCCATGTTTTTCGTCGTTCGGCTAATAACAAATATAATTTGCTTTCGTTTCAACCCTGAATAGAGAATGATACAATTGACACACCCAATATGTGATAAAAAATTTAACGTCAGTCCATCTGTCACCACATCCGCTCAAAATAATTTGAATTATAAACAGAATCAAAATTTCCAGTAATGAATATCATCACAAAATCTAGTTATTTATCTCAGTCTTTCGTAAGTATCCACTTCTAAAAGTGTTCGTTCAACTTAAATCAAAAAATTCCAGATTTTTGGCCCCAGAATATATCAACTGCAAATTGGTAGACGAAACATTTACCAAATAGACACTACATCTCTAAGATACACCACTAACCAGAAACCACTACTGAAATGTCCATTTGAAAGAACGTCATCAATGTTTTGTATCTTTAGAAATACCGATGTACTCTATAGCATGTCATTGTCGAGAAGTGTTTCATACTTTTCCGTACACCCAGAAAAATTGAAACAGATGGTAAAGTTGAAAAGTGCCCAGAACCTTGTCAGTGTGCTAGCCTCGGAAAATTATAAACGACGCCTTCTGGATTTCATGGAACAACAGAAGAGCTACTTAACGGATAGCAAAAGAATAGGTATATGTAATTTGATCATTTGTACGTACATGTTAACATACCTTTGACTTAGGTATTCCAGAATGTGAGATAAAGTACCAGCATATGATCGACTGTGCACAGCCTACTCAGGAAAATATGACCGAAGAAAGAGAAGAAGATACGGAATCGAAAAAAGTGCAAATCATTGTACCGCCAACAATCAGGCGATCGAAAAAAACTACAGTCGTAGCGGCTTTTATGAAAAGAAAAATGCAAGAACAAGAGAAAATTGCGAGACTCAGTGAAGATAGAACTTTGGTGAAACAGTCCACCATTTTGCCAATTTTAATGGAGACTAGAAAGAAAAATCTGGAACGAAGAAAAAAATTCAGGCGAAGAACAACAATACTGCCCATCATATTGAAAAAGTTAGCAGATCAGAAAACTTTGGTTCGCAAGTCAAAACCAAAACAGGAACCAATTTTAATGTTGAGAAATATTGGAAATGACGAGAATCAACAAAAGGAAGCATTAGCTGCTATTGAATCTTCCAAAATATCAGGTGACGCTGTCTTACATAGGCAATTGGCTAAACCATTTCAAAAGGAACAATAACATTGATAATATTTTTTGTGGTATTTTAATAAGCTTCTTAATACATTTTTATGTTGATATTTAACAACTGTAGGTAGAAAGGTTGGAGTTGGGAAAAGAAAGATACATGCCATAGACACTTGGACAGATTTTGACAGGCAATTCAGAGAGAAGCAAGAAGCCAAAATGAGATCGAATAAGGAAGATACAAAACAACCTATTGAATCTGAAGAAATACATGACCATAAGAGTAATGACACTGAGATCCAGAGGATATGTGGTGATACAGAAATTGTGAGGAGGTCTTTCATACGATCACGTCCTCGTCCAGTAGAGGATGTGTTCTCTCTTTTCGATAAAGTCAAAACAGGTAGACAAGAAGCTTCACAAGTTCAATATAATTGATATTAGTCATGACAAGAAATTATTGTGTGGTAGATTATTTCTCGTCCACATCTTTCAATTGTGGTAACGTTTCGAGATGTGGGAAAAACATATCAACGTATACATACATACACGTAGCTTGTACACACCATAGTAAAAACAGAACTAGAGAATATCAGTGCTGTTGTTTATAGGCTTCCGTATGTGTACACATGTATTTAATTGTTCTGAATTTCTCGATGCCCTGGAACCTAAATAAGGGTCGATCGGTTGTGCGAGGTATCTAGTCTGTTTTGGTATTTTGGATATTTCCACACCATTCTTGATGTTGTCCAGTTTAAGTTCATCGCGTCATTAGTAGAAGCCAATGCTTTGGTTGTTCACCTCCCATTTTAAGAACTCCTCCACGTAACATGGTATCACCACTACCGGAAAGACAGTGTCATAATTTCCTAGCCTTAAAGGAATTCTACGCCTTAAATTCCAGCTGCTAAACCAGATGTTGTTTCGGAGTCGTCAGTGTACCAGTTAAGATTTGCATCTCAATAGGTTTTGCTCCCACACCTTTCCATAGACTACATATTTATTTTAGATTATGATTCCTTGGCTTTCATTAGATCTCGTTTTAGTTCTTATAATTTTTCGAAGACCTTGCCGTATCTTTGACTTTCGGATGAACGCCGGTAAATCTGGCATTCCCTTGATCAAAGCTACGTATCATTGTGGTGGATTAAGTATTTACTACAGAATGACAGTCATTTATAATCTCGTGGCCCCCGTGATATTTTGTAAATCATGCTTTGGAATTTCTATGAGCTCCTATCTGCCTAGTTCTTGGCTACATAATTCTTGTTCTGTAGGATATCATTAATCTGATGACCTGTATAGTTGATCAATACCTCAGGTATTTAACTTTGTTAGCCAATGTAATCTTCACACTTTTATGTAAACGCTACCAGTGTTATATTGTAATAATTCAATGAAAAAATTCCTCCCTCGACCAGTTACCCACTATGTTTAGTGCCCAACGAGACATTGAACATTTATCTAAACCTCTCCTTTATGTACTCGTAGGTACAATGAACCGGATAGTTGTACCATTAGAGGACAAAAAAGCCTATTCCATAAGAGCCAATGATGTCTCTAGAGAACCAACTGTCCATGAACCGAGCTTGACTTACAAGATTGTTTGTAAAGAAAAAGCAAGACACCAACAGGCTCAGAGAGCAAAATTTAAATTTGACACCAAGAGAGTTGTTTTGATGAAGGAAGTCATGAAGAAGAATCCAAAACAAAAATTCATCATAAACGTTGACGATATCGTCTTTATGTAAAACTAAATATAAATGTATCTGTAATTGAAATAAATTATTGTCAAGCACACATTATGCAAGATTCTGCCTTATTATTGGTGTATTTAGTCCTGAATGATGTCCGCGAAAGAATCTATTTTACCAATAATATGACAATGGTAAGAAAAGCAACAAGTAGGTCATTCTTCAATAATATTTGAGAATTGGATTCGCCACGTAGCATTAGCTAACTTTGTAACATACTGCACGTTACCCCGCTATAGGATATCAAAAAATCCCGATGGCCTGTAGTCAGCGGAAAGGTAAATTTTTCAAAATTCATTCAATTGAAATTTTAACAACCTTTTCATTGATATACCTACATGTTATTACATAAAATTGTCATAGCCTTGCGGTTAGAGGTTTTTGTTTTGGCTGTTGAATATAAAGCAGACAGGGTTCGAGTCCACTTCAGGGCAGATTTTTTTTTCGCCTATTTCTTTTCAATAAATATACTATATATTTTTTTAATCAGGGTCTATATTAAGATCTCCAGAAAATGTACAATTATATCAAATTTATATTGAGTGTTCATGTTTTATCAATATTTGTTATTTTTATTTATTAATTTTTATTTTTTTACCTGTATATTTTATGAAAAAATGCTTTGAACAAAAGTTGTAGGTACTGATTATATCTGTAACCTAAAATTATTTTTAATAATATTTAAACTACGGCTCTTTTTTGATAATTTTTTTAAATGTTTGAATGGTCGCCATTTTGAAACTACTTACCCGATATTGCCCAATAACGAACTCGGCCGAGATATTTGAGAGATTGATTTTTGTAGCAAATTTGAACTTGATACCTTCAAAACTGCGACCTCTATCGTGTTAACAAATTTCGTAATATCCCATATATATATATATATATATATAAACTTTTGAACCAAATGTTTTTTTGGACTAACTTATAGACATATAACAACATGCCGTTGAAATTTTTTCGAAATTCAAAAGTGTGAACGATCGCAATAGGTATATTTCTATAAGAAATTTACCTAAAAAGCCTAGATTACTGCCTGAAAACCATAATAGTCATGTTTATTTGTGACTTAAGAAAAACTATTTGGGTGAAATATGAATAAACATTTGATTTGATATTAACTGACAAAGCCTTTTTACTGTGTTTTCTCAAAGATGTTGGAGAAGGGATTTAAGGAGAATGCTTTCAGAATCGATAGAGCTGTTTTAGCGCTACAGTCTTGAGAAATTTATGTTTTCGGCTATCGTGCAGCTGCTACTAGTTCAAGTAAGATGTCAATTTTGTGCCACAGGCGAGCAAGATCGAAAACCTACAAAATTTAAAAAAAAACTACAAAAACGATTAATATAAATAGGTAATCTTTGGACTGAATGAAAACGTACAATTTCTCAGGCTAAGAGCTACCTTCTTATTACTGTTCCCCATTTTTTTAATAATTTCGATTACTCATTAATTTATCTTAATCAGTAATTTAACCTTTTTTTTGTTCCAGATATTTGGTAAGACTCCCCAAGACCACACCCGAGGGCTATAGAGTTTTGTTGTATTCAGTGCGAGATAACGATCCAACAAAGATGAATTTCAGCGATGCTATCAAAGGTTTTTGCATGTACAATGACCTTGTTTTATCTGAGGATGGTCTGCAAGAAGGGTAAGTGAAAGACAATCTCTATTCTGGCAGACCTGTATCAATACTTTTTGTGGAGCGTATAATTATCTGAATGGAATGTATGTAATATTTTTGTATTGTATAATTTACATAAAACTCGCATTTATGAACATGTTAATTTTTTAATTTGATTGGGCTTTCCTTAACGCCATTCTTTGGATTATGACGTTATTGGGAAACCACTGAGACGCCTTAGAATGGAAAAGGAGCCAGAAACTAGTGCTTTATTGGTACAAAATATGTAAAAAAAATATAATAAACACAATAGCCCCACATGACGTTATGTGAGCATTCCCTTTTTCGAATAAAAGAACTATCATTCAAAATCGGAGCATGTTCACCTCCAAAAAGAAACACGCTTTCATTCAACCATAAAATATGAGCTAGTATGAGTCGGGCATATAGGTTTTCCTTTGAATCATGTATATTTTATTTAATCACCTCCAGGTTGTTCATTTTAAGATAATGAAAAAATCATTTACTTATAAAGAGCTCCATTATGCAGATTCTGAAGAAATATAGACGGTTAGACAAAAAGACACCAGCGTTACGTTTTTTCATGTACTGAACTCTAAAAAAGCAAGCATGCAGTCAAACTTTGTTATACCTTGTATACGAAAAAATCTTTTATCCAAAGATATGTAGAAAACTATAATCAAAAAAATCCGTACCTATGATCTGTCTGCTCTGCTTACTTAATGATTCTACCATTTTGTTTACAGATAAAAAAATCCCGATGGCCTGTAGCCAGCGGAAAGGTAAATTTCTCAAAATTCATTGAATTGAAATTTGAACAACCTTTATCATTGGTATACCTAGATGTTATTACATAAAATTGCCGTATGTGTCATAGCCTTGCGGTCAGAGGTTTTTGTTTTGGCTATTGAATATAAAGCAGACAGGGTTCGCGTTCCACTTCAAGGCAGAATTTTTTTTTCGCCTTTTTCTTTTCAATAAATATACTATATATTTTTTTAATCAGGGTCTTTATTAAGATCTTCAGAAAATGTATAATTTTATCAAATTTATATTGAGTGTTCATTTATTATCAATATTTCTTATTTTTTCTTTAATAATTTTTTTTTCTGTGCATTTTATGAAAAATTGCTTCGAACAAAAGTTGTAGGTACTGATTATATCTATAACCCAAAATTATTTTTGATGATATTTACACTACGGCTCTTATTTGATATTTTTTTAAGTTTAAACGGTCGCCATCTTGATACTACTTAACCGATATTGCCCAATAACGAACTCGGCCGAGATATTTAAGAGATTGATTTTTGTAGCAAATTTGAACTTGATACCTCTAAAACTGCGACCTCTATCATGTTAACAAATTTCGTAATATCCCATATATATATATATAAACTTTTGAACCAGATGTTTTTTTGGACTAACTTATAGACATATAACAACATGCCGTTGAAATTTTTTCGAAATTCAAAAGTGTGAACGATCGCAATAGGTACATTTCTATAAGAAATTTACCTAAAAAAAATGTAATTTTAAATTGTTTTAGCAACTTTATAGATAGGGAATTATTTCTGATATCAATAAGGAAAATTTATGTTTAGATGAAAATACAAATTTTACTCATTTTTCCATTACGAATTTGTCTTTCAAACTCATTAGAATAATAATTAAAATAATAAATGCAACTAATAAACAGTTATGCTGTATAAATACCTATTTGATTTATTAGTCTGTAATAAAAAAACTCTATTTATTCTATCGATGAACTTTGTGATGTAGTTTTCTTCGAAAGAAAAATAATTACCTCTAATTAATCTTAGAAATAATTCGCACGCAACGACTGAAAAATATTTATTAGGTAAATTTCATATAAACTGGTTGAAAGTTACTTTGCAACATGGAAATTTTTACCCAGATTCAAATCTCGATATTTTCGGAATGAAAAGAGATATCGACAGTATCAAATTTTTACTGTACGCCACTGGAGGCAATAACATTCATTGAGTGCTTCAATCTATTCTCGGGCGCGAGAAATTCCACTTTGTGCAACAGTATGAGAAAACATGCCATTCTCCCTTTTTTTGGGATAAATGTACCCTTTTTTTAAAAAATCATAATTTGAGTTATAGCCAACTTTCGAAGAAAATGAGAAATTATTTTTTTATGATAGTCCAAAGATCAAAAGGATGCATAGAAAAAATTCCAAGATCAAAAATTGAGAATCTGACCTAGCCCCAAACTTTGATAAAAAACATGACTTACTTTGCTCACCCTGTATAAGTGGATAAATAAAAAATATATACAGGTCGAACACTGCACGTGTTCTCAAAGAATTGGTCAAGAACCACCCGAACAGTCCGACTGTTTAGATATATATCTATTGCAATCGTTTGCACTTTTGAATTTCGCAAAAAATTGAACGTCATGGTAACTGTGCCGACAACAATTACTACAAGGGTAAATAGCCCTTCCGCCATTTAATAACGTCAATAATATAAATAATTCTTGATCTTTACTTTTGCAGATACATTGTAGTTTTCGACATGAAAGGCGTCCAACTTGGTCATTTAGCCAGAGTCAGTTTGCCAGCTCTAAGGTGTTTTATGAGCTATATACAGGTACAAAAATTAAATTATTATTATATAGGGTGATTCAGGTTTTACTAGAATAACTTCAATGATCGATGGAACTAACCAAAACAATGATAGTTTGTATTATAAACTATACCCCAAAAACGCTTCCGTTTGGAATAAAATGGCGCCGAAGCTTGAATTATTTTTCTGTTCTTATTTTCTTACTCGTAAGCTTGAAGATGTGAATATGCAAGTGTTTGATTAAATTCTAAGGGTAATGTAACTGATAGGTGTTCAAAATTTTAGATTAATTGCTAAACAGGGTGCTGTTTTTCTGGGGTTATTTTGGTTAGTTCTATCGATCCCTGAAGTTATTCTATTAAAACCTGAATGACCCTGTATAAATTGGAAGAGTCGGGCGTTCATTGTCAAGCACTATAATTTGTTGATTGGGAAATAATAGTATATATAGGCTGAGTCGGGAGGAAAGAACCGAACTCCAGGAGTGTAACACGTGAAAATAATTAAAAAATAAACACATATATCCGATTTTCCTTTTTTATATTTTAGCATAATTAGAAATGATAATCATACATGCATCCATATTTTCGCTTGTACTTTTTGTACTGTTTGTAATTTGGCCATTGATTGGCCATAGTGGTCCTATTATTTCGCCTTCAAGATCTGCATACCTGACACCATTAGATTATATGTGGCTCGCTGAAAATTACTGTTTACGAAGTTCAAGTAGAGACTCAGGATGCACTAGAGCAACATAATATCATAAACGTTGAAGCCGATATTAGAAAAATACCTTAATTATGAGAGTAACAACCGCCCTTCGTAGATGGAGCGAAAATGTTTAAAGATGAATGGCGGTATTTAACAACATTTATTAACAGAACCTTATGATTAGTAAAATATAAATGTATTATTTAAGAAAACAAAATAACTACATCTGACACAAAAGTGGTAGATTTGGCACCAGTGCCGATATCATAGTTCAATTCTGCATGGTCAAAAACCTCCGAATACCAAGTTTTGTGCTTGCAACTGAAGCGGTTTTGAAGATATTAAAACCCGGTACTTTTTACTAACCCTGTATATTAATTTCACGGGTATAATACACTCCTGGAGATTGGTCCGTTCGTGCGACTCACCCTTCATAGAATAGGATTCTAGACTCCATAAAATATTTGCTTCTTGAACACAGGAAGGTCACCCCTGCCGACTTAAATCAATCCATATCCTGAATACGGCCTCCTGGATCCACCACGTGATGAGGCTGGTAGTGCCATTGATTAAATCAGAACTACTCAACTTGTTGAAGTTTCACAAAGGTAAGAATTTCCTTGTTGTCTCTCAAACTTTGTTTTTATATTAATCAAAAGCGGTAAGTTGATGAAACCAAAGGAGTATACGCTGAAATTTTGAAATCTTATATAATTTTAAAAAATTAAGCTAGTATAAATGTTTATAACAGGGAAAGGAAAGAGATAAAAACAGAATCAGAAATGTAATTAAAGAAGCTTATATTTTATATTATATTACGTTAATAATAAATATTTTTTAAAACTATTTTTCGAATCTTGTTTTGCCAATTTAAAAAAATCGATAAATCGAAAAATGTCTTAAAATGTTTACCACAAGATGAATGAATATCTATACAAATTTAAATTTTATATATATATTAATGTCCTGTTTATATAAATTAACTGTGAGTTCAATGCAATTTAGTTTGAAAATGCACTTTATAATTTTATTCTGAAATATTTTCAAAAGTTTCAGTAAAGATTTTATTGTTGAGCCCCCGACTGAAATGAAATACTGAAGCTTTGAATATACTAAAGAAAAGTATATTCATTTCAGGTATTTTAAAGGTAAATAATTTCTTATTTTAAATGGAATGCCAATTATAGGAGCTATCTGTTTCCTCAATTTTTCAATGTTTTTGGACCATGATAGATTTTCATCTATGAATAATCCAAAAAAATTACAGTAGAAGAGTATTTGATATTGTCATTATTGAATTTAATTTGATTATTTGAATCAGTATATATATATTTTTTGTGACTATAAAAGTAAAAGGTAATTTCTCATAATTGATTTTTAGTTTATTTTCATCAATTGGAGATTTTGCTGATATCATGCATCATACTAATTTTGATTTCTTGTAAAACACTTATACTATAAACTATTGTAGTATCATCAGCAAACAAATTTATTTTTCCATTCAATTCCAAACTTACCAACGAATTTATATACATGAGAAAAAGAACAGGTCCCAGGATAGACCCTTGTGGAATACCACATAATACGTTTTTTTTTCTGAACCAGATATTTCTCCCATGCTTACAAACTGTTCGATATTAAGTAGATAAATAATGTTTAAACCATTTTTTTCATATACATTTCTGCTAGGAAAATTGGTTTTACGTTGCCAATTTTTGTTTTATCAGGAACTATGCCCGTCAAAAAGGATAAATTTATTAATTCACTCATCAAAGGTGCCAGTTCTGATTCCACTACTTTAACAATTTTGGTACTTATTTTGTTAATCAATGGAGCTTTTTGCATTCAGTAAACTGATTATTTCTTCAATCTCTTCTGGGGTTGTAGCTTTCAGGTACATAGAAGTAGATTTCCATAACCGGATGTTAATAGATTCATGGAAAACAGAAGAGTATATACTGCTGATACAAGGGTCAAGGGAATTGTTCTCAAAATAAAACTTACGTAAACTTAAATTGTACGTTAATTCTCCATTTAGTTAACTGCTGTTTGCTTAAAAAAAACTATCATTTATTATATGGAGTATTCTATATTTTATGTGTGTGTTTTAAGCTGCCAATGTTAAAAAATATGGTTTTATTATCAAAAATCGAAATAATTCAAAAACTGTATCAATTATGTATAGAAAATACTTGATACTTAGTAATAGTATTTTGTAGATGTTTTTAGATTAATGAGTTGGTTATGTATTTTTTATGATAAACTTTGGGCATAGTATATATATGCTTTGAGTAGATATGAGACATTGAACAGGAGACTTTCGGTTATCCGTTTTATGTTTTATATTTATTTTATTTTGCATGAAAATACGATCGTTTGTCTCTTCATTTCCAGGCAATGCCCCTGAAGGTATAGACACTGAACTCCTACCTGCGGAGTATGGTGGCGAGGCTGGCAAAATGGAAGACCTCGACAAAGAAACTAAAACGTTGGTCTTCAAGTACCACAAGTGGCTGATTGAGACAGAACAATTCAAAAGTGATGAATCCAAAAGGATAAAGAAAGCCTCCTGGTGGAGCATCTTTGGCAGCAGTAGATCCAACACGGAAGAATTGGATGAGAAGACAATACTTAAAAATCTACAAGTTGATTAGTATACCTACTATGACATTTTATTTCTTTTATGCTTTGTATGTATATAACGGCGATAGGTCTCTAGGTATTTTTTATAAATTCTTTTGTTAAGTTTAAGGATATAAAATTGTGCCGTCCTGTAGGTAAACATTTCAATCAGATATAATTATCAATGAAAAGCCTCGATTAGTGATTTCCACTTTTGGTTTTTTCCCAGAGAATGAAAATATAAAATATTTTATAATTTAGAAGATTGAACTCCATTTTTCAACTTGTTTTGAAGGATTGGGAAATATTCATAGGAATGCTAGAAAATATGTAAGTAGTGGGGCAAAACCAGTGCTTGAGTCTCACAAAATTTCTTGAATATCCTGTTAAAATTTATTTGTTTACCAGAGAATAAATTGAAATTTCCTTTGAATGAATAAAGTATTTTATTTTTAGAAAATTCATGAGGTGCTATTTTTTCAATACAAATGATTTATTCAAGATAATTAATTTTACATAATTGGATCTATCCAGAAAATTGTACTTCTTAAAGATATGGATGATATGAATAAAAAAATGTCCAATTTACTTTGTAATCTTCACGTTCATTCTTGTGGTGTTATTTATTTATTTGTCTAAATTAGACTCAAGTAACACTATACCTATAATTAATAAATATTAATAAAATAGTCTTATCAAAAATGGTGTTTACATTTCTGATCCTAATCAATTGCAAAGCTATGAAACAAAACAAAAGTAATCGGGTTATAATCTTCGACATGCGGTTAAAGTAACCTAATCTAACCTAACCTAACCTATCACTTTTTATAAAACTATTATTTTTCCCTTGTATAATAAATAACTATATTCCTTTTCTTTCGAGCGATAGATTGACCAGGTGCCACCAACATTGGCACGTCCAAAATCAGTATGAAATTATCAGTGATTACGTGCCGTTATAACCTATCCTTAAAGATGATTTGTTAAAGTCGTCGTTGGTTACTTCGACAGCCAATTTTTTTGGAGTCAGCGTTTAGATTATTGGTGGTGAAGGAAACACCTCCAATATGTTTTTATCTTCCTGCTTGCCGAACATGAATTCCTTGAGCATCTACATATTCACGTGAAAATAAAATTACCATGAATATTTGTATATGTTTTTATTTTATTATCATTTTGGTTTGGTACAGTCGTACAGTGTATGATACATATATAATAAGATAACAAGCCGCAAAAATGTTCTCAAACATGTGGCCAAATTTTTGATATGTGACCAGTTTCTTTTTTGTTGTCAAGTTTCACAACCATCCAGAATCACCAATTTATCATACGCTCAAACATTTTTTAACTATATTTTACACTCATTCACACCATTTTATCAAGGCTATTATTAATAATTATATAATCAGTAGATATAATATGCCGAAATATATGATCCAATGTCCTTAGGAACTGGAACTAGCAATGCGTAATTTTCTTTTCCACATTCCGTTGATGTTTACCCTAATCAAAGAAAAAAGTAAACTGAACTCTGACACACGTGCTGAATTCTTTAACATACAGTTAAAACATTTCAAATCAGTTCATTTTAATCAGTAAGTTCTTTGATTTATGTAATCAATTGATATTTGTTGTACATAACGTCATAATCTGTTACAAATAATCAGTAAGGATAAAACTTAAAATAAGAAATGAAATATAGTGTGTGACACGGGAAGATAAAATAGTTTCAGACTTCGAGTGATCACACATTTAACCACATTTCTTTTAATTTATAGAATTATTTGAAATGTTTTAGATATCTATCCACAAAATGGCATCTGGAAGGAGTTTGGTAGTATTATGTTTCAAGTAATGTGGAGCTTTCTTTCGTTCAACAATTAACAATTTTAGACAATAATCTGACATTTCTCTGGTCTGGGACAAACTAAAATGGCGTCATATGCATGTTATTTTTGCAGATTTTCAGATTAAAGCAGCGAAATTTTTGTATATTTTCTTATATACTTATATATAATATATATACAAGGAAATCTCTTTGGATATCTGGATGATAAAATTTTTGTCGTGACAGAAGAAAACATTTGGCCCACAAAACATCAAAAAAATGTTTGTTTGAAATCAAATATTTTCTCTGCAACAATATAGTCCCAAAGGGAAAATAAGTAGGTATATTTTATTTTTTTAAGTATATAACATCGATATTTATATTATTATATTATCTTACAATTTAGATGTATTATTTTTTGTACAAAAACAAAAATTATAAAACAGAAGTGCAGTAATAATAATATTAATTACTAGCCGTTTTAAAAGTTTTAACAAAACAACAAAGTACTGGGTGATATACTACTTAAAAATTACTATATATATTTATATGAATGTATATTTTCATTTAAATGCTATAAGTTTTTGTTTGCAGTTTTTTTTTCAATCAAACGTGATATTTCTTTCCTATTTTTATTTTAACATAGAACAAGGATGGGGGATCACCCTTGTTTCGTTAAAATTTTAAAAATCGTCTAGGCATGTGCGTTTATAGGAGAAGGCACAACTTATTCACATATGATCTGTTGGATGGTCGCCATTTTCTTACCATTAAGATCTGTTGCAGAGGAAAACTGTTGGAAAAGCAATATAACAATATTTTCCATTTCAATTTTAAATAACGTAACTAAATTTTTTTATCTATTTGGAAAGCTAACAGAGTTCAAATAAGAAAAAAAACTAGTTTTAAATAGAGTCAATTTATGAAAAAATTCCATTATTATGTTTCTAGTTAATGAAATCAATAAAAATTATTACAGAATTCAGAAAATCTTCCCAGTTATCCATCTGGCATCTAAATAAATCTGATGAAACTGCCATCATCCAACAGATGACTAATAACAGCTAACTTTTAAAAATATTGCAGTTGTGCCAATTGTTGTTTGTTACAGCTGTTTTTGAAACCTACTGTAAAGTTCAGTGAAACAATAATAATTTGTTACTCATGAAATGAGAAAAGCATTCATTTCTCAAGTCTATGACATCCCCGGTTGAACTACTCATTACGTTATATAAAAAATACTCTACTCAAGTAGTATAGGTATTAGGTTCACTCTAAAGTTTGAACAGTTTCTTGAATGTAGGTATAGATGTCATAGATTTCCGAAAATGAAATGAAACAACATTGTTCCTAATACATCATAGTCCAGGAGCCAGGTGTCATTAAATGTGCTGTTATCGAATAGCGAAACTGTTTTACAAACAACATTTTTGGGGTTTAAAAAAAAGTGTAATTGTAAACTTGATCGTGTGTACCTCGTGGGTCACACCAGTTGACAACAATATGGTAAGCAATATTACCAATAAATTTAAGCCTGTCCTAAAAAACTGCGCTCGACTTTTATGATACCCGATACCATATTTTATGTCACTACCAGCTCCCAGACTATAATAGTCGAAGTGATAAATCAAATATTTTGAAGCCTAAGTTATCGCTTCTCTCCTGTCAAGTGGTTTTTACGTGAAGGAAAACTTGGGAATTGTGACTGGATATTCCCGTAAGATATCCCTTTACATACTGCCAACAGAAATATTTCTATATAATAATTATTCTACTATTTATTTCAAACATAACAAGATTATAGCGATCTATATTTTTGTCATAGCTTAATGAAAATTAATTATTTTTAACAAAATCTACACTAAAATCTAGCACAGACAGATATGCATGTACAAAAACATCCTCATAGAAAACAACAATATAACAAAGACAAAGAAAAACAATTTTCTTAGTTACATTCAAAAGTTTTTTTTTGTTGGTCAATAAATTTATTATTTGTACTTAGCACTTAATTAAATGCTTAATATATTTTTAAATAGAGATGAAGGGTAATAATACTGTTTGAAGGATTTGAAGCTTCAGATAAATACATATATATATAGATTCATATTATATTATAATGGATTTTTTTTTCAATAAGATAAGATAATGGGATGCCATAATATACGATACAGTAGAGAAGCTATGATTATATTTTATATGAACACTTTAAAAGATATAATTCCACAGTGTACAGCGTCATAGAAGAATTTTTCATTTCCAGTACCAACAGCACAAGAAAACATCATTTAAACAGATACCCATATATCTTAATTAATTCTCGATTAAATCAAACAAGAAGATAATTAAGTTAATGTAAATTTCAGGACATTTTCAATCACTCGATTGGCAATATTTCACGAAACATTAACAAGAAAATGTTTCAATTTTTATCATTCATTCTTAACAGAATTTTATCAACTGTGATGTAAAAATAAACAAATCAGATCATTGCCAACAATTGTATCTACTTGACTAATTTTTCGAACAATTTTTATTTTGTAGTAAGACATTAAATTGAACGAAAAAAAAAAATAAAAAAAAATTACGAGTCTATTTTGAAAATAAAAAAAATATATTCAAAAATTGTTTTTAAATTTCCCGCTTGAATTCTAAATACGGCTGCAACGTCACAATCTCCCTTAGTCAGCATCCCACGGTATTAAAGAAAAGAGGAATAGAGCAGAGAACACTATCTGACCAGAAAGAGGATACAATATTGTATGTTCTCTCCGAGGAGGATTTGTTCATCGACTTGATTACTACGTCACTATATTGGTCGATTTTGAGGCGTTCGCAGTCACGTGATATTACAACTATTTAAATTGATTATATTTTAAATTCTAAGAGAAATTTAACCTGCATAATTTGATTTTTGGTATGTTACGACTACCTAATATCGTCTGAACATCACTTTATATTGAATTTCCATTAATGTCAAGTACCCAATTATTTGAAAAAGTTAATAATATCAACAAAAACTTCAAAATATATCATAAGACGCGACACTCCATGAGGCTTCTTTGATAAATAATTATATTTTAAAAGCCGAAGTCAATGGAGGCTATCTGATAAGACGTTCGGATTCTTGGTCGTCAACCTAACCTAACATTTGTTCCGGAGTGTTTGGACTTTCACCTAAAAGTTGAACACGAGCACAATTTGGCCTCGGTTGAGGATATTTCTGTGTACCAGACAAGCGTAAATACTTCTATGACACTGTACAATATTGTCCTTCTGACAAAAGATATACATAATCATTTCAACAGCTTTAATCAGCCATATAGAGTCAACAAAACCATTTCAATATATTTCTTTTTTTTCAATTTTTTCAGGATGGTATGCAGGGCAGTGCACGCACATGTTTTTGTTTTTCTGACGTCACAACAAATTTGGAAACTATCTAAAAATAGTAACTGGTCTCTTAATGTTTATTTATAATGATGATGATAAATTAAATTAGATTCATTATGAATGAATTGAGAAAGATATTTAAATTTCAAACCCGTAATTTTATCAGTTCAATAAAACAAAATAAAAGATACCGGTACTCGGGCCAGCTAACAGGAAGACTGACTCTCCATAAAGAATTTAATTTGTTTCTCAAAAGTCAAATGTTGTAAAATCTTCTAATTCACTATTTCTTCACTCTCACAGTTCGGTTACGCTGGTCCGAGTCATGGTCTATTCGAATTAGGAGAGTAGTTTTGAGAATCGTCGGAGAAATTTTTTGAAGAATGACTCACAGCCGTATTTATAAATAACTCTTTGATCGATACTAGTTTAAATATCCTAAGCTAGTGCCGAACTAATTTTATCTATGAATACGGCTGTTAAAATTTAGGATCAGAATTCACAAAAGAATGTAACCAATTTTATCACGTCAAAAATAGCAGCCATATTCATAAACATACTTCTATACAAACATTGTATGTGACCAAAAATAGTTTTCTATTGAAGAATTATGTTTGCTCTAAATGAACGCTTCCAGGTTTCATTATAAATATGACTGTAGAAGTGTAAACTGTATCCTCCTGACTCTGAATCTCACAAAATACTCTCCCATGTACAGTGCATCCTACTTTGATTGAGACAACCAGAAATCTCGGTTGTTGTTGAAGTTGAAGATACAACCTTGCGGTTTACGTGGTCCTGTGTCACTTTTGTGTGAAACTCAAGATGGCCTAAGTAGATTTTGCCTAACTTCTTTTGTTGATAAGTTACACGGTATTTTTGAAAATTTACAATTTTAGGACTCCCCACAGATCTACGAAGTTTCTCAGCGATAACGTCAAATTGAAAACTTATACCATAAATAATTTTATGCAGAATCCAGTGGCGCACGCATTTTTTTTTTCGGTGTATGGTAATGGATATACGACTTAAACTTATGATTTATTTCAATGGAACACCCTGTTTTTTATCTCATTAAATTCCTTATTTTTTTCCTTCAAAATGATATATAATATATGAACATAAAGTTTTCAAAAATGCTGTAAAAGTAATAACACAATGAATTATAATAGTACCAATGAATAAGTTTTGTGTTTTGTTAGTGAATTAGTAGTATCTATTGTTTTTGTTTCTTTCATAAAAAAATTATATTAATTTTAATTAATTTTATAATAAAGTTATATTCCGTCATCAATTGGAACTTTCTTGTATAAAGAAACCATAGCCTACTATTAAAATTCAATGTTTTAGTGATTATGGTGCATCTTTAAAATCTTTTTGTTCATAGATTATATCATTTTGAAGGAAAAGAATAAGGAATTTAATGAGATAATAAAATATAGGGTGTTCCACTGGAAAAAATCACAAGTTTGAGGCGTATATCCATTACCATACCCCGAATAAAAATGTTTGCGCCACTGGATTCTGCATAAAATTCTAAATTCTAAATTTTCAATTTGACATTATAGCTGAGAAACTTTGTAGATGTGTGGGGAGTCCAGAAAGTGTGAATTTTCAAAAACGCCCTGTAACTTATGAACAAAATTAGACAAAATCTGTTCAGGCCATCTTGAGTTTTACAAATACAGGACCGCGAAAACCGCAAGGTTCTATCTTCAACAACAACCAAGATACCTGGCTGTCTCAACCAAAATGGGATGCACTGTACTTATACTATAGGAGATATATTGTTCTGGTAATGATTAAAATGAAAAGAAAACGAGCATGTGAAACTATCTGAGCTGATCATGGCTTCTCATCTATTTAACTTGTAATTAATTTCGAAAGCAATATACTGACATCATCACCTTTATTGTTATTTCTATCAGCTTCCTCACCTTACCAAGTCAGACAGTTATGTAGGTATAAGTTACAGACTATGAAAATAATATCGAGCTTCCAGATTCCACTTCTATCTATTCCATTTAATCTTCAATCCTGTCTATATCAATCGAGTATAAAACTGAAAATGATCTCAAAACGGGATGGAATCGAAGGTATTGTCAACAGTTTCAAAAAAAAAGTACAAAAATAGCATCTCATTATTTTCGAAAATTTTGATGGGGTTTTTCGATGACTGGAATTGGTAATAAGAAAAATGACCAGCTCAAATATTACTCACCGAATGCTCTTTTTGATGCTATCTAATAATTATTTTCTAGCAAGCGTCAAGGTATTTCAATTGGAAGAAGTACCTATATAATATAATTTATTATTAGTTCCAAAAACAGCGTTCCTTTAACTATACCTAGTCAGTGGATCACATTAGCTGAAGCTCTTTTTCACTCATGCACTAAGCAAGTTTTTACCAAAAACAACTCTTTTGAAAAGCATTCACGTGGAGTAAAATAGACCAAGGTTTGATTTAGGAGCATCAGTTGAATGAAAATTCAAACCTGTCATCAATAATAAACATAAAAGTTGAGCAGGAAACATCAAATATGTTAAAGTCAGATGTCAAACTTTTTCCGGTAGTACAAAAACATAAAATTATTTAAATCATACAGTCATACATCCTTATTCATAATCAAAACTTAGTACGCTACTAAATCAACTGCGGAAGTTTATGACTACCGGAACATACAACTGACAGAACCTGCAATCCACGCTCGTAAATGAGGACTGTGCTGCAATCTAACTAACCTAACCTTAAATTAGGTTTATGACTCTTATGTCAAAGTTATGATAGGATAGTGTTTTGTTTTTTTTATATTTTAATACGGTACTAGCTAATACGGTACCGAACTAAGATTGGATTATGATTACGGCTGGTTGTCTTTCGTTATTGAATTAAATATCCAATAAAACTTGTTTGGGTACTGGAAAATAAATTAGTGACGACTAATAAAAAAAGAAGTTAAGCGACTTGATTATTGGAGGATGTGACGGAACCTTTGGAACTAGTCTGTCATTCCGCAATAAAAGTAGTACACTCTACTGGAGCTTATTGATCAAAGGCTGACATATGCTTTCGGACTTCAATACAAGCACAATATATATGCCATTTGTCAAATCATGAAATCGAAACTGATTAGAATCAGCCGATTACATGTTTTATAGATAGGTTATGATAATATTCTGTCACATTCAACGTTCAAAATATTTGACATACATTAACGAACTTGTATGTATTGTGATGAAGTATTGTCAAAATAAACATAACCAACAAATATGACAAAAAGCATAGCAATACTGAAAGGATTTGTAATACAGTACTCTCCCAACTGATAAATATGCTGCGAAGAAGATGGTTAGATACAATGGGCCAATTGGCCTAAGTGTCGCTGGAGATCAGTAATGGTCAGACAAACCTAGACAGGGTGGAGGTTTTAGTGAGTATACCAGGGACTAAGGAATGGAGAGCCTCACACTATCGAGTGTCCACTCGAGGAGGAGGATTTCCTCCACCTCAAGCAAACAAAAAAACTGATACATTTCAAAACAAATTTTGTTTTCACATATGTGAATTCTTATTGTTTAATGATGTTGAAAGGTCAATAAAAGAATCCCTAACTGATGTCGTAATCACATTGCTGGTTTAAACAGAGTATAGCTTTGATTGATAACGTCTCTCTGTACTGGTCAGTACACTAAATTGAATTTAGGAAGGCTGTCTTTCAAAACTATAGGTACAGGTTTTTATCCATGATGAATGCTTTTTCTGTTGAACTCTTCTTGACTGATTGCGTCGGATGGGAGGGATCAAATTAATGGAACATATAGCTCTATAACAACGCGTGATAATCTTTTGTATTTACTTATTAAGTTATTGAATGATATGATAGCTATTTATAATTTACCAAGACATACCTCATACCTAAATACATTCACATACACTCACACACAAGCCTAGTACATGCGTATCAAAAAAAGGCAGCTTCAACAACTGACGCCCAACACGACAACACAAACTTAACAATAACAAAAGAAACAACAAAAGTGGTTATTTTCCACCTAGTCCGAATTTCATAAAAATTAGTTCTTTGCCCTTGGACAGTATATCACCGCCTGGGGCAGTGATATCGTTCAGTTTTTGCATCAAATTCGGGGCATTTGGATTGTTTTGCTGTTGTTGTTGCTGGCCAAGTAATGGCTGTTGGTTGTTGCCCATTTGGTTGCTGCCCATCATTGCATTCGGCACCACCTGTGGTACACCCTTGTGCTGTATCCTCGATTGGTAGGCTTGGTTCTGTTGTTGCTGTGCCTGGTGTTGCTGCTGCTGCTGCTGTTGTTGCTGTTGCTGCTGCGTTGCTGTTTGCTGTTGATTGTGGCCAGTGAGGCTGCTAAACAGGCCACCGATAGTTGATGTTGTTGTTGTTGTAGATGATGAGTTTAGGTTTTGTTGTTGCTGTGCTTGCTGCGACGTTTGCTGCTGCGATCCACCATACTGGTTCTGCTGCTGCGGCTGGCTGCCGTACTGGTTTTGCTGTTGGATGCCATACTGGTTTTGCTGTTGCATCGATTGCTGATTTTGTTGTTGCATATTACCACCTTGCCTCAGCATTCCTCTCGCTCTCCCCTGCAAAGTGTTTGAAAGTGTTATTTTGCTTCCCACATGTTCCACGCAGAAGTGCAGTGAAAGGAGATACAACATTTCAAATCAAACGGATGTTGTTGGAGGGGGGATAGGGGGGTGTAGGCTCTTTCGCATCAGTTCTCACCTCTTCTATCTTCTATACCGATTCGGAATAAAATGTTCGCAAAATGCGTTTCACATTTGGCTAGAAAGAGATATAGGTATTGGGGTATGTCAACTAGCACAAAATATGAAAGATTCACAAGGAGTATATAAAGTATTCAACTGTAGAATCTTTCCTCTTCCTGCATATTTGACCTTGAGCTATAGAATCGCCACGTGCCACGCATTTTGTACCCACGCACGCTCAGGCTCACTATGAGAAGTTAAGGATGTGATAATGCATCTTTACTTATCATGAATGGGATTCTGTTTACTTGTTTCATTACATGCAAGGAAATATTTGCTGCTATAAATTATATAATGCCTCTTCTGAATAAACATTACAAACCTTATGTTAAAAAGATCCATATAAACCATCTTGTTGTACTAAACAAAAGCCAAATCTGTGATCTAAAGATATTATCAGAGATAGTTGTTTCTGATATTATAATGTCTCTGAGTAGATTTGGCTAAATTTTGGAACACAAACGTATAATTTTCTCCCTTAATTCATCGAGATCTTAGTAGCTCTCTCAAGGTTTGTCGAAACATTCGGGGATAAATCTGTTGATCTGTGATATAAAATGATAATGAAACGTAGTATAAAGAAACTGTTTCACTGTTACCGCATTATGTCTGTGTCACGAACACGGCAGGGAGGAGCTGAGCGTGACAACATCAACAATGTGTGTGTACTAAAAATAAATAGTACTTCCTTCTAGAAGTCTACAAAACAATATAAACATATTAAATGTATCAGGCCATTTTTAGCTTGATTTTATCCTTTAAGTATGATTTTTCACTTCAAACTTGTTCTGTTGAAACTAAATGTCCACAAATTTAAGAGGACGTTGCTGAACTGTCGAAAAAGGTGGCGATATTTGACATTGCTTAGGTTAACAACGATAAAGAAGGGTCCTTTGATAAAGTCTGTCAACTTTCCTGTTTAAACAGTAATTTCTCATATATAATGAACCTTGACAAATAGATTCTCATTTGTGATAAGTTGGAAAAGTAGATCCCTTCCACAACATATTTCCTGCTGTACCTGAGCATAAGAAAGTGTGCGAAAGGCGAGGTCAAATGGAGAGAGGTAACGGTTGTACAGTTGTTTCAGTTAAATACGTATGAATCTTTTACATTTTGTACCAGTTTACTATCTCTCTTCAACTCAATATAAAGTCCATTTTGTGAAGATTTTATTCCAAACCTGTATTTGCGATTTGGAAGTTTTGATAGTGATTTAATTTTGAAAACGTTTTGTGAATATGTTGTAGGCATCTATTTTTATCACTGTCAAGAGTCCCATCACGAAGTTTTTGTTTCTAGAATTTTTCTACGATCACCGTTCAAAGTAGACGTGCTATTCTCGTATTTAGAAATATTGAAGATGAAACTTAATATTTATTATATTTTTAATATGATTTGAGAGACCTTGCAGTTTTTAATTACTTCCAAAGAACTGCAGCTATATATATATAATGAAAGCAAAACAATTCATAGATAGTAGACCTAGAAAATATAAAAGAGATTGCATTTTGGACCAATCGTACACCAAATGAATACGAAATTAAATTTCATCAAGAATTCAATGAAAAGCAATTTGCAAGTAGTTGTTTTTTTGGTTTTTGCGCGTGCTGTATACAGCAGACTTGAGAAATAGGTCTATATTTATAAAAACTCTAATCCGAAATCTCCTTTCCTCCAAAAACCGCGCCCGGGTACAATTTCCCTCAAAAATCGAAAATCTGAGACGATAAAATTAAAGATAAGACAATATCCGGAAAAGTTTTTTTTTAATAGTAACGGTTTTCGAGTTACAGCAATGTTAAAACCTGAAATATGAGGAAGGGGCAATTTCTTTCAAAAATTTAAAATCTGACACGGCAAAATTAGAGACCAGATTATTTGTAGCAATATGTAAATCGAACAGTTTTTCAATAGAGCTACGGTTTTCGAGTTATAGCAGTGGCAAAGTCTAAAATATGCGTATTTCAGTGACGATGTTTTATTAGATCTTTGAATAATAAGATGTACAAGCAAAGAATGTACATGGGTAATAGGATAAGTACTATCTTCTTTAGTATAACTGAACGTTCAACGATTTTCTTGACTAATGTTACACTCAAAAGTGTGAAACAAATATTTCTTACAAGAAACTTGACCGACTTTATTTGTTCCACTGGAAAATACTAAATGATATTGATTCTATTGGTGCTGGTACTTGTGAAGTTGGTGCCAAGAGTCTTCTATTGAACTAAAATTGCAAAACTTCAAAATTACCAGTACCAATGGAATTAGTATTATTTTGTACTCTTCAGTGCACCAACAAAGTCGATCCAATATTTTGTAAAAAATATTTTTAACCTTCGTAAAAATGGCCTTCCGGGGTACAATTGGTCCTAAGCTTAATATTTCCTTTAACACTTTTATCAAGTCGTGAATCTTATCACGATAATTTTTTTAAATGATACAAGTATTTGTTTAGTACCTGCCATTTTATAGGTACCGAGTTTCTCTGCTAATGTGAATTGAAACGGTAGGATGATGGTCTAATAAGCATAAAAATCATTAGTTACTGAAAGTATGGATTAGCTATTCATCAATTTATTGCTATAAATAATTAATATTGAAAACAACAGCTCCGCAGTTATTATGGTTTTGTTACCAAAAATTAACCAGTTATGTTGGAAGAATTAAATAAAATATTTAGAAAGTAGATTGTATAAATCCTGAAAGGATATTTTTCTTCCAAACTGATAAACTAGGTAGAAATAGAAGGTACTATTATTATCGAATAAGTTTTCTGATTGCAGATGCTTGAAACCCAAAATTTCAACCATAATGTTCGAAATGTAAAGCAAAACTAGTGGATAAGAAGGTTTTGTAGTTAGTTAAGATTTTCAGCAATTGTGTTTTTGCTGAATGAATCATTTTCACGGTATTTTTGATACCTAAAGAAAACAAATTATATACATCAATAATTTTTCAGAGAAATCATAAAAACCATCGATGTGGCATTTTTCTATCAATCAATATCAATAGCAAATAAATCAATTAAAAGATTTTGGTTATCTTCTGAAACAAAAACTTTAAAAAAATCTGCACATGCAATAGTTCAAGAGCTGAAAGAACTACAAAAAATAGGCCGATGGATTGACAGGATGAAATCCTTTGTAAATGTTAGTTTTCGCAACGACCATAGGGAAAATTCTGAGAACCATTCACAATTTTTTTTTACGGAAACGCCCAAAATTACTCTTAGAACTCAGTATTTATTGAGTAAAAAATACATATATATTTCGGTGTCCCCATTTTTTTATGTTTTTTTGACCAATAATATCAAAATATGACTAAATTAAAGTTTAAACATTTTTATACCTATTAGAAAAAACATGGGTATATGCCTGGCATATTTTTATTCTATTTCTCAGGCATATCTTAATTGATATGTTTGGTAACCGTTTTTATAATACCTTTAAAAAAGTTCGACCAAAAAAAATATTAAAAATCTGGTGTGTCCAATCACACGACTTTCCTACCGCTCGCAAGCAAATTTCATTCAATAAAAAATTTTAATCTATTACTATACTTTCCTTACATAGCGACAATAATAGCGGTAGGAAAGTAAAAATCCTCTAGTCAAATCGTGCTACCACTCATTTTTTTAGCATGTCAAGACAAACAACAATGATCATGTAACATTTTTCCACAAGATGAAACGTTTAGCCAGAATATGAAGAAACATGTGGAAAATATGGAATTTTATTCAAGCATAACTTTTTTTGTTTTTTTTTTCTCAGAGATGGCGTTATGTGTGGGGATCTCAGAAGAATACTTTAGGCAAGTTTAATCAAAATCCTTAGAGCTGTTTTCGCGCTACAGTCTTGAGCAAATCACGTTTTTTGGCTATAGCTCAACACCCAGTGTATACAGAATTCTTATTCAGTGCCACCGGCGAGTGATATTGGTACCAAACAAAATAAAAAATAAAGCAACAAAATACACCGATCCGTTCCCGAGATAATGCTGCCACGGACAAACAGACGGACAGACAGACAGACAGACCAATGGCTGAAAATATGTTTATTAGACTTAGAAAACTCTGAAACGTCAACATTTGTAAAAATCTCGATAACGAAAATTTTATACGATTACAATACTTTCCTTATACAGCTACTATAGTAGCGTAGGAAAGTAAAAAGAAGGGTGCCAAGTTATAGGAACAAGATTAACCGGGAACCCAAATATATTTCTTTTCTACTCAGTAAATACTAAAAGTAATTTAAGGATGTCACCTGCTTTATAAAAAAATGATAATTTATGTGACGATTAACATTTCCAAAGCATTTCATCCTGCTACTTGATCGGTCAGGTTCTTCGCAGTCAGATCTTGGTCTACAATGGCTAATGTAAATATTCAAATCATATTAATCTATGATTCAATTTCGGATCATTAAAAATTATCATCTACTTTGAAACGGTGGAATAGAAATCATTCATCAATTTTAATCGATATGAAAGAAATGATTCGTTTCATGCTTCTGTTGTTAGATAACTAGATGACATAATAAAAACGTTATATATGTTAATGTATATGAAACATCAGGCGTATAAATAAGTAACTATCAATATATACTAATAACTTAGTTAGGGTTAATCGAAATATATAGGTAAATATATATACATTGATGATGAAGGGATGAGATCTTGCAAACAGGCAAAATACCAATAATATAATCATAATAAAAATAGCAAGGCTTGGCTCGCAAAATGTCTAACTAAATGATATTGGTAGCGGGATAATAAAAATATGGGCGATGGGCGGTAAGCAATGACAAAAATCATCAAACAATATATGGTTTTGTATATTTTCTATAGCTTTAATACGGGTCGATGACAATTCAAATATTTCAATTTAAATATACCTACAGGTTGATTCACCGTATATAGCTTTCTTGAAACAGTAACTGGATAGTTTTTTGTTTGAATTAAAACAGAAATAATCCTTTCCCTAAAGAATATTTGATGTCCAGATAGTAATCTGGTCAGTTTTACAGTCCTATTAGCGCAACAAAGTAGAATAACTATTTAAAATAAGTTAAATATAAAAGTTGTAACGAAACAAAAGCTCCTCACTTTAAAATTAGTTGGAACTAAACAGGGTGTCCCAAAAAACCAGAACAGCGTTTTTTTGATGAATTTGTGCCAAAACGGTAAAATATAGAGAAAAATATATTTCATATTCCTATTTTAGTTTCGTAGGACCTATTGAGTAGCTTTCTTAAAAATGGTACCGGAGGTGGTACCAAATATGATACCTTTTGGTATCATTTATGAAGCCACTGTCAGATAGGTCTTAAAAAACTAAAATAGGAATATGAAATTTATTTTTCTCTATTTCTTACAGTTTTGGCACAAATAGCTGTCAAAGAGGCTAAAATGTCGATCTTCAATTATTGTCTATTGCGCCTAAACAAGCAATTGAAAGTTGAAAAGTGATACACCATTGTACTCGTTATTTTATGTGGAATTTAAAAATATTTGCTGTTCTGGTTGCTTGGGACACCCTGTATAGACCCAACTAATTTTAGAATGTAGGGTTTGTGTTCCCCTACAATTTTTATATTTATATTATTTTAAAATAATTTAAAATAGAGAAGTTATTCTTCTTTGTCGCACTTAATGTCCACCATCCTGTATATAAAATTGTACTCTAGAAAATAATATGTACCGGAAATAAATATATGTATATATAGGAATAGGTAGGTAGCGGCAACGAATTCAAGTTCCTTCAACAGAGCTCAGAACATAAAAAAATTAAGGTATATAAAACTGCATTCTCTACATCCATTAAATTCGAAACTCAGAATGACTCACTGTTACAAAGATACAATTACACATGTGATTCAACCTGTATTTATTGCTGAAGGCGTTGATCATCTGTTTACTTCCATTGATTCAATCTGTAATTATTATTGCTAAAGACGCTGATCAATAACGTCCTTCATTTCGGTGGATTGAGAGTCAATTTATACATATAGTTTGAACACCCATCGAATGGGGTTTCGTCACACCTTGTCCAAAGATTAGAAACACCGTTATTTGCCTTGTCTATCTCTTTTTTTGTTTATTAACTAGCTGAAATAAAATTTTAACGTCATAAACATATGTCTTTGATCAGATCGGCTGATTGTTATTTTGACTTTTATTCTTGTTCTCTTTGATGTTTAATGTCAAACATCTCTTTTTGAAAGTAATTTAGCCCCTTTACAAAAATGTCAGTATTATCAGTGTCAGTGTTTTGGGGTTAGGAATTAAAATTTAATTTAAATTATTTACGACATGTGTAAAATGGCAGATGACGTCAGGAATCGTGACGAAACCCCACTCGATAGGTATTCAAACTTATAGATGAAGGGTATTCGTATAGTTTAACAACACACAAAATGGTGAAAAATGGTAAAAATAGTTGATCAACGGTATTATATTCTGTGTTCAGGGATATGTTTAATTGTGCATAGGTCCATGTTATATTTAAGGTTCATGGATACAAACATAGAGCAGAAAATTTAGTTGGAGATAATAGACTGAACCACAGTATTATTTCTTAGATACGTGTCTGGAATAGCCGGTGGTTTTGGTAGCTCCCTCATTGAAGTTGATCGGGTTTCGATGAGAAACATCGATCACAACACCAACGTTATGAAGAGTTAAGATTCCAATGTGGTAACTTATTTCAGCCAGCGTCTAGGCAATATTTAACGAGAGGGGTCCGGTCACACTGAGGGAACCAGCTCCGGTAATTATCAAAAGAATCCATTTTGGAGAACGGACTAGGAGTTTTTCTCAGCACTGTGCATCCGACATCTATCATTTAATAGACAATAATCTCCATTAGGTCACTACCTGGACTGGAAAAGTTGGAGAACTGCCTCGAAACGGTAATTGACTTGGTAAATATGTACCTGGCGAAATGGAGTACTACTACCAAGAAACCCTTTAATTACAATAACTGACCAACGTCCTACTCCGTCGAAGATTTAGAGCTTGCTAGAATATAGTGATTTGGAAGTGACCTGATACTGGGCTGAAATATTTTTTTATTGGTTTGAATATTAAAAGGTAAAATAAGCTATAAAGCACTATTGTAGATCAACATAATTTTTGGTAAACTCAAGAAATTCCGGTATAGTGGTTTACAAACAGGAATATAAATAAAGCAAGGCTTTTTTGAACAAGTCATGTATGTAGAGAACATTGACGAAAATGCATTTGAACAGCAATAGAGCCCACAGAGGAACATGAGGATTTATTGTTTATGTATTTGGTACAGGAAAAGATTGGACTGTTCCCTAAAACAAATAAGAGAATATTGTCCAGGTACCAAGATTGCTTAAAGAGCAGCACTATTCAAGAGTGATGTCTTTCATGAAAAATTCAAGAGTTTCAAGACTGTTCAAATAAGACATTGTAATGATTCCTTCATGTCAATGAAATCCCAGATTACAGCTTTTCAGACCAGAAGACTGTTACTTAATGGTCAGAAGATATTAAAATGATGAGTTAAATACCCCCAGAACCATTCTTTAAATTATTATTACTGGGAATTTGTTCGAATCCTCAGCTGTAGAGTCCCATGGGCTAGGCTGAAGTCTTGGCAAACTGTTGCACCAATGGTTGGTCTGAATAATAAACCGTTTATAAGGATGCATAGATTTTTCTGCAGAGCATCGTGTTTAGCTAATGTATTCAGTGATTTTTTCATAAATGTTATATGAATTGTCATCGAAATTCCATTTATCGCCATTAAATATTTCATTATATAAAAAAATATAAATCGTTTTAATACAACACAATTATTTACACATGTCTAAGAAAATTAGGTACCTTAGGTGTTTTTTGATATAATTTATTTCTATATATCTAACATGTAATGGACTTCCCCTAATTTTGTCTTACCTACAAAAAAATAAATGATTCATATTATATGCTTTGTAATTTACAACAGCAATCTTCCCAAAAGCTGAAGCCTTGAATACATGTTACTTATTTTTCCTGAAAAGACTCATTGAAGAGCATATTAAACTCATAAATGAAGGATGCCTAAATCAGTTTCTTTGAATATTGCTCATTTAAATCCCTAAAATGTTTCGAGTAAAAATGATAAAAAATTATTATTTACAGAAATGATGAAAAAAGAAGTAGTTATGAACTGAACTGAATGACAGTGAGCTTGACAGTTGACAGGCATCAAAGTAACATGCTATCAAGCCTATATACTTTCATAACAAATATTCTGACAAAACATTTGATACCGACGAACGCTGTTGAGAGATTGCTGACAAACTGACAACACAAATCAATGGTGTAAGTTAATAAGTACCTAATTGTCATTTCATGCTATACCCAAGTGATAAGAATTTTCTCCCACCCCGAAAGAAAATGGAGAAAGCCCACCCCGTTTGTAGGAAGTATAGAAAGAAAAAAACATCGAAAGCCCATTACGGCCAGAACAGGACAAAAGAAAGTTATAAGTAAAAGTAACAACACCGTCTACTGGTATGAAAACACAACAATACAAACAATCATTAAGAGATAAGACATTAAAAAAAATTACATCAATAAAAAATATTTATATTTTACGAATACTTATATTATATTATATATGAACATGCAAGCGTTAGGCGAAATACATTTATTGGATAGAGGTTAAGTTAAATACAGAGATAGTTAAGAGGATGAGTCAGAGGTGGAACAGAACCATTCCCAAAATAATAAAACTCACCTACAACATTCTTGTCTTAGTATGCTTATGGATTTTGTAGTTCACCCACTTCATAAAAATGAACAAATAAAACTCGAGCTTATTTTTAAATGAGAATACTAAAAGTTGAAATTCTAAGATTCTCAAATTAATTAATTAATTAAACAGATGCACGATCACCTTGCATCGTTGGCTCTTTCATCGGGCCCTTCACACTTCCCCAAGATGATTTATCGACCACTTCGCTCAAAAATTTCGTACTGAAAACAGTTTCCAGAGCCACTTCAACCAATATAATTAAAAGATCACAAAGCCCAAAATGGACACTTTGCCTAAAATGTCCACTTCGTCTAAAACTCGTTGGTGGACACTTCGCCCAAAATGTCCACTTCATCCAAAACTAGTTGGTGGACACTTCGCCCAAAATGTCCACTTCGCCCAAAATGTCCAATTCGCCCAAACTAACTAAAGTCCACAGAGTCCAAAAAGGCCACTTCGCACAAATTATTCATTAATTTTGATCGAACTCTACTCGAGACCTTAGTAATAAGTTAATATTATAACTATTTAAATTTTATTCGAAAAATAGACCAGCATAAAATAGTAATGTAATTCAACTTCACATCAATTAAGAAAAAGTCACTGAGAAATTATAATAGAAGTTCATTCAATAAATATCAATGATAAATATATTAGTAGATATATAAAATAAGCCGAGAGTTCACTTTATTTTAAAACAAAATTATATTATTTAATACATAATACAGTTCCCAAACATGACATAATTAAGATCTATAAATTTAAATATTAATTATTTGGAGCCCATACATTACTGAAGATGTTATTAAAAAAAAGTAATATATTGAACTCAACATTCCACTACCTTGAATTTCAACATTTAAACAGTTATAATATTAATTTATTACTAAGGTCACGAACAGAGTTCGATCAAAATAAATAAATAATTTGTGCGAAGTGACCATTTTGGGCTTTGTGAACTTACAGTTAGTGTGGGTGGAGTGGAAATTTTGGGCGAAGTGTCCTCCAACTAGTTTTGGATGAAGTGGACATTTTGGGCGAAGTGTTCACCAACGAGTTTTGGGCGAAGTGTACGTTTTGAGCTTTATAGACTTTTTATTACATTGGGCGAAGTGGTCGATATATAACTTAGGTCGGAGTGTCCATCGGGCGAAGAGTCCTAGAACCCTTTCATCTATAGTAGTTCCAGAACTATTATTTTATCCACAAATGAAAACATACCTTATAAAAAAGCACCAATTGAACCCATTATCAAGAGTACTTATAATTGCAGAGCAGGTACTGGTCATAGATTCGTGAATAATAGAAAGTGTGCAAAATATGACTTCTTGGATTAATTTTTTGCTATTTTCACCAATATTACTTGCAATTTTATCAATAATAAGTCATTAGATTACGGTTTGTTATTTTTTTCCTCATATGAAATACGATAACAACCCTTGGTTATATTAAGCGCTACACGTAAGCCAATTGGTACATGGAAGACAGGGTACTATCGTTGTAAAGCCCTTCTTACACTTTCTGGCTCTATTTAGGTATTTATGAGTCGCACTATAATCATTACTTGAAAACAATGGATTGTTTATTAGTATATGCCCAACAATAAGTACTTTTTTATAAGGTATATAGTATTAAATCCTGACAACAAAATTTTAAACAGGAAGATTGAGAGTCCTATCCTTATTTATATCCAGCGATCCAAAAAAAAACTCAGCTATTGCATTTATATTGATTGAAACATCACTTGTCACTCTTAATTTCCTATCTGTATTTAGTAAAGACGTGTTCTCATTTTCAAAGGTCTACTGTTGATTAATTTTTTGGATCACTCGATACAGAGTGTCAAAAATTGCAGGGATTTATTTATTCTGGTATATTCTGTATATCGTTGAACTCTTGGATTCTAAACATAATTTCAAGAAGATTTCTTGACTTGGAAGTTAGAAAACATGCGTAATCAATTATTTTTATTGTAAGGCAACAAAAAAACACTGTCATTATAGCATAACAACAAAAGTATACTAGACAAAAATGTTATCTCTTTTTCTTTAAAACAATTTTGTGTTTATATTTGGTTAGTTGAGTAAGTTGATGAACCTCATATGTAAGTTTTGCTTTACCAGATATGAGATAACAGCAGAAAAGATATAGTGTAGAGTAAGTTGTAAGGAAAGAGACACCCATAATTTTGTTAAAACAACAACGAAATCTGCTTGTTAATTATCATATTTCAACAACAAAAAAGACAGTTAATTATTTGTAATTGTGTCACTGATGTGTGATTTCGTTGAAGTTTCGTTTTTTGAGACCTGGCAAAGCAATTATTGCATTATGAGTTGTTGAGTGTATTTCAATTTTTTATTTTTCATTTTCTTTTTGGGAAAGGTTCCGTTCTCGAGAAGGTAAATAGTATTTTTACGGGGCGTATTAAATACCTGCTGGTGCTCGGTGATAGTGTTCGGTGTCGTAGACGTGTTCAGCGAGTCTAACTGAGAGGAATACACAGGTAGGCAGGCATCTAGACCAAACAGACAGACAAACAACATACAGTCAGCGCTGCCTTTCCAGACACAAAAAGACTCGTCGAAAAAAAAAATCAATGAATTAGTTATTTGAACTTCATATTTTGTTTCATACTTTCCAATGTTGAAAATAATTTGCAAGGACACATTTTATGATTTGTTTCTTTGATAATAATTATCAAGTATAAGCAAACACCAAATTTGTGCCCTTCAGTGATGAAAAATTGCGGCGAATAAATACCCAGTCTTAACAAAAGGTAAGGTGTTATTTCCCCTTCTTCTTCTTCTTCAAAGGCATAAGGACAGGTTGAGTTAGATGGAAACAAGGTCTTAGATACAGATCTAGAAACTTATAGGTGAGAGTGCCTTAAATATTGAGAGAGAAATATATTCAATAGCTCCATACCAGCAGAGTGACCCTAGAGGCAAGGACTATACTTAAGGATTAAAGGAAGATTAAATTATTAATTTGGCGTTTCAAATATATCCAATTTTTTTAAGTATTGGTATTGTGATTCTTTATGTGGCCTGCTCGATCTCCAGATCTCAAACCAAAGGATTCATGTATTGATCTTGCAGATGTTAATAAAGAGGGAAGAAGTAATTAAAAGTACAGCAGAACACTTTTTAGACAAAGTAGAACACATTTAAAGATCAAGGAGAGATTTATTTAAATGTATAAGAGACAGCTATTGAGAAACAAGGAAGAATGATAGAACACGAGAAAAACAAAATCTATTACAATCACAACAGCAACAGGAACACTATTCAACTTGAACTAAAAGTATTCTAAAGAAGTAAGATCTGAAAAGGATGCAGTTGTTTACATCTTGAAATCAGAATGTTGGAATGAAGTGTGTTGCGAGAACTACTGTTTGGTTCCACTACAGAATCTTGGAATTAAAATTAACCGGATGGCATAGAAGAATTGGAGATGTGGACTTGCATAAGAATCATGAAAACGGTTGAAAAGATAGGAAAATGATAAAGTCATAAGAATAATAAGAATTAGAAAACTATAATAACTGGGCTACAGAAAAATAGACACTGTTACCAAATCTGATACATGGAAAGGAGATACACAGCAAAATTAGTACAGGAAAACACGCATTTCCTGGTTTAATAACTCAAGGAAGTGGCTCAACACCAGCTCAATTGAATTGTTCAGAGCAGAACATCAAAGATAAAATTGTGCTGCAGATAGTATATTTGCTATTCCGTTAGAAAACTGGAAAAATATGGAAATCTGATAAGGACATATGTGTTTTGTTACATTATTCATACGAATATCTTGGAGTTTGGTCTGATTCAAACCGACTAACCTTGTATATCAACCATACTTCCACATCCAAAGTATAACAGTGTCCAACACCCAAAAGTACCAAAGTTTGCCGAAGATCGTTAGAAGAAAAAACTCCAAAATTTAGGAGAACAGGCTCTTTTTGTGAACCCATCTCACGACGCACATTCCAATTAAAAATCTAGACGTGAAGTTCATTTATTTTCTTGATATCAGAATCGCTCAGGGAACAATTCATTTTTGAAGGGAGAGAAACCGATGGTCGAAGTCATGCCGCGCAAGAGAAAATGATCATGATGAGAGAACAATTTACCACTCAATTTAGGAACGATACCGAGAAGACAACGGAGGACGATGGGATCATTTTGATGGCGACTACAATTGGACCGCTAGGCTCAAGGTGTCTTAAACTTTGCCAATTTGTATTTAATTATCCAATACCTCGTCAAGTTTGAGTAAAAATCAACATCGAAAGGTTAAAGATAACAAATAAAATAATATTAGAATTCAATTTTAATCGCATGCATATAAACACATAATATATAATCTGTAACACGGTAAAGGAACGAGTCTTTTTGTGTCAAAAATCAGCATAAAAGAGATAGAGATAGAGCTAGCAAATATGGCAAACCATTTCATTTAGTGCATATCTCGAACATAAAAACAATTAAAGCTTCTCGATCGATTTCTTGCATATCGCTATCAATATGGATCATCATCATCAGGGTCAAGTCAAGTTTTTCTTTATTTGTTTTTCTTTTATCGAACGAATTTGAGAAAGAGAGATGCAGGAAAAAGATACTCAAATCATCACACGCTTGCTCTGTATGTATATTATGGTATTATTTTTAAACACTTATTTATATTTTCTACGAAAATCATTAGTTTGGCTGCATTCAAAATTGGATTAAAAAAAACTTGAAGTATTTGCCACAAGCGCCTCAAATGTACGTGAAAATCTTAAGAAAAAGTACTAAGAAGTACCAAGATTAGAACTTTTTCTGAACAAAATAATTATAGGAAAAACTTTAAAGTATATACCATATCAAGATATTTTTGAGAATGTCAACTTAATTTACATGACCATGAAATAATTGTTTCTATTCCATAAACTACTGAAGCTTATATGAAAAAAGTTTGAACCATACTGCATAAAATATATAAGTGTTTCTTTTTGAAAAATAGAACCAAATTAATAATAATAAATAATGCTATGATAGATCAACAGAATAGAGTTGTTGTTTTTGTATTAACCGATTTTTTGTTCAACTTTAAGATTAGATCCACTTACACTGGATGCGTTTGTGAGAATTCCCACCATCGATTGAAATAATCTTTTTAAAGCCATGCCATCAGTAATGATTCCGTTGCTGCGACAATATTTCTATTTTGGGTAGATAAAGGCTGAACCATAGTGTCAATTATCTATATATAGTTTTAAATTTGAATGTAGCGATGTAATTTGAGTAGAAAACAAAACTTTCAATACAGTCTTACAGGTAAATAGAGTAAGCGAGAGTCGCAAGTGTGTGATGGCACTCAAATTATACTGGGGGTGTCCCAAAGTGATTTAACCAGGTAGCTTCAGTTCCCTAAACCATTCGTAATGTAGGTACCAAGATGGAAAAGAAATCACACTTTTTTAGCTATGTAGGTATTTGAAAATTATTATAGCAGAACGCTTATTCAGAAAGAAAACCTGAAAATTAATTCACTTGTTTACTGTTTCAGAATACACTGATATGATCCTTATTTACAGAAAGAAGTGTTTCGGTAATACATTTTATGGACAATTCTGTAAGGCTAGGAATTTGTTTAGAAATGGAGGGTGACAAAAATATTTCTTATCTTTAGTAAAACAAGAAAATCTGTATCTGAAGTACCTTTTCTTGAGCTTGAGCCTATAATGGAAAAAGAAATATCAATCACATTTAATGTAATAATATTAATTGCATTTCTGAGATGAGCCATATTATTTCAATTTTAAAGTATTATTTTGGGCCCATCTCTATCTGAAAGAAAAAAATACTTCGTCGTAATAATATTGCGAATGGCTTGTGAACGAAAGCGTGGCCAAATCATTTTCGGATACCGTTTATATATATTTATGAAAATTCACGTAAGTGTTGATGATCATTATTATTATATACTGGGCATTTTTTTAATATGTAGTTTACATGAAAGTACCTCTGGTTAGAAATAACCCTCTGTATATAACGATGATGATTTTACATGGGAGGCGAATGTTACTGGAGCTTCCATTACATTTTTTAAATATCTAATATATAGATTCAGATCCATGGTTGAAGGTGTGTTATATACAATGAATCTGAATGTTATTGAATGAAGATATAAATGAATAATTTGTACAATCTAATCGGAAATGACCTCAGATTATGGTAGATATATTACAAAGGTTGTGCTGGAAATATGGGCGCATTATTTATAAATGTTACGAAGATATTTTGCTACTACAATTCCGTATTTTAAAATTTCAAAGATATCATTGACGCCAATCACTCAATTCCTCAAATGAAATAATACCATGGAAACAATCTAAACAACCATAAACGTGTTAGCGTCAAATGCATAGTATTTGTTTATTTGTATTGAGATGCAAGAGAATGAAGAGTCTTTTTGACCGACGAACCCCGAACGGAGGAGGTATACAATTCGAATGTCAGTTTTTTTTTGGTTCGCGCGCGCGTTTTATATAGTAAAAGTACTCCGATTTTGCTGATTTTCGATCCAGTTGAAAAAAGAGACTTAAAAAATGGTCCTATATTCATAAAAACGCAAATCTGAAATGTCCTGTCTGCGAAAACCGCTCCCAAAGACGGTGGAGGGGGCAAATTTTCTCGACAATCGAAAATCCAAGATGGCAGAATTAAAGATAGACTAAATATCCGGAAACGTTTAAATGAGTAATTTCGCTATATGGAAGAGGCAATTTCTTTCGAAAATTGAAAATCTGAGAATTGAAAATTAATGACCAGATTATTTGTAACAACATTTATGTTCAATATTTTTTCCGGGTTAAAAGAGTGGTAAAGTTTACAATATGCGAATTTCCGCGACGATGTTCTAAATAATAACAAATACAAGCAAAACATACATGGATGATGCTGAACGTTCAACAATTTTCTTGACCAATGTAACACTCAAAAGTGTGAAATAAATATTTATTCTATATATTCATATCATTATTCAATCTAACTGCAACAGCACAACTTCAAAAGTACCAGCACCAATAGAATAAATATTAGTTTGTATTTTTCAGTGCACCAACTAGGTAATAACGTCGGTTTATTTTTTTGTAAAAAATATTTATAGTTGTACACCTCCAGAAAAATAAATATTCGTCGAGAATAATAGTTATCATTATTGACCCGTGGTTTAATCTACTATTTGATGTTGAAATGATATGTCAGTTTGACAATTAATTTTAGCGACTAACCAAAGTTGCATGCTATGGACACGATTATTGAAATCTAAAAAGTCTAGACGAAGAAATCATAGATGTGGCGAAAATATTAATTTACAGTATTCTAGCATTGTTGAAATACGAATTTTGAAATTAATAATCTCTTGATCTCAGTTCAATAGAATTTGAGTATCGAGAAATGGTTGTTAAATTGTACAGCATGGAAATTTAAGGGAAATCTATCGAGACTTAATCCAGGCTATTACTACCTCAATCTTTACGGAATAATTTGTTCAATCAATTGGAAATGAGCTGTTTCTGTTCTTTCTTCCTTGGGATATTTCGTTTTTTCTATTTCCTTTTTAAGTTTGACGAGTGTCTGTATGTAGAATAATCATAGCACCCAAACGGATAAACCAATTTTGATTCAGTTCTTTTGAGGTGACATCTTTCTTTCTCAGTGAGGCAGATAAACCGATTTAATCTTGTTTCAAAGGTGACTTGACTAAACGTGTTCTTGACTAGTTTTTTATTGGGGGTTTTTAATCTAATTGCTTCACTGAGCTGAATTTTTTTATTCAACCAGACTCAGTCACAGCAACATGTACTGGCCAGGTGGAGCTTGATAAAAATAAATTGTACCACGTAAAAGCCACGGAACCCAGTAACATTCGCGCCCCCTAGCAGCGGCGGTGGCGACAATGCGCGCGCGCCCAGCCATTTACCTTTATTCCTGACGCGTGGTGGCTGGTTATCGACTCGTGGAGGTGGCGGAGGACCCCTAGCTCCAGGGCCCACTCCTCGACCGCCCTGTACTCCTGCCGATGCTGCAATGCCAACGGCAGCCGTCCCCGTCCTACTGCCTCTTGACGGTTGTCCAGCACCGCCTCCAGCTGGCTGTCCAGGTCCATACTGGTCGGGCGCCTCGGTCAAAAAGTTGGACGGCACCAGGCCACGGGCCCCATCAATTTCGGCCATGTAGAAGCCATCGTCGTCCATGTCGCCGTACACGTGGATGATTTGGCCGGTGGAGAAGCTCAGTTCTACCTGCAGTTGGGGGGCGCAACGCTCGGGTAGAGCTCTCACTGTTTTCGCTTTGCCATTTTATAAATATACTGCAGATATTAGTCATCACCCCCGGAGTGTATTAATTAGATCATGGTTGTATCTTATTGATTTGTATCATAGAGCTTATCAAGTATCAATAAATCCAAAAAATATATACATATAACATGTTTGTTCATTGGTTGATTGCTGAAACTCCGGGGATTAAACCAAATCTCAAATTATTTCATGATTTTGATTCAAATTTATTTACATCGAGAGTTACATCAATATACACCTCTTGCTCATTTTATTACTTACCAAGAAATTACATTCACTAATTGCATAATATTAAAAATTCATTTGATACATTCTTGTAACGTTACATATGGAGTTATCGTTTTCAAATATGAAAACAAAGAAAAAAAACGTTCTTTGAATCTAACTACACCAAGTGAAATGTTGTATTTTTGAATATACCAGAATTAAGGTCTGTTTTGGCAACATAATCAAAGAATGATAAGGCACCAAATCGGCCAATTTTCAGCATGCTATCTAAACACTACTATTAAATGCGTTTGTTCTTCAAACTATCGCGAAGCCGATAATTAATGATAATGATAGAAACTAAAATAACACTAATCAAATATCATTATTTCAGTTTGTAACACCTAATTAGCTAGACTAATTAACTCAAATTAGCTCATATGCTCTGATATTTATACTTTCATAAATCGGTAGCTACTTCTAAATCATCAGTTTAAACAAAGATCTGGGGGCTATACATCCCAATTAATATTACAACTGAAAAAGCTGATCTACAGATTTGTTCTAGCAGCAAATAACTAACAACAAAATGAAGGCTTGGAAGATGATATCCTTAATCGGGACGTCGTGGACTGTGGACACAAGACTAAATTCGGGTCTGGCATCAATTCCTAATCTTGAAAACAAGTCATGGGGATTAGCAGATGTGGATCACGAATACAATAAGGCGCAAAGCCTCAAAAGATTCGGAGAATAAAAAAGGATACCAATAATTTAGTAATTCAAAATATTGGAGAGTGTAGATTAATCAAAGAAGAAACAAAAGCCCATGTGAGCATTTCCAAGTGTTTGAAGCCACTTTAGTGCTTCAGTCACATTCTTGGTGGTGGCGAAATTCTCTGGGAGAGTATAAGCATAGGCGAAGGTTTGAATTTGAGATAATGAACGAATATTGACCTAATGCTAACCAATTCATCAGATTCCGAAACAATGAAGAAGGCTCAAATGTTTCGTTGAATATTGTAGATGCTATTTCATTTTACTGATCAACTTCAAAAAAAGGTGAAGGTATACAATTCGGTTGTATGTTTGCTTTTTTTTGAGAAAGCAAACTTAAAGATGGGACCATATCCGGAAACGTTTAAATTGAATATTTTTTCAAAAGAGTTACGGTTTCCGAGTTTCACAATGGTAAATTTTGAAATATGTGATATGCCTATTTCCGCTATGTGGAAGAGCAATTTTTTTGAAAATTGAAAATATGAGGGTCAAATTAAAGAAAAGATTATATGTAGCAACATTTAAATTGATTTACGGTTTTCGAATTACAGCAGTAAAGTCTGAAATATTGTATATTTGCGCCGCGATGTTTTGAGATCTCTGAATAATAAATAACAAGTACAAGCTAATCCTATATCTTTTTAGGTATTAGTGAACGTTCAACAATTTTCATGACTAATATTTCATTAAAAAATGTGAAATAAATATTTTTTACAAAAAATTCTACCGACTTTATTAGTTGGTGCACTGAAAAATACAAAATAATATTGATTATATTGGTGCTGGTAAATTTGAAGTTGCGCCGTTGTAGTTGGTTGTCGTAGGCACCAACTCCAAAAGTACCAGAACCGATAGAATTGATGTTATTTTGTATTTTTCAGTGCAACAACTAATAAAGTCGGTCCATTTTTTTGTAAGAAATATTTATAAATAACTTGTTTGATTTTATGAATAATTTTATGTGCATCTCGCATTATAGAAAATAAGTGTGTATATTTATGAAACTCTAGAGCAACTATTGTTTGCATTATAGAAATAATAGATTAACTCAAAACTCATTGGAAGGATTGCAACAACTGACATCTTATCCATTATCTATAAATAATTTTGACATCGCATGGAAGCCGAAATTATTTTAGAAGCTTAAATCAAAACCTTCAATACCACCACAAACCATGACCGTGAAAAAGCATTGTGTTATGGTTAGGTTAGGTTAAAGATAAAGAAAATTATAGAAAATAGTGTGTTAAAGGTTAAAATTAAATTATTGATTGGTGTGGACGAAATGTTTGTACAAGATTGAAATCAATGCCAATCTGATAATTACGGAAACATGCTGCATAGATAGATTATAACTGAGATGCTATACTGCGTTTCACACTGAAAATGTTGGCAACGATGGGCTCCAAGAAACGCCACACTGTATTCTCAGTTTGATAGGCACTATAGAAGAAGTTGAAGCAGTAGTATAGTCGGACATGATTGCCTAATACTTTATTGACAATTTGCTTCTGAAAAGTTTCAAAAAATAAGCTGGTTACTCGAATTAAAAAAGGAGAACGAAGAGACAACAAAACACATTTGTAATCTATTTACAGGTCAACAAACACATTATAAATAAAACAACAGTTAAAGAACTGAAAGCAGCTTTTAAACAAGACGCATAACAGCAAACATCCTGCACCCAATAATATTTTCTCTCAGTTTTGGAAATAAGTTTTTAAGAGTTTAGAAGATGGGCGACCTCACAAAGTGCAAAAACTAGAGAAGGATCAATGTATTATCAATGCTATAGTATGGAATTAAATGTACTGTGTGCAAAAAAGCTGTAAGGAGAAGATTCCAAAAAGATTTGCTCTTATATGAATCTAATCAACACAATATTTGGAGTTTTTGAATTTTTCAAATAGCAGTCAAAATTGTGGGAATATATTTGACAACATTATCACCAGAGTTCAGTCCCCGGTGGTCTAGTTGGTAAGACGTTGAACTTCTAAGCAAGAGGTCGCAGGTTCGAGCCGAACTAGGTCAAGAACTTTTTCCAAACATGAAAGATTTCCTTAAAGAAACTCCAGGGGTAGAGGGATCGCTAGAAATGGCAAAAACTAAGCCGGTCGACATTGAGGCAACGTTGTAAGGGACGCCTTAAAAACTCTCTGATCTGGTAGAGAATGATATATTAGGGACATATCGGTAATTCGAAGTCCACCTTAAGCTGTGTAGGTCCCCTTATCAGTTGCAATACTGATAAGGCAGTGAAGAGGAGGCCTGTTCAGGAGTGATCGCATCCAAAAAAAAGGCTGACGATGATCTACAGTTGGTGAGATAAAAAGAAATTAATAGTTTCGTTGTGAAATTAGACTTACTATCCATGAGCACATGACTGGTGGTGGTGTTTGGTGGTACCTACTTAAGTTTTGAGTTAAATTTCTCAGAAATAAACTGTAAACTCATTCCGCATTTACCTTATAGCAATTTATCCGAACTTAAAAATGATTGTGATATATGCTCACCTCGGCATCCACGTTTGGACTCAGTTCTTGTGGATCGTAATCGTACAGCGCTACCATACGTTTTACAGGCATATTGGCGTAAATGTCACCCCATCTGTCTCTATTCTGATTACCTTCTAGTTCCATGACCATATTATAGGGTACATAGCCCCTGCGACCTAAAATCAATAATGACCATAATGTACTTATTCCACACTTTCACAGAGCTATTATTATTACTGGAACTGTTTAATGAAATGGCACTTACCCCTACATTCGCCCCAATAGAATCCATCACCATCCTTATCACCCCACACTTTGATGGTATCACCCTCAGAGAAGGGCAACTCTTCATCACAGGCATCCGGATTGGGTGACATGGTGGCTGGATCATAGTCGAAAAGGGCCACAAACCATCTGGCACGTTTCTGTGGATTGGGTGGATTGTTGGGTCCAACACGGGATGCTTGAGCTTGCCCTTGCATCTGACCGCCACCTCGAAGCTGTTGTTGTTGCACCTGCATCTGCCCTTGGCGCATCTGTTGACCCTGCTGATTGGTGATGGCTGCAAATGATTTCAAAATCACAGGAAAGTCATCTCAATGGAAATATTTTCAAGATATAAGTAATATAAAAGTCTTCATGAAGAAATATCTTGATTCGTAACGATATCAGATTTTAAAATATGCTTAAAAAAGATGTTTATATATTCCCCTGTAATGATGGAATGAGACAAAGTTTACATCTGGATTGTCCTTTATCCTCAGTCTAGTGGAGCTTACACCTTTTCCCATCTACTTCAGTAAGCTCCTAAGATGAGAATCCTTGTCAATGGAGATTCTTACGGGAGCTCCGGATATCAGGGACTCTGAATAACACGTTGAGGTAGTAACAGTGGGAGCTCAGATAGACAAAGGATTAAAGGGCAAAGTGAAATGGTAGAGACGCGTAGAGCAGCGAGTACTGCACCAGAGGTTGATCGAATATCCGTGAAGGGGATGCCTTATCGAGGTTCAGATAGTTCATTTCGAAAACTCTTAACGGAAAACTACTGCCTTTAGAGGCTTATCTACAATAAAGGTGTAGAGGATAGTCCTTTCCGGGGAGGTTTGGTATAGATGACAAAAAAGGGCCCATATGGCATGGGATATCTTCTTGAAAATCTGCTAGATTTTCTTGGAGGCCTGGGACAGTAGAATGTAATAAGCCCATTATGGGTGATTAGAGTTTTTTCTGCGCACAGTAGATCTCCGATAAGGCACACCTGGATACAAGAAGGGTTTTAGCTCATTCAACTGGGCATATTTGTAATTACATTTAGTTTGGTGGCTTTAGTCTATAAACCAAGATAGTTCTTCATAAACAAAAATTTTAGTTGGGAGTTCTATAAAGATCTAACCAATATATAGTTTGTATAACTAATATATATATATATATACATATATATATATATATATATATATATATATATATATATATATATATATATATATATATATATATATATATATATATATATATATAATCCTTATTATTTCTTGTAAATTTACGAAAGGCGCAGAGAGATATAACCTGATCTATCTGCATTGTGCAAAATATGACAGATATGATGTTTTTGCACGACTAAAGTGTTTATCACTACTTTACATTACTTTCTTCATGCTATTGGTATTTTGTTATATCTCAGCCTTTTTTTTGTTCACCATAATGATCAACAATTTACTGAAATTGACACACTCTATACGATTCCTATTCTCTATAAATTACTGCTCATACTAAAAATTCACCTACTAATCTAAACTTGTACCCAGTTCTAACGTATTCACAAAATAAATTAGTACCTATTCTTATCGCGATGCAAAAAAAATGTCATGCAAGTAAAAACTATCTATAACTTTACATATTGTACATATTATTTATTAGAAACTTTTAATAGTGCCTTACCTTTTTTGGCAAAAGGGTTTGTGTTGGTGGTTTTGGTGGTATAAAAGAAAACAAAAATAATATATATATATACTCATGGATGTGACATAGTGTACCTACCAGTGTGCAGCAGGGTTTTTGATATTTTGCAAAAAGTATCTTACCTGTGGTGTTTGTACAGAGTGTTTGAGTTGAGGAGTGCAAAGGGTATTTTTTGAATCCTATATTTTTCATAGTTTGTGGTAATGTGATAATTATTAATTATGTAATGTGTTCATGATACTAATGATGAAAGTGTATAATATACATTGTTAACATTAAGAATTTATGGAAACAAAATGAGATTGCCTATTTTCATGATAATATGCATTTGGAATTTTATGTATTGTAAATTGTGATTTACATATTTACCATTGCAATGAATTATATGAGACACGTTTATATATATATATATATATATATAAAAATTACAAATAATTGTTTTTGAAAATCTAGACGATTAATTATTGTATAGAGTGATAGGGTATCTTTCGAGTCAAAAATACTTCCGGAATTGGACATAAAAGTACCTTGCAGATTAAGATGTCGAGCATTTTCAAGGTCACCGATAAACCTCCACACTTTTACTTAAATATTATTTCCAACTACAACATTTGTTTGCGTAGAGGTACCTCAAATTAATTCAAGTAAGAACAGTGGAGATATTTGAAGCCAATTTTACGGCCATACCTAACTTTAAAAAAACAACGAGTCTGGTATATGGAGTCGCGGCCATCGTGAGAAGACATGTGCGATTTATCAGTTTTTGAAAATCTAGAAGATTAATTATTGTATAGAGTGATAGGGTATCTTTCGAGTCAAAAATACTTCCGGAATTGGACATAAAAGTACCTTGCAGATTAAGATGTCGAGCATTTTCAAGGTCACCGATAAACCTCCACACTTTTACTTAAATATTATTTCCAACTACAACATTTGTTTGCGTAGTGGTACCTCAAATTAATTTAAGTGAGAACAGTGGAGATATTTGAAGCCAATTTTACGGCCATACCTAACTTTAAAAAAACAACGAGTCTGGTATATAGAGTCGCGGCCATCGTGAGAAGACATGTGCGATTTATCAGTTTTTGAAAATCTAGAAGATTAATTATTGTATAGAGTGATAGGGTATCTTTCGAGTCAAAAATACTTCCGGAATTGGACATAAAAGTACCTTGCAGATTAAGATGTCGAGCATTTTCAAGGTCACCGATAAACCTCCACACTTTTACTTAAATATTATTTCCAACTACAACATTTGTTTGCGTAGAGGTACCTCAAATTAATTCAAGTAGGACAGTTGAGATATTTGAAGCCAATTTTACGGCCATACCTAACTTTAAACAAACAACGAGTCTGGTATATAGAGTCGCGGCCATCGTGAGAAGACATGTGCGATTTATCAGTTTTTGAAAATCTAGAAGATTAATTATTGTATAGAGTGATAGGGTATCTTTCGAGTCAAAAATACTTCCGGAATTGGACATAAAAGTACCTTGCAGATTAAGATGTCGAGCATTTTCAAGGTCACCGATAAACCTCCACACTTTTACTTAAATATTATTTCCAACTACAACATTTGTTTGCGTAGAGGTACCTCAAATTAATTCAAGTAGGACAGTTGAGATATTTGAAGCCAATTTTACGGCCATACCTAACTTTAAACAAACAACGAGTCTGGTATATAGAGTCGCGGCCATCGTGAGAAGACATGTGCGATTGATCAGTTTTTGAAAATCTAGAAGATTAATTATTGTATGGAGTGATAGGGTATCTTTCAAGTCAAAAATACTTCCGCAATTGGACATAAAAGTACCTTGCAGATTAAGATGTCGAGCATTTTCAAGGTCACTGATAAACCTCCACACTTTTACTTAAATATTATTTCCAACTACAATATTTGTTTGCGTAGAGGTACCTCAAATGAATTCAAGTAAGAACAGTGGAGTTATTTGAAGCTAATTTTACGGCCATACCCAACATTAAACAAACAATGAGTCTGGTATATAGAGTCGCGGCCGCGAGTCATGTGCGATTCGTCAGATGATGATTCATATTGACTAATGTGGACGTTAGTGGAGCCCAGGTGGTGCCTATTGGCTCACGATACAAGCCAAGGCCATATTTATATCGAGAAACGTCTAGTGAGTTCGCGATATTGGTGAAGTGTTCACGACGTAGGAAGATCTTCTCTGGAAGGTTCTAGATAGAGAGGGGCTATTGAAGAGGACTTCCTACGGATTCCGCTGCAGTTCAACGTGTCGTCTCCCAAGCTGTGGGACTAGCAACAACGAAATGAAATAACGCTTGGCTTATATGAACAGTTGTAAATAGTGTTATTGCACATGGAAGTGTAAATGTAAATATTTTCTCCATTCTCTGACGAATCGCGCACGCCTTCACACGATGCCCGCGACTTTATATCTCAGACTCGTTGCACTATAATAAAACAACATAAAATTGATACGCTCTTGATAATTGATAACTGGTCCAAGAAGTGTAGGATACCTACTCTCAACTATCTAACTATCTCAAATACTAAATTATTATTCTAATATCAATAGTAATTACAATAGAACATCATTTATAAGAAATTTTGTTTTAAGTAACTTTAGAACAAATAAAAAATCCCGATGGCCTGTAGTCAGCGGAAAGGTAAATTTTTCAAAATTCATTGAATTGAAATTTTAACAACCTTTTCATTGGTATACCTACATGTTATTAAATAAAATTGTCATAGCCTTGCGGTTTTGTTTTGGCTGTTGAATATAAAGCAGACAGGGTTCGAGTCCACTTCAAGGCAGATTTTTTTTTCGTCTATTTCTTTTCAATAAATATACTATATATTTTTTTAATGAGGGTATATATTAAGCTCTCCAGAAAATGTACAATTACATCAAATTTATATTGAGTGTTCATGTTTTATCAATATTTGTTATTTTTCTTTATTAATTTTATTTTTTTACCTGTGTATTTTATGAAAAATTGCTTTGAACAAAAGTTGTAGGTACTGATTATATCTATAACCTAAAATTATTTTTACTAATATTTACACTACTGCTCTTTTTTGATAATTTTTTTTAAATGTTTGAATGGTCGCCATTTTGAAACTACTTACCCGATATTGCCCAATAACGAACTCGACCGAGATATTTGAGAGATTGATTTTTGTAGCAAATTTGAACTTGATACCTTCAAAACTGCGACCTCTATCGTGTTAACAAATTTCGTAATATCCCATATATATATATATACATATATATATATATATATATATATATATATATATATACATATATATATATATATATATATATATATATATATATATATATATATATTGATTTTGTATTCTTGACTGGATTTATAATAAATAAAAAGATGTTCACGATTGTAAGTATTTTTATAATACTATTAAGTTGTTGAAATAATTTTGTAGCGATTTGTAGTTTGCCCTGAAGAAGAGAATAAACATTCTCGAAAGCTCGGCTTCAGTCAAAGAATTTTATTGAATATATGACTGCATCCCCAAGAACATCTTTTTATTATATATATATATATATATATATATATATATATATATATATATATATATATATATATATATATATATATATATATATACTTTTGAACCAAATGTTTTTGGACTAACTTATAGACATATAACAACATGCCGTTGAATTTTTTTCGAAATTCAAAAGTGTGAACGATCGCAATAGGTATATTTCTATAAGAAATTTACCTAATACAAAAAAGGTGAAATTAAACTCTGCCGTCTTTCTGCAAAGGGCCCTTAACTCAGGAATCCAGTAATTAATGCGAGAGCAGTTTTAAATAAACAAATTTATTCTATATTGCGTTTTTAAACTGAGAATGCAGTGTTGTTATTCCGGGTTCGAACAATCGTCTGGGACTATCTCAAGCAAATTTCACCGCTTGGGTTTAGATTTTATCTCAGAATTTTTTGTTAAATAATTAATAATACCTAATAAACAATAAATAGCAAAATTACAGAAGAAAATATTTTCGGTATGTTTTATGAATTGCAACACTGTGTGCGTTTTCCCGTTTAAAATAAATTGTCAGTGCCCGTTTACACTGTATTCTAAGACTGAAACACCTAGTATAGACATACATATTTCGAATTATATGCATCCGTTCCTGTGATGAGTAAGGTAAATTTACGGCCTTCTTAGAGCATTAACTACAAAACCGTTAAATTAATCATGAAACTTTCAAGGAAAATTTTAATATGAGACAATCTCACAGGAGTCCTATTTCAAATTAATTAGAATGTGTAAGTCTATCTTGAACCAGAGTGGCAGTTTCCCACAAATTATAATAGATGTATAACATACACTCCTTGGATAAGCTGTACTAGATTAGAAATCAGCAACAATATTCTTATCGTCAATTCAAAAGTAATGAAAATTCAGATAGTGCATATGATAAACCTACTAAATAAATACAGTATATTATAGAAGCCGTCTGTGGAAGGAATATAGAATACTAGACTTACAATGAGTTTGAGAAATAAGATTCAAAGTTACAGTTAGATAATGTAATTCCGAAATACATCCAGAACAAAATTCCAAGTTGTCAGTATGCGTGAAAAACTATCTCACTCTGACTCAAATGGATATTTTTACCCCTGCCTGACTGAATATCCTCTATTCGGAATTCCCTATATTATATAGAAATTAGATTTTGAACTACTTTCGAAATGAAAACTCAAACATTGATGACTGGCCTTCGCCCACATGATCACACAGCGTACATCTCCAAGCGACAGAACAAAACCACCAGTAGTAGAAGGCTGAAAATGACATATATATTTCACGACGTGACGTCAGCATAAGTTGATCGCACCTAACCTATGTTTCGCCTTTTGTGAGTTTCGGGATACCCTCTTCTCACAAAAAACACTAGAGTTCTAAATAGGTTTAGTTCGTTTTGTATATGACACTTTTAGTATCAAACTAAGCTAGTGCCGAACTGGTTTTGTTTTTGAATACTGCTGATCTTTCTCATTACTCAATGCCACTTTTATATTATAATTAAATACATCTACTTTTTATATTTTATTTGTGTTATTTTCATCCTAAATCCTACTCATCTCCATAGTAGATCCATTGTATTGTATGTGGTAGGTGATTGGCAGGAATCTAGTCCATTTGCCACAGAAAATTCAGAATAGTAGATGCAGACAATTTCCTTTTCTATGCTTTTACCCGTTCAATTTACGGTTCAATTTCTATATTTCAAAGATATTAATTTCTTTTGAATTCTAAATAAGCTAACGTGAAAACTCACCCGAATAATAAAATACACCCACACACACAGGAACAGAATATCGGGAAGAACACCCTAGAACTCCAGAAGCACCGAGAATACGCGGACCCGGATTATTCCCGAAAGAATAACATACAGCAGTAGGAGATGGATAACAACTCGAAGCATCGAGAAAATGTGGTGAGGTATATAAATACGGGCGTTGATCAGAGAAGAATTAGTTAGTCAGCTGAGCGTGAGTCTAGACTAGTGCAGAGAACAGTGAATATAAATAGAGCGCTAAGTAATGTTGTGAATATAAATGTGTATATAGTTGTATAATTATTAGTGTAAATAAATACGTGAAAATAAATCGAACCCAGTTTAATTATAATCCCCTTTACAATATTGTATAGTTTTTGTCTATCTTATAAGACTAATGCTTTATATTCTTGGCTAGAAAGTATATAGGTCTTAGACGTAAACCTTCTCGTAACACGTCAGGCAACAAACCGATTAGCCAGCTACAACTTATCGTGACATCACAATCATAGTTGTCCGGCCTTCCACTATAGTTGTTGGTGTTGGACAGACACACAGTAAGAAATAAAATCGACAGTTTTATAGACAGAGGAGGAGAAAGTTAAATGTCGTCGATCGAAGTGTGTACCTTGCTGTTGGTAATATGGCGGCTGTTGATTCCCTTGTGGCGTTTGCTGTTGCGACGACTGTTGTTGTTGCTCACCACGGCGATGTTGCTGCGATTGCTGCTGCGACTGTTGCTGCTGTCGGCCATGTTGTTGCTGGCCCCTTTGCTGCTGAGCCTGCTGCTGGGGCGACGACTGATAATTACCTCCACCACCCTGTTGTTGCTGCTGGAGCTGATGGTTGGTGTTGCCACCTCGTCTCGATGAATTATTATCGAGCATCTCGTCCTCGGACAAGTTGCTCTCGTAATTTTCCTTTGTTATTTCTGCAACGCATCGTTGTGCTACTATTTAGAAATAGGATTGTGCTAGGAACATTATACTTGTTTGTTCGCTTTGCTTTTGTTCATCATCGTACTGACACCAAAAATGATCTAGTTTAGATTATACTACATTAACAGCACGTGTTTATTTGGCAAGCTCTTAAAAAAGTCTCTTTTATATAAATTTAAATTAAATAGCAACTACTTGATACTGGCTTTTTTTCTAGCTTCAACAGCTGCAAAATATACTTTCTACTTCAAAGCGTTCTGCTTTACCTACAGAGGAGTTTCACGATTCACGAGTGGTCTTGAGTTTCGATATCACGTGCCAAAAAATATGACTACTTAAAAATATACCATTTTTGTAACCAATAAGTGAGGTTTCATGTTTTTAGCGTAATTGAAATGTCCAGTATCTTTCAGAACTGTCATAAAGGGTTTTCAATATGAAGTGTCATTTAGCTGGTAAGTTTGGCGCCAAAAGTTTTCTTCTGAAAAAGTACTAGCAGTAATAAAATTAATATTATTCTACATTTTTGTTTGCACCAACTAATAAAGTTCGGTCCAATATTTGATAAAAAAAATTATTTCGCTCTTTTGATCGTAACATAAGTCATGAAAATCGTTGAACGTTCAATAATACCAAAGAAGATAGTACTAATCCTATTACCCATGAATATGTTTTGCTTGTACTTGTTATTATTCAGAGATCTTAAGACATCGCGGCTGAAATACACATATTTCAGACTTTACGACTGCTGTAACTCGAAAACCGTAGATTCTTTTAAAAAATGTCCAACATAAATGTTGCTGCATATAATCTCTTCTTTAATTTGGCCGTCTTATATTTTCAATTTTCGAAAAAAAAATCTCCCTCCACAAGGCGGAAATTCACATATTTCAGAGTTTACAATTGCTGTAACTCTTCTTTTGAAAAAATGTTCAACTAAAACGTTTCCGGAATAGTCTCATCTATAACTCTGCTATCTTGGATTTTCGATTTTCCAGAAAAATTAACCCCTCATGGGGCGAATTTTAGAGGAAGGCAAGAGGTTTTGGATTTGAGCTTTTCTAAATATCGGAGCACGTTTATTATGCGAAACGCGCGAAGATCATACAACCAAATTTTATACCTCCTACTTTTTTGGAAGTCGGTCAAAAATTAAACGATTCAACAAAATGGTACAATAGATACTCCAACAACGCCGAACCTCTGTTTATTGGATACTGTGACCACAAGTAATTGCAGACTTTGCTCTAAATTCAAACAAATATTTTTGTAGTATTTTGATTTTATCGTTAGAATGACACTTCTTATTGGAAGATCCTTTATTTAACTGGATTGGAATAGCATTTTTCAGATTTAAAACAATCTTTTGATGCATTATCATTTTTTGATTTATTAAAGAAAAAGTGAATGATACGAGATCAGTAATCAATAATGTCGGGAACCGGCCCCTCTGTAGGTATTTCTGAAATACATTAAAAAATCATGCTGCCTTGATTGATACTTTCAACTACTTTCTACTGATTTAGAAATTTCCAAGATTATCTTGAAGCACATTTCATAATCTGTTCTATCTGATTTTTACATAAATCTAAAGACTATCTCAAAGTTATATATTCTTGAGACACCGTTTCATAAGCAACGTCTCAAGATGTAAAAATTGATTTTGATTGATTTAATAATTTGGATTGTGGAACAGCCAAATGGAATAAAATCATTAATACAATTTTTCATAATTATTCAAAAATTCAGAGACACGTCAAATTCAATATCTTGAAATGACAAAACATCAGCTAACATTGAACTCTTTTCTAAATAGAAAATTGAAAGATCTTTCAGGTATTCTCAAATTTATTGCAAAAAATTATATAAATAAAATAGACTATTTGGACTAAGTATTTCTAAATGGGTGGATAGGGGTAAGGCGAGAATCGAGAGAATGACTAGCACGATTACCAGATCTAACGCTGTTAAACTTCTTGTGGTGTTATGTACAAAATATAACCAAACCTCTCGCAACAACATTTTTATAAATGATTCGGATGATTCTCAAACGTTCAAGGTAGATGGGCATTTAGATTATACTTTGTTTTTCAAATTGTCAAAAACTAAATCGTATAAACTATTAAGTTTATTTATTTATTTTATCATTCAAATAATTATTTTTTGGTGTTATTCATATAGTGGTCAAATTTTTGTGTCTCTGGATTTTTATATACAGGGTGATTCATAAAAGGCGCGCAGGACTTTAGGAGAAGAAAGTTTGTCCAAAAATATGATTTTCTTTTTCTATAATCATGGGTTCGCAAGCGCACCGTTTTCGAAATAAGGGGGGTCAAAGTTGAAAAAAAATCGTTTTTTTCAATATCTTTAGAACTGTTAGAGGTACAGCGCTAATCTATTGCACACATTTTAAACTAATAAATACCCTTATTTTAAGGTAAAGATATTTCTTCACGTCAGTGGAGTAGATTAATGGTATATTTTATATTTATACCCCATTAACTTCTACTCCACTGGTCAAAATAAGGTTTTGTTTAATGCATTCTAAGCAAAAAGTTACTATTGATCTATTACTCTAAAGTGATCCGTTTTCGAGAAAAATGTCATTTTATGATCAAAAACATAAAAGAAAAAATTACCAATTTTTTTTTTATATAGAAAGAACTAGCTTATGTACAAAAGTATTTTAACAGAATAAAATAAAAATGTATGTTTTTGATGATAAAGTAACCTATTTCTCGAAAACGGATCACTTTAGAGCAATAGAGCAGGTTTACCTTTTCCGCTTATAAAATAGTGGCGGTTCTAAAAAATTAAATAAAACCTTATTTTGACCCGTGGAGTAGAAGTTAGAGGGGTTAGAATACAAAATATACCCTACATGTACTTGACTTTATATATACTTTATTTATGAGTTTAAAATGTGTGCAAGACATTAGCGCTTTATCTCCAACAGTTCCTAAGATATTTTCAAAAAATGATTTTTGTTTAACTTTGATCCCCTGTATTTCGAAAACGGTGCGTTTGAAGATTTATGTTTATAGGAACTTTTTTTCATATTTTTAGACAAACTATCTTCCCATAAAGTCATGCGCCCTTTTCTGAATCACCCTATATATATTTAAACAGTAATTGAAGCATTGAATTTATTCCATTCGGCTCTTCCCACTTCGTATCCTCAAACAAATCATCAATAGGCAATCACATCCCCCCCCATTACTATCTACGTCGCTTTCTTCGAAAATCCAAAGAAACCCAATATCCATGAAAATAGATCGAAGCTTTCAAAGATATCAGATTTCCCATACGTGACATCCATATTGATGGACTGATATATTTATTATATAATATTTTTGCGAAAGAAAATATTGATTTATTTACGATATAAATAATGTTTTTCGCCATTTTTTTCTCAGCAAACAAAAGAAAAGTTTTTTACCGATTGAGGGTATTGATCCTTGTTGACGGTGCGTCGTCGAATTAGGGAATATTTCTTTGTCGCTGAGGTTCTCATCTGGCTCAATAACCTGCAAAAATTAGAAATCATTTTTATATGGGAGTTAGATTTTTTATAAAATACTAGCTGTTTTAGCCGGCACTTCTCGGGCAAACACTTTGGTAGATTGTGGTACGATAACATAAAATCAAAAAAAGTCTGAACAGCAACCCAGATCCATTCACCAAGAGAGAACAGCATGAGAATTTCTCCTACATATATCTTAGGGATTCTCCGGTATGGAACTCTCCACCTTTCAAGTCCCAGTAGCACCGAGAGATTCTCACAAAACAGTCCAGTGACATACTACACACAAATATAGCGAAAAATCCATGAAAATTCAGCCATAGAGCTCAGAGATACTTCTTTCGGATTTACAGCTATGGAACCCTCAACCTAGGAGGCTCAATCATACTTAGAGCCACTACCAGATAATTTTAATAATTTTCTACGTACAAATATTTGGGTATTGTTTGAAATTTCTAATGTTTTTTTAGTTTTTCAGAATAAAATGTTCTTAGTATAATCCATAAAAAGTATGTTTTTGATTCTATAGAATTTATTTTGTCTCAAAAAAGAAATACAGCAAAGAACAAAATTCGTGGAGCCTGACATCTGACGACTCTTTTGCTCGAGATCAAATAAAGGAAGGGGAATTTTTCCAATTGCTTCAATTGAATTCCTTGTGAATTCGTTACATTTTGAACTGATCAACTGACTTTCGCAATATAAAACCCATTTCGCGAAAACTTTAACCCAAATCTTTATAACAGTCGTTTTGAAAAGCTAAGCGATCTTAAAAACTATTAAGAACCCAAAATCTTACGGAAAGATGGTAGAACCAGAACTTGAATTCAAATACCTTTGAAATTGATAGAAACAGTACTGCGAATATAGAATAAGAAGTAAGAGGAACAGGTAGCCCAAGCAGATGAAGTCGCGGGCTGTCTTCAGGGTATAATTTTTTGATTTAAATTACTGACGAAAGAATTCCAGAAACATATAAAGCAAAATAAATGTTGGAGACCACAGGTATCCAAACAAAGAGAACTTCAGAGAAAAAGTTACCAGAAAAGGAAAGAAGCTAAAACATCAGATGACGTATACAACATCATTGAGTGTTGCGGGTTGATAAAAGGTAAAACCAACATAAAATCAAATGACAATACATATTTTGTAAAGAATTAGAGGAGATAAATCTCCACGTAGTAGAGGTAGGCCACGGAAAGGATGGAGTGACTGTCTGAAACCAGGATAAGGTTAAAATCAAATAAGGAACGTGTCACGGAATTACAAAAGAATCAAGACAGTGATCTCAAATTCAAATAAACATACTACTCAAGTATTCCAGACCAACCTGTTGTCCCTGTTGCTGCCTGTTGCCCTGTTGCCTCAGGTGAGCTGGCATCACCGCCTGATGTGGAGCATGCCGCCCTCTATTGCCAGTCATCATGTTGCCACCTCCACTTCCACCCCCACCACCACCTCTTAGAACACTAGCAGGTATGGCAGTGGGAGCACTATCAGCCGACTGGCTGTCTCTGGCTTTCGTTCGCACAGTCACATGTCTGGGATTGAGGCCGAGCAATTTGGAAATGTCAATGAGGGCGTGATCACCAGTCGGTGAATCCACATCAGTCACCTTTTTACCATCAGCATAGACGGCATAACCGGTTACAGCTGAACCAGTCGTTGGAGGAGCGGTAATTGGATGCCAAGTGACTAGCAAAGTACCATCTTGGGGACCTGGGGGTAAAAATCACAACAAAAAAGAGATATATTTGATGTTGATGTTTTCAATGAAACTTGGAAGGCAGACCTGGTTCAACCATAATGTCGCTAGGTGGATCCGGAAGACCTTTCGGTAGTGTTCGAAAGTCGGTGTGGGCTGCCGCTGTGTTTTGGGCTGTTGGAATCTCTTCTCCTGTGGAATTCCCATGTGTTGGAGCACGATGGTGTTTCGCTCTAACTGTCACGCGATATTGCGTGTTGGGAGCCAGACCTAAATCGTATAAAAATCAATGTTAAAAAAATGTATTTCCCCAGGCATATCTTTTTCTGTAGTACAGATTGGAGAGTAAAATGTTTCGTTATTGTTTTTGGAGATAACATAATTTACTGAGCTTAATTTTTGCGTTAGATAAAGTGATGTGTCTGGCCATACGCAGAGACGAGGTAGAGTCAACAATGCAATACACCAACTTGATTGCTTCAATAATTACCTGTGATAGTATGCCTATAGACGCCAGGTCGTACAGTTCTAACTTCTACATTATTCACACAGACCACGTGCTGATGATTGGAGTTGGCCGGTAACCAGCCAATGACGGCCGAAGTGGAAGTTATGTGAGTGGCCCGCACCAAGCTGGGACCCAAATTGTGCGCCTCCCGGCCTATTATCATTGTGCATGCTGCATCTCTCGAAGTCCTTCTGTTTGCCGTTACTGAACGAACGCTGATCCTATGTGGCTGAAACACATCAACAAAAAAGTCATAATATGTTTTTACTATATTGCTATTAAGAATCCAACTGTGAATTAATTTAGAGTTAACTCAGCAGAAGTTCTCATATGGGAAAACATCAATTGTATAGCAAGAAAATGGAAGCAGAACACTCTTAATCGATCTGATTCATGAAACAAGGTGACTCAGAATTTAAAAACTACCGTTTATAAAAATGTGACAAAATGATTTATTTTTTAAGAAGCATACAATTTTATAACGGAAAAAATATTCCGAAGATTATTAAATAAGCAACGAAGAGAACTGGTCCACGGATAGACCCTTGTGGGACACAACATAGTACAGTTGTTTTCTGGACCCCTTATTCCTCCCATGCACACAAACTAATTTTAAAATGGATTATACAGTGAAATAATCGAGAAACAACAATGCTGCGGTAACCAAAAACATTCGGATATAGAGTTCTTGAAATTCTTGGATTTATCGTCGTTTCGAACGACTGTTCCATGAGCCAAGAAACAAAGACGTACTTAGAAAGGTGGTCGCTGATATTAGATGAGAATCTAGGAAAAGCAGAAAAGGAACCTTTTTGAAATTTTCAGGTGGATTGCACAAATCTCTAGACTATTCTAATACTCATATTATCAAAAAAACTCTACTCACCCGATTGCTGTCGACACCTTCGACAAGTGCTCTGGTGCGTTCGGTGGCTTTGACGGTGGCCTTGAGCACCCCATCCACGTAGACGTGATAGCTTTCAATTTGGTTTCCAGGTCCGACACCTTCTGGTGCTGTCCACGATATCAGTACACTCTTGTTGAGTTGTCGTTCCAGTGTCAGCTGTCTGGGCGCCGGCACTAGCACCGAGAAGAAAAGGTCAGCTGGGGGCGAAGCGGTTAAGCGACATGTGGTCAGTGGACAAAAATATGGGGTGAATTTACACAAACACATATAACAAATCGGAGCCCCGATAGTCACGGTTTTTCTTTTTAGTCAGCTCCGTTGTGCGTAGAAAAAGTTGTTGGCATTTGTTGATCAGATATCAATAGAATGCTGAATTTAATTTATCTTCAATGAAACTTATTAATTAGTGAGCTTACGCGATGCAAACTCTAGAGGAAGATTTGCCCAATCATCTGCCTCATGTCCCATACAAGTTCAGTTGGTGTAAGATCAGGAAAATAGATGGCTAAGAAAGAACAATAACTTGAAAGATACGAAGGAACCTGGTAGTGACTGCAGATGTGTGGGGTCTGGCATAACCATGTTGAAAAATTATATTTTTAGCTGCTGAAGTTCAGCAACCAGTTCTAAAACATTGTGGATGTTGTCCTGGATATTCATGTATCTTTCAAGCAATAACAATGGAGCATATGCTATCATATGAAATTGCAACCCATACCATAACTCCTTTTGTAAGAGATGTCTTATATTTTCGTAAAAATTGAATTTCCTGCCTTTCGACATATCTTCAGCGATATCTTATCATGAGGAATTGATAAAGAAAATCGAGACTCATATTGAACACAGTTCGATTCCATCTCTTATCCTACAGGACGCGTTCTTGAAATGATCGTAGACATAATCATTGTCCTATAGTAGCCTGCCACAAACCTAGTGGTAGAAAATTGGTCTCTGAGGGCTGTAATGAGGCGCTCTTAACGGTATGTAGTTCTGTGGATTGCATTTTGTCTGTGGTCCAGTTGTTCCAAACTTGATATATCGTGAATGCATTTCTAACAATCCTATTACCTATTCCTTGTAAAGGAATCCTACACTGTTGAAATACATGAGGAAAACTAATGAGTCTTCTCACTGACGTCTTGTCACTGACTCGATAAACGAAATCGAGACTAGCCACGGAATCATATCGATTGCTTTCCTAAATCCACTGGACACGATTTTGAAACCACTGCAATGGTTATTAGATTTCTGAATAAGATATTTCCATACAGTTGTTTCTTCATATTTCTTCTGTGTATCATGAATGCATTTCAGAACGGTGTTGCTCTAAATTATTTCATATTATTTGCAAGTCTTCCTCTTCACGCTGTAATTCCATTGAGCGGAGACAAGCGGAAAGAAGATCAGATGTGCAGGAATCGACCAATCAAATTTGTTGAAAATTAACAAGAATAATTTTAAGCTCAATTTCATTTGAAAATTAACCTTATTCTACAAAATATTTGAATAAAATTTAGTTTAGAGAAGAACTTGTGCTTTCCTATAGTAGAAGACATCCCGGACTCCGGCCACACATAGTATTTTCAGCCCTTGCCACTTCTGTATCTGAATTTATTATATCAATTTCATCGAATCAATTCATGGTGAGACCCCAAACTTAGATGTGCCCTATTGTTTTGGGAGCTTATGGATTTTCTATTCTGCAACAGATGTCGCAACTCGAACTATTCTTTCAATTTATTCTCCAGTCTTTATGATAAAATTTATTCTAAGCGAATATCGAATAAAAAACAACAGATTTATTATACAGTGCATTCATGAAGTATGGAAACGCTTCAATAACTACTAAAATATTATCATATAGAGAAAAATCTTTGACAGGTCGATTTTTGATTTTGATTTTCTTATTTTATTTGTAAACAGCATAATTATATCCCCTCCACTTTCCAAGTTATGACGTCATCATTAATTTTTTTAAATGGGAATACCATAATTTTATATTATAAACTGAAAACTGGCAATTTTTTGTGTTCAAAAATACCAAATACATGGGTATTAACATAAAAAAATATTAAATACAGGGTGCTAAAAATTAATATATTTTCATTTGGTGCTTTCAATATTATACAAATTATGCATAAAAACAAGTATGCGTTTGAATAGGAGTCCTTAGCAACAATTAATAAGTTCTTAGTTACCATTGCATATTAAATATTATTGTTATTATTGAAAATTGAAAGCAGCAAATGAAAATATATTAATTCTTTAGCACCGTGTATTTCATATATTTTTATGTTAATACCCATGTATTTGGTATTTTTGAGCTCAGAAAATTACCAGTTTGCCGTTTATAATATAAAATTATGGCCTTCCTATTTTAAAAAAATAATGATGACGTCATCGTTTAGAAGGTGGAGGGGATAAAATTATGCTGTCTGCACAAAAAAGTAGAAAATGAAAATCCAAAATCGACCTGTCAGAGCTTCTTCCCTCTATGTTAATATTTTAGAAGTTATTGTAGCGTTTCCATACTTTATGAACGCACTGTATGTAGATACAGATTATCTAAAGATATAAATAACTGTATTGGCTGATACTTGATGGAAATCCATATTAGATAGGAATTGAAACAATATATTAAATTTCCACTATTATATATTTTAAAAACACACAACATTGTTTTCGGCACACTGTACCTTTATCAAATTTAAGTATAAACTAATTTCTAAGATGTTAAGTTCCTATATATACCTAATATAAATCTTAATATTTATATTTTAATATTATATTAATATTGTGTTGTGTGTTTTAAAATATATAATAATGGAAATTTAATATATTGTTTCAATTCCTAACACACTATTTACTTTTCACTTAAATACATAGGAAATAAATTCCTCAAATACAAAGTTATTAAAGTTCTTTCTCAGTACAAATGCCAACAAATATGGTCGGTGAATTTATAAACAAATATAAATTTAATTTGAAACCAGTTTTGACTAAATCCAAGACGAATATTCCAACTTGTTTTGCAATTTTCGTGAAAGTTTCTACATCGAGCATCGTGAGATTATTGCATCTGTCTCTGAGCCATGTAATTTCTTGATTCAGTCATATTCAAACAAACCCCCATATGATCATGTAATTTTTGTCCTCCTAGACATTGATGAATGAGATGATTTTTGTGGTCAATGTGGAATATAATAATATCGTCTAATATAGGTGCAACTTTACAACGTGCCTATTTTACTTCAAATATTAAATGACTAAATTTGTGCACCAAAAAAGCATTTTTCTGGTTATATACGATATAGAAGCGTCGTATTTTGTTCTAGCTATTACTATTAGGAACTATTTCAGAAACAGGATGATTCTTTCAGGTGAAAACTGATGGGATTTAGCTTGAATATACACCTTTTTTGAAAATCATCCTGTATATTCTTCAACAAGCTTATTTATGCAAAAATCTATGTGAGGCTATTAGTTTTTGGATTCATAGGTAAGTGACATAGCGTATATAATATTTTTAATATAATGTTGGAAAAAACATGACAAATTTAAACATAATTTCGTATTGCACTAAATTTAGCACATTTCTGATGTAATAGGTACAATAAAAAACAAAACATTTTGAATATATTTAGTATGTAAGTCCAGAACTGATAAAAGTTAGTACCACTGTGTTTTAAGATCAGTAGGCAAAAATAGACGTTGATTAGATTAATGCACGCTATATCACTGACATATGGTCATCCGTATTGGTGCAAAATACAAACAAAAAGTATTCTATATCCCCTACTGTCTAGTCTCAAACCTGTCATCTCCTCTAAGGAGTTTATAATTTTTATGTCATTTTTTGCTAAGCAACTAAGACCTAAGGTGGTGCGATGTACTCCTGTTAGAGGAAAAACACACCGCACCCACTATATATATAGAGCTGACTAAAAATCAAACGTATCTATTAGGGCTTTTTTTTCATCACTCTTAACTAACCCAACTCAGCTCTATGTTCAAAAAGCTTTAAGGCCAAAACTAACATTAGTTTTATTTCTTAATAAACTCATATAAAAGAAATAAAAGAGGTAAAAAGACAAGGTAGGTATTTACTTTTTACTTACATTGATGTACCTGTACTGAGAGTGCCATATATTCATTAAAAATTTTATTAATTTTCATATATGTTCTCTATCTAGCGAGAAACAATGATAGATGGCGAATGAAATATGAATAAATAATTTATCAGTTTTCTATGATCCGCAATTCATAATGAATAACAAAGGCGATAGCTTAAATGTTGAAAGAAGTAACTGAAAATGTTCCAAAAATTTAAAAAATGGCTTTTACATAGGTATAGGTATAGTATTTTGATGTTTCATGTAACTACAAGAACAATATCATCCGATTACTCGGCTTTTCAGCTGGGGTAGGACATTAGGCTTTACTATTACAGAGAAAATCCAACAAATTAATATTTATTTTAATAATCCAAGCCAGGATATCAAAAATGATATTGTTGAACTCCTTTCTGTCTATTTCATAGAATCATATCAAAAAGAGAGTTGAAGCTATTGAAACGGTCAAACAAAAAAAAGTAACTAAATGAAATACCCGAATTGAAAGTTTAGAAAGCACAAAAATCTGTTTTGTTGAACTACGATTCATAGAAAACTGCTCAATGAAATTGATTCTTCTCTTACAGGACTTTTTGAACATCGGATGGAAGATGCAATATAAATAATAATAATGATAAAACTAGGCTAGCAAACATGCAGAAATATCTTACCTGTCTCTCCTTCGGGACCTTCCTCTTCCTGTGCCTCAGTCAGTTCAGCTAATTCGTTGAGCCTTTGCACATCCGCAGCGAAATTCTCTTGGTTGATCTCCTCCTCGCGTAGTGTGCTCAATACAGCTTGGTGAAACTCCAACAAATCCTCACCTAAACTCAGATATCAGATAATTAGTGATTATAACATGGGGTACCTAAGTGAAAACTTCTTAAGATTTATCTTTGCACGTTTTACCTATCAAGCGCTGGACGAAGTGAGAAGGCACCAATCCTCTTCTACCATCGAGTAACTCAGCGTCCAGGTAACCTCCAGTACCAATTGGCTCACCCCACACTAATAGGTAGTCGCCTGCCTGTATACTCAATTCCTCTTCCATTTCTGGCTCAGGTTCATAAGAGAATCTATGAAAACACCATTTTTTCATTATAACATATCCAAAGATTTGGTATGGAGTCTGTATTTATGCCTACCTGGCGATGTAGACTGAGCATCTTCCTTTTCCAGGTATATCCAGCATGTCCACCTGTCCTTCAGAGCTCATTAGATTATTGTGACCATTGAGGAAGCCTCTGTCATTTGTGCCCACCCAATCGGCAGAGTCGAGTCCATCGGTGAGCATTCTTGGTCTCAAGTCTGAGATGCCAGACATACCGGTAGCACCCCAGGGTGGTGGATGTGGGGTGACTGGAGTTGCAGCTCTCCTTGTTCCTGTGGATAGAAATGTATAACATAAGGGATGATTCAGATGCATAGGATGATTGTGCATTATTTTTTATTTGTTTGGAAAACATATCTCTACTCAACTCCTCTGTTGTCAGCCTTGTCTGTTTGTTAGGAGATTAAATTTTGTTCATAGCTTTATACATTGTTTAACATTTTTGAAGAGATTTATGTTTTGTTACATAGGTTTGTTCAAAGTTATTGATTTAACTCATATATACTGAAGAAATTGAATTTTTTCTCATACACCTAACTTCCTCCTTTCTAATGAAATACAACTGATATCTATTTGAACTGGATCTGGTTCTTCAGGTTTAAAAATAAAAGCAACAATCTGTTGAAGTAGATTATTTTTAGTATTTTTCTTGTAATTATCGTTTTTTGTAGTGATCAAAAGTCATTACTATAAGTATACAGTATACAATTATTACTATAAGAAACTTTGATAGCTTCTTGGTGTTGCTCCAAGCTAATGTCATATGAACCGCCGAAAAAAAGTAAGAACAAAAGTGTGACTATTTTAGGCGCATTCTCCATAAATTTAATAATACATTCTATGGCCTTCTCCAAACGTTCAAGGTTATTTACGTTATTCTAACGAAAATTCAAAATAAGTAGACGAAGAATAGTATATTATATAGAGAAATATAAATACCTAAGTCCACGTCATCCATCTGCTTCAGCTTTATGCTCATCGGCAGATTGTAACTGAGCGGATTGGAGAATGTTACATTGTTCGCCGTGGCTGAAACATAACCAGCGCCGACATTGGCCAGGGGATTCCCAAAGGCTGTTGTGCCCGAGATGCCAGTATAGCCTGCCAGACTGACAGCACCTGTCGTTTGTGCCACACCAAAGGCCGATACTGGATTGGAGATGCCACTTTGAGCATAGCTACTTGCTGGAAGTGTGCATCCCCCTAGGCTGGAGGAGGGTATGGTGCCTACAGCACCACCGAGTGATGTCAACGTGGTGCCTGAAGAATAATAATACATAAGTGCTATAGAAACAAAAGAATGGTTTGCCTGAAAAAGATAAAATTAATTCCTTTCAAGTTGCAACTTTTCATGAATCAGATGGTATAGATGAGATAAGTTGTTAGATTATTACCGAGATAACTGGTGTTGGGTGTCTGGAAACAGACATTCAACCATAAGATTGCTTGGAATTCGCCGTGTTTTGACATTAATCTACCGGGTCTCATGGTACTACTCTTTCCCTGGGGGGAATTTATGCATTATTGGGTAGTTAAAATACTGATGATGAGTGGTTGCGGTCAATAAACAGCTGTGGTCGCTAAAGAGGGGTATGCAATAATGGCTGTAAAGTCATAACCGATGTTTAAAGGCCGGTTGGTCGCACGATAGAGGTGCTCGCTAATATAAGCGTTAGTCTGATACTAACCAAGTACTGTGGAAGTTGCCCCAAGTCCACCACCTCCCAGTCCACCCACCAGCGCATTGGTATGGTGATGATGATGATGGCCAAGGCTATTCAGAGTGGTTCCGATGGACGTCTTGCCCCCTGTGGCCATCGTGCCGACACCTCCATATCCACCACCCCCACCGCCTAGGCTGTTGTATTGTGTGGCGGATACATATCCACCACCGCCGCCAGCTCCGACGACACCACCACCGTAATGTTGCTGACCACCGCCTCCACCACCTGTTATGCCCAATGTGCCCGCTGACGATGCCGTCTGAAGATGATGATGGTGATAGGTGCTGTTCATTGTTGGATAGAGGCTGGGTGTCGTATGTGACATGGTGATGGGTGATATGGGTGGACTGGAGCATTCACCGAGGGCATGGGAGCTGACGCTGCTTGCCAAACCACCTCCACCGCCTACTGGAAAATAAAAGAAAGTATTGGGTGCGGTATTGTGAGAAAGTTGACCCAAAATTTGAATTTCGTATTGAATTTTTATGGTTATATAAAAAATATCAAATCATTTTTATTAAAATTTATTCACATCGACAGATACTTTAATATACAGATACACCTCTTGCTCTAATTTATAGAGATTTCATTTTACTTTTACTTCTAAGCATATAATGATATAAAAGTAGTTTATGCTGCAAGTGCGTAAAGAGGCGAATATCTCACAATGTGTGTATCAAATCATTCTCGGCAACACCTGCTTTGGAAGTTAAATTTCGTTATTTCTTTGACCACTGCGTTAAAATTTTTAATAATCGAGAATTGAATGCTGTTCGCATGCGAAAATTCATTACTTTTCATACTAGTGCGTAAATTAATTGATGATACTGGCACAAAAAATACTTCACACACATTAGTGTTATAAAATTGCATATTATGTATTTTTTTATTATTATTTCTGTAGAATTGATTGCTATTATTTTTTTTGCTCTGTTAAGGAGAAACTGTTGGGCAATAAACGCTATATTATTATTATTATTATTATTATGTTAACTTCAATAACCTCAATAACGATAGCAACATCGATTTTTCTTATAGTACTTCTACGAAGTCGAAATTTAATATTATTTTTGACCGAATTCAAAAAAAGGAGGAGGTATACAATTCGGTTGTATGTTTGCTTTTTTATTCCATACAAATTTTGTAACCCCATTTTACTCCTGAAGGGATTGAATTTTGAAATATCCTTCCTCATTTCTTGTATACATAATAAACAGAACCTCTGTGCATAATGGTAAGTAAGTAGTAAAGAATGTCATGATAATACATCGTTACGTTACGACATTATCTATTACGCACAATATTGGGTGATTTACCATGTTAAGTTCATGGACTTTTTAAATGATTACCCAAAATCTGTAAGTAGAAAATTAATTTTTGTTTTTATTCTTTCGAAATTTTAGGTTCAGTAGTTTCGGTGATAAGGGGGGTCAATTTTCGTCTATTTTTTTGAATAACTTGGAAATTATACATTTTAAAATTATAAAAAATATATATTTAAGATCCGCACAAGAAGCCCTTTCATTTGATATGTCACACAATGCGGTTTACATTTTTTTTCCATCTTGCTCCCCACCTTCATCTGTTCAGCAGTTCCAGAAAGAAAAAAATGTTTTTTCTTTATCATTTTTCGAAGCGTGTAACTTTTCAGGAAAAGGAAATGGAATTTTCGACAAGGATTCAACACCTAAAAACTTTCGCACTTATTTGAAAATAACAACTCTTTTCATACCCAGATTTTCAATTTTTCTGAAATCATTACTTATAGTTACAAACTTGTTATGGTACAAGTTGTAGTTAGATTGAAAACTTTTCGCACCAACATCAAAAGTACCAGAACCAATAGAATTAATATTATTTTGTACATAACCCTAGGGAGGGTCTGGTCGCACCATGCGTAGTCTGGCTGACCAATGGTCTCGATTCTGGGCCATATAAACTGCTCCATGCAAGGTGGCGCCAATCAGGGGTTTTGTTTAGTCAACCCATCGTTCCGGTGACCTGCCTCGTGGGCGACGTCCGCTTATTTTTCTCTCCACCATTAGACGTTCAATCGAGTCGTCTTTTGGGGCAATGTGGCCAAAATATCGGAGCAAAGAATGGCTGACTTTTGTGGATGGACGCGTCTGGATATTTAGTTCATTTAGAATGGAGAAATTTGTGCAATGCATAGTCCAGGATACTCGCAACATGCGTCTATATGCCCACATTTCAAACACATCTATTCTTCGTTTGTCTGCCTCATTAACAGTTCAGGTTTCTGAAGCATAGCTGACGATTGGGAAAATTAAGGAATTGAGCAGTCTTAGCTTTGTATTTCATGTCATAGCAGAGTCCCTCCATATGTTATGCAGCTTCGTTGTTACTGTTCTGGCTATAGCTAGGTGTTTTCGGATCTCTTCTTCGCATCCTCCAGTGTTTGTGATAGATGCACTGAGGTATATGAACTGGTGCACAACTTCGAAGCCTGCGACATTATGAATATGTTATGTAGGTTATTATTCTGGTGGTCAACTATCGTCACTTTTGTTTTTGTGGTGTTGAGCTCCAAGCCGTAGTCTTTGCGAACTAAACCAAGTCTCCTCATCACTGTTTCCAGTTCTTCCCGGCTTGAACCTATGATTAGGGTACCAACAGCTTAGCTTAGATTGCTGATTTTATTTCCTCCTATTGCGACGCCGCCATCCCATTCATCCAGCACGTGTCGCATTATATATTCACAGTTGTTTGAACAGGGTCTTTAAATTAGAAGAAATATAGGGTTTTTCTATATGAGACCGTGATCATAAAAAAGAAGCTAGAGAAGCGGATTTTTATATAAACTTTTACTCATAAAATAACCTAAAGCATTAGCCACCATATTTAGTAACACCCTGTATAAATCAATTTATCTTCCCCAGTCTATAAATCCATACCTGCTTGTAGGTGCTCAGGGAGTGCATTTTTATATATAAAAGGTGCTTTCACATTTACATTTTCTTTTTCATAAACACACACTGAAAGCTTATACGCTGTAAAGCGCGCGGTAGATGTAACAACTTAGTCAGTCAAAGGTGTTTCTTTTTTTATGGAAAAAGACTCTAAAATTGATGAGGCGAGCAGCTAGAGCAGCAAGCTTTTCATCATCCAAATACAACACAGGGTGAAAAGTGAATGAAAATATTGTAAAGAAAGAGTGAAATAAGCCTATTTCAGTTTAGCTGGAAGGAACATTAAACTTGACGGCACATAGGTAGCTTGTTGAAAGGTGAATGTTTGGATATGCTTGAATGAAAATTATTATACTTATATGAAATAATTTTGAATTGAAAGTTTTATCTACAAGAATAACGTGCGTGCGACGAATATATTTATTTATTGAGCTGTCTAAATTAAAGGAATGGACCAAAATGCAGGAATGTAGAGTTGAAGAAAACATTATTCGTTTTTAATTTGGCCTGAAAGATCTCCAGACATCAATTCACTTGATTTTATGTACTTATAGAGTGGCTCTGGACATTATGGACTGTATGGAAATAAATATTTTTTACAGAAAATTGGACCGACTTTATTTGTTGGTGCACTGAAAAATATAAAATAATATTAATTTTACTGATACTGGTAAGTCTTTAGGCACCAATTTCAACAGCAGCAATAGAATTAATATTATTTTATATTTTTCAGTGCACGATCAAATAAGTCGGTCCAAGTTTTTTGTAAAAAAAATTATTTCACACTTTCAAGTGTAACTTTAATCACGAAAATCGTTGAACGTTCACGAATACCAAAGAAGATAGTAGGTTCTTGTCCTATTACCCACGTATATTATTTGCATTATTCAGAGATCTCAAAATATCACGACGGAAATACGCATATTTCAGATTTTACCACTGCTTCTCAAAAACCGTAAGTCTTTGGTAAAAAAATTCAATTCAAATGTTGCTAGAAATAATCGGGTCTTTATTTTCGATTTTCGAGAGAAATTGCCCCATTCGTGGAAAGATTTTGGAATAAAGGAGATTTCAGATTAGACAGTCGAATTGTAGGTGGGTATACCTTCTCCGTTTAGGTTCATCGGTCAAAAATGGATGTTATCGGGTTGTATTAGTTCGACAAATATTAGGTTTGCTTTCGATTATGAGGACGAAAGATATGAAGGAAATTGTTTGTCGATGAATTAACGTCGGTGCATTTTAAATTGAATGCTACAGCGCTAAATATTAAATTTGTTTATTTGATACAACAATGTCATTCGAAGTAGTTTATTGCAAATGAGAGCAATATGGCTGTATGTGTCAGCTAGTTTAAGAGGGTAACTAGTTGTCAGGTCATGAATAATTAGTCTGTTCTCGGATGACCAGATAAATGAGCTAACGGTCAAAGGCAGCAATAATAATTATAAATAATAAATGAATCTGTTTGCCTCTGATCTGGAAAGATTGTTTGATTTCATAGGAATTCAACATGGAATTGTTAATTTTTTCATATGTAGACAAGCTTTGTTTTAGATCTGCAGCAATTTTTCTCTTTTTGGCCGACGAACCCCGAACGGAGGAGGTTATACAATTCGACTGGCTGCTTTTTTTTTGGTTTGCTCACGCGTTGTATATAGTAAACGTACTCCGATTTTGATGATTCCGAAAACCGCCCCCGAATGGGTAGGATGGGGCTAATTTTCTAGAAAATCCTTTTTTTAAGTAAACTTTGATCCGATTTTGATTTATTGGAAAGAGGAGACTAGAGAAATGGTCCCATATTCAAAAATACTCTCTCCGAAAATGCAATTTCCTCAAAAATCTAACATCGGAGACGGCAGAATTAAAGATAAGGGAATATCGGGAAACGTTTAAATTGAATTTTTTTTTCAAAAGAGTTACGGTTTTCAAGTTTGAGCGATGTTAAAATTTGAAATATGTGAATTCTCGCTATGTGGAAGGGGCAATTTCTTTCGAAAATTGAAAATTTGAGAATGGTAATTTAAAGACCAGATTATGTGTAAGAACATTTACATTGAACATTTTTTCCATAGAGTTTTCGAGTTACACCAGTGGTAAAGTACACGCAAAGAATATGTGGTCAATAGGATAAGTACTGTCTTCTTTAGTATAAGTGATCGTTCAACAAAAGAGAGAAATAAATATTTCTTACAAAAAACTGGACCGACGTTATAAGCTGGTGTACAAAAATACGAAATAATATTAATTCAATTGGTGCTGGTACATGTGAAGTTGGTGCCAAAAGCCTTCTATATAACTACAACTAAACAACTTCAAAATTACCAGTACCAATAGAATTAATATTTTTCAGTGCACCAACTAATAAAGTCGGTCCAATTTTTGTAAAAAATATTGTTGAGCTTTCAAAACAAGAATTACCAAATGATTCAAAGGAACTGAGAATTGATAAATAAATAATGCGAAAATTATCAATTCATTACAGACATTTAAAAATGTTGTTATGCAAAGTGAAATTCAAAAATACTTCGATGGAAATATAGATATTTGTTATAATCATTACATTTGTTGGCAACTTTGGTTTGAATTTCAGTGTATTAGTGTTATTGTTTATAAAATAAAAGAAGAACATATTTTAAGCTAATATGGCAAATAAAACTAATATCGGTATTGAAAAGATGCAGGCGGTCAAATATACCTTTGTTTTTATAGAAAAATCATAAGTAAGTTTGTATTCTAAACCTAACTCATGCAACCCTGTAGATTTGAAAATAATTTTGTAGCTTTCGACAGTCCCTACAACTTTTGTATAAAACATTTTTCGTAGCTTCTATAATTACCGAGCTGTTCTACTTTAACGTAATTTTGGCCCACCCTGTATGTAGGTACAAATGCAAGTAGATTCAGCAATTATTATAGGTCGAGTCCAAATCGCTTAGTAATCAGTTATCAAAAATCCTATTGTGGACACGACTGATTACTAATGCATCACTTAGCTCATTTGTCAAAAGATTTGAAATAATTCAATAAGACAATGACATATACCTACTAGAGGTATTGTATTTTCTGTTCAATATATTTATAACTAGCTAATGCGTGCGGCTTCACATGCAGAAATCCCCTACAAATTACGTCCCAAAAAAAACTTAATAACGACAGCCATATTGAATTATAATTATAGGTTAAAAGTTTACAATTGAAAATTCTTTTTATAATAGTTTTCCATTACAGACTCTGAAACCCCGTTTTCCATTACAGGGTTTTTAATTTTACCTCATGCCCATCGTGTAGATCTTGAAAATAAACGCCATTCTCGCAATCAATGATCCAAAAACCCCTTTAGAGTTGGGTGGGATTTCTGGATGTAAAGAACCTAATGTCCTTTTCTGTACCCACGACAACATGTAAGCAAACTCACTTTGTTAATTATAATATTATAGTTAGCTGTTTTACCCGGGCAAACACTTTAGATTGTGTTGCGAAACATAAAGTCATTAAAAGTCTTGAGTATGGAACCCTTCAACCTCAAAGTCCTACTCGCACGTAGAACCAATCCGAACACCAACTTAGATAAATTCATCAAGAGAGAAGAGCATGAGAATTACTCCTACATAAATCTTAGGGATTTTCCGGTATGGAACCCTCCACCTTTAAGTCCCAGTCGTACTGACAGACTCTTACCAAATAGTCCAGTGATATACTACACACAAATATAGTGAAAAATCTACGAAAATTCAGCCATAGAGCTCAGAGATATTTCTTTGGGTATTACAGGTATAGAACCCTCAACCTAGGAGGCCCTATTAAACTTATAGCCACTACCAGATCATTCCAATAAATTCTACAAACATACATGGTAAAAAAACCATCAAATTCCAGCCATAGAGCTCAAAAATATATAACTTTCAGGTACGGAACCCACCACATAGAGTAAACGTAAAAAGAAACCTATATCCTTTCCCAAGGTCTAGTATATCTCTGTACGAAATTTCATCAAAATCAGTTCTGTGGCTTAGGCGTGAAAGTATAATAAGCAAACAAACTCACTTTCACATTTATAATGTCAGTTCGTCAGTTCGTATGAAAAATATTAAGTGGTAAATGGAACGATAGATTTCCAAAATAGAATTGGGAAACAGCGAAGAAAAGATAGGTTATGTTATAAGTTAAAAGTGGATTTTAACATTCATATCAGAAAACATTTTGTAAAACTAAAGTCTCTGCTATTTATATCTCCACCCTAGTAGTGGTCGATTTTGCTTGGTGGTTGACACACGTCTCTGTGTGTGTGGGCAGATGACAGATGAGTGTAATGGGTAATAAAACTCCAAAGCACAACAACAAAAGCCGATCAATTACTCAGAATAGTTTCAGAGTCGACGAGGCGAAAACACAGAGTTCCAGAGTTGGTGTCGACGAGGCACATCTACCATATATATATATGATGTATTTATGTACAACTACGACATAGAACAACACAACTTTCCAGACGAATTGGGCGGCCGATAATAAAATAATTGTCCAACCAACGGGCCGTGATATAGGAGACGGTTGCAGCAGCGGCGGCGGCACACGGTATTTCAAGCAACAATCTAGTCATCATCATTAACCAGGAATGTTGTGATAAGCCATTTTTGACCGACGATATAACCGGAGGAGGTACAGAATTCGACTGTTTGTATTTTTATTCTCTCATGGATTTTCGCGCCTTTTCCATAGTAAACGTGCTCCTATTTTGATGATTCTTTTTTAATTTAATAGAGGATTATTGAGAATTGGTCCCATTGAAAAAAAATCTATTTTAGACATGTCCTTCCACCAAAGGGGGTGGTGGGGGCAATTTTTCCGGAAATTTGAATATCCGAGACGGCAGAATTGAAGAAGATTCCATATCCGGAATCGTTAAAATTGGAGATTTAAAAAAATAATCATAGGTTTCCGAGTTACAGTAGTGTCTGAAATATATATGTGTTTCCGCTATTTGGAATGGGCTTTTTCATCGAAAACTGAAAATATAAGACAACCAATTTAAAGAAGAGAAAATATTTAACATCATTTAAATTGGAGATTTTTCAAAAACGTTTAAAGTTTCCGATTTACAGCAGTAGTAAAATCTGAAATATTTGTTCAGTTCTCAGAATAATAATAATATGGGTAATAGGATAATAACAATAAGTTGTGCAGTTGTAGTTAGTGTTTTGGATACCAAAAAACTAGTAGAATTGTATACCTCCTCCGTTTGTTGGTCTATCAAAAATGATAATTATATGTTGGTCATTTTTCGCATAAAATCTGATATATGTAAAAAAACAGTTGGACTTAGGTATACAACATTTCACAGTCGGTCCATTTATAGTGTAAGGAGTTTGCGATTTAGTGTGGGCGCAGATGTCATTATGAGGAAGCATGAGTACGAGTACGGACGTTGGTGGGGCCCGGGAGGTATAGGTGTAAGGATACTATTATTGGCCAGTGATACATGCCAAGGTCAAGATTATATCCCGATACATCTAGTAAGTTCCCGCTGTTGGAGGAATGTTCGTGGCGTTGGAAGGCGCTTCGAGATGAAGGGGGCTTGCCTATATATTGGAGAGGATTTGCTACGAAGTCAGGGAGACAGTCAGTAAGGTGCAGTAGTGGAGTCATTACGGTGAATACGGTGGAGACCGTTAGTGCGGTGAAGACCGGCGGTATAGTGAAGACCGGAGTATTACGGTAGAGACCGGAAGTTCGGTAATAAATATAAATTGTACATAGTAGTCGATAGTGTATACTAAGATAAATAAATAGCGATATAAATAATCTGAGATATTTTAGTATTTAAATAAATAAATAGTGAAGATAAATAATTCTCAGTAACTTTTATATGCCCGTTACAATAGTTTTATGTATATCAATCAATGCAGTTCCCGATGGGACATCAATCTATATGAAAATAAACATAAAGTAATGGGTATACTTGGCCTTATACAGTGAGGACCGAAAGACGTCGCCCCCGTAACATATTTGTTAAACGTATTACAAAATATGTACTTACAATACTATTCGAACTCTTTAATAGCTTCAGTCTCAGTTATACAGCTTATCCCAAAAGCACAGTGACTCAGTGTAATATTTTTTAAACGGGGGTACTTGTACCTACCTAAATCATTATACTTTTGGATTTTACGTAAAATTCTAAGAAAATATTTCATATAAAAATCTAACTATAAGTCTCTCTTTTGAATATTTTGAAGCAACTAATTTAATGAAGCCTCATGACGAACATAACCTGTATAGTCATTATATTCACGACAATTATGAAATCTACAATCTAACTAAATATAATATGTATCTAATAGCATAAACGTCTAATAAAAACACAACAGATACACCAATATTTTGCATTCCACGACACTATACTAACTTACCCAAAGTGGTTGAACGACTATGGTCTAACTCAGCTAATATTCTGTTATCTTGTTCTATTTTAGCCATAATTCGTTCTATTTCTGTACCTTTATTGGCCCACGATTGGCCGCCCATGCTCATGTTGCCGCCCATCTGGACACTGCTCATACCGGTGCCCATTCTCCCTCTATGAGACGATGCTAGCTCTAGTTGCAATTCTTCACACCTGTAAAAGTTTGAAGAAATGAATTAGATTAAAAAAATCTCGACAGAAAACCTAGCTAAAAACACTCCCGATCAATATTTTAAACAAAAAGGAACTAAATTAAAATCGGTTTATCCGTTTGTGTGCTATGCGAGAATCCACAACAACAAAAAAACTGGTGATGTTGCTGACTGGTCAATGCAGACTTAGTAAGTACATGCATAGTCTCGGTCCTCGTAGGTTTTATCAGGAAGAAAAATACCACACTGTTTACTCCTTGAATAGTGAGTGCGAAGGCCTGACCTGACCACCGAAGGCATAGAAGGTATATATCTAGGCTAAGAACTTGATAGAAAGGATAACACTGAAAACCGTAAGCAAATTAACTGGACAGCAACAACAGATCTTAATAGTTCGCTGTGGGAAAGGGCAGAAAAATCGCCCCATAATAATACATGTACCAACACCTACCCTGGATTGAATTTAGGAAAAACGCATTATCCGACAGGCGCTTTAGATAAACCTTTGCCATTTAATATTCATAATTTTTATATAAACTTACGGAACACGGCATTGAAAGAAAATGAATTAAGAATAAATAAGAATAAAACCAAGGTCATGATGTTTGGAGAAAATATAAAAAATCCAAAGATAGTGATAGATGGAGACCATATAGAACAAGTTGATCATTTACAATACGTAGGAGTACCTCTAGACGGAAAAGGGAAACCAGAGATAGATATCAACACCAAAATACATAATGAAAATAAGATATATGAAAATCAAAATTTTTAGAATGAAATATAGACGAGTACTTGCTTTTTGTTGCGAAACATGGGTATTATCAGAGCTGCAGGAAAGTAAGTTACAGACGGCGAAAACATAGATATAAGAAAAGATCTAGAAATAAAGCCAACCCTAGAATACTTTGAAGAGTGACAGCTATCTTGGTGGACACCTGCAGAGGATGGATGAAAACAGACCAGTTAAGAAAGTATATCTAGAATACAGAAGAATTGCAAAAGGGGCCGACAAAGCAACACCTGGGAAAAATAATCAGTCAACTGCTGAAGAAGAGAACGACAAAATGGAAAGAAGCAACTAGACTGGCATACGACAGGAATAAATGGAGTAAATTTGTGCAAATATCAAAATAATGTAAGCCCTATACCATTAAATATCGTAGAAAGGGTATTTAGATAATATATATAACTCATATACCCACCTTACGGTTTCCAAGGCGACTTTCTTCTCCAGCTCCCTGACCCTGGATTGTCTGGCTTCCAGAGTATCGGCCCCACAGCCTCTGAGCGCCTGCAGGGCCTCCGCATGTTGCCTTTCGAGTTCCGCCCTCCTGGCCTCAGCGGCCCTCAATTGCATTTCCAAATCCATCGCCTGTAAAACACAGCTTTCATTTATATTCAACCCCTTAATAATAGATATTTCTAAATATAAACAATATGGTAGTATTTATAAAATTTTAAATACCAGACCACATTTCTCTTAAATATCATGTACATACGCAAGGAAGTAAATCTCTAGTTTTAGCTCCCTGTATATTCTCAGAACCATTTTATATGCTCTACGATGTAAGCTCTAGAGCATAACCAATATTCTAAATTTGGGTTCAATTTTCAAAAAATTCATGAGCTACAAAAAGATTCTTCAAATTTTAACCGTCTGTAAATAAGTGTTTGCCGATCTGTTCTTATATAAACTTTTATTCAGAAAATAAACCAAAGAGTTACTTCATCGCGTGAGTACATGATATTTAGGAACACCCTGTATATAGACGTTAAACATAAATAATTTCTTACAAAATCCATTATCAATTTTTTTAGTTGGTGCACTGAAAAATACAAAATAATATCTTCAAAAATCTTCTATCTAACTACAATAATTGCAAAACTTAAAAAGTACCAGCACCAATAGAATTACCTTAATATTATTTTGAATTTTTCAGTAATCAAGTCGGTCCATTTTTTTGTAAGAAATATTATTTTCCCACTTATGAGTGTAACATTGGCCATGAAAATCGTTGAACATTCACTAATACCAAAGAATATAGGACTGTAACGTGCAAGGGGAACAGCCGCCGGTATTGGCCACAAAGTCGCGGCAGCCTTTTGATGCAAGCGCGAGATTTATGCTGTGGTTGGAAATATCGGGAGCGGCGTTGACAAAAAGAGCGACGGCAGCATGTCGGCATCTGCTCCTAGAATGCCGACAAAGGGATTTCAAGAAACGTCCGGTGGCGGCTTGCGAATCAAAGATCAGAAGCCGCTCGAATGATCTGGAGCCTTTGTCGGATATATATATATATATATATATATATATATATATATATATATATATATATGGGAGAATTGTCGGCATGAGGGACAGAATGTAAAAGACAGTGTGAATAATAGAATAGCCCGAGTAAACTAGTGCGAATATAGTAAAGTTAAGTTGTAATTTATATTATTTCGAATGTAAATAAAGTTAATTTTATAACTCTAAATTATTCTTACTTATCTGCGAACCGGCATACGCAACAATTTGGTGTTAGAAGAGGGATAAGTGAGTGAAGAGGCTTTTGTCTAAGGTAAACACCCGAAAGCAGACAGAAAAAATAGAAGAACAACTAACAAAGTTATTCTCCGATTTTTCGGGAAAACAAGAAGAATTACGATAACAAGAAAAGAGAGAAGAGGAGGCACGACGACAGCAAGAAAAGAAAGAAGAAGAGGAGCGAAGGCTGCGAGAACAGAAAAAGGAAGAACAACTAATTAAGGTACTCTCCGATTTTTCGAGAAAACAAGATGAGCTACGACAAAAAAAAAGAAAGAACAAGAGGTACGACGACAACAAGAAAAGAAAGAAGAAGAGGATTGTTCCAAAATGTCCATCAAGAAATCGATACCGTTAAACAAGAAGTTCGAGAAGAAATTGGGACAGTTTGAGAAGAGTTTGAGGAAAAGTACCGAATACTAGAGAAAGAGATGAAGAGAATACGGGATACCAACCAAGACGAAAGCAGTAAACTGGACATGTCGAGGATCACTACAGCCAACGAAAAACTTAAGCCACCAACGTTTGACGGCGAAACATCTTGGGCCATGTAAATACGTCAATTTGAGGCTGCAGCCAACGCAAATGAATGGGATCAGCAGCAGAAAGCAAAGGCGTTGGTATTGGCTTTGCGAGGAAAGGCGCTTGAAATACTTCAAAACATTCCTGAAGCCAAACAAACAGATTATTCGGCTGTTTTGGGCGCCTTGGCACTAAGATACGGCAAAAAATATCTTAGCCAAGTATATCAGAGCCAGTTGAAAAGCAGAATTCAAGGTTCAATGGAATCACTGCTCGAATTCAGCAGTAGCATTGAGAGCATGGTGCGACTGGCTTATCCACAGGCCCCGGACGAATTCATTGAGCAAATTAGTGTCCAATACTTCATCGACAGAGTTCGAGATATAGACATGCAGCAAGCGTTGAGACTGAGTAGACTTAAATTCTTAGCCGAAACAGTTGTCCAGGCACTGGAATACGAAGCTGCCAAAAATGCTTCGATGAATCGTCGCAGCAAAGTAAAAGAAGTCAGGGTGTCGGAGGAACCGCAAGACAATGCAGATTTCTTTAAAAAGCTGGAGGCGATGTTCCAGAAATTCTGCTCTCGAGGAGGCGAGGAGTCCGGATATAGAAAATCGATTAAGTGTTACAATTGCAACCGAGAGGGACATATAAGTAGAAACTGCATGCGACGATCCAGATTTGAAGAACGAAATATTCAGAGAGAATACCCGACTTCAGGAAAACTCCAGTGTAAGGGAGCCAACGCTGGCGACTACTGATTATCAAGCCCCCATGTTATATTTGCGTTGCATTAAGGAGAAACGGCAGAGCTACGACTTTTAATTTAAAGACCAAAAAGAAAGAAATCACGCCAATGCTGATAGTTTGTCACGTAGACCTTGTGGCAGTTCCTGTAAATTCTGTCAAAGACAGGCACAAAGAGAAACAGCCAGGGATGTTGTACATATCCAACAAATGCAGATTAGGAATAAAGAAACGGCAATTACTGAGGAAATCACCAGAGATAATTTTAGAAGAGAACAAATCGCTGACAAAAATTTGACGATAGTACGGGGCTGGCTAGACCAAAAGCGACGACCTAAGTGGCAAGAAATCTCCAGACTTGATCAGATGGTCAAGGGGTACTGGGCTCTGTGGGATTCGTTGTGCTTACGGGATGACTTGATCACTCGTAAATGGGAAAGTCCAGATGGTAGGAGCATTGTGTATCAAACCGTTGTACCCCGAACGATGGTAGCTGAAGTACTTCGTGAACTGCATGGCACTCGCAGAGGAGGCCACTTTGGAGTAAATAGAATACTGGCACGTGTGAAACAGAGGTATTATTGGGTCAACTGTCGAAGAGATGTGGAAGAATGGTGCAGAAGATGTGACCTCTGTGCTTCTAAGAAGGGTCCGAAGTCACGATCCCGAGGGAAAATGAAGCAGTATCTGTCAGGTGAACCTTGGGAAAGAATTGCGGTGGACATTGCGGACATTCTCTACGACAGATTCTGGAAATAAGTACATCATGGTCGCCATGGACTATTTCTCGAAGTGGCCAGAAGTAGTGCCGATGCCGAATCAGGAAGCAGTTACAATGGCCGAAGCTCTACTGGAAAACTTGATATCCAGACACGGAGTACTCTTGGAGCTGCATACCGATCAAGGCAGAAATTTTGAATCCGAAGTATGGACGCAGTTAATGAGGTTGCTGGGGATACAAAAAACAAGAACAACCCCACTTCATCCACAGTCAGATATTTGTGGATGAGCACCAACGTAACTGGGACAAACTGGTGCCTCTTTTTCTCCTGGCCTACCGAAGTTCCCAGCATGAATCTACTGGCTATACAACATCGATGTTGTTGTCTGGAAGAGAAATGAAGCTCCCCGTAGATCTGATGTTTGGCAGACCATCAGCCGACGATCATGAAGAAGTGTCTCTTCCACATTATGTAGCTGACCTACAGGATCGACTTAGAGTTGTCCACGATTTTGCCAGAGAAAAGCTTCAGTTGAAGAGCGACAAAATGAAGATGAGACTTGACAAAAGGCAGCCATTAAACTCTTTTAACGAAGACGATGCAGTTTGGTTGTACCAGCCACAGCGAAAGAGAGGATCAAGTCCGAAATTGCAAAGACCTTGGGAAGGACCATATCGCATTGTCAAAAAGATTAATGACTTGGTGTACAGGATCCAACTTTCGCCGAGAGCCAAGCCAAAAGTAGTGCATGTGGAAAGACTGAGTCCGTATCGAGGAGATAATCCACCGGTCTGGAGACAAACGGAAGAAGCTGTTCGGGGCGAACAGCTTTAAGGGAGGGAGCAGTGTAACGTGCAAGGGGAACAGCCGCCGGTATTGGCCACAAAGTCGCGGCAGCCTTTTGATGCAAGCACGAGATTTATACTGTTTTTGGAAATATCGGAAGCGGCGTTGACAAAGAGAGCGACGGCAGCATGTCGGCATCTACTCCTAGAATGCCGACAAAGGGATTTCGAGAAACGCCCAGTGGCGGCTTGCGAATCAAAGACCAGAAGCCGCTCGAATGATCTGGAGCCTTTGTCGGATATATATATATATATATATATATATATATATATATATATATATATATATATATATATATATATATATATATATATATATATATATATATATATATATATATATATATATATATATATGGGAGAATTGTCGGCAGGAGGGACAGAATGTAAAAGACAGTGTGAATAATAGAATAGCCCGAGTAAACTAGTGCGAATATAGTAAAGTTAAGTTGTAATTTATATTATTTCGAGTGTAAATAAAGTTAATTTAATAACTCTAAATTATTCTTACTTATCTGCGAACCCGCATACGCAACAATTTGGTGTTAGAAGAGGGATAAGTGAGTGAAGAGGCTTTTTTCTAAGGTAAACACCCGAAAGCAGACAGAAAAAATAGAAGAACAACTAACAAAGGGATTTCGAGAAACGCCCAGTGGCGGCTTGCGAATCAAAGACCAGAAGCCGCTCAAATGATCTGGAGCCTTTGTCGGATATATATATATATATATATATATATATATATATATATATATATATGGGAGAATTGTCGGCAGAAGGGACAGAATGTAAAAGACAGTGTGAATAATAGAATAGGCCGAGTAAGCTAGTGCGAATATAGTAAAGTTAATTTGTAATTTGTATTATTTCGAGTGTAAATAAAGTTAATTTAATAACTCTAAATTAGTCTCACTTATCTGCAAACCCGCATACGCAACAGTATTTATCCTATTACCCATGTATATTCTTTGATTGTACTTGTTATTATTTAGTGATCTCAAAACATCGCGGAAATACACATATTTCAAACTCTAGTATTATTTTAACTAGAAAACTCTTTTGAAAAAATGTTCCTTCTAAACGTTTCCAGATATGATCTCATCTTTGATTCAATTTTCAAGAAAAATGGCCCCCTCCATCTTCTTCGGAGGCGGTTTTTAGAGGGAAGGATATTTTGGATTTGAGCTCTTCTAAATATGAGACGAATTCTCATCCCTCTTCTTTCAAATTAATCAAAAATCAACAAAATCTGAGCACGTTTACTCTTCAAAACCTGCGAACAGCCATACATATAAAAATAAAAATAAAGCAAACCGAATTGTATACCTCCCCTTTTTGAAAGTCAGTCAAAAATGGATCCAAAGTATTCTCCACGCGTATTAATAAATAGATATTCTATAGAAATACTTCAGACTTCTATTAAAAGTACTATTACTCATTTTTTGTGATTAGTTAAAGCAGGTGGATGGGATTTTTTAGAATATAGCGGAACCTTGATGTACTGTTCGACAGAGAATGTCGGATCTAATCGATTTCGAGCGTCATGAAATCGACTATCTAATCTAAACTCACACATTCCGCAATTTATTACATAAGTGACTATTTGTAACTATATATGCACTTATAAGGGTTTTATGTTGAATTACAAAAGTTTTTCAAGATTAGATAGTACCTATATATTATATATATATATATATATATAGATTTTATGCAGAGTTTGGATAATCTAACATAGATTATCGAATCAGAATAATATTTTCGAAGAATGAAAAACTTTGCCTGCAATTTCATGTGCGGGTAAATGTAAATTATATCCGAACCATTAGGATCCACACTATGAAATTCAAATAATTTTCGCTTAACTTTTAGTTATTAGATTTTTTTTTAATAGATAGTGACTCTGAAATGTCACAGCTTTGCCTATACTTTGAAAAGAGTTCGCTGTTCAGGCAGTCTGGTCGCAAGTATGGAACAACCAACACGCGAATGTGAGAATGCGTGTTGAATATAAAGTGTAAATTGTAAACAGATTCATAGAAATAGTAGTGTATAGAAACAACCGTGCATTTGTGGAAATAGATAATATATGTAATATTTGTGTAATCTCATTTTTTATATGACGGTTACACTTTGATAGCGTTTAATTTCTAGTTTGCAGAACCTATGGTTTCCATTACAATTTGTAGAATAATAATCTATCTATTCATTTTATTGCACAAAATTTCCCAACTATGTATTTTCTTTATCGTAATTAGATTGGAATGACATGAGTATTAGTTAGTTGTAGTGGATAAAATACATAACTCCTCTTTTTCATTAACTTTTACTCATGATCTTCCTAAATGTTAAATTCAATCGGGTAACAAAATATTGGTAAAGTGATCTAAAAACAGAGGAACAGTTTTTTTTTTTGTCGAGAATGAACATTTTTTGTCTGCAGCGTAACATAACAATTTATTTCATTCATAAATATCCAGTATATGCTTCAGAGAAAATGATGGAAACTGAAGATCTGAAAGATGTAAGAAAACTTATGAGAATTACATAAAATCTGAAGTGATTATATGTAATAAATTTTCATGGGGTAATATCTTGGATACTTAATCTCAGATATTGAGAAGATTGGTGTCATTTTACTGTATATTGCGTCATTCCTTAGTCTAATTGGAACAGACTTGATTGAGCCTTAAGGAGAGTTCTAACTATCATTCATTGATCTAATAATGAATACTTAATCAAAATTACGTAAATTGGGGACGTAAAATTGAAGGTTTATTAACATGTTATTTCATTAAAAAAAACTTAATCTGAAATCAAATGGATGCATTCTATTCTATATACCTCGTATCTAAATTGTGAATGGGTTGAAGAAGCTAAAATGGTTCACAGAAACACAATGGAACCTTAAAAGCTTACTTAAATCGGCAGCATACATCCCAATTTGGATAACAGAGAAATCTGGTGTGTCCACTCACAAGACCGCTCGCAGGTAGTAAATTAAAAATCCTCTGGTCAAATCGTGCTACCATTCATTTTTTTCAGCATGTCAAGAAAAACAACAATGGTCATGTAACATTTTTTCGCAAGAGGTAAAGGTAAAGGGCTCTCAGAAGAATACTTTAGGCAAGTTTAATCAAAATCCTTAGAGCCGTTTTCGTGCTACAGTCTTGAACAAAAAACATTTTTTAGCTATAGCTCAGCCCCCAGTGTATACAGGATTCTTAATCAGTGCCACCGGTGAGTGTTATTGGCATCATAAAAAAATAAAGCAACAAAATACACCGATCCGTCACCGACAGACAGACCAATGGCAGAAAATATTTTTATTAGACTTAGAAAACTCTGAAACGTCAACATTTGTGAAAATCTCGATATCGATAATTTCACACGATTACAATACTTTTCTTATACAGCTACCATAGTAAAGCAGGAAAGTGAAAAGGTCCCTCGCATCCGCCAAAAATGACAGGTAGTAAAGACTTTAGCTCTTTAAAGGTAATTCCCAATTAGATATCGATGACTCTATGAAAAACAGTTGCGACTGGTAAGAGGTGAGAGTTTCCACATATGGCAAGCGGGTTCTGACCAAATAATTTTTAAAATTAAAACGACTGAATGTTGCGCGCGCCTTTATATTTTTATTCCAAAAGTAAGTACCTATCTATTATATCAAAAAATACTTAACCATAAAGTATATTCAAATTTTAGTGATCAAATAAATACATAGATGCGTATAAATTTTGGTTATTTCCATGATTAAAGTTGTCGAAGCTAAGGATCGGAGAACGGTGCAGTCCGGCAGTTCGGTAGGTCCCTAGTACGGGGCCACCAACAACATAAATAAATAATTAACACTCGGTCCATGTACGTTTGTGAAAAGTGTAAATAATGGAAATAAATTGAACATAGCAGTCGATAGTAGTGTAAGATATATAAATAAGTGTATATGAATAATCTGTGATATTTTAGTGATTAAACAAATAAATTTGAAGAAAAATAATTTCCAGTCACTTCTATGTACTCGTTACAAGAGGATATCCCTGCAGTAATGCTGGCATCGTAACTTTGACTGAACAGAGTTTATATGTATATTAACTGATTCTCCAATCGTCTGCCAGTTTGTCTAGTCGCCATTTATTGTTGAGCAAAAACAAGAAGAGGGATCATTCGAAATAAATACGTCAAGCTGATGTTTTTCCAGCTCTTCTACATCCTTGAACTACATTATATTTTTGTGTAAAGAATCGAGAAAGCTTTTCCATATATTTTGTGCGTATATACCCTTCTCCGCTCCAAGGATGATCGATATTTTTTTATGGATGTTAAGAATGAGGATATACCAATCGTATAAAAGGATTAAGAATGGAAATATATATATCCTTGAAGAGATTCCAACTTGAATATCCAGTTTTATTGCCAAGAAAAGGCAATGGAATTCCATAGACATTCAATAGAAAGTTTTTGAAAATATTTTTGTTCTCATAACTAATCATTTCAAGTGGCTGGAATCTAATAAGGGCTAGAGATAATAGAAAATGGGCAAGTTCCAGCCGAGCAAGTCTGAAAAGGTTTCCATGCTTAGGATAAGTTTTCCTATAAACTTTGAAGGCTTATATTTTGTTTTTTTCCTAAATTCTATGCCCAGTGGTTTATTTTACTTTTTGGTCAAGGAATCAAACGGAGGAAGTATACAATTCGAATGTTTGCATATGTTTTTTTTACTTTTAAATATAAAACGTGCTCCGATTCTCATGATTTTTGGTCCTAGTGAAAATAAATTCTACATTCAATATGTCCTTCCACTCAAAAACTTCTCTAAATCGGACATTTTTTGAATTCACTGAATAAATATGAACAATGTATTAGGTATCTTCTTTGGTGAACGTTGAATGATTTTGATTACTAATGTTGCACTCAAAAATGTCAAATAAATTTTTTTACAAAGAATTGGACCAACTTTATTAGTTGATGCACTGTAAAATGCAAAATAATATTAATTCTATTGGTTCTAGTACTTTTGAAGTTCGTGCCAAAAGTTTTCAGTCTAACTACAACTTCATAACTTACGTAGCTACTTGGGGTAGCGGTAAGAAAGTAAACATGTTTAATGCACGGGTGACGTGCAAAGTTACATTTTTTCATCAATTATATCTTATTCTAGCCTCAATCTATATAGACTATATAATTTACTTGCACTATATACACTTATATTCAGATTAATGTCACAGTCACGCATAATGAATTGCTAAAGTTAATTGTAGGTTTTTTTCGTCCATTATGAGGAATATAATAAATGGTGGTTGAATGCATTAATTTGAGTAAAATCGCCATCAAACCAATAAATATTTCGGACGAATTCATTAATAATTCTTATAAAATCAGTAATTTCATAGGAGTGATACCTGGAAAGAATCTAAAAAATGTATATTTTTTTTTCATATACATGTGAACGATAGAAAATAAAAAAGGTCATAATAATTAAGCCCAATTAATTTAGCATGACATAAGACCTTTCAACTCTTTTAAAAGTTTTTTGAAATCAGTTAAAATATCAGAAATGTATTTATATGATCCAATTATCACAGGAGCTTTCAGTGTAAATAAATACAGCTTAGTAGAATTTCTACTCTTTTGTAACAAAGGTTTAACCGAAAAATTGATATAAATTTCCAATTAAAAGTACCAACTGAACTTAATCGAACGAAATTCTTTCATATTCAAGATATTGGATGACACCAACACACTTTTGAGAAGTATTTTTCATAATTTTGTGACACACTGTGATGAGGAATTGTATTATAAGAACACTAGTTAAGTTTTTAAACGGATTCAGAAAACAATTTCGAATGTTTTGTCAAGCTCTCGGAAATTATAATTTTCATCGTCAGGTCAGCAGTGGGATGATAACGTGCAAAATAAATGAAATTTAAATGTGCTGCTCATTGAAATAGGTTAAGTCAATGGTGAATTTCACACAAGTAGTATAATATTGAGAGAATCTTTAAATTAAATTGATGCTAGAAGTTTAATAATCCTTAATAACCTTGTATTGGATACCAAATTTTGGAAATCAATCCCACAGAAAGGAAAACATTCGCATATATTGAGACATCAGATGATCTTATTTCTATTATTTTTTAACGGTCTTTTTAGGCATACCAGTATTTTTCTAATCCTCTGTTATTATTCTAATAAAACCTATTTGGGATTTGCTAGTTTTTTCAATATAAGATAGAGCTTATTTAAAGTGCATTTAGTAAATACCAGGAAAATACATTTTTGAATACTTAATTGGGGTCATATTTGGCAAAAGCGATACAAAACAACCTGATCGATGACCAATATAGTAAATAATAATATCTAAAAAAGTTTTCCAATCAACAGTTCATTTAAAAAGTTTCAATAAACCACTTGGTACTCTTGTTTCATAATTGAAAGGAACTTGTTATTAGCAAGTATTTCCTCAACGTTTATTACCCACTCGAAACATCTTATCTTTGATAATTAATTTTTAAATTACTGTAATAAATCGCTGATGCTATGAATTTTCTCATTTACATATATGAGATACAGGCATCTGTTTCAATGGAAATAAGAATACGACATAGTCTTGTCGGTATACGAAATTAATAATAATAAAAACAGAATTCAGGTATGTGTGGGGGCTCAGATAACTGAAAATTGAACGAGAAAATGGATATCTGTGAAATTTTAAGCAACAAAAATGTATGGAACACTGTCGAATCAACTGCTGATACAAATTTGAAACATAATCATTGCGATAAAGAAAACACTGAATAAAACTCATGTAAATGTACATTGAAACGATTTAATTAGTTACATGGTTATGCAGTTTGGTAGAAATTACACTTCTTGATTACGAAGATTTCGTGTCAAAATAAGTTTGAGAATACTGTCCCGTGAAATGAAAACAAACCATAAGTTTATGAGCAAATTTGAAGGAACACGGTTTGCAATTAACCTATTGAGATTAGGAACAGCATGTATAATTGATGTGCAAGTATCAGAAGTTCTTCAAAAAAATATAAATCTATAAGGTGAACATTGTTAAAATTTAGGTCAGTTATAGGTTTACCCCTGCAGAGGACAACTTTATTGGTGAAACGTTTGTCGTGTTTGACAAATAAACTTTAGGTGTTATTATGGTTAATTTTGTGTTTGTTTTCGATTCTATCTATCCCGAGATCAATCCCAAACAGTATTTAAACATTAACGTGTATACTGCATCCTTTAAATACAACTGGCAATCGCCTGTTGCCCAATGTTCTCCCACTCTTCAAGAAGAAACACTCGAAGATTTACAAAACTTTCTGGTTGGCATTTAGGGACATGCCTCTTTAACATATCCCATACATGCTCGACTCGGATTAAATAAGAACTTGGTGAAGATCCATTTAATCGCTCAATGTCCATTTCATCCAGATATATCTATTGAAAACGCTAGCAATATGGATTATTATGTGCATTCAAGAAAAACTCTCACCAACAAATGGAGCGATATTAGCAATGAAAGTATGATTTTCCATTGAAGCAAGGTCTGTATTTTCTGTTATTGTCGTAAAATGCATAATATTTTAACGAACTTAGGTCGACGCCGTTATGGGGGCATGTACGATTCGTCAGAGGGTGAAGCACTTTGTACAGACGGTGGTGGGACCCGGTTGGTCTGCTATTGGTCAGCGATGCATGCCAGGGACAAGATTATATCCCGAAACGTCTAGTGAGTTCGCGCTAGTGGTGGGATGCTTGCGTGGCGTTGGAAATATTCGACAAGGAGGGGCTTGCCAATGAATTGAAGAGAATTTTAGGCGGATTCAGTCAGTCCGTGGCAGTTAGCCCGGTGAAGTCTAGTGAGTCAGTATAGTCATTCGGGGGGGTGAAGTCCAGTGGATCCTTAGTAAGGTGCCATAAATAAATAACGGTCGGTTGTAAATAGTGTTAATAGTAAATATAAATTGTACATAGTAGTCACTAGTTAGTGTAAGATATATAAATAGTATAGTGTATATATATATATATAAAAAAAGACTGTTATATAAATATAAATAAACTTTGTAAACAAATAATTCCCAGTCATTTGTATATGCACATTACAATATTCTTTTCAATAATGTGTGCTTGCTTTAAAAATGAAGAAATCAGAAATGGGTACATTAAGAAAAGGTAAGGTTTAAAAGTTCAAGGATACATCATTGTGCAATAGAATATCCAGAGCGAAATGCAACTTTTAGTACCATCCTGCATAACACACATGTTCATGTGATATTTTCTTGAGCTTAGTATTAAATAAAATTCGAAATAATATCGCCATTCATCTTGAACAAAAATGATCAAAAACTATACAAAATTGAGAATGTTATACAATACTGAGTTTGGGAAAATTTTCTTTATCCGATTTGTTTTTTTTTGTCCAAGAGTGTATAAAAATCTTTTGAAGTTCTACTCCTGTCTACTACTGTCTTTAGTTAAAAAAATCATCTAATCAATTTTCATCACCCAAAAATTCCAGTTTTCTTATTAACCTTTGTAGCAAACAGGTGAACCAATTTTTTGTTTAAAAGGTGACTTGATCGACAGTGTTCTTAGTAAATTTTTCTTTGATAAAGTCTACGGGTACCGACCTATATATATGTCCATCTTAGTTCTCAAACGCACGAAAAAATGTTTTTTTTATTTGAATGGTTGCTTGATTGAAATTGTTGTTAATCAGTTTTTTCAACGGGAGTTTTTTAATCTAATATTGAATGAATAAAAGTAGCAATATAAAATATCAAAATTTCTTTGACTTTTCACATACCGACTGGACTAAACAATGCAACATCATACTTTGAATGCGACTAATTTTCACTGAACAAATAACATGTTTGTTCCTACATCATTACCGCGAGTCTATAGCACACTCTATAATCATTTTCCATAGCGCTGAATGTTACTATGTATATCATCATATGGAATAGATGGATTATACCTACAATTTGCTTTTCAACTATTCCATTCAGATATTCCATCAAGTACCTCCCTACCTATACACAAATTTATTATTTTTGTTTTATAAACACCATTTTTATTTAGTACACTACACGATGTTACAAGCACAAGGTAAATAACAATTAAATTTATCAGCACTTCAGGGTTCATTACAAATGGTTTCGATTGGTGATAATAAATAACACACATAGCAAAAATTATTACTTTTACATTGTGTAAAACAGAGTCGCTAACCGTGTTTGTCTGTCCTCAATTCTGTGTCACTGGTGTCTTCTTTTTAACGATATTCACATTCATTTCGATTTTTTGCCTAGCCAAATAAACTTGCAGTGTACCCACTATGTCTTGGAAACTACATATTATAGAGACTTGGGGTAAATAGTGGTCAAACGAAAATAATGGGAATTTAGTTTCAGGTTTCAGAGATGGCCGCCAAGTGATGTAATGGCGTAATCACTTTCTTAAATTAAAAAATGTTTTTTTCTAGATTTTTACCCTATTAAAGTAACAAAATATGTATATTTCTTGACGCTGAGATAAATTCGAGTCCTTTTTGTAAATATCGTTTTTCTCTTAATCTCTAAAATAAAATTGGTGGGGAAAGTTCAAATTTTTTTGAAAATAAACTTTTATAACTTCGAAACTGTTGAACGGATTTCAACAAAGCCATTTCTGGCAAACAAATCTAACCTACCTACTGGTCATGATTGTAATTTGGTAGAGGACATTTTTCGATAATAGGACAGAAACTGCAAAATTCCTCAGAAAAATAATGATCTGTTAATATTAGTTTTTGATATAATAAAATAGAAAAATAATGTTTAAAAAGCTAGTAAAAACGGCAACTTGATATCTTGCACCTAACCTAAAATATCGAAGAACAAAAATTTTATGAGAAAATTGTATGATTTTTATAAGGTTTTTAATATTTTCTCTGAAATTTATCCAAAAAATACAACAATATTAGATAAAAGCTAATCAATTTCGAAATATAAAATAAGAAGAAGGATAGGGTATCTTTTATCTGAAAATTTTATTTCAAAAGTAGGAACTTTAAAAAATCTAAACACTTTGAATTGTCATCAACTTTAGGTGGTAATTCTAGATAAACATGGTTTAAGTTATGCTTAAAAAAATAATATCGGGAAATACAAATTTTAACTCACATTTACACTATATGTAGGTACTACCCCCAGAAACTACTGTTTTAAAAATCTTAAATGGTAAAAGAAGAACTTGGTACAGGTATCTATATGTTTTTTCAAAAATAAAAAACCACATCATAGAAAATCAAACGCCAAAAGTAGAGAAATTGTGCTTTTTATTAAATCACATTTCGCGAAATCCCATTTGGGAAGTCTATAAATGAACACACTTTATAGTTAAATGTGCGGCTAAGCATAAGTTATACCAGGTTTATCAAAATTTACCACCTAAAATTGATCAAGATTATTATTGTTTGTCGTTCCTAGTTTTGAGAGAAGTGATTTTCATTTTAGACCGACTTCCAAACGGAGGAGTTACACAATTTGACTGTTGGTATTCTATTTATATTTCAAAATTCAATATTCTGCATCTAATACTTTTTGGATAAATTTCAAAATAGGGCATTTCTATCAAACAAATTGGTAAAAGCCTTTACCTATGACTTATGACTTCCCTCGACAAACCACCCCGCTTCGAGATGGAAACAACCTCGTCGCTTCTACCGTTCTTATATTGACACTTAATATTTTGGACACACTGTATATATGATTAACGAAAACCCTTACATTGCGTCGCCGGTAGTCCTTCAATATGCATACCAAAATTCGTTGTCCTAAGTCAAGCCGTTATTGAGCTACACCGCCAACAGACTGCATACAGACAGACAGACAGACCGGCGGATTTGAGATACCATGATTTTCGTGATCTAGGAACCCCAAAACGTAAATATCAGCAAGAATCTCGAGGTCGATTTTTTACGTGAATACAATACTTCCCTTATTGAGGGAAGTAAAAATTGGAGAAAACATTGAAAACTTAGCAAAATCCACTGAATTGTCTCTTTACATTTTTGTTCTGAAATATTATAGGTTAGGTGCAAGATATCAATGTGTGGTTTTCACTAGCATCATTTTTCTATTTTATTATAGTAAAAAAACAATTCCAACAGATTTAGTGAAACACGCCCTCAAGTGGCAACATACCAAACTAAAATCATAACCAGTAAGGTAGATCTGATTTACTAAAAAAAAAGATCTTCTCAACTATACCTAGTTTGCTAAAATCCGTTCAACCGATTTGAAGTTACAGATCTTTATTCACGAAATCCATGTGAAAGACTCGAATTTATTTCAACGTGAAGAAACATCAAAACCCAAAAGTAATTTTCACCATTTTCTTTTGGCAACTTTAGTCTGTAAGTCTGTACAATGAGCAGTTTCTGAGATATCGCACTTTTCACGTTTATCTGGCCACCCCATATCCTTATCTATCGGAATTTTTTGGCATTTGTAGGTATACTATTTTCTGTTTGTTGCGTTTTCTCTCGTCTGTTGAAATTTCATACCTTGATATAAACCAAACTTTACAAAATAGGAACATACACATAGTGATTTTCAAACTAGTACAGTTTATTTTTGATAAATATTAGATACAAGAAAAACCATACTTATAGATATTATAAAATAGATCATAGGCAAAATGCGTTTTTCTAATAGAAAGAAAGAGAAAATGAAGACATATATTTCTGCCTTCATGATTTTGCCTGCCAATGGATAACGCTATGAGAAAAATAGAGCAAAAGCTTTTGCAGCTTTTGGGTAACAATATCGGCAAAAGTACGGAGGGAAATTTTGTACCCAATAACTAATTAAAACCAACAAAAAAGGAATATAAATATAAATTACATAGATGCATGAAAAGAAAATTTTTGCTATTTTGCTATCTTCACCTTAGTATCCTATTTATCTACATCTCAAATTTCACTCCTCAATACCAAGTAAACGTACTTCATATAATTTGATGGTTACTCGGACTCGATCATGTCGTAAAGATCCTGTTAAGGATCAATCCCGCGGCATCATGACCGTCAAAAATGCATTGACTTGAATTGGCGAGGACTTGGAACAAAAAGATTAGAACAAAAAATTTTGCTCGAAGCCAAGCTCAACTAGAAATAACGATTTATATACACTCAATTTTCAGAATGTCATTCTGGAAAGATTTATGTTTCTACGTGCAAGTATTTACATTGTTACCGATGATTCATTGTACGTTTACAAGTGTAATTTATTTGAAGAGAAGCATTTGAATCATATAAGACTGCTGGTGGCAAGGAATGAGCCTTATTCCTGAGAATAGTGTGGCAAATTTGCCGTGAGAGGCAGCACTTGTGATAGGGACAAATAACCTTCTCCATTTAAGACAATGTTATGTTGGTGATATGGATGAATTACTTAAAGGAAGTAAAAAATATTCAAATAATCACAATGCAATGTAGTTTTTGACCAACGAAAACGGAGGAGGTATACAATTCGATTGTCTGCTTTTGTTGGTTTGTCCTCGCGTTTTATATAATAGGTAAACTTACTCCAATTTTGATGATTTTGAGAAATGGTCCCATATTCATTTAAACTCCAATCCGAAATCTACTTCCCTCAAAAAACCGAAAGGCAATTTGTCTCGAAAATTGGAAATCTGAGAAGGCAGAATTAAAGAGCAGATTATTTGTAGCAACATTTAAATCGAACATTTTTCTCCATAGAGTTACGGTTTTCGAGTTAGAGCAGTGGTAAAATCTGAAATATGCGTATTTCCACCGCGAAGTTTTGAGATCTCTGAATAATAGCAAGTACAGGAAAAGAATATATGCGGGTAATGGGATAAGTACTATCTTCTTTAGTATTAGTGAACGTTCAACGATTTTCATGAGTAATGTAACACTTAAAAGTGTGAAATAAACATATTTTTTTTAATTGTACCAATTTTATTTGTTGGTGCACTGAAAATACAACATAATATTAATTCTATTTGTGCTGGTACTTGTGAATTTGGTGCCAAGGGTCTTCTATTTAACTACAATTACTAATTACCTACCTCAAAATTACCAGTATCAATAGAATTAATATTTTGTATTTTTCAGTGCACCAACAAATAAATTCGATCCAATTCTTTGTAAAAAATATTTATATGAAATGTACTTCAAATAATCGAAATCCAGAGAAAAACGTGTTTTTCATACCATTTGTAATGCATCAAAATACATATGTATGGACCATTTAAGATTTCGACAAGCAAGCCACCGTTTTAATGTTGCTATATTATTAATCCTTCACATTTGCAAATTTTAATTTTACTCCTGGAACATCGTCTTCTGTTAAAAACATTTTATTTTTTGTTATCTATTTTTACACTAGCTGTTATCTCGGCTTCGTCCACGCTACCAGCAAGTGAAAATCCCTTCGGAAGAATCGGTTTAGTCGTTATAGAGATTCACCCGAACAGACAGACAAACATATAAAAATAATTTCTTTTTTTGTTTTTAGTGGCACATATACTTCTATATGCAATTAGTTAAAAACTGTTATTTTGAAATTATAAACATACAATGCAATTTTATTTATTTGTGCAGAATTTTTTTCTAGAATAAAAACAGCAGTTATTCCTTATAATATTAGCTACCTGTAGAAATCGGTTCAGCTGTAACGGAGATTAGCCAGAAAAAAGAAACAGATTTTTTTTTATTAGATACACATATACTTCCATATGCAATTAGTTAAAACATGTTATTTTCAAATTACAAACCGACACTTTATCCATTTATATCCATTTATTTACTAGCTTTTGCCCGCGACTTGCGCGTGTAAAAATCCATTCAATTCCATGATTGACAGATGCGATAAAAATAAGGCCTCTATTTCAAATTAGACCTCAAAAAATACATGATACGTGAAAATTGCATTCAATTCAATTTAGTTTTTTTGCGTGATGCGTGTTCAAATAAACAGACAGACAGACTAAAATTCAAAAAAACTGTTGTTTTGGCTTCTGTTGCTCCAATAATGACCCCTCATATTAGTTTTTCTTAAATATCTTAAATGTACAAACATGGGCCTGTTACAATTTTATTATACCTAGTGTCCAATTAGCGCCACAAAGTAGAAGAACTTCTCTATTTTCAAATATTTTTCAATGATGTAAATATAAAAGTTATAGGGGAACACAAGCCGCACATTTTAAAATTAGTTGGGACTATAAAGGATGTTCCAAAAAAAACAGAACAGCACAAAGTTGTATTTTTTTCAATGAATTACCCTATATATTTTTACATTTTTGAATTCTACACAAAATAACGAGTACAATGGTGTATCACTTGTCAACTTTCAATTGTTTAATAAGGAGCTACAAGAAATTAAAAATCGACATTTTAGCCCCTTTGACAGCTATTTGTGCCAAAACGGTAAAAGATAGAGAACAATAAATTTCATATTCCTATTTTAGTTTTCTAAGACCTATCTGACAGTGGTTTCATAATTGGTACCATATATTTAGTACCACCTCTGGTACCATTTTAAGAAAGCTAATTAAAAACTCTGAAAAAACTAACATAGGAATGTGAAACTTATTTTTCCATATCTTTTACCATTTCGGCACAAATACCTGTCAAAGGGGTTAAAATGTCAATTTTTGATTGTTTATAGCTCCTAAACAAACAATTGAACGTTGACAAATGATACACCATTGTACTCCTTATTCTATGTATAATACAAAAATGTAAAAATATATAGGGTGATTCATTTTTAAAAACACAACTTTGTGCTGTTCTGATTTTTTGGAGCACCCTGTATTGTTCCAATTAATTTTAAAATGTGCGGCGTTTATATTTACATTATTTTTAAATAATTGGAAATGTATATGTATAGAATGTATAGACGTATAGATGTATGCATGTACTTATCTATAAATATGAGAAAAAAGCAGGAAAAAGGTTATGCGATTACTTCAATAACTGAACTGTAAAATTTTCTAATTATTCATATTGAGGCTAAAAGGTTCTTTCTACGTAAAAAAAGAATATGACAGTTGATAATGGCACCGAGATTGGCACTTTGGAGAACATGAAAGATCGTATGACTTGATCGGACGATTTTTATATTTAGTATAATTCAAAGTGAGTGGACAAACCAGATTTTTTATATATCAACTTGTGAATATTAATTCTATAATTATAACCTATACCAAAGATTTTACAATGAGCTGCTAATTCTGGCAAAACCTTTCACGCCTTAAGCTAATTACAATATAGAAAACCAGATAGTAGGAAGTGAATAATTGTCTTATTTTGCCAGTCATTCTTGATAATTGTGCAAAATTTAATGTTGTTTGGATTATCGCAAAACAAAGAGGATCAAAATTGAGTTACTGAAATACTGACTCACTTAAAAGTGCAGCGTGTTAAAATGCTGACCCTTGCAAAAAAAACAGTATAATTCTCAACCATACCAACTATCATCAGTCCACATACCTAGACTATTAATCTGAATCAATTAATTCAGCTAGAAATTATTAAATGTATTTATAACATCACAAAAAAATCGTTGGACCATACAACAACAGGTTATTGTATACCTACTATTGTTGTTTATACTTTTGCTGAAATAGTTTTAATATAATAATGATTATAAATCAATAACAAAGGATTATTGCGAAAGTGTGTTTGATCGTAAAAGTCATTTTGTTACAATTCACTATCAAGGTGAAATATCATAACACTTTTACATTACATATTTGTACAATAACTGACCCATATTTTGTACGTTGCTGTACGACAGCGAGATTGTACGCGTGGGTGCATTAGTTTTTAGTGGCATTTATACTTCCTTGAATTGATTGGAGTTTTATTGATGGACGATCATGGAAGGTGAGAGTGATGGGACAATTTCGTCAAGGTATGTTAAAATGTCAGCTATAATGAGTACCTCTAGTAATTAAAATAGATAATTTGTGTAACATATGCAGTGTGGAACAGCCAAATGGAATAATCTCATTCTTCCAATTATTATGCAATTTTATAAGAAATCCTGAGACTCGATAATTTTAAATTGTGAAATGACATTCAGCAGCAAAAATTTTAGTCCCTATTAATTGAAAGTTATAACTTTAATTGTTGAAATAGGAAGTAGAAGCTTGTGATATATTATTTCGAGATCTTTCCATTCTCTGCAATTATGTGAATGATAAAACTTGCTTCAACTATCTAAAAATTAAATAAGTGATATAGTTCCTTTATAATTACAAAGTAAGGCAAAATCATTTCCGCGTTGCGTTTGAAAAGTTCTAGGAATATATTTATAGGATAGGAAGGCGAGTATCTATAGAATGGCCAGCTCGTACACCTGATCTTACGCTATTAGACTTCTTATATGGATAGGTATGAGAAAAGTAAGGTAGAAATACAAAACTAAACTAATGCATTTATTTTGTAAAGATAAAAAACCGCTTGCGATTAGGCAACAATTTTTTATCAGTAAAGAACTTTCAGATGATATATCACAAACATAATAATAGTGTGCACACACAGCATATTTTTTTCGTTGAAGGATATAAAAAAATCCCGTGTTTCCATTAAATTGGCTTTCATAGCGTTTTAATAATGAATTCCATCAAATATGAAAATTGTCCTATCAGAAAATCTGAGACGGCAGGATTATCGATAGGACAATATCCGGAAACATTTAAATTATTATTTTTCAAAAGAGTTACGGTTTTCGAGTTACAGCGATGTTAAAATCTCAAATATGTGTATTCTCGCTATTGAAAATCGATGACAACCAAATTAAAGACCAGATTATTTGTAGCAACATTTATATTGAACATTTTTTCCATAGAGTTATTTAATATTTTTGAACGAAATTTGCAAGAAAATTTGTTATAATTTATATATTATTGTGAATGAATTGAAATTTTTATTAATAATGATATTTATATAATTGGTAGTTCTTAAGAATGTTATTTGAATTTTTTTTACATCCAAGATTCTACAACCGGAAGTCGATCCTTGTTCATCATACGAGTAATTTTTGTACCAAATTTATATATATTTTGATGAAAATTGCTTACATATCTATTTTGATTGTTGTGTATTTATGATACTCGAAGCATCATATTTTGTTGCCCACAATTTATCACAAAATAAAAAAACTACCCTATGTAAATTAACAATTCCAATCCAGTTCCATAGCAACATTTCATTAAAATCGCTCCAGTGGCTTAGAAAATGTAACAAACCGAGTTATTTTCATATCCATGATATTAGTAGGTATACTAATAGCCTAACGGAAATATGTGATTCGAATACATAATTTCCTCTAAAAAAATCTCTTATAAAGAGTAGAATAACCGCTATATCAAGCCACGGCAAATGTACAACATTTAGGCACCTGAACTAGGTTTCAAAACATTTTGATTTGATCCGTGTACAATAGCTTGTCTTACCGGAGAAAAACTAGAAATCTTTTGTGTTAAAAATATATAACTGCGTATAGTTTTTAGGTTGTCAATGATTTTTGCAGTTTTTCTTGAAGTTAAACTCTAATAATTTTAATCAAAATTAAAATCTTGGATTTGACACGGAGGGACCCATTACATACGTCTTTGAAGATGAATATTTTTTTAAATATGCCTAAATGATACAATTGGTTAACTAAATGATTAGAAATTACATGAACTATTTGCTACTATCACATTTTTTATTTATTCAAATGAAGAAAATATTTTGGCATTCACATCGAAACTATGATTTTACCCAATCTTACTCTAGGGCAAAAATTAATCTTTCGGACATATTTAATTCATTTCTAGCTGTATCAACATATATATTAGTGTACGATTTTATACCTTCCTCCCTGTTATTTGCAGGAGTTCTATAAACAAAACTTCTTACAAGGCTCCAGATAAAAAAAACGAGTTAAGATCAGGAGATCGAGCAGGCCATGGAAAATGATAATTTATATCAAATATATCAACTTCTGTACGTAGTTATATTGAATAAACGACGAGTTATTGAATTGTACAAAAGAAATGTTTATTCAATTTCAGAAAATGCAAGTTCGAGATACATATCTTCACATTTCTTGATATTTTTTTAAATAAACTTTTTATGGCGTTTTAATCGTTGGTATATATCGTACCTACATTTTGTTGATATTTTATCACCAAAACGGTAAAAGACATCGATTAAAAAATGGAGTGTATTTTTTGTAGTAAAATGTCGATCGAATAAAAGATTAAATTGCTAAAGTCAAATTTCTCAACTTAATCAAAAATGTATAAAGCTATAGCTTGACAGATATATGAAACGGAAGTATACTTATGAAAACAAACATTATTTATTAAAAGTTAATTTAATTGCTCTAATTTTCTGATGCCATGCTGGCAACCGTTTAAGAGATATAAAGTTAATTCACTGACATTTTTATATGAAGTACTAACTCTATTTAGACTTCTTCTCTAAGGTCCCATCATTTTCGATATACCTAAGCTTTCCAAAGACCCTGTATATGTTTATGGATTTTTCCAAAAATAGTAAATTGCCTGAATAATCTATACGTTCCATAATTTCAATTGACTGCTGCAACCCCTTAACTGGATATTCAATTTTATTAAACTCGACATATGGCACATATTACAAAAGTTTCTCGACATAAAGAATTGACAAGATAGATGTCGGCTACATGGGGATAGAAAAGATTGTCAGAAAATGTTTCTTTTACTTTAACGATGCAACAACCACATACTCCTCGTTCTATGGATTTTTAATTTGGTGAATTTATTACAAGTGTGGGTTTTCTTATGATAAAGAATCTAATACAGTGACCATAGTTTATTAGCGTTCTAATAATTTTTCGTGAAATTTAATAAAGAATATTAATATTGTTGACAAGTTGCCTTAAAAGTGTTGACTTATTAAACCTTATGGAATGTTAATCTCTTAGTATTGTTAATAAAAAGTCCTATTTTTCCATTAATGTAAAGGTTTCTATTCTGATTAAAAAGCAGAGAACTATTAGTCGAATATACCTAAAAATATTATGGATGGAACTTTCTTTGATTTTATATCCATTAATAGAAAAAAGTTTGTTCTGCAGAATTATAATTGAAATGCGAAGATTTTAAGAAATTAGTAAAAGAAAATAAAACAGAAACGTCTTCAATCAACCATAATAGATGGCAAGTCCAATACGCAAATAGAATAAAATTTATCAATAGAAAACGTGAAAAATAATACTATTCCAACTAAAAGAAAAATTCGACCGACCAACCCAAACGAAGGAGGTATACAATTCGACTGTTTGCTTCTTTGGTTTGTGAGAGAGTTGAGAAATGGTCCCATATTTAAAAAAACTCAAGTCCGAAATCTGCTTCTCTCCAAAACCACCTCCAAAGTGGTGGAGGGGGCTATTTTTCTCGAAAAACGAAAATCTGAGATGATAGATTTAAATATGGGACAATATCCGGCAACGTTTAAATTGAACATTTGTTCTAAACGAGTAACGGTTTTCGAGTTACAACAGTGGTAAACTTTAAATATCTGTATTTCCACAGCGATGTTTTTAGATCCCTGAACAATAACAAGTGTAAGCAAAGAATATACATGGGTAATAGGATAAGTGCTATCTTCATATTAGTGAACGTTCAACGATTTTCATGACTAATGTTACACTCATCAAAAGTGTGAAATACACATATAAAAAAAATGGACTGACTATTAATTCATGCAGTGAAAAATACCAAATAATATTAATTCTATTGGTGTTGGTACCTACTTGTGCAGTTGGTGCCAAATGCCTTCTATCTAACCAGCACCAATAAAATTTATATTATTTTTAATCGACGAACCCCAAACAAAGGAGGTATGCAATTCGACTGTCTGCTTCTTTTTTTACTCCGATTTTGATGATTTTAGATTCATTTGAAAGAGGAGACTTGAGAAATGGTTCCATATTCATGAAAACGCAAATCCGAAATCTCCTTCCTACGAAAACCGTCCCTTTTCTGAAAAATGGAAAATCCGAGATGGCAGAATTAAAGATAACAAAATATCCGGAAACGTTTAAATTGAAATTTGAAAGAGTTACGGTTTTTGAGTTAAATTGATGTTAAAATATCACATATTATGTGTATTTTCGCTATGTGGAGGGGGCGATTTTTCTCGAAAACTGAAAATCTTTGGGTACCACATGAAAGACATGAATATTTGTAACAACATTTATAATGAACATTTTTTCCTTAGAGTTACGTTTTTCAAGTTACTGCTATAGTGAAATAGTTAAATCAAAAATACTTATGCGTATCTCCGCTGCGATGTTCTGATATCTCTACATAGGACAAGCAAACAATATAAGTGGGTAATAGGATAAGTATTATCTGGTTGGGTATTAGTGAACGTTCAACGATTCTCGTGACGAATGCTACACTCAAAAGTGTGAAATAAATATTTTTTTACAAAAAATTGGATAGACGTTATTAGCTGGGGCACTGAAAAACACGAAATAATATTAATTCTATTGGTACTGGTACTTGTGAAATTGATGGCCATAGTCATCAATCTAACTGCAACTGCACAACTTCAAAAGTACCTAACTGCACCAATAGAATTAATATTATTTCGTATTTTTCAGGACACCAGCTAATAACGTCGGTCCAATTTTTTTAAAGAAATATTTATGTATTATTCAGTGCACCAACTAATAAAGTCGGTCCATTTTCTTGTAAAAATTGTTTTTACGTCTTTTTACATATTAAACTTTTCGACGTCTGACTTGTCCTTACGCCCAAAAGGAGGATAGTAAAGACAAGATCATTTCCGGCAACACAAAAACACGTAAATGCCAAACCGTAGCGTAATTAATTATTGTAAAAAGTGCAACAACAAGAAGAAGATATCAAAAGAGATAGGTATTCAAAATGTATTCAGAATGAACGAGAAGATGGAATAATATTACTTCTGGTGTAGTAGAATGGTTTTATCTTTCATAAAAACATCAAAATAAATCATTATCGTTCCGTATACCGTGTGTTTCCTCAAATAAACAACAAAACTTGTACCTAAGTGCTCTATTTGTGGAAGCTTTTGCTACATAATTATATCCCAAGTGAAGCCAATCCGACTTCTATATCACTTTTTGAAGTTCCAGCCTTGCATAAGTACACTTCCAAACAAAAATTTAACTATGAAACGTGAACATGTGTCAAAAATAGAATTCATGCATGTCTTCTTTCGGTATTCAAAAGACAGATATTGGTACTCTACGTCTTTCGTAATCATCTATAGAGCACATGCGGTAAATTTGATCTAAGTTTCGATTATGATATTCAAGATCCAATGTTTGGAAATTTGAAAGTCTAATGGCAAAAATCAAAATTCCCTACAAAAATTAGATAAGTCAAAATGATCCATAATGAACGTAACAGGTTATCTACTACAATGTAATGTTGCAAGCTGCTAGGATTCTTAGACACCATATTTGTAATTTGCTAGTACAAGGTTATCAATATTTTTTATATTCGAAAGAAATCCCTTAAAGGTTCAACTTCAAAGGAGTTCTTCCTCATCAACCTTATAAAAATGTATGAAGAACGTATAAGTTTCGCTCTAATTAATTAATCACTTTACAAAAAACATCTATAGAGTGACATGTAAATGTAATGTGTGTTTGAATGCGTCATAAACAAAAGCTAAACTTTGCTATCTTATCTTACTTGTAATGGAAAAGCTGGGCTCTTTTATGGCGTGCCGTCCATCATGGTTTGCTCAACAGATTTTCTTGGTGTTTTTTTTTGGTAGTGGAAAGCTGGCCGAAAAAGTTGCTTCAGAAGCAGCAGCTGCTCGGGTGAAGACTGCGGCGCGATTGCACACTGTTTCTCTTGAACTCTTGACTGATTTTCTGTGCAAGTAGAGGTACTCACCACCCCGATTTTGCGGCAGGATTTTCTCCTGTGTAATATTTATCCTTCTTTCTAGCCACACTAAACTCGGCGGACACGATTTTACCCTCTACAATAGCAATGGCGACGGCATCGTTATACACATTTAGGTCACTGAGTGTGTGTCTGATCAATTTGCGCGCGTCTGCGATTGATTTTTGTTTTCGAGGACCTGGCACTGTGTGACGTCACTCGCATCGCACAGCCGTTTGTGTGTGTGTGGCGGCCGTGGGAAAGCGGGAAAGCGCGGCCCACGACGGCGCCAGTGCCATCTGTGAGGGAAATTCTTGTTTGAGTTTGAGGAGTTGCGCCGCGCGAAGGCGGCTACAAGGACGAATGCGTAGGGGTAGGTAGGACTTTAATCTTGAGAGTAGGTTGAGTTGAGTTTTCGCGTTATGAATGTTTTACACTGTACCTACAGCGACAGCACGCGATTGTTTTGTAGGATATTATTTGGTGACGCCACTTAGTGATATCACGAACGCAAAAATACGACCGTGTTTGCAATGCCTACTTAATGGCATATGGAAAGTTCCTACGTCGTTTCGATGGCTGTTTTAATTTTTCTTCCACTATTGGAAACATTTGGTTTCCAGTTTTCAAGGGATCTTTGCGTTTCAGTGTTTCCAGAGTCAATTTTTTTGAAACTTGTTTTCCGTACATCCGGTGAACAAAACGATATAAGCTCACTCTAGTTTCTGACCGCCTGTCTGTCTATTTGTCTGTCTGTCACAGCTACCGAACCAAATACTTGAACATTTTATATTTATAGATACAGAGTTAAGAATTCTGATTATGGGAGAACATTTTGTGGATCAAATTATATAAATTAAAATTAGAATCGTTCTTTAAATGATTCAAAAGGCTGTGATAGATAGATTTCTTTGTTGCACTATGTTTTATACAAAAATCCAATTATAGTCATAACAATAATATGGTACATAAAACATGTAACATTATGAATAAGTTCATTTCTACAAAGATTACATTAAAAAAGAGCGAACTGCGAATGATGGAGAATGTGACAGGTTTCAAAATATTGACTGAGACTATGTCTTAGGATGATTTCAAATACTTTGCCAAGGAGGCCCAGTGGAGATAGGGCGGTAGTTTTTTACGGATTCACTATTTCCTTTTTCAAAAATAGGGATTACCCTGTTTTTTAAGAATCGACCCTGAAAAGATAATAAATTATTGATTAAAAAAAACTCGCTCTAATAACAAACTGATATAAAAAGTAAAAAAAATATTTTGAAATATAAAGCGTTTAATTTGTAAGAACGGGTGGGGTGCTTGACATCAAACGTAATAATATTTCATTGGACGCTATTTCTACAAGGTCATTACTAAAATAAAAAGCTGAATTATTATGTTACTTTTTAGTTAAGATTGTTATTATTTGTATATTTTTTTATTATAATATATTTTCTTATTTTTATGTCTCAAAGTTAAAGTAATTTTAGCTTTTAGCGATTCCTTAGTGTATCGATCGTTCTAAGTTATTTGATTGCCTAGAAGGGTGATGTCAATAAATATTCCTTACAAAAAAATCGACGAACTTTTTTCAATTGGTGCACGGATAAATACCAAATAATGTTAGGTTACTCTATTGGTATTGGTAATTTTGAAGTTGTGCAATAGAATTAATATTATTTTGTATTTTTCAGTGCACCAACTAATAAATTCAGTCAAAATTATTTATTTCCCACTTTTGAATATACCATTAGCCATTAAAATGATTCAACGTTTACCAATGAAGATAATAATACGTTTCTTTTACTTATTCAGAGATTTCAAAACATCGCGGAAATACACATATCTTAGGTTTTACCGCTCGAACCGTTTTTTTTTTCGAAAAAGGTTCAATTTAAAAGTTGCAACACGTAATCTCTTCTGCCTGTTTAATATTTTCAATACTTGAAAAAAATTGCCCCCAACACATAGCGGAAACACACACTTTACCACCGCTGTAACTCGAAAGCTTATGCTTTTTTTGAAAATGTCCAACTCAAAAGTTGCCTGATATGATCGTTAACTATTTAAAAGATACTAACATCCACAAGAAACATGCAGGCAAACTGTCGAATTGTATGTCAAAAAGAGTCAACACTGTGACTTAAAATACAATCTTTTGATGAGCCGTAGATCAAATTATGAATACGACTTGACCTTCAATAAAGATAAAACTATTTTATTTTGTCCTGGTGATCCTGGTCCTAGGATAAATTAATTAATTAATTGTATTCTCCTCCTATTAAAAATACATTTTGAGTTATAAAATGGCAACAAAATATCTATATTTGAAATAAAAATATGAGGACTCTCATTCTAACTAACAATATTCCATTTAAAAAAAAATGTTGTGAAATGATTTTTTTTTTCCGCTTTTAACAAAAGATACTGCCTGAGAAATCATAAAACTTTTATACTCAAAGTTTTTTTCTATCACTCGTAATAAGAGCTGTAGATAGGTTTCAAAATATAATAAATAGCCCTGTACATGAGCCCTTATAGTTTATTTTTTTCATATCCTTAAATTGATAAAGTAATATTTCACCCTTCCTGCCTGCTTATCAATTCATAGGTGCTTTTATAGGTGTGATGACGTATATTTAAGACACATTTTGTTGTTCTTGTCTTTTATTTGTTAGTCTTTTGAACCAAGTTCTATGCGACTTTCTCTCGCTGGTTGTCTCTTTCTTTCTGCTTCTCTTTCTGTTATATATGATGGTGGGGGTGCGCGTGCGAGTATATATATTCGACTAGACAAGCATCGTGCACAGCCGGTTGTATAATCTTAATACTAGATCTCAACATTAATATCAAAAGACTATAATAAATTTTCAATAATATATCTTTTGAACATGATAATTTTATCAGCACACTGATCCTTTCACAAATATTAGTATTATCTAAATTCTAAGACGATAACTAAATAGGTAATGTGTAAACATTGTACATTGGGTGAAATTATCAAGAACAATAAATCAAAAACATACAATTATGAATCAGGTTTTTGTAAACGCACCCGCTCGATCGATTGCTCGAAAGTTTACCTTAGGGCAGAAATTTTCAACGTATTGTAACGGACATATGAAAATGACTGGGACTAATTTATGTCTCAAGTTTATTTATTTACACACTATATCACATTCTATTTATATGCCTACACTACAATATTACACTAACTATCGACTACTATGTACAATTTATATTTACTATTTAAACTATTTACAACCGAGCATTATTTATTTATGGTCCCCTACTGAGGACCCACCGAACTACACCATACTCCCGTACGGGGCTGACTGCCCCGGACTGACTGACTCGACTGCACCGGCTGACTGTCCCGGAGTGACTAACTCCGCAGCACTCCTCTCCAATATATAAACAAGCCCCTCCTTCTCGAATCTTCAACAGACATCTTAAAACTCCACGCGTACATTCCACCACTAGCGCGAATTTACTAGATGCTTCGGAATATCATCTTAACCAATAGCAGCATGCCCCACACTCACACCACCCCGGCCCCACTAACGTGCGTACTCGCCAAGGTGCTCCGCCCTCTGACGAATCGTAGGTACACGCCTCGATAACAGCGTCGACCTAAGTTCGTTCTTGTATCAATGAACACTGGAGCGCATTCAACCACCAAACTAATTTAAACTATGTGCTACACCTTAATGATAATAATCACACATTTAATGATCATTTCAAAATCTTATATACCGAAAAAAAAGCACTAGAATTGAATTTATTTGAGACATTAAAAAATAAAAACGTAAACATTCAGGTAATGTCCTCAATGACCAACCAGATCGATGGCATTTTATATATATTTAATTAGTTTTATAACATTAGTCACAACGAATTATTTTTACCATCCTTTTTATCTAAGTAGGCACTTATTCTCTAAATCAAATTAAATTCGGAATTGGAAAAAAGGATTAAGGAACTTTGTTCCTGGCGGGGTCCTTCGAAAGCACAACTTTATTTATGTTATGAGGTTCCGAAGATTCAAATTCACCCAACAATGACTCACCATCTGATTCTGTGGAAATACCATCAAACCTCTTTCGACGTTATATACAACTGTCCTTCTGCCCGAGCCATGGCAAAGCCTAGCCAAATGGATTCTAACCCTCGAAATTGGATGCATTTTCACTGAATACGTCCTCATATTTGTATACCGATCACAAAAAGGCATTTTACTTTTTAGAATTTTGGTTATTATGAAGCACTAAATTGTCATAAATGAATTTTTAATATACTCTATCATATTTCTTCTGCAATTTAGGTACAAATAGGTACAGATAAATAACATTTTTTCTTATCACTTATTATTCATTGGCAATAATACCTTTTATTGATTATGGTACCGTATTCCGTATTCAAGTAATAATGACTTATCATTTATATGAACCATGTCAATAATCTAGATAATGGAATATAACATTCATTGGCCTGCAATCGTAAATGTATTAATTTTCATTTAACTATAAAAAACGGCCATCTACAAAAATTACTCTTATTATTTTCAGGCATAAGTCATAAAAATATTATCGAGAAATTATAGTTCATATTTTTACGATCGATATGTTATTGGAAGAGAAGATTTATATTTCGTATTATATACAGTGCGGTTTATAGGTTTGGAATAAATTAATGTTTAGCGTTATTATTTAATTGTTTGAATAAACCTCGATTTCTATTCTCAATTTGACAATTTAATATATGAAAATATTACCTCCTTCTTGCATCCCTCTGAATTATGAGCACGCCCTGAAATCTAAATATGAAGGGGGCACCTTGTTCAAATGTTTTTTTTATTCTATGTTCAGCAATACTACTACTTTTTCGAATTTGGTGCAATCATAACTGAGAAAATTTATTTTGAAAATGTAAAATTTTGATACTTAAGGTAGAATGAAGGAAATAATGTCACATAATGTTTAGAAAGTATTTTTCAATTTATTCTGCAGTTAAATGGAATGTTCAAAATGACCACCATTTGCTTCTTGACAATAAGTAAGGCGATCTTGGAACTCTCGTACAAAATTTTGTCAATCTAGTAGAGCTACTGTTATTTGGATATTTGTAAGTTGCTGACAGACGTCGGTGTATTGAAATATATTCGAGTTTGTACCTATTTGATTTAACTATGTCTCATTTTCATACATTCAATTTTCAAATCGGAATAGAAAATGACCTGTTTTGGGTTTTTTCAAAAAATACATAATAACGCTAAAAATGTATTTATTCCATTTCTATGGACCGTACTGTATAGTCGAAGTTCTCATGACATATTTCATACACCTATCTGATCGAACAAGTGAGAATTAAGAAGCTAGAACCCTATAAAAAAATTTCAAGTGCGAGTCGGGCTTGCGTGAATAGGGTTCTGTACTCTGCATTCTTGGAAAGGTTTGCCTATAAACTTTGAGCAGAGGCCTCTATTCTACATTTTTTCAAGATTTTACGCTCATTAGTTTTGGAAATAAGGGGGCGGTCCATTTTAAGATAACGAAAATTTATTTGAATTACTGATAACGAATCGTTTAATTTGATATCAGATAATGCACTTGAAAAATTTGTCTCTATTAATTTTCTAAATGGGTTCACAAAATTAACTCCTTCATGATTTAAGGATGAATTTATTTTTTTATTTAGGTACAGACGGACATCCTGATATACAGACAGACTGACCAGAGTGATCTTATAAAGGTTACGGTTTTCATCGGATGTTCGAAACCCTAAAAAATAATAAATAGCCTACAAAGTTTTCGTTGATTAATATTTCTGCATTTCATGTTAAACGAACAAGTTGAAAAGAAGATAAATATTTCTTACCAAAAATTGGACCGACTTTATTAGTTGTTGCACTGAAAAATACAAAATAATAGTAATTCCATTGGTACTACTGTACTGGTACTTTTGAAGATGTGCAATTTTAGTTAGATAGAAGACTTTTGGCACCAACTTCAGAAGTACCAGCACCAATAGAATTAATAATATTTTGTATTTTTAATGTATATTCTTAGATTATAGTTGTTATTACTCAGAGAACGGCGGCGGAAATACAAATATTTCAGAATTTACCGCTAACTGTAGCTTCTTTTGAAAAATATCCAATTTAAGTCTTGCTACATATAATCTCTTCTTTGACTTGGCCGTCTCATATTTTCAATTCTTGAAAAAAATTGTCCCTTCCACATAGCTGAAATACACATATTTATTTAAGTCTTTACCATTGCCGTAAATCGAAAACCGTAACTTTTATCAAAAAATGTTCAATTCAAACGTTTCCAGATATGGTTTCATCTTTAATTCTACCGTTTCAGATTTTCGAAAAGAAAAACTGCTCCCTCCACCCCATAGGGGAGAAGTTTTTGCGTGAAGGAACTGTCGAATGTTGATTTTTTTCAATAAAATGTATCATGAAAATCGGGGCACGTTCACTATTTATACGGCGCATACCTCTATAAAAAATAAAAAACATACAAACAAACAGTCGAATTGTATACCTCCTTCGGTTGGGTCGTCGGTCAAAAAGTCTTGCGCTAGTATCACGTGAATCTAGCAGAATATTAGATATCAATAAATAATATCTAACTACTTGGTTCCACACATAAGCCTATCACTGTGTATTAAAATAGTTAAGGTCGATTCTGTACATGGAATACTTATCTTCTAAAAATAATAATTTTCATAATTTTACATGTCCTTGACTCTAACTGCACGCAAAATAACACGCAACAGATTTCCACGAAATTTTCTTTGCAAATTATTTTTACCCTAGGCAACATTCTAGGAATATTGTTATCCTGATATCTTTTTTATTTTTTCAAGAAACATATATATTTATACAGTATGTCCAAGTTATGGTTGGGATAGCAGTAGAACCTCAAAAAGCATCATATATACGAAGTTGGTTAAAAACTGGAAAAGCAATTTGATGGTCTAATATGTGTATCGTTTTTACAAAAAGTTATCAGCTCTATTATTAGTTTTTGAGATTTTAGAGAGAGATTTTTTTTCTATGAAATGCTATGAAAAAAATAGGGTAATTCGGCTTTTGCTATAAAAACCCGAAAAAATCAAATGTTTTCAAAAATAGATGTTTGTAAGCATAGCTTTTAATAAAATTGAGGCGGAAGACACTATTTTTGAACATTTGTTAATAATAAATATTTTTTACAAAAATAAAAAAAATACAAAAATACAAAATAATGTTAATTCTATTGGTGCTGGTACTTTTGAAGTTGTGCAATTGCAGTTAGATTGAGAACTTTTGGCACCAACTTCACAAGTACCAGCACCAATAGAATTAATATTATTTTGTATTTTTCAGTGCAACAACTTATAACGTCGTTCCAATTTTTTTTTTAATATTTCTTTCTCACTTTTGAGTGTAACGTTAGTCACGAAAATCGTTGAACGTTCACTAATACCAATGAAGATAGTACTTATCCTATTATCCAGGTATATTCTTTACTTGTTGTTATTATTGAGATATCAAAACATCGCTGCGGAAATACGCATAGGTAAGTATTTTAGATGTTACCATTTTACCACCGTTGTAACTCAAAAACCGTAACTCTAAGGAAAAAATGTTCAGTATAAATGTTGCTACAAATAATAAGGTCTATCAGGTAGTCTACACAGATTTTTAATTTTCGAACGAAATCGCCCTCTCCGCATAGCAAAAATACATATATTTGAGAATTTAACATAACTCTTTGTCAAAAACCGTAATTCTTTTGAAAAAATATATTGTCCTAACTTTAATTATACCACCTCAGATTTTCGGTTTTCGTGAAAATTAGCCCCCTTTTCGGAGGGAAGGAGATTTTGAATTTCCGTTTATATGAATATGGGACCATTTCTCAAGCCCCTCTTTCAAATAAACCAAAAATCATCAAAATCAGAGTACGATTACTATATAAAAAGCACGCACAACCAAAAAAAGCATCGAATTGTATACCTCCTCCGTTCGGGGTTCGTCGGTCAAAAAAAGGAAAAATGGCGTTTCTAGAACTTTTGACTTTTCAATCCCAAATAGTATATAATCATCCTTGCATTCTATTAAACACTAACATCCTTCAAAATTAGCAAATATATGCGTAAAAATAGTAAATATAAGTTTGCGGAAAAGTAAGGTTAAACGAATTGATGATTAACTTGATGCAGTATATTTAACTTTAAAGTGCTGTTAATATCCGTGTTGCCAACTATGCCAGTATAGCTTAGTAGCAATAGATTATTTTATGAATTTCATTTCCAAGGATATTTGATTTAGAAAAATTAACGACTGAACAACTGAGTTTACCATATTATACAAATTGTATAGATTAATGTTTTTCTAAATGACAAGTGTTGGGTGTTCTGGATCCAACTTCTCAAATATTGAATGTTTTCTTTTAAATGAAAATGAAAACGATCTATTGAATTTTTGACATAATCATGGTGTTTTAGAGAATTCCAAAAATTGTTAGAATTGTGGTAATAAACATGATATTATCTGAGAATGGCACTATATGGCGCTGTCAGAAATCTGATTCGCTCTAAAGCAAGTATCTGAAAAAATAAATTTTTAGTTAATTTTAAACATGAAACTATACCTTTAGACACTTAAAATCTCACCAATTGGTTTATGCTTTCGTTATCGAAAAAATGTTCAATATCGCAAACGTTATATTATATATATAATTAACAGTTCTTAAACGTCAAAGAAACCAGAAATCATTAATTCGTTTGACCTTACTTTTTCGCAAACTGTTTTTACACTATTTTTACGCATATTTTTGGTAATTTTGAAGGATGTTAATGTTTGATAGAATGCAAGGATGATTATATACAATTTGGGATCGAAAATTCCACCTAAATGTCGTAAGTCCTAGATTTTTCGGATCTACAAAATTGAATTCAATCTAAGTAACCAGTTATATTACTGTTGGTGCGCCTGAGATTTCCAACGTTGTAAAATTAGATTAGAATCGGCTCATTAACTATTGAATAGGATATAGTAATAACTTGCCATATTTGTGATAAATAAAAATGAACTTATATTGTGCTTAGTTTGGTATTGACGAGTTAATTAAATCTGATTTTAAACCTACAAACATGAGAATGGCCCTTAACATGTTTGTAGACGTGAATTATAAATTTATTTGAGAGCTTTGTAAAACTGATAAATTTCAAAACAATATCTGTATACATTATCTATGAATCAACATAACTTTCAAATACAGGAAGTCAGTGTACTATTATCGATCTAGCTATCTTCTCAAGAAGACCATTTCCAAACAAACTAACAAAAATTATCCGCTCTCAAAACTACTCTAGTTTCTAGATGAATCTGCAAGGTATGGTCTAGATATTAGCGAAGGAAGGTAAATGCCTAGGGATAACCTTTGACTAAAAAGTAACATAGAAATGGAGAAAACTACACACAAAGTCATGATTTTCCTAGAAAACTGTAAGCAGAGGTGTGAAAAAAACTGGAGATCAAGCCTCGAAATGACCAACTAGACAATCAGATCAATTAAATGCCACATAAAGGAGCTTATTCAAGACAGAGGCGAGCTAAATGTAGACTTAGAAGGGACCAGGCCAACCTGGAAGAGGAGACCATCTGTGGGACTCTTAATGGAGGGTGAAATTCAATGTAGAAGAGGGCCGGTTGGAAGAAAATGTTCATGACTGGAAAGACTCGCCCAGATTCACAATCGCTACTAAGAGTAGCCCAATACCAAGAGAACGATTTGCCGAAATAGTTGCCAACGTTATATTAAGAAGAAGAAGAGGAAAGGATAAGACTAGATGCTGAGCTCTAATCCAATGAATAACCACATTTTATCCATGCAGTTCGCAGTGAGATATTATAAAAAGACGGTACATCTAGCTAGCCAAATATTGGTTTCTTAGTGCTATCAAGAGTTCCGTCGATAGCCAAACAAACTAAGATATTTATTATATTGATATTTTAATTGCAACTGTTATTCATTGTCAACTAGATAAGACACGAATCCAAGGTAATTTCAACCACTCACTAGCTATATTAAGTACCAGCTTTTTCCATTAATCAACAGCCAAACGAAATTATAGAAAGCAAAACTTGTATATTTACGAAATATTAAGTATAATACGATGTTATTTGATAACAATTTGCAATCAATGACGTTTAAAAGATTTATAATTATTGTTTCTATATACCTACGTATAATAGACATGATACAACGTGTCGTCGATCAATTTTGTCGAAACAAGAGTTTATTCCATTTCAACGAAGTCTAAATTAAGCTTTTGGCAAGTGAACAAGTCAAAAATAAAAGAGTCATACCGTACACACCGACATTATTTTGTAAGTAAACATATATATTGTATAATGTATAAACTAATCTTAGTTGTACCGTTTAACATCAAGAAACAACAACAAATTGAACGTGGTATCTACAAGGAAACTGATTTGCATTTCTTCACGGTAAAACGGTTCACAATCACCGCACTTCATAGTGAACTGCATTAATTTCTACTGTAGCTATAAAATTCTGTTATCAATTAATCAGTGGATAAACAACAGTTCTCAGAACACCTTTATCCAATAATTGAGTATAACAAATTCTTAATATAAGCGAAAAATACATCTAGCTGACAACATTGTTGAATATCTTTACTGAAAATTCTGAAAATTAACAACATATTTTTTTAAGCGAAAAAGTTTTAGCAACAATTTATTTTGAAGCTGAAAAAAATATTTCTTGATTCAATATGAAAATTACGGATAGATGCAAGCAAGGGACGTCACATGAGTATTCCGTACCGTAATGTTATCAGAAACAATAGCAACTAAATGGATTAAATTCAATTAGAAAGAGTGCAGTGAAAATCACAAAAGGTGACAAAATGACATATAATCCATACACACTTTCTACCATATATAATAGAGTAGAGCTTACAATCTCTTTATATTTGCCAAATTTTCTCCATTCCTTTCTGTTATTTGCCAGTCCATTTGATTCTTTCCATTTCGTCTCTCTCTTCTCCAGCAGTCATGTGATTATGTTATCCCAGGTGTTCCTTGGTAGGCCCCTTTTGCGATTCTTCTGTATTCTAGCTCACTATACTTTCTTAACTGGTCTGTTTTCATCCATCATCTGTAGGTGTCCCCACCAACCACCTCACTTCAACGTTCTCTAGGGTTGGCTTTATTTCTAGATCTTGTCTTATATCTATATTTTGAATTCTGTATCTTTTGGTAACCCCTCCAACTCTTCTTAAGTACCGCATTTCCGCCTCCTGTATCTTACTTTTCTGCGGCTCTTTCAATACCCATGTTTCACAAACAGAAGTAAGTACTGGTCTATACATCATTTTAAGAACTTTGATTTTTGTATCTCTATTTATGTCTTTTTTATTTATGATTTTTTTGTTCAATGCGAAGTAGAGCTTATTGGCTTTTTGTATTCTGATGTTGATATTTATTTCTTGAAAAAAAACTCGTGCATAAATGAAATAAAAGAATAAAATTTTAGCTTTGTAATTTTTTTTACCAAACTAAAATATTATTATTTTATTTCATTGAAAGACGAATCCCGAACGGAGGAGGTATACAATTCGACTTTTTTTGTTGAAACGCACGTTTTATATAGTAATCTTTCTCTGATTTTGATGATTTTTGATTCATTTAAAAGTGGAGGCTTGAGAAATGGTCCCATATTCATAAAAACGCAAATCCTAAATCTTTTTCCTTCCGAAAACAGCTCCCGAAGGGGGTGGAGCGTCAAATTTTCTCGAAAATCGAAAATCTGCGGTGGTATAATTAAATATAAGACAATATCCAGAAACATTTAAATTGAACATTTTTTCGACATAGAGGCATGTTAAATTCTCAAATAAATGTATGTTTGCTATGTGGAGAGGGCGATTTCTTTCGAAAACTGAAAATCTGTGGGTACTTCATGAAAGACCTAATTATTTGTAGCAACATTTATAAGGAATATTTTTTCTTTAGAGTTACTGTTTTCGAGTTAGAGCGGTGGTAAAATGGTAATATCTAAAATATTCAAGCGTATTTCCGCAGCGATGTTTTGAGATCTCAATAATAACAACTACAAGCAAAGAATATACGTGGATAATAAGATAAGTACTCTTCATTGGTATTAGTTCAACGATTTTCGTGACTAATGTTACAATCAAAAGTGTGAAATAAATATTTTTTACAAAAAAATGGACAGACGTTATTAGCTGGAACACTGAAAAATACAAAATAATATTAATTCTATTGGTGAGAGTAGGTACTCGTGAAGTTTGTGCCAAAAGTTATCAATCTAATAACATCGGTACATTTTTTGTAAAAAATATTTATTTATCCAGTATTCATATGCGTATCTGATGAGTTCTAATGAGAACGAAATCGGCGATTATATACTTGATTCAACTGTAATGTGTTCCGAATGAAATAAAAGCATATTTCAATCATATTGCACCTATCAACAATGATGTAATCCAATGCGAGATGGAGTATTTCCAAGTAGTTTTATCTATTATCTACTGTTGATCAAAGTCATTTATAACATATTTCACATCTAAACTATAGTAGTTTACATTGTGTGTGAAGAGGCAAATATCTGACAATCGTGATAATGCACCATGAGCCTATAGGTACATGTCAAAATATGGTGACCTTTCATGGAATATAACACTGTCTAATGGCCCTATCATGATGTGTCTTGGACATATCAGTTCATAGAAAACTTTCGATTATATGATTACCTAACGTACGGCGATTTCATGTTATCTCCAAACATAAAAATAATCATATAGGTAGTACAATGGTGTTCGAGCAGTAGTTTAGACCTGTTTCAAACTGTTTGAAACTTCATTGCTTGGTTGAAAAACGCGCATTTTAATTTCGGTATCTAAATATTGAAATGCGCATGTTTCTGACCATTTGGGTTTGGTTTGAACTGCTGCTCGAACAACTCTTATTGTCAATTTTACAATAGGGCCGCAACCTAACCTCATAAGTATGAAAGCGAAATTGATATATACCTAGAAGCAAATGTTGCAGCACGATTGTATGTAAGTTTCGCTTTCACTCCTTTTCTCACTTGTAGGATACATTATTTTTTGCGACATCTGCTTTGACAGCTTATTTTGAGATAGATTAGAACTGTTCACAGTACATGTTCCAAGAAAAGAATAAGAAATTTGTTATTCCATGATCCAATAGTTGTTTTCTTTTGATTGACGTACTGACATTTGGCATTTGTCAATGTCATCATTCACAGACGGGTATTGAATGTAGGATATAACAGGTGATTATAATAAAATCCTATAATACAATGATTATAGTGAATGCTGTCCTTCATAATTATTAAATTTCATCCGTATGGCAAGTTAGTTTTTCAATACTTCTGTAAGAAAACATATTTTTAGTAAAAGTAATGAAGTAATGTAGTTATAAGTACTTATTGTTCTATGTCCGACTGACACCTTGGTCAACTCGAGAGTAACGTCATCTTCTTTTCTTCTTTCTTTATGCTATTCGACAATCAAGTAAATAATATTTTTTTAAATGTATTCGTATTGACGCCAAAAGTCTACTCCTAACTACAATTGCACAACTACAAAATTACCAGCACCAATTGAATTAATATTATTTTGGGTAAAAGTCTAGATTAACGGATTTTGTTACAAAACCTTCAAAAATCAAATGTTTACAAAAATATACACTATTTTTAATGATTTGTTAATAAAAAAAAAGGAAAAATGGTGTTCTTAGGATTCTCGACTATTTTTATTTATTTATTTATTATCCAGTAAATAATACAAGTTATTTTGTTATTTTGTATTTTGAGAAAATAGCTGGAATTTTTGATTTGCAATCCGAAATGGTATATAATCCTTGTATTCTATTAAACGGTAACATCCTTCAAAAGTTGCAAAAAATGCGTAAAAATACTAAACGTAAGTTCGCGAAAAAGTGAGACTGAACCAATATCAATGTTGCCAACGCTGCCACTATAACGTCCGCAGCGTTAGATTATTTTATGAATTCCTTTTCCAAGAATACTTGCTTCAAAAAAATTAAGGATAATACCTTCTAGTAAAGCAATCAGAGAATTCATATTTTCGAAAGCCTGAAGACAAAGTTCGTCACCTTCGTCATTAATAGTTGCCATAATGTCGAAGTTTTGGTCTAAAGAAAGTATTTATAAAAAATAAAACACCTAACCATTTGTTTTATGCTTTCGTTATCGAATATTTTTTTAAATGTTCAATATCGCAAACGTTATATTGGCAGTTGTGGCAACATTAGAAAAGGAAGTTTTTAAATGTCAAAAATACTGCACAAGTCAATCATCAATTCGTTCAACCTCACTTTTTCGCGAACTTATGTTTAGGATTTTCACGCATTTTTTGCAATTTTGAAGGATGTTACCGTTAAATAGAATGCAAGGATGATTATATATTATTTGGGTTTGATAAAATTCCAGGTAAAAATCGTCACACCATTTTTCCCTTTTTTATCAACAAATTATTGAAAATAGCTTCTTCCGCCTCAATTTTATTAAAAATTATGCTAACATACATCTATTCTTGCAAACATCTGATTTTTTTAGGGCTTTCATAGTAAAAGCCGCTAAACTAAACTATAACCTTACTTTGTATTTTTCAGTGTAAATATTTATTATTTCTTATAGATGTTCTCGCGTTATATTTTTTTCTAAAATTTGGACTGACTTTGTTAGTTAATGCATTGAAAAATACAAAATAATATTAATTCTGGTAGTTGGTGCCAAAAGTTTACAATCTAACTGCAACTTCACAACTTCAGAATTACCAGTATCAATCGAATTAATATTATTAATTTTAAAACTCACATTAATAAAATAAAACCTACAATCTGAAATCGTTTATTTGAGCTATATGTCAATTTAATTCTGTATAAGTAGCAAATTTGAACAGGCAGACGAGCAGACTTCTCAGCAGGTTTCATTGTATCTACGGAACCCCCTAAAAAAAAGAAAACAGTTAGGAAGTTGAAGCCTGAACCTCAACCATTATAAACTGGGAAATACATACGATATTTCTCTACATTAAAAATCAACAGAAAAAAACAAATTACACGATTACTACGGAGGAATTTCTGGAAAAAATAAATTATCTATATTACAAACTCTATTAAACAATTATAGATAAATTTTCTACTCTTTGGTTTTGTATCTGGAAAAAAACTAAATCATTTTTCAGGAACATTAATTACACGATATCTATCTTTTAACGATAATTGCTTTTTAACGATATCCATAAATTTATATATGAATATAAAAACACCGGTAAATATATATGAATGTGGCTTTTGTTGAAAAAAAAAAGACAAATTGACAACTCGAGCGGAAATCCACAACAAAATTCACAAGAACGGAACAAAAAATAAACCGCCAAGGTCTTAATTTAATTACTTGGTATATTGAGAATTCAAGTTTGTCTATTATTATTGGTACTGTTTTGACAGATCAAAATCAAAATGGTTCGAATTGGTACGTACGTTCAACAAAATAGAACTGTATGTACTTGAGTTAAAACCATTTAATTTATCGAAATGGAACAAAATAAATCACTAGATTCCTAATTTCAATAACCTCTTCCAGATGAGAATATGTCCGCTATACCCCAGTATGGATTCAAGGCGGAAGACATTGTAGCCGAGGGTAGGACAACACAATCAAACATTGACCAAATGAAAAGATGGCTGACAACCAGACGAAACATACCAGAAATGTCCGATGAGCAGGTGGTGTTGTTTCTGATGGCATGTAAAAATGTTGTTGAAGACACCAAGATCACCATCGATAATTATTTCAGGCAGCGGTACGCCTCCCCGGAACTATTTCGTAACAGGGATGTGGACAGCAAGGAGAACCAATTCACCCACAATGTAACGTGAGTAGTAGTAGTGAGTAGTGAATATGTATTAATCTATCATGGAATTTGTTGACGACAATTTCTTAGTCGAGCGTAGTAATAACACCTTAACATGTTGGAAGCACACAATTTGGATAAGTCTGTGTCTAAACCGATGATAATAGAGAATCAGCATTATCGGCAATTTAAAATTGAATTTATTTCATTGTCACACACCCTGTTTTCATATCACCTGTGTTTCAAACTCAAAATTTGATTGATATTGTCACAGTTGGTTGTTCTATTTACTGTCACATTCATCATTCAAAATATTACATGAAAAATGAACGTCTGTGTGAGTATGTGCCGTATTGGCCCTTACACTATTCGAGATATTCCAAGCAAATTTTGTGCACGAGTTTATCATAGCCTAAGTAGAATTACTGTCATACTTTTAGTGTCTGTGGTACTCTCTGTGGTGGGTTCCGTTCCTGAAACTCTATTATATATTTCTGAACTCTATGGCTGAATTTTGAAGATCTTTTTACCATGTATGTGTAGAATGTTATTAGAATGAACTGGTAGAGGATGTAAGTGTGACTGGGCCTCCTAGGTAGAGGGTTCCATACCTGTTATACCCAAAGAAATATCTCAGAGCTCTATGGTTGAATTTTCGTGGATTTTTTGCTATATTTGTATGTAGTATGTCACTGGTCTGTTTTATGAGAGTCTGTCAGTGCAACTGGGACTTATAGGTGGATGATTCCATACCAGAAAATCCCTAAGACATATGTAGGAGAAATTGTCATGCTTTTATCTTTTGTTGCATATGTATGGATGGATCTGGGTTGGTGTTAGGACTGATTCTACGTGCGAGTAGAACTCTGAGGTAGAAGGGTTCCATACTGAAGACTTATTATGAGATTTTGTTTTCGTACAACAATCTACTAAAGTGTGGGAAGTGCCGGGTAAAACAGCTAGTTACGAACTTGTGAATGTTTTGTTAAAAAAATGAGACCAAAATCAAAAAACAAACATAACAAGAAGAAATAGATTTCATTGAAGAATCTGACAACTGTATAAAACTACATATATACTAATCAAACTAATGAATTGAGCACGTTCACCGATTTTCATGATTCTTTTTTCATTAGAAAGAAAAGATTTGAAAAATGGTCCTGTATTATAACAAAAATAAATACAAAATCTCCTTTCCCTGAAAAATCACAACCAAAGGAGACGAAAGGGGCAACATTTTTTTAAAAATTGAAAATTTTATTTGACAAAATTAAAGAACTTATCATATATAACTACGCTGAGACGAGATATTTTTCAAAAAAAACATCTTTTTTCGAGTTAAAGCACTAGGAATATGCAAGACTGTTGAAGCCTTATTTTAAAATAGATGAATTTAAGTGTAAATTCTTCAATGACTAATGAAACAATAAAAACTGTGAAATAAATATTTCTATAAAAAAATATAAATAATTTTTCGGTGCACCAACTAATAAAATCGCTCCTATTTTTGTAACAAATATTAATCATTCTACTGGTCCAAAAATGTGGTTTGAGATGTTGAAAAGCTGCATAACCCATAAAAAAATGTTCTGTTTGGTTACTTAATCCATCAAAAGATAAAAAAGGGTAGTTAGGTTATTTATATAATTCTTTCATGTTTCAAATAAAAGTTTTTACTTTGTGAAATACGGTAGACTTACCTACCTATTCTTCATCCATTTTGGCGGATGCTCCAGGATTTTGAATACGTACCTAACATTTTTGCATTATACCTACTCATGGTTCTCCGGAAAAGACATCAATCGAATGAGGGCAAACTGTGACCACAATCTGAAAATATATTTTCATGTTAGTCGCATTTCCGGTTGTACCGGAAGTAGATGACAACTTTGTTATTTTAAATTGAATACCCTGTATATTAATGTATTTTTAGCCGTTTTTGACACATACTTAAAATTTTATGCCAACAATTAAGTTTGCAGTCCAAAACATAATTATAGTTCTTTCCTATGAAGATGCCTTCAATGTCTAACTGGGGTTAGTTTTCTTGTAGAAGAAGGTCTACTTTATCAGTATTTTTATGCTATATTGATAATAATTGGTACAGATTGATTAATAAAGAAGCTTGAAACGTAGATCCAAAAAAACTTACTTAAAAAAAACACCCGTTCTTTATTATTTTTTTGTATTAAACAGTAAAAATAAGAGGATTTTTTATAAGGTTTCCTATAGCATAAATTTGTAGTTTATGTTTTAATTATAACTGGTACGAAAATTTTACTTGATTAAAAGTTTTTGTATATTCTATGTACTATTTAGAGGTGTTTGCAAATTTTTTGTTTACGTCATATTTTTTAAGTTATGACGTGGGCAGATAATATTTTAAATGACTCACCCTGTATTTTTTGAGTAAATATGATTTTAATGAATTCACTAATATCAGGTTTAGTGGAATAGTTAGAGGAAGTATAATGGTATATTTTTCTATGCGAGAAATGTTAAATGGTGATAGTTATTTACAACTTGTACGAAATCAGATAGTTCCAGAAATAATTTGATTGTTTTCCAATCGTGCTAATCAGTTACAGCAATCAGAAGAAAATTGGTTCCAGCAAGATGATGCTCTACCTCATTATGCTGCCAGGGTATATTGAGTGGCCGACAAGGTCACCAGATTTATCTCCACTAAACTTTTTGAAGTCTATAATTTATAAGAATCTACCTCCAAGAACTAGAAGATCGAATTAGATCGGCGGTTCAAAATATAACGCCTGAAACTATTCAAAATTTGCTAAGGTCATTTGTTGACAGACTAGCAGACTAGGATACTATCGAGTAGTCGAAGGCTTTCACTTTGAACACCTACAATAATACGGTAAATGTGGAATTCTCAATTATCGTTCATTTTGTATTAGACTAATCAATTTATTTTTTTTCTTTTAAAACCGTAACTCACAGACCCACCAAACGTGTATCAGTAAATTCAGAAAAATCATATCTACTCGGAAAAATATATAAATACCAGGTGAGCTATTTAAAATATTATCCGCTGACGTCTTATCTTGAAAAATATGACTTAAATGGAAAATTCGCTAACATCACTAAATAGTACATGAAATATGCAAATACTTTTATTAAGTCAAACTTTCGTACCAGTTATAGTTAAACCATAAATCAGGTGTTCCGCTCATTTCACCATTGCGCCCTGCCATCTATTGGGAGGTAGGCGTAATAGAAATTAAAAAAATATTTCAGTTTCGGACATAATAAAACTGTTTGCAGTTTCCTATTTAAAAGGTATGTGCCGCCATCTACTGGGAGCTAAGCCAAATAGAAATAAAATTATTTATTAGGGTTTTGAACATGATTAATTAAGATTTAGGTAATTTAGATAGATTTCGGCAAATATTATATTCTTGGATTATCTTATGATAAAGGGTTTAAGACAGCAACAACAACATATTTAAGGATTAGCATTTTATTAATAGATTAGTATTTGCCTTTCGATTGATATTAGTATCGGCTCGAATCTGACTTCTTCACGCCCTAGTGCCAGTTTGATCTATACGTAAATTTTCGTAAAATCATCGCAGGATTTTTTATGTAACTATGCTACTGATCAAAAATGAATATCACTATAGTTACACTTATTTTACTTCGCAGGAAATTTGCCATATTCCCAAATCGATCAAAAGATAATGACGCTATAGTTTTGGGTGGCTTAAGAGACACCACATATTACAACTGGTGCATAGAGCCACAAATAAAAGTTTTTTTCACGCTCATCGATGTACTAATCCAATCTGATCCTCCGAATGGGCTAATCTTCTTGATGGACATAAAAGGGGTAAGTAATTAGGCATTATACAAAACTTTGGCATCCAAGATTTGAAAGCTTCTGACCCTTAGAAGTTAGCGAGCGTTGGTTGATGATATTGGGCACATACCCAGTCATTACATATAATCTGAAGGATTCGTAAAATTAGAATATTAATAATTACCTACTGAAAATGATTTTTTTTGTGAATGTGAATACAACCAATCAATTTAATACACTCTAAAACCCATACATCTGACTATTCATAGGTATATGAAACTTTGGGGCCATCTTGTGATAAGGATTTTTAAGATTTGATATATTTTTATTAATTCATGAAAAATTTGTTAGCAAAATCAATTCAAAACCACTCAACTATACTGATTTAGGTATTTTTCGAGAATTAAACTATTTTATTATAATAGTAGCTGTTGTCCGCGACTTCGTACATGTGGAATTGCGTTTCATCTTTAATATATTTTGAAATGAGGATAACTTTTTTATAACATCCGATTTAAATGGAAACCTGTATTCCGCTACAAGCCAAACTCTATTTAACCGTGAAAACCGCATTGAAATCCGTTCAGTAATTTCGGAGATTTGAGCGAACAGGCAGACAAAATTTCAAAAAATCGTTGTTTTGTGTTCTATGATCTTTCTCTTCTTTTTCTCAATGTTAGATTATCTACCTACTCAATTTCTGGAAACAAAAGCCATATGATATCTGGATTATTGTTGAAAATGCCCAAATAGGTATATAGGGTGATCCAGTTAAGAAACCACCGATAATGTCATATCTCAAAAATTAGTGTAGCTATTGAAAATCAAACTACGTCACTGAAAAGTGTTAATTTTCTTCAAAATCTTTTGTAACGGAGTTTTTTTTTAATATAACGTACAGTTTAGCCATAAATCAGATTTTTTCCATTTATCAATCTGTATGGAGCACTCATCATCTGAATTTCTTCCAATTACATTGCAGGTTGGAATCATGCACCTAACTCGTCTCAAAGTTGGGCCACTCAAGAAGTTTTTCGCCTATTTACAAGAAGCACTGCCAATCCAATTGAAAAGTGTCCACATCATGAATGCCTCCTATATTTTCGAGAAGTTACTCGCCATAGCTAAACCTTTCATGAAGAAAGAACTATTCGATCTTGTAAGTACAAAAATAGATACATACCTACCTATAACTTTCAATTCAGTAAGTAAGGCTCTATATCTATAGAGCTCTACTTTCAGACAATAGACACTATTATACACTCAATCAAGAACAAAGTCTACACATCCTTTTGCACCCAAGCTTCAAGAGCCAAAGCTTTTTCTTAAATTTTTAGAGTGCAAAATCTGTAATATATTAATTATATTGGTACTGGTAATTTTGAGGTTGTTCAGTTATAGGTCTATAGAAATCTTCTGGCACGAACTTCAAAAGTACCGGTTACCAATATTTACAATTAATATTATTTAGTATTTTTCAATGTACCATAGCTATAATAAAGTCGCTCATATTTTTTGTAAAAAAATATTAATTTCACATCGTTCAATAATGATTCAGATAAAATTATTAATTCTCACAGATCATTGCCCACCCTCCTGGCACCAATATGGAGGAATTTTTCGAAAAACACATTCCAGCGTCGTGCATGCCCTCGGATTTTGGGGGCCAGCTGCCATCTTTAGATAAGCTCAGTGAAGACTTCCAGAACCAGTGCAGGAAGCTCAAAGTGTTTGTAGATCAAACTGAGAAACAGGTTTTGCAATACAAGCCTGAAAAATAGATTTTATTTGTCTAGTCAAAGTCAAACCGATTGTTTTTACTCCAGAAATTTAATAAAATGTTAGTTACGAGAATTGTTTCATTTCATAGTTATAAAACTATAGTGTAACTTCGTAGGGTTATATTTTAGTTTGAAACTCAAGATATTTCGACTATATTATATCTATGAAACCACTTAAAATCGTAGCTGATCCCCTATTTATTAGCTTATTATAATCTTCTGTCCCATTCAGTGTTCAAAATATTTGACACAAATAAACGAAGTTGTTTTATGAATCCTATGTTAAAGACAAACACTGTTATCAAAATCAAATAGGAAACATAACCTTCAAATATGACACGGGACATTACTTGAAGAGAGAATTGGTAGAACTGATAAAATGTAAAACAAACTTCGACTTGAGTCAGCGAAAGATTAACCGTGCGCTATCGAAGCTGATGATCAGATAAGGTAAAACAGATACAGCCGGTTCCTAAATACAAGGCATTATTCTGGCCAGGCCTAAATTATCTCATATTCCTATATTGAGTCCATATCTGGCAATTTTCGACGGCCATTTGAAACCTGGCCAGGCTAATGGTTTGTTTTTCGGAACAGGCTGTTTGTTTCATGGGCGTTAAAAGATAGGTAACGGTAACTAATAACAAAGAATATACTATATATTCTATACATATTCTTTGCTAATAATATCGTGTCGTCACAGCTCTAGCCGAGAGGCCGAAACAGGAACAGTAGTTCTTTGTCTCTGACAGGTTCTTGTATCAAACCAAGCTAAAACCATGTTATTATTGAACGAGATTTGGGATATTAAACCTGTATTTTCTATGGTGAATGTGTAGATCAGGTTCCAAAGGATCTGGATAATTTCAATTTAACAGCGGCCTTAGGGCATGTTTTGGACCTCTTTCCACTAAAAATTATTAGGTGCTCAAATTCGCCTTCATGTATCGGATGTCCGTACAAACGTCTTATTTTGGCAACATCGCACAATGGCTGTATCTACAACCACAGTATAAAGAACTATATAGGTAGTTCTTATACTGTATACTATATATATATACTATACTTATATTTTGCTACAACATAAATAGCAGCAGGCTGATTTTACCTTCTCTTTTTTTGGCTCCGTTTTCGCTAATTCTAGCACTCTTTTATTTATCGGGTTAATTTATTATTATATTAGTCATTACAACTAAAAGTACTTATATCACTAAACACCTATTTTCCCCACCCAGCACCCCTATAATCATTACACTCTCGCATAACATGTTACGGCTTGTCGTTTAAAAATTTTCATTGAAATGAGTTTCTAGAATCCAAGCCTACATAACTAAGCAAAAAAATTGACAGAAATCCTTTGGAACCTGATCTTTACATTCACCTATTTTATTTATTGTGAAAAATGTACTGTTTTAGATGAAATGGACTATAGTTTAAGAATGAGACTTTCTTAATAACACGATGAAGTAATTATTTTGAATACTAGTCATATTTAAAGCCTGTTTGAAAAACTGCGTACTTATTTTTACAATAGCCATCCTGACAAAATAGTTTCAGTCTAAAGGACTTTAATTTGCAATATATTACATATCTACCATGATAGCAGCCTTAATTAAGCATTATCTTTCTAATAAAGGTAATTATGTAGCTGATAAGAAGTGAATTAGTTTTTTTTTGTAGATAAATGAAGTGATTAGGCAACATTGAACATAATGAACTAAATCTTCAACCAATAACAACCCGCCATGTGACAGTACATTTATTTGACGTTCTATTTAATACCAATTTGTTTATTCTTTATTTGTCATTTGTTAACCTAGAATTGTAGCAAGAGCAGGACTGTTGTCGGCAGTTATTTTCAATTGATTTACATCATTATATAGTGAGTTCAGTGAGGTGCAACACCGGAAAATGAAGTTGTTCTCGACCTTACTTACAATCTCTTTTGCTTTTTGTTCTGTTTCGGCCAATACATCTTGCAGAGGATGTCTAGTACTGGACGAACGCGGTTTCAATAAAATCAGCAACAAATTTGAAGCTATTCTGGTGAAATTTGACGTCGCTTACCCCTATGGAGACAAGCACGACATTTACAAATCTGTCTGCGAAGAAATCAAAGATAATACAAACATAATATGTACCGAAGTTGGTGTGAAAGATTATGGTGAGAAAGACAATGCTGGATTTGCAAAAAAACACGGAATATCCTCAAAGGATGACCTGCCAGCTTTGAGATTATTTGTTCAGGGTGAGGATGAACCTTTCGTTATCAGCAACAAGATGCCATGGACTGAAGATAGCTTAAAGAAGTTCATAAGGGATCATACGAATGTCTACTTGGGATTACCAGGTTGTCTCAAGGACTTTGACAAGTTGGCAATGAAGTTTACCACTTCAAATGACAAAGAAGCTGTGCTACAAGAGTCTGAAAAATTGAGCGAAACTTTGTTAAGCGGGGTAAGTCAGAAATGTTAACATCATAATTTTGAATACTGTGTTAAAGTTGGATGGATAAATAGATTATTCATTTTTTACAGATAGAGAAACAAGCAGCTGCTTTGTATATCAAATTTATGAAGAAGGTAATTGAAAATGGTACATCATTTGTGAAGCAAGAAATAGCCAGATTATCAAAGATAGTCAACGAAGGCAAAGTCAAAGTGGACAAGAAAGAAGAATTCAACCAACGTTTGAATATTCTCAAGTCTTTTGAGATGGTACCGATTAAATCGGAACTATGATGGGCGTGGATACTTTACCTCTATATTGTCATATTCATTTTGGGTTGTTATGTGTATTGTCCTAAGAAATGGTTATGTCTGGGTGTTTTAATGGTTCATAGTTAAGGTTTTTTTTAAACATAAACTGACGTGTACTTGAGGTGGAATAAGAGAATTGAATTCGTCAAACTTTTGGATCTAATTTGATGCATTCTGTTCATAACTGATATCTACAAAATATTTCCGAATTGAAACATTCCAATTAATCAGGTTGTAGATATTTATTAACTTATCTATTTTATACACATTTTGTCAATTTTGTTCTTTAAGAATCTCTTATATTTAGGATATAAAATAGATTTTGTGGTAAATAGTAATTGAAATTTACCTGGAGGAAACTGACTTAGAAATTGTTTGTTCTAGTAAATTGCTACAATTTTCCAGTTTCCATGCCAAAATTTGCTTATTCCTAAGCAGTTATACATGTACGTAGATTTTTATAAGCTTTTCAAATGTTGTGACTGATTTTTTGTGATTTTTAAAATAATTCTTGTTATTTATTTAAAATATTCTATTCGTCCTCGCTATTTATCATTCCTATTTATCGAAATAAAGCTTTTTCTTATACATAAATGCATTGTTTTCATTCAGTATAAAATATTTCTAAAACCAACACTAGAATACGTTGAAGAGAGACAACTATTTTGGTGGGGTCACCTGCACAGGATGGACGAAGTTGAGCGAGTATGGAGAGCTAGAATAAAGAAGAATCGCAAAAGGGGTGGCCGACCAAGGAACACCTATCCTGAATCACAGATTAAATATTCATAATTTTTGGCTGTCTGTCATATTTGCTATTGACAGCTCTTTTGTTGGCTGAACTCACCCAGAGTTTTTGTTCTATGATCTAGTCTTCTTGGTTCTATGTTTCTAGATATTGTGTTTATTCAAGAAGACTGAATACAGGAGATTAAACTCACACTAAAAATCTTGTAAAATTTCATATGCATATCTTTTGTAAATGCATCTTTGCGCGCCATGCAGTGCGCAACAAGCGACTCTTGCTTAAAATTGACAGCAGATCATGATCCACCGTTTATAGATGAATGTATCTAAAAATCTTGATCATGATCAAGAAAATAAAGAGAACAATTATTTAAGTAGCGCTGTATAGATGAGTATTATTAGATCGCTGTATCTATAAAGTGCTCTAGTATTATTGCCTCCCGCCATTAAGTGTCCTGACTGTCAGGTCAGTGGTATAGGTTATACCCGTTAAGATTACTAAAGATATATATCATATCGTATACGTAAACAAACACTCAACCCGGTGTAATCTCAGGTGAGGCTACGTAGAGATTAGAGAGAACATACACTAAATCTTCTCTCTGGTAGAGATGCATAGGAAGGTTACTCTCCTTGTTTCCAGTCCCCATGGTTTTATCCATGAACAAATATAGGGAGGACGAGTAACACGAGTAGTGGGAGTAGCACAAAATACATTGGGTTATCATATGTAATTTCGGTGGGTTGCGCGAAATCACGCTGCGCATTCTTATGTAGTATGGGCGAAGGAAGCTTAAATACAACAATACACTCCGTGAAATACTGCGCAACATACCAAATTGACAACTTATCACGGGACGTTATTTCAGCCACTTCTGCGTATAGAACAGGATACAGAGTTAGTCATCCTCCCTTTATATATTCATGGTTTTATCCCTAGTCTTTTATCAGATGCACACTGGCCAGGGTTTAAATGTTCGTCGAAAATTGACAGATTTATGGACTGAATATAGCAATATGTCATTGACTGATGACATAATTTAAGCCTGGCCAGGCTAATGTTTTGTATTTAGGAACACACTGTCGATGCTCTGTTCAAAGTTGAATAGTTTCTAGTTTCTGTGTTCTGTGTCAAATTGGGGGTTTTTCATTTACCAGACACCAGTGCCAGTGAAATATAGTGAAAAGTGAAATATGTGCAATGGCAATGCCAATGTACCATCTACTTGTTTAAAAGTTTCTTGTTTCTTTTACCAATATTTTATAAATTAGTGAGTCAACTATTCTTATATTCAAATGTGATACCAGATTATAACGTAACTTAACTAACATTGAAATTTCGAAATACTGAACTTTATTAGTGGGTATTTTACGCCGGGACAATATTCATTGCTTGTGTGATTCCCCTTCGGACTTTGGCTTTGGATCTTCATATTTGAAGTTGGTCTGTCAGTCTGTCTACGTATACAATTTAATGATAATGATATTCGTGTTCCTCAATCAGATTTTATTGATTCCTATTTTCTACTCGTTCTATAAAAATCTGCTATCAGGTAACTTTATATTTCCACTTTTGTATAGATAGTAACTAAGTACTTCAGTTGATAAAAATTATAATAAAATAATTTTGAGACGCTCTATTTACTATTGATTATTTTGCGTTTTGCCAAAAATAACCGCTATATTAATAGAACTACACTCATTTTCACGGACGGCAATATCTGAATTCTAAATATAAATGTATTCCTAATCTTTTTGTTAGTCGCGGTGGCAGTTGTTTAGTGCATTCACATCAGATTTGTGCAAGAATTTGCATAAACTTTTGTTCTCCAATAAATGGTGCCCCATATAATATATATAGTTTAAAAGAAGTCTAAATTGTGTAGAAACAACACCAAAGAAAATGGATGGCAATATTGAACATGAACTTTGCAATAATTGGTAAGTTTTGGTTGACGTATATTTTTATCATCAGTTTCGCGAAATGGTTTTTGATAATTGACGGATTATCTTATAAATTTAAGTTGAATATAGAAGAATATAATTAGGTACTTGGCTATGTTGTCTATTTTTTGGTCCGGGAAATGTAATAAACCCTCATACATACATTAGGTACCCTTCCAAAGATGATCTTACAAGTTTAAAAAAATACAGATAATGCTTTAATGTATTCCATAAAGTTCTATTGTGTTATTGATATGACCTTCGCTCTTACTTTTATTCGTAATTTTCATTTTACCTTGGATTGTAGACGTAATTGGATGGATTGTTATAAATTTATAAATGTACTTATAAGCAAAGAAACAAATGACTTTAACGTCTTGTTTAAAAGTGAATTTTGAGAAAGATCCTTATGCAGAAATCATCTATAAATAAAGCTTTGTTGGGTTTGGTTTTTTATTTGCCGGCTCAAGAAAATAGACAACACAACATTTTTATAAATATATAAAAGCAATAACATCTATACTAGATTATCACTCTAATGACTGTAATTGTTTGAATTCATATTGAAGTTTTGTTTTCAAGAGAAGATATTTTGTCGAAGTAAATTGGCTCAAATTTTTCGCGTGAAATGAATCAGATTATATATATTATTAATATTAAAGTTCTATTTTTGGCAACCACATGCATTGGACACCTATTTTGTACGAACAGGAAATCTTTTTGCAAAACTAATCTACGATCTCTATTTATTCTTTTTAAATATGTATATCAAAAAGTCGATACAGTTTCATCAAATGATAGAAAAACTTTCGAACAACACCTGCCCGTTTATCAACTTAGATCGCCCACGGCTTTCACAGTTTACGTTTGTTCTAAAAATATTTGAAATTTGTAGAATGTGCGTTTCTACATTGGATTCTTATTTTGCCACGTTCTTATCAAAAATAGAATTAGGACAATGTACACGAAATATACGCGTGCTTTCATGTTTTTGTGATTTTTCTGATCATGAAAAATTTTGTTTTGTATCAAAATAACTATTTGAATTTTACAGCAAAAAAGAAATCCCCCAAACCAACTATGTTATGCATACCATGCACTGTGCTAGAAACATTACTCTATGCCCAACATGCAAGGAACCCGTGCCTAAATCACAGTTTGATGAACATAAACAATCATGTACCACCAAGCGCCACATCCCCAAGAAACCATCTCCACCGCCTCCAACAAACCTGGAGCGCAGCTCCTATTTTCAAACCCGTAAAGCGGTGGAGGATAAGAAAGTCGAAGCTCGCAAAGACAGATACATGCAAAGAATGGATCGACTCGTCGATTCCGGCCATACTTTAAACACCTACGAGAGTCAAAGATCTTCTGCATCGAGGTCATCGTACATGCCACCTTCTGCTACTAACTCAGAGCCCAGTAGCTCCAGATCAAATGGGATTGTATCTAGTGCTGCCACCATGTCGAAACCAGCTGAAACCTCTTCTTCAAAATCTAAACATGTTCCTACTGCTGCTGTTGCTGCTACTGTCAAAAAAGAAGAACCAAAATCTTCTGGAATGCTAGCTTGTAAATTCTGCGATTTAGAACTGCCCAAGCTCGATCTGGAGGACCATGAGAACTATTGTGGTTCAAGGACTGACAAATGCCTGGAATGCGGAGAACTGGTGATGTTCAAGGATAAGCAGAGCCATATGGATTCCAATCATGCTTATTTGAAATCATCCCGAGGTAGAGGAGGTAGGAAAAGTTTTAAATTGATCTATTATTCATATTAAACAAACGCTCTTAATCATCCCATTCTCTTGAAAATGTACCCTCAATCGTATTGAGTAAAAATTATAACCATATAAAATGCCACTAGATTTAAAGCAGTTGGTGTAATGTGTGTTAAAAAAATAATTATATTTCTGCAGGTCAAAGTTCCAGACCCACTTGGGACTCATCTGCAGAACGTGCATCCTCCTCGTCCTTTGATACTCCGGCACGAAGAAGGCCACTAGCTGGTAACTCGACATTCGGCAATTTCGACTATGATCCTATGCCATATCTGCCATCGGCTTACCAAAGTCCTGGCGGTAGTTCAGCGTCCAAGAAAAAGGAGGGTGAAAGCTACAAGGAGATATCCAGGCGATTGGATTGTGAGTTGATTTTTGCAATACCTTCATGCTGTTGTTTATTTATTTAAAGTAATATTTCTCAATCACATTTTATTTCTATTTAGAAATCTTTTCTCCAATCATTTAGATTTAATTTCAAATTCCAGAACGCTTTCTTTGCATAATTTTCCATACTTTTAAGTATCAAGAGGAGATACATGCATGTTAATTCGTCAACAGATTTATAGCTGAAATGCCGTATGTGATTCAATAGCTTTTAGTTTTATTTATGAAAAACAAATTCACTTACGTGAACCGCGTTTAACACCTGCCAATAGTAATTTATTAGAGGTGTATACAATTTGGCAGAGGGCTGATTTTGATATGCCAAATCACTAACCTATTGATTTTACTTTTAAGGCAACAGTGTTATTGATCCTTCTGTAGCACATCTGGTCAACATAAATAAATTAAATAATATCCAAATTAAGTGTGCCCAAAATTATTGGAAATTGATTGATTTATAGGTGTCTGAATAACTATAAAAGATAGAAAAACTGTTAAATGGCGAACGTTTAAGATAACTCGATGCCTTTCACAAAATAAATTTAGCTACTCGTGTTTATTCAATATTTTGAAAAAAATAAAATCATGCGTTCTAGAAAAAAAAATTGTTGTCGGTGAAAAATATAAGAAAATATGATTTTTGTATAAATTTGGTGGGTTCATGAAACATTATAGCTTAGATAATAAAATATCTTGTATACAAACATGTTCCATTCTGCTTCAAATGATTTGGTGTTTTAGACGTTTAGTGTGCTAAATGTTCGAACATAACCTATTCATGATTTATTAAATATTTTCATCGGTCTTAAATTTTGAGCCAACTTGATACTAAATAATTATCCATAAAGTTAATTGATTGAATCATATTTTAGTTTTAGATGCATCCTAGTAGATACAGGATAACCTTGCGTTCTATTGCTTGACGAACACACGTTGCCAAATTTGAAACAAAATCATATTTTCTCGTTTTTTTCCATCCACAACATATTTTTACAGATTGTTAACTGAAAATCTAATAGAATAGCTTTTTTATTTTCGTTCAAAGTGGATGTTGGTTCCAGACCAACATGTATTCAGAAGTAAATGGCATTGAACTACCAACAGAAATATCTAAAACTTTCCCCTCTGTAAGCGTCAGAAAAAATTCTGACTTAGTTTTCGAGATACCCATACATCAATCACCAATTTTGGACACAATATACATCGTCTTGTCATTATCACTAATACAGAAACGTTAAAAATCTCTATTACATTTATTATATTTTTTGGAACACATTAGAAAAAAGGCTCTTATTCTAAACTGTCCTTATAGGTAAAACTGAATACATAAGGAACCTACTTCATGATTCAGCTGGCATCACGATACCCCTAAGACGTAACGGTACTACGCCGAGAAACCATTTCAATCATAATAAAGGTTCATGTAGAAAATGCACGCATGAATTTAGCTTTTTTATTTGGTTTTCTATGATTTTTTTCATTCTTTTCTGCTGCGCTTTTGTGTGTAATTCTACTATTTAAGACTTACAACCGATCTCGTTCATGTCCATTGATTCCGGTTAATTTATATACCTTACAGTTCACATTAAAAATCAGAACAAAATTCAGGAAATGTTCAAAATTTAAATTTTATCTTCCTTGAAGAAGAGTTTTTCTTCAGACAATGGCCTTGCTCTTTTTTGTGGCTAGCTTGGAAAATTACCCCGATCATTTTTGAATTCCCTCCTCGTATAGAAATACAACCTGACGGTAATCAGAAAGTATCGAACAAACAAATATTTATTCTTGCATATTAGATAATTAGGTGCTCATTAGTTCTTTCGTGCTGAAATAGATAACATTATACTAGTAATCTATAGCCTACAATTGAATGTTTAGAATTCATGATTCAGGAAAAAACTAGAAAAAGTTGAAATATTGAACAAACAAAACATAAGACAAGAAAAGCTTTATTCAGTTATTAAATTCAAAAATTAAGTGATATATATATCTGATATAGAAAAACAAAATATCAAACATCTCAGTCAGTTTTCAAACCCTTAATTTTTTCATTTTCGTGCCTAATATTTTGGTATAAAACCCTAATCTAAACCTTAGAATATTCAATTTATGTCAGCTTCAATTTTAGATATTATACACAGTGTTTACAATCTTTTATTTCTGAACTTTATGACTTTCCTAGAACCTTAAAAATTCAAATGGTCAAACGCAGATTGGGTGTTCTAGTTATCACTTATTGGATTTGATTCAAGGCGAACCCGTCAGAACAAATCTTAATTTTGATATATTGTCATTCTGTAAAAAAAATATTGACCTGTATTTACGCTGTTTTCATAATTAGCTCAATTTTCAAGGTACATATCACTACTATAAATCTTGCCAATTTCGTTGGACATCTCGTGAAGAGAGAAACAAATATTAACCTTGAACTACAAACAAAGAAAAAGCGTAATTGACGAGATTTTTGAATTGGCACTTTCCCAAATTACCATTTGTTCGTTTCTCGGAATCTGATCACATATCTAAACTCAAGCGTCAATGGCTTCATGATGGAATGTTGCTTATTAGCCATTATTATTCAAATGACAGATCTACGCACCTACTAAACATTGAAAAGCTTAGTATCTGACTTACATATTACATTTGGGTTGGACCATTTTCGAGAATTTCATTGGATACCTCCAAAACTGTTAGTAATATCGAAAAAGTACCTGATAAGTGTTATATGAAAAGTTCCCTTTTTGTTTCGGCAAGCTTTCAGTAAATATTGTAGAAATATAATTTAGAAATGAAAATCGATGGTGAATGGTGAAAATTTCTTATCTTGATGCAAGCAACTTTGCCAGAAGCAGTGTTTTCAATGGTATTTATTTAATATTGTGAGGCTGAATTTAACTTGTACACATGCAAACGTTGATGATAGATGGTATTTGCTGCTTTCAAAATATCTTCGTAATATCCATAAAACTAGTACATATACATATTTATATAAGTTAAAAAAATAGTTTTCACCTATCAGCCTTAATTCATTGAACGAAAATTCGAAAATGTTTCGTTAGTGCTATTTTCAGAATGCCATTCTAAGCTTGACACCAAAGGAGCAATGACATTTTCATTACTTCTTTCAACATTATCAACAGTTAGGAAACGTATCGAAAATGGGACTCCCTGTACATATTCGAATATTTGTTGATAACGCTTATATACTTCTTCGTCAAAACTCATCACAACATCTACTTATTATGACAGAGCGCTGCAAGGAGTTTTTATTTTTTTGTTCTTCATTATAATCATTGCTGATTTGTGTTTTTGCATTATTTTTCGTTTTAATTGAGCCCACAAACCTCAATGAATCGATACCTGCAATTGAAATATCAGCATTGTCCCTAGGACCGGCTCCTCAGCCACCAGCTTCACGCAGACGTAATCCACCCACTGAGCTGGTGATTCCGTGTGAATTTTGCGGTGTTCCCATACCGCACGAGGATCTAATTCAACACGAAACCGGCTGCCGGCCCGACCTGGCGCGCTACCGACCTCGTCGTCACCTGCTCGACGACGATGACGATGAAGACGATTATTCATACGCACCACCTCCACACCACCAACGTGAAGAGGACGACGAGGAATTGCCTTGTGAATTTTGCGGTGACATGATACCCGCCTCCCAACTACTTGGCCATCAGATTAGGTGCAACTGAGACAGCGTAGTTTTTTTAACTTGAATTTTGGATACCATAAGATGATATTCTGGTTCACAAGTTCCAAACTGTGTGTTGCTTATTCGTGCTACTGCGATTTAAAACATGTGCCCTAGCTAATTGGGATTGTAATAATAGCAAGAAAACATAAGCAAATGCAATTTTTAAATAAGTAATGATTCCAATAATATATCAGATTTAAAAACAACTACCAAAAAAAAACAAGCTAAAATCACTCTTTGACAATGATATTTGATGAGGTTCAAGTTTTAAATTATTCTATATCTTCTACTAATTATTTAATCAAGAAGAAAATGGGAAAAAGGTATAATATTAAATAAGTCAAATTCTGATTGTCGACATTCTTGATTGGGGATTTCCTTCTCTTTGAGGATACGTTTTCTAACGTCGATAGTTTTTGATTATTTTTGGAATCCTTGATAATTTTGCAAAATTTTCCAGCTAATCAAATGAACCATCGCACGTATTTTAATTTGCAGTAGTAAGAATTAAAACTGTTTGAACTTGTCAACTTGGCTAAAGAAAAGGATATGTATATCCTTTTCAAAGATAAGAAAGGGTATTATAAATATTCAGAACAAGTATAATTGTTAACTTTTTTTATTGTAGTCCTTTACACAAAAATAGGAAACATTGAAACTAATTGTGTTCGTCGGACTGAGATTCTGAATATAAGCAAAACATATACAAATCTTTTGAAATAGTTTTGTGATGAATGTATTTTTTATGCTTACAATTCTTACAGTGTTCGTTATTCCTAATTCTAATAAAACTTTCACACATTTATCAGTCTTGTGATATCAAATAAATATACCTATACAAAAATCAAAAGGTAAGTTCAAAATTGGGCTTTGGTAACTGGGTAATATTATCTGGTAAATGATCCCTGATAATGAATCTTTTATCATTAGGTTCAACAATAGTTTCCACATACCCAAACCAATAAATAACTAAACCTGAACCGAATCTATTCCAGTAGCTGACATACTGCTGTTTCATATAGTCTTTGTGAACTTCTTTTTCACCAAATAGTGCCTTACTTTCGATCCAATTAATTACGAAACCATCAATAGCTATTGGAACATCCAACTTACAGTCGGGCGTTTTGTCGTAGCCATGTTTTCTTAGTTGTTCTTCATCTTGGAATGCAAGGCCCAATTCTTTTGCTTTCTTGTGTAGTTTCACCTCGTACTGTTGGCCCAAAGATGCTCTCATTACCTCTGTCAGAGGGCTGTATATGTTGTCATAAAAGGTGCAAAGAAACACTTCATATGCCAGATCCATATCCTGAATCAGTGTTGTATCTCGCATATATATATTCAAATTTAATTGGCGTTGTTCATTATCCGCCGCTGACGTTTCATGTTGTTCAAAGTATTGTGCTAGTATAAGCTTGGCAATAAGACACGGAGAAACTTCGGTTTGTTCAGCTAATCTAAGAATTATACCAGGACTTTCATTATTTTTCAATGCGTTCTGATACATCTCGTAGAGTTTTGCTTTATTATTTTGGGTTTTAATGTGATTTAGTTTCATACGCTTCTGATATTCCAAAGATAGCATGCTAAATAACGTATCGTAGCTGATTTGTTGGTAATTCTTAACCAACATCTTCATACATTCATGCGACAATCCGGGGAAGGTCCTGATGAAATTTACGATACTATTGTATTGATGAATATCCATCTTCACTCAAGGATCTGAGAAAGAACGAATTTTTCAAAGTATAATTTCCTTCACTCACACAGAGCCGTCAACTAGTAATTTGATAATCATCCAAGAGACAAACCATTATTGTTTAACTGCCGATTTTTGATATATAAAAATTATGAACGAAAACAAATTGACACAAGACAACACAAAACCATGATTTTTAAGGTTAGGTTCATGATTCATGAACCCTAATATATCCAATAAATAATAGGTTCATAGACAATAGAATAGACATAGAATTTCCGTTTGTTCCATGTTCCTCGACTTCTTCGTTGATGTTGCCTCTGGCGCTAGTTTACGATTTTTGGTTGTAATCGTAAAAATGAAAATATAAAATAAAAGGTTTCGATTTACTATATGAGAATGGATATCTTAGAAACCTCATCATCTAAATCAGGTATTCAAGTATCGACAACTGGTAAAGTTCTTGTTGGAATTACAGGTAGGTTTACTCAAAATATATTACCTAATATTTTATAATTATGCTGATTAATGTTCATCTAAAGGAGGTATTGCTTTGGGTTTGACTGCAATCTGTGCACCATTTGTTAGTCCTGCATTGAGAAAATTCTGTTTACCTTACATACCAGCCACAACTGAACAAGTATCAAACATTCTTAGAGCGCTTGAAGGTAGGACTGGGAGTCTTCTAGATCTAGGATCTGGAGATGGAAGAATAGTATTCGGTAAATAATCACTAGAAAGTCGTTCATTTCTTTATCATACCGAGCCCCTTTCCAGAAGCTGCCAAGAATAAATTTGTTGCACATGGAGTGGAGCTGAATCCTTGGTTAGTGGCTTATTCCAAATTCGATGCATTCAAAAAAGGCTTGACAGACAAGACAAAGTTCTATCGAAAAGACTTGTGGAAGTATGATGTCTCAAAATATGACAACATAGTGATATTTGGCGTTGAGCAAATGGTAAAATACTGATCCGTCAGTAAATTGTTATTATATTGACTATTGAATTCCTTCTAGATGGCAGATTTGGAAGTCAAATTACAAAAAGAATGCAAACCCGGATGCAATATCATAGCGTGTCGATTTCCGCTACCAAATATGCTACCGATCAAAACTATCGGCCATGGCATCGATAAGGTTTGGATATACAGTTGCGAGCATTCATGACAATCAATCAGATTCCCATTGCTCAGACTATTCAACCAATATATTCCTGTTATTTATTGTGCAATGTTGATTATGATGTTGCAGTGATTGAGATAATTGTGATAAAATTTAGTCAATAAAAATAGTTTTTCTCGTCAATTTTTTGTTTGTTGAAATGATTTAACAGTAAAATGAAGCTTGGTATGGTACTAGTGCCATTATTTGCCACTGAATTACATTACTGAATCTCATCAAAACTGTTCAGTTAATTTTAACTTAATCCAACCAGCTCTTCTCGACAGCATAGTATAGCGACGAGTAGCAATTACTTTTATAATAATTTTATGGTCTGATATAGTGAAAATCTTAAGATTTCCAGTGTTAAAAATAATTTAGGTAAAAACGTACAATTTTGGGGAATTCTTCTCAATATTTCGCACATTAAAATCTGTTGAGCCTTGAGTTCACGTTCGTGTCAGCAAAGTTCACACTTATTTGGAATCACCTTGTATATGCTTTTTGTTGATATTCATATTATGATATTACTAGATGAAAACCTGGCTTCGCTCGGCACGTTTCCGCCAATTTAACGGTGTTTTTTGTTAAAAAAAAACTAAAATCAAGAACACCGTTTTTTTCGTTTTCGTCTCCTTTTGGAGATATTGGCTCCTTTTTGCTCCAACAAGCCTGCAGGATATTGGAACAAAAGGGGTATTTAGTGGGGAAAAAATACGCATGTAGAGTTATAAAAGAAGTCGTACTTACCAGAAATTACACTGTAGAAACCGTCCCAACGAAATATTTTCTTGAAAACTTCACATTAATCACTATAAACACGTAAATTTCACCTTACACTCTTTGACTCCTGTCTAACCGCTATTATTGTCATATATCACATTATTGTTGTTTTGAAATTATTTTACAAATACTACACCGTTGCCTTTAAAATGTAGTTATTTAGCAAATATTAAGGAAACAAACCTGTCACCAAAACCTAGCCAACCACAAAATACTAAATCTGTATTTCCTTAGTTTCCTTGTTCGAATAAACAGTGTATTTATAATCATATGGAACCGTGTGTTCACAAGATTATTTTAGTAATTACAATATCGGCAATAAAAAGTGAAATGTGTTTACAGTGTAATATTCAATTGAAAATGATAATTTATGAAGACATTGCCTCGTTGAGACTGTGTCTATTGTGATTTTACTGATAAGTACGAATTTTTATTTACCTCTAAACGCGTTTTTCCCAATTCAACACCCCTTTTGCTCCAACATCTCGCAAGCTTGTTGGGAAAAGAAGGAGCAATTATCTCCAAAAGGAGACGAAAACGAGAAAATTAGTATTCTTGATTTTCGTCTTATTTTGGGGTGTTTAATTAGAAAACACCGTTAAATCTCGGCGCCACAGTTATCGGAAAGCCCCCCTTCCCTCGGGTGAAATGTGACCCATAATACAAAACAATGATGAATGACAAAAAAGGCATTCATTGTATGAAATACTTACGAATTATTAATATAGATGAAGATTCTGTTATTTTTGTAATTTAAGTTAAACTGTCATATGTCATACAATAAATTCCATATGTCATATAGTGAGTACCTCAAGGATGTTATAAGGAGGATAAGCGACTCAGTATATCCATATCATATCCCACTGTGTTAGGAAATATGCTTTCTAGAGTCGACGAGGTAGGTGTGGCTTAACTTCACACTCTCTCGCACGTATCTCAATCTTTCTCTGTCATACTGCATAGCACCCGCTTAGAAATATAGAGATATTTTAATGTGTTGGTTTGATGAATAAAATACAAAATTATAAGTTATAAACCATTTTTTTGATCCATGATCTTATTCCTATTTGACACTTTAATTTGAATCTACTATAAAAATAATGTATTTTTATGAAGTTGTGACTTATAGGCCACTTTCATTGGTAAATGAATGTCTGGAAGTAAAGAAATCACAAAATAAGAACTTACGCGATGGAAATTGTTTAGAACACCCGAAGGATTGACATTTATGTGGAGCCCCAATAATTAATTCACTGGAGAGAGTAAAATCTTTGATGAGATCAATAAGACAGAAACTGAAAGATTATTTTGACCACATACCACTACAGTTTTAATGGATTTCATTATCTCTGTAAAATACCGTTTCGTTCGCTTTTGATCAACTACGAAAGACATCACGAATTATTGCTTGTTCAGAATCAAATTATGTAACTTGTATGCATCGTTGCATTGATTGTAAACCTTGCTACACTATCTGTAACTAGTATCATATACATAAATAATGTTGAAGATACGATGTACGATGTCGAGATTAAATAGGTTTGGTTTTAGGTTCCGTCACGCGCAAACATGATATGATATGAATGACATTTCACTAGTCACCGACACCAACTAACAGCGATTGGCTCGACTCATGAGTAGACCCGCCCACCGACTCGACAATATACGGCATGCTTTCTCAAACAGTAGTAGTAGTAGTTGATTATCCTCCTTATAACATCCTTGGAGTACCTACTTACTTTAGCGTGCCTATGGTGTGTATGTCATATAGTAAATTATTTCATAGATAGTTGAAAAAATAAAGAATGAATCTGTGATTGTAGTAGTGATTTAATATGAAATTACAATTAATTAATACAGTCTGATGGTTACAAATATTTTACTGTTCAATATGAGCTAACAACTATAAAAATTGACACTTTTCATAATATCTAAAACTAAATTGTTAAAAATGCAATTAAAATCAATAATAATAATGATACACATTATTTTTTATACACATTTCTGAAACATAAATCTCAAATATTAATTAAATCCAAACAATTTTACAAATATATAATAATATATGCTTTAAAAATATACAATAAAAATATTATTAATAATTAATGAAACACGGAGAAAAGAGGGAAGCGCACAGTCTAACAATTCCATAATTTAACATTTAAAAATTCCTTTCACAACCTACAGGCTAATTTGGCATACACGAAAAGCTACACTTCTTATTCATCTTCTTCTTTTTACTTTTTCTTTTGGCTTTATGTAATCATTATTTATTTATTCGTTCAGTACATTCTCTCACAAACAACAGCCATGTTTTTTTCGGAATGTATGCATTGGTTAAAAGTTTTTAAATTAAGATTAGAAAGAAAAAAAAAATACATAATAGAATGCATGATGGTAAATATTATTAATAACAGAGCTGAAAATCTCCAAGCTCTGAACAAATGTGATAGTTTTCAAGTAGTTGAATCTTTCTATTTCTAGCGCAAAATTTGTTATCTCATGGGAAAAATGACACCAATTCCATAATAATGTTATTGGATCAAACTGTCCAAGACTGGTATTGACTTCCAGCTAGAAAAGACACCAAATCATCTTGCATTTTATAAGGATCAAAGAATGTCCTCTCCAAAAAATTCACAACAATTATATTATGTAAAATCACAGGTTGTTAATTTTATATATTTAACACATCAATTCAAAGTTGACTGTTAGCGGATGTCAAATGTTCGCATTGTGAATCTTTTGTTGCACCATATCCAACAATATATCCGAATACTGTTCCATGATATTGATCACAGAATTTGGACCGTTGGGACCTTTTGTCACAAGATCATTCAACTTTTTTACAGTGTCTGTTTGATTCACATCAATGCTGCCATTGTTTTGTTTCAATTCCTTGAATATGCAATCGTGCAGTATTTTGTGGGTGCGAATCATGGACATTTTCACTTTATCCATTCGTTCCATTTGAGATTCGTTGCCGCCATCATCATCATCATCATTATCTTCTTCGTTGAGTCGTTCATATAGACTGACGACTTTTTCGGCTGTATTTGTTAATTGTTCGATGAGATTGTCACATAGTTGGTTCGATGCTGTAAGTGAAACATTCATGTTAGTATAAATCTAGGTAAGATGATAAAAATATAGAATAATAATTATTCAAAAACGGTTTTTTGAACGCCATATATCCATAGATGAAGAGCTAGCAAAACGTTTTGAATACCAAAAAGGGCCGAATTCAATATTGTCAATATTTTACAGTTAGCTTTGAATTTTTCAAATATGTTTCGGCCGATTGCTGAATATTGGCTAATCCAGTAAAAAATTATACTTAACCTTTTTTTAAGGAATTTTAAGATCCGTTGAAAAAGATGGTGTTGCTATTTGAAAAAAGGTAATTGTCGAGTTTAGCGGCTTACGACTGAAATTTTCGATTTGGAAGTATCTTTTCAATACCAAATAGTTTGTAATCATCTTTGCATTCTATTAAACACTAACATCCTTTCAAATTAGCAACAATATGCGTAAAAATAGAAAATATAAGTTCGCGAAAAAGTAAGGTTAAACGAATTGATGATTGACTTATCCAGTGTGTTTGACATTAAAAAACTGTCAATTCCAATGTTGCCAAACGTTTGTGATATTGCAACACTTTTTTTAAATATTCAATAACGAAATCATAAACCAAGTGGTCAAGTTTTAAGTGTCAAATGTATAGTTTCATGTTTAAAATTTACTAAATTTTTTTTTACAAATACTTGCTTTAGAGCAAAAATACGATATTACGATATACGAAGTGAGTATGTGGTAAACGGAGCGATAGATGTCCATAATAGAATTGGGAAATAGCAGAAACAAAAGATAGGTTATGTTACACTACTGTTTACTGATATCTGTCATATTAAAGAGGTCAACTTTTTGATTATTTACTATTACCTTTGTTTTCATGCTTTCGGAAATATGAATTCAGTGGTTGCTTTATACCAGAAGATATTGTCGTTATTTTTTTCTAAAGCAAATATTTTTGGAAATGGAATTCATAAAATTATCTATTGCTGCCAAAGTTATTCTGGCAGCCTTGGCAAAATTGATATTAACAGCACTTGAACGTTGAAAACACTGCACAAATTCACAAATCAATCATCAATTCGTTTAATCTTACTTTTCCACGAACTTAAATTTGCTATTTTAACATATATTTTTACTAATTTTAAAGGATGTTAGTGTTTAATAGAATATAAGGATGATTATATACTATTTGGAATTGAAAAGATAACTTCCAAATCGAAAATTCCAGCTAAAAGTCGTTAAGTCCTAAGAACATCTTTTTTCCTTTTTTTTATTACCAAATCACCAAAAATAGCCTCAATTTTCTTAAAAGTTATGCTAACATACATCTATTTTTGCAAATATTTATTGTTTAGGTCTTTTATAGCAAAAGCCGCTTAACTAGACTTTTACCAAAAAAAATATTGTCTTCAAGCCTGTTCAGAAATCTGAAACAACTTTACCTTTGGAAATGGTTATTTATCTCTTCAACAAAAAGAATTGGTCTGTTTTTTTAATAGCACAGTAGTTTCATTCACTCTAAATTTTTACGACTTGAATAAAATGACAAATGATCTCAACTAAGAAATGTTGATTTAAAGTAATATGAGACTTTGCCCGAAATTATTTTCAATAAATACCATTAAAAGTTGCTTTTTTTCGGAAGTTGATTAATAAAATCCTTTATTCCAATTTTAAAGTCGACAACCGATGGAGCATTCGAATATTAAAAATGACATGTCTGATTTTTTTTCGATTTATATATACATATATACAATTTTAAAATGCTGCAGATATAGTTTTACCTTATTGCACAATCACCAGTGATAACCTGGAAGTAACAAAAAAGCTAATAAATTAATTTATCAACAAAGTTTCGTAACCGGGAAGCGTTGCAATTGGAAAAACAGCGACTGACCAATAAACAAATAATGCAGAATAAAACCAGTGCTCATATACGTACATCGACAGTTTGGAGACATCGGAGAGACATTTGAATAATTTAAAAAATAACACAAATTTGCAAAATATTTCCACTAAGCATACCTACAGACATTCAAAGTGCTATCAAAAAACAACATTAAAATAAAACCTGGGAAAATGTTTGACAGCCATAAACAAGAACATAATTTGCTAGATTTTTCAAGTTCGTCAAGACGCACATTTGAAAATATAATTCAAATTTGTTCATTAAAGTTCGAAATATTTATCGAACAAATAATTTTTGCACCAAAAATTTGCTTTAAATTATTAGCCTATACGTTTTTATACTTTGTCACAAACGTTCTCAAAAGATTTTTCTAGAACATCTACATCTTCTCTTGTTAGTTGCCAAGTATTTTTTTCACTTAAACTTAACCCCTCAAGAACAATCCGCAAATGTATAACCATATAATGACACGTTTATATCTAAAAGAATGATATATGATTTTCGTTAGCATGCAAACTTACTTTCTACTGATGATAGACTCTCATAGGAATCGTTATTATCGTTTGTTATTGTGTCATCAAAATGTATGCTGTGACGTGAAACTACAAAAAAAAACGAGTGCGAGTTAGTGATCACTCAAAAACAAAAATCCAACCAAAACATTTCCAATACTTTCAAAAGTTATAATTTTTTACTTTTATATATGTTACGATAATAAACAAACACGGTCAAATATTCGTATTAATTGTAGATGTAGATAATTAGATGTGCAAGAATTACCAAAAAAAAATTTTAAGTTCTTTTTTCATTGATCTTTAGCTTCTGATTCAAAATCTGGTAAAAGAGTTTTTCAAAAATCAAAAGACCAGAATGCGATAATAAAATTATGAAGTAGTCTGCGCTACTTAATAATGAAAAATAATATAAATTTTATGAAACTGAGTATTGGAAACGCCTCTATACTCAACACTGTGCATCGGACGTTTGTATAAACAAGGACAAAAAGCAAGTGAACAAAATTAGCTGAATGATTGAAAATATAGCTCAGCAGTGAATCGAAGATCTCAAAAAAGTTGTACAAAAAGCCCTTACAGAAATTATATTTTCATAGAATGTTCCTCAAAAATTTGAAAATGGTTTCAAGAGCCAGATTTTTTTTTTGAGATTTTGTTCCTAATTACAAACCATTAGCTTGGCGAGGCCTAAATTATGTCATCAGTCAATGCCATTCATATTCCTATATCGAGTCTATATCTGTCAATTTTCGACGGCCATCCTAACCATCGCCAGGCTAATGGTTTATATTTCTGAACAGGCTAGTTCGGTAATAGTTTAGTTTGATACTAAAACTGTTACGTTTGATGTTATCGTAATCGGAGTTATCAAATCAATTTATTATTATTGCATCCAAAAACATAACAATGAGCATTCTTATTTGAATTTAATTACGACGTTACTTGTCAATTGTCAATACAAAACCAATCACTTGTGTAAACGTCAAATGTGACAAATGATTACCATAACCTATAATCAGGACAACGTTGGAAATTGCAGACGTCCCAATAGTAATATGAACAACTGATTACTTAACTTGAACATAAGATTTGAATATAAACACGGCTGGGAAACTTCATTAACGTCTATCAAGTAATCGCTACCAGTCGTATTCATAATCAATGTTAGTTTGATGCTAAAGCTAGGGGCTACGGCATAATTCTTCATGGTTCATTAAGAACGACTCGAAATTGGATAAATTGAGATCTTTCACTGCTTTGCCTACATTTTAGTAATTTTTCATTTAAACGATAACATACGCTACAAGCCAATTAAAATTATTATACATTGAATGAATTATTACTGGGGAGTGTAGTAATTTCTATTATTTCATTAGTATGTATATTTCTGTTAACATATTCTAAGGTATCCTTCCAAAAATACTAACCTCTAGACTTTTCTTTGTTATTCAAATGTCCACGTTGTGCCATTGAAGGCGGTGGACCATTGTCGTATGTAAATGTCCTATTTCTGGTTGGGACAGTTGGTGTGTCTTCATCTGATGTTGATATGTTATCTGTTGTACCAATTGTATTTATATTACCTTTAAAGAAAATAAATATATCTTCTATAGTATGCTAGAAGCCTTATGTACCTAATAAAATGGTTAAAATAATCAAGAAAACTTATGATGAATAAGATTGCCATCAGGCAGAACTAAATGAACCTTCTTCCGTCATCACAGGAGTAAGACAGGGATGCCTCCTGTCACCAATCATATTTCTGATGTTATTGGACAAAGTAATGAGAAAAATCAATGGAATTAGATGGAAACTGACACTGGGATTAAAGAATAAAATAATATCAGGGGATAAGGAGCATAAATTAAACCAACAACAAAATAAAGGAAAATCCCTACTGATGAAGCTGTTCCAAAGCAAACAAGGAAAGCAAGCAATTAATGGATAATAACTCTAGAAAATTGTGAGGAAGGGAAAAATAATCTATAAATATGAAATATGAATCAAGATTTATAATTTTATAGTTCAAAGTGCTTGAAATAGACATAATCATAATAAATAACAATACAATGAATAACCAATGAAATGATACTAAAACCTTAAAAGTATCAAATAATAATTCAATAAAAACTTACTTGTCGAATAGGAATGCTTCTTTCTATTCTGCAATGTTTTGTGATTTATTTTGTTGTGTGAACTTATTGTTGGCCTCATTAGCCTTGACACTTTCTTCTCTGTCGTCTCGGTATCGGAATCGGATTGATTCAATACACCACTGGATCTGCTTCGATTTAGGGCGTTATTATTCTTTATATACCTTGAATTGCTTCTTGTCACAATGTTGGAGGTCTTTTTGCCTGAAACTATCAAAGTATATTGTGAAAGAATATATTTATTTTTTTATGTCAAGTCATCTAATTTAACTGGATATTTACAAAAGTGAATTGAAAAATGACAAATCATATTTTCCTGTATTGACGAATCCAATTACCATCGCATGTAATGAACTAGTGAATACGTAGCTGAAATTTGTGGATTTTACGATATACAGGGGACTTTAGATAGTTTGACTAAAAATATGAAAAAAAAATCATAAACATGAGTCTCCAAACGCACCATTTTCGAGATACTGGGGATCAAAGTTAGGAAACAAAAATCATGGATGAAATAAATAAAGTTAATCAAGCTAGGAGATGATACCGATAAGGAGAGAAAGAAATACAGGGTGATTCATAAAAGGTGCGCAAGACTATAGGGGAAGATAGTTTGTCTAAAAATATGAAAAAATCAACATTAAGAAAAAATATTTTTTTGAGAATATCTTTGGAACTATTAGAGGTACAGCGCTCATCTCTTGCACACATTTCTAACTCATAAATACCCTTATTTTAAGTTGCAGACATTTTTTTTAAGTCATTGGCATAGATGTAAGGTATATTTTGTATTTAAACCCCTCTAATTTCTACGCCACTGGTCCAAATAAGGTATTGTTTATTTTTTTAGAACCGCCAATGTTTTAGCAAGCAAAAAAGTAATCTTGCTGTATTGTTCTAAAGTGATCCGTTTTCGAGAAAAAGGTTATTTTATGATCAAAAACACACATTTTTTATTTTATTTTGCTAAAATACGTTGTTTGTGTTCATAAGCTAGTTTCCATTTTAAAAATTTTTTTGTATTTTTTATTATGTTTTTGATCATAAAATGACCTTTTTCTCGAAAACCGATCACTTTAGAGCAAAAGTAACTTTTTTGCTTAGAAAACATTGGCGGTTCTGAAAAATCAAACAAAACCTTATTTTGACCAGTGACGTAGAAGTTAGTGGGGTTTTAATCTTAAATCTACGTCACTGACTTTTTTTAAAAAATGTCTGTATCTTAAAATAAGGGTATTTATGAGTTTAAAATGTGTGCAATAGATGAGCGCTGTACCTCTAACCGTTCTAAAGATATTCCGAAAAAAAAATCAACTTTGACCCCCCGTATCACGAAAACGGTGCGTTTGCGAACCCATGATTATAGAAAAAAAACAAATATCTTCTCCTCAAGTCATGCGCACTTTTTATGAATTACCCTGTATATAGTTATTTAATTTTATTTTTTTTGTACTAAGCCGAGCTTTCGATAATGTTTATTCTCTTCCTCAGGGCAAAATTCATGAATTTAGAAGAAATGAACTACGAACGCGAAAGATTTCATAACCATCAATCAGAAATGTCATCAACTAATGACACATTTGTTCGCTGCAGTGAAATCGTAAACAGTAAGATGAAAGTTATTATTTTTTGAGATCCTTTTGATTATCACTTAAATATATGATGTTATCCCGCTTTTTGCAAACAAAACATATAACAGATGATTTCATGATGAAAACACAAGACGCGTTTTGATGACTGAATATCAAAGTTCCGATACCTGATTGATGCGTTTGAAAGTTCGACATGTTTCAATTGGCCTCACTAAAGACGACGCTAGTTGCGTTTTGAATCTCGGAATCACCATATGTTATTTATAATGGTGATTTCGAGATGGAAACACAAGAAGCCTTGTGTTGACCAAATGTTTTCGATAGGTTTCGTTCAACAGAACGCTCGTTGTGTTTTGTATCTCGAAATCATCATAAGAATTTTTTTTCACTTGCGCAGAACATTAGAAATCAGGTAATTCTTTACCTTCGCGCATATTTCGAGATCTTCAGAGTTATGTATCTGCAGACTGCTTCGTTCATCAATAGCTGATGTGCGGGCGGCTTGCATGGATTCGACAATACATATATATTAATTACTGAGAAAATATATAAGGAGACTGACCACAACAGTTTTTGTTAGTTGATTATGATTAGTGAGATTACCGTGCAGTATGTGGGTGTTTTTTTTGTTGATGCCAGCAAAAATTCTAAGCACACTCTACTTACCTTGATCTACCTTCCTTTTCGGTACAACGGGTATTTGCATGCTCAAATCGCTCAAGCTGCACGATCTACGCAAACTGCTATCAGGGGAACTTTCGTCCACACATACTGAAAAAACCACAACATGCAAAATCAAAATAAAAAACGGTACAAAAACAAACATCACACAGGCTCTCGAAGCCAAACAGGCAAAAATATATGACAATGACTTGCGCTGCCTTTCAGGCAAGATTTTATTCATGCTTTCAGAACACTTTCACTTTCATAATGTGACATCGCTATGAAAGAGACAAACAATATTCTGAATAAAATAACGGGTCAGTCACATGTAGTCGTCCCGGTCCCCTGGTCTTTTATTCGGAACTGTCATCTCTTTTATATCAGTAGCTTGTGCGTTAAGGCAAGCTTAACGTAATAAGTAAGTGCAGATGAAATTAAGTTAATCAAATTTGAGAAGTTATCAAAATTTCAAACATAATAAGTTCAAAGCCAACTGCTTAAAAAAAGTCATGCGACCAATAATTGGCTCTAAAGAATTTGTGGAGTTAAACTTAAAAGACAGAAAACTGTTGTCTTTAGAAATTTCATATATGTACCTATGTACACATAAAGTAGGCATCCAATTAATACAAAAAAAAACGTTTCTTAATTGGCTAATATTGATTTTAAATAATATTGTCATGACAGAAAAAATCACGATTTCTAAAGCACGTTTCCTAGATGCGCATTTGACTTGGTAAGTCACTAAGCCACTGTAATTAAAAATGAGGTCTAAAAATTTATAAAGGTTTATCGGAGTATTTTAGAATATTTCTACGCAGTCTCTATCGATTTGAAAGATAAACAAGTCTGTTAATTATAAAACATAAGTCAAGCAATCATCAACATCACAGCTTAAAACTAGAGAAACATGCAAAAAGAGTGAGAAAAAAAAATATAAGACGACATCTCATTCCATTTTTTTGTGTCTAAACAGGTAATCTATATCCAGTGTGCGAATCACATTAGAGCTTGGCAAGTTCTTCGAGCAGGCAGTCTTTCAGTTTTAGACGTTTGCAAAACATGCTGGCAGTCTATTGGTGTTGTACGCAAACTCCCTAACGGCGCGAATCGCACAACTAACACATGACCGACAAGAAATAATCAAGGTTTCAATCAAATTTATATACGGTTTGTCAGATATTTAATTTCTGGTTTTACGTCAAGTTAAATATACTTTAAAGAAAATTTTCATGATACTCAGGTACATTCTGTTGTAGTGCTTTAATATTCAACAGCAATACTTAATTTTCCAGGTTTGCGGTTTTTCAAATGGACTGCCCTGTATATTTTTTCGGTAATTTATATGATATAGTTTGATGTCAAACCACCAATAGACCTACTATTTGAATTAAACTGTTGAAAATAAAAAATACAGTGTGATCCATTTGATATGGTCTTAAAAAGTTGTTCACACCCACGAAAAGATATTTCTCATCAATTTCTGACAACGACATCATCGTAAATTCTTTTCAAATCGACCAAATTATATCTCGAACAATTTAAAACACCGTATTTACTGAATTTCGACAAAACTAAATAATTTGAACTATACACTGAGGACCAAAAGTCCGACCCCCCTCCAAGTAACATCTTGATTTTACAAAGAACAAAAAAATTGAATACAAAAGTTGTACAGTTTCATTTGACCTTTTTAATATTCTAATTTTAATTTATACAGGGTGTCTCAAAAATGCGCAGTTGTTAGTCTATTTTTTTCAAATGGAACTCCCTGTATATTATTCCATTTTTTAAATCTAATAATATAGAGGGAGTTCTATTTGAAGAAATAGACTAACAACTGCGCATTTTTGAGACACCCTGTATACATTAAAATTAGATTATGAAAAAGGTCAAATAAGACTGTACAACTTCTGTATTCAACTTTTTTGTATTTTGTAAAATAAAGAAGTTACATAGGGAGGTCATACTTTTGGTCCTCACTGTATGGTGTTATTTTTCATTCGCCTATTCGAAATTGTCTGTCATTGTGTTAGTTCCGCAACCGCCGCTATAGGCAATTTAAACGTTCCACCAATACTTGCTTCTTTATATGTTCTCTATTCACCTTCGTTCATTGGGAGGTCCTCATCACTCGTAGCGGCTTTGACATTGACAGCTGATGTAGATGTAGTTGTTGTTGCTGTTGTTCTTTCACCGTTAGCATCCTTATTCTCGACTTTAACATCGAAATTCAAACGCCTCTCCACAAAGCAGGGCAAACTCAGATTCCTCCTTCGGAAACGTATCGGTGTTGCTTGCAATCGAGTAAGATCATTGTAGTAACTCTGCGACGACTTCATAGATTCATACATACTCGACAGGGCACGTACTTTACCCGATTTGACATTTTCCTTGTAGATATCGACTAGATTATTAATTTTATGAATTTTTTTCTGTATCTCATTCAGTATTTTGATATTTTCAATAGCTAAAGCAATTTTATCTTTTTGACATGACGGTGAAGTGGAATTATTGGTTGGTTTCTTTAAAACATTTTCCAAATGTAATGCAGCATTCTTTGTAACGCCACTGTGTTTCGACCATACATTCACTTCCAAACTATCGTATAGCTTCTGATCCATTTGATCATCATTGTTTATATTCACTTCCAGTGAATCGTATTCCATTTTTGTATTACACTTTTTCTTATCCAAACTGTCGTACAATTCGTTCAGAAAATATTGATCCTTTTGACTGCTCACATTACCAGCATCTGAATCTCTTTCGACAATTTTCTCTTTGTAATTCAACTCGATGGTATGTTCTTCGGTGACATTCTCCTGATTTGTCAAATTGTTGAGTATGTCTTTGTTCCTATTGCATTTTATAATGGTATTCGAATAAAAATCTTCTTTCTTTACATATTCGTAGCTTGTTTTGGTTTTTCTGGTTTTTGAGCTGTGTCTACGGACTGCTTTAGGAGGTTTGTGGCAGACTTTTTCGCTAGTTAGCAAGCTTTTAGTAAAAAGATGCCTGTCTAGGCTGGACGTTTCTTGTCTATGATTCTTGTTGGTGTTTTTCTCAAAGTTTATTGTCGACAATGTGAAGGAATTACCATTTTTGTGATCCTTGGCAGCACTGCCAAATATTTCAATGTTTAATTCCGGTTTGTTGTTGAGCACATTGCAAAATTTGGCCTTGTACTGTTTATTCTTGCTAGCCAATGAGGGAATATACATCTCCGAACTGGGTTTTGTTTTCACAGGTACATTTTCTTTGCTTTTACTAGAAGAAGGTTTTGCTTTGGGAGCCTCAACAAAGAAAGCTATAGGCTTCTTTGATTCAAACTTTAACAATTTCTGCTGGAACTCTTCACTTCCTCTTTGCGCTTTCTTCGTGACAATTTCCTGAGGTGTGGCAAAGTCCGTTTGGGTTTGCGTTGTTTTAACATTGGCTTTTATTATTTTTGGAGCACTGGCAGTTGCAACATCACTGACACCAGCTTCAGGATAATTGTATACCTGGCAGCGATCGTAGGAGCTGAATTCATGATAGTTCTTCGGCAAACTGCTGCTCATCTCAACTTCAAACTGATATGAGATATTTTTCGGTAAACTTTGCGAATGTGACATTTCGGATGGTCGATTTCGATGTGGTTCAAATAGAATTTCCAATGGTGCTGATTTACAATCGGATTCATTTGAAATGACACTTTCCATGCTATTGCAGTAGCTTTTGCAGGATTTGTTACCCGTTGTGTACATATCATAATCCAGAAGCAGGTTATCGTCAGAGAGAATGCTATCTTGGGAACTTTTTATGTTCTGATTGAGGTAGAAGCTTTCGCTTTTTGGAATTTCTTCAAATAAAAACTCTTCTTGCAACTTGTAGATCTCATTATTTGATACGCACCTGCGTGGTGGACAAGTTTTTTTCTTCTTTGTGCCGACTGAAAGAAAGCAATACTCTTCCAAGGAGTCAGAACTGAAATTGCCATCGTCATCTTCGTCTTTTTCTGTCTTCTTGGTACTTTCAATTTGTGTATCAAACTTTAGCTCAATCTGTTCGTATTGTTTGTTGAAATCTTCACTGAACTTTTCAATATCACTGCATACCTGCTTGAAACCTTCATCTGTTGCTGATGTTGAAGACTTTTTATCATCGAAATCGACAAAGTAGCTGAACGATTTACGCTGATGATCCGGTTGCTGAGCAACATAATCCGAAAATTGTCGTTCCTCGCTAACAGGACTCACCGGTAGACTCTTATGCAGCTTGTACTTGGCCAATGTTTTGTCCAGTTTCAATTTTCTCGGTCTTATGAGATCGTTCAGGGTCTTTTCCGGGCTTTTATTAACTTTATTGATGTTATTATCTATGTTACTACTATCGACTGTTGTGTTCTCATAGCTGTGACTCAAACTTAACATATGACTAAGCTGTGACGTGTTCTTCGCAATATCTTTCATATAACAACCGCACAGTTGCAAGTCAACGGTTGTGCTGTTAGTAGAGATAGAAGTAGTAGCAGGGTGAGGGTTAGTAGTAGTTGTAAATGGACGATGATCACCCAAAAAAATTGATTCATTATGATGTTGGCGATAGGGATCAGAAGAAAGGAGACAAGTGCAACCACCACAGTTTTTGGTGCCACTTGCTGATGATGAGGATGAATCATTATTACCTTGTTTTTTCGATGATGACGAGAATCTGTCACGTTCCGGTATGTGGGATAAGTCGTGTATCGACTGGCTGTACTTCAATGGGCTAGTAGAGTGACCGACCTGTAAATGGAAAGTTGATGCAAAAGTAAGTAAGAGTTTAAAGGCAAAACTCTTTTTGGATAAATATAAGATCTTGGAAATATTTTAGGGCTTATAACAAATAATCAAACATGACACGTACATTGAGTCTTGCATGAAAAGAAAATCTTAGATTACTATCATTCACATGGATGGCAGTTTGACAATGTTTTTGAAATTTAAGAAAATATAAATTTCATATATAAATATAACGGGTGGTTCATAATGAAGTGAAACAGTTTGAAGTTTAATAACATTGCCTCTGAAAAACCTATAGGTAAGTTTTTGATTGCAAAAAATGCAGGGTGCACTAATCTATAAAAATTGTAATCAAACAAAGGAAACTGAGAAAGCCTGTAATAACTAGTCTAATTTTTTTAAATTGTGTCTAACAGATATTTCACATAACATTATGCAACATTAATGGAGAAATACTCCGAATTTCTGTTCAAATATTTTCTTTTAATTCGTCGATACTTTGAGGATTATTGATGTGAATTCTGGATTGTAAATAGCCGCATAACAAAAAATCACATGGTGTTAAGTCACATGATCATGGGGGCCACTAGAGATCACCAAACCTTGAAATCAGGCGTCCTGGAAACATCTGCCGCAGGTCATTAATCGATGCGAGGGCAGTATCACATGTGGCACCGTCCTGCTGTAAACACATGTTTTCTGGAAAACGCCGCAACTCTTGTTGAGTTTGCAACATAGTCACATAACGTTCCGAATTTACCGTGGTATTTTCTTCATTTTCATCCTCAAAAAAATAAGGTCCCACAATTCCCTGTGTCCTGTGCTAACACTGCACACCAAACAGTAACTTTTTGAGGAGTTTGATGTATTTCTTGTGGGTCTCGATACCCGAGAGTTTTGTTTGTTTATTTAGCCACATATGAAAATGTGCTTCTTCAGACATAAATAAATTTTTCGGGCAAATCAGCATTTTTTTCAAAAAATTGTTAGAAAATGCAAGTCTGACTGCAAAATTAGTTTCTTTTAGCTCCTGCACAAGGGGAACTTTATATGGTTTGAAGCGTATATCTTTATGCATTGTTCTTTGAAGGCTAGTTCTTGAGAGTGCTAATGTTTGAGATTGTCTGACTGCAGATTGCTTTAGATATCTTTAAAATGCAGTTTCAACTCTAGCCCTACCTGCAGGAGATGATAGTATACATCGTCGTCAGCCCTTTTTGAGCCCACTCCAAAACAGGCCACCTCTTCACTGTCTTATCAGTATTGCAACTGACTGATAAGGAGACCTACAGCTTAAGATGGATTGCGAACTTCCGATATGTCTCTAAGAGACATATCATTCTACCAGATCAGAGGGCTTTTGAGGCGTACCTTACCACGCTGCCTCAATGCGGGTTGGTAAGGGTCAAGTGATGCCGACCGCTAGTTTTTGCCATTTTATAGCGATTCTTCTACCCCCGAAATTTTTTATGAAATTTTCATGTATGGAAAAATTCCTTGACCTAGTTGGGCTCGAACCTACAACCTCTCGGTTAGAAGTCCAACGTCTTACCAACTAGACCACCGGGGATATTATATATATTATAATATATACAGATAGTATACATAACTTTACTTAAATTATGTTTTGTTTTGTTATTACAATTTTTATATTTCGGTGCACCATGTATTTTATTTTGATACCATTTTTTCTTTAGTTTTTCTATCGATCAACACCAGAAACTTACCTATAGGTTTTTCAGAGGCAAAGTTATTAGACTTCAAAATATGTCACTGTCACTACATTATGGGCCACCCTATATAGGTAACGTATACTGCATCATATTAAATGATATATTTATGTTGTCAATAAATAATTTGATAGCAAAGTAAATCGAACGCTATGAACTTGGCCGAAATTGAGCTTCAGTCATGGATTTTGTTAGGTACCGGCATTAGAGACAGATCCATGTAAGTAAAATAAAATTATCATCTTACGTTTTCAAGTTTTTTCTTGGTCTCGGCTATTCTCTTATTTAGCTCCTGTCGCTTCTTGATGGCATCAGGATCATTCCGGGTCTGTTTCACAGCATTTATAGCTTCTTGATTCTTCTCACTGGATTTTATGAGGAATTTTGATGAGATGGACGATTTGCTTGCTGAAAGGAAAATTGAAAACTTGAGACATGGAAAATATGAGAATGACAAATCCAATTGGTTGAAACAAACTTCAATAAAAATCAACTAAAAAAGCTTACTTGGTGTTCGCACTTCGTTCTCCATACCAGACATGCTTTCGAACGTCGACTGAAGATACCTTTCACGGCTGACGAGTTGGTCCAAGGATTCCGAGCTGAGCGAGAAAAGGGACATTGGATTTCTATCGGTATTTTCACCGCTAGGTGTAGAAGCCTGAAAAAATGCATTGTATTGACCTGAATGTACAACAAAAATAATGTTACGACCTCATCTTCATCATCGTCAGAATCATTACTACCATACGTCGATGGGGATGTTTGTTGAATGACGATCTGTGGTGATTTCTTCTTCCTCAGCGACTTTCTCAACTCATCAGCATCAATATTTGTGACAGTAAACTCGCTACCACTACACAATGAAAATGAAGAAATAATAATATCATGATGAACAAAACACACCACAGTCTATAATTTACCTTTGTGATCCCGATTGTAATGGATAGTAGATCATTCTTTGTCGATAATCATTGTCAGAGTCAATGTCACCTTCGTGAGCAATCGATTCAACATCTCCAATGGCGCTATCATCAGTCATAATCCCTCTCCTGCTGCTGCTGTTATCAAGTAGTCTCGTCGTTACTTTGGAAGTTGTTGATGCAATTTCACGTCTTGTTTCCGAATACGTCCTTATTTCAGTACCACTATCCAATGAACTATCTTTTGAACCACCATCAGAATCCAACCTTCGATCTGTAGAACAATTGACACTTATAACGATATTGAATTATGGAAACTTGTTTATCAAAAGAGGTGAGGAAATACATTAAAAAAGTGTTTTTGTGTCTAGTCTACATTCTATAGTATTGTTTGGTATAAATACTGTAACCCTGTCTGAGCTAAACGTTGTGGGGTGAGTTCACTTGCGTAATACTCAAAAGTTCGCAGATTGTTTCCAAAACGTTTATTTTCAACACCTTGTAAACGACCTTCTGTTATAGTACAACTGTCACCACTTGTCACCTTGACAATCTAAACTGTCACCGTCTTTACCGACTAAACTACTATTAACATCTGATTCTCACAGACTGACTCAATAAACTGACGTACAGTTATAAACTGACTGACCTGTGATAGATACGGCTTTATATATATATCTGAATCTTGACATGACATTCATCGATAATGCTCTATGATTATCTAGACGCACATAATAATGTTCTAGATGTTTGTCAAACTGACAATACTGTGACAAAGTGTACCTCGCATATAATTTCTTGAAGGTTCGAGAATAAATCTACCAACTCTAGAAGTAATCAATGACATATACATGAAACAACTATAGTAAACAAGCTAGTAGAAATAGACTCAACGAATAATAAACCTTAAGTACATGATAAACGATCCACGTTACAATACTTACCGACAACACCTGGAAATGGATATGGCTGGCTGGAATAGAAAGACTTTACGCCAATTACATTCTCAGCTCTTTGTGCCCATCGACCTTTCGGTACAGCTACACCTTTTGACAGACTGGACGGTTGACTAGCTTCCTCAGAAAATTGCTTCTTGGCCCATTGCGGCAGTTGGCCTACACTAAATCTGTACAAGAAAAGATACCAAAGTGAAATAGGAGTAAATTTTTTATACGTTATGGTTTTTTTTGGGTTTGACAATAAAGAAGAATTATATATCAACGTGAAATGTGTGGGTGTATTTTTAAATCATCTATTCAGGGTATTTATTATCGAACTTTGAAAACGAACAATTGCATCCATTGAGTTATCGTAAAATGGACTATTTTATTATGTACCACACTTACCTATAGTTTGTGTCTACGGTAGTGGTGGCGGTGCCTTCGTAGAAATCAAAAGCACTGCTATCGCTAAATACTTCATTTTCCAGCTGTTTACCTTGTCGCATAGCCTGCTGGCTCAGCCGAGCATGCATTGTGACAACCATGTCATGTGGTACCCGCCACACGAAAATACAACCATCACCACTCGCAGAAATCAATCTGGAACACAATAATTATATGAAAAAATAAAATGTCGTGTCTATTTTAAGTTCAATTATCGAATATACAGTCACTGAATTTGTTACCCTCAATGTGACGTGAAGAAATCACAATAACCATAACTTGTTCTGGGTATTTTTATTCGTTTATTCTCTAAAATAAAATAACCATCGCATTTTGGGTAGATATTTTATATTCGCTAAAAGACTGCAGTGAAACATTAATTTGTGATTGAGCAAATATGTTCATCCACTAAATGGAAATATCTTGAACGCGTGGTGGACAATTTAATTCGTCCACGTCGCAATGCGGGCAAAGGAAATCGATCAATGGCTGAAATCATTGAATGAGTTTAATAGTACGTATTAAAGCAATTATACCTTCGACAATCATTGGTGAATCTGAGTCCAGTCGCCAGTTCTGAGTGGCCACACATAGTGGCCATACATTCGCCCGAATAGTAATCGTATACACAGAGCGATTTGTCCGTGCAAGAGGTAGCTAAATAAATGCCTGATCTGTCGAGAACAACCTGAAAAAAATAATATATATGTTAAGGCACCCGTCAAAATAACGAATCAAATGCGAAAATATGGAGGTGACACATTTTACTAACACAGATCTTCCTTATCAAAATAATTACATATATGTAAACAATTCGAATGAAAAGTAATGTTTAATGTTCGTGAAGAACAACAAGGATTCAAAAGTAACAGATCAGCTGTAGACGCCATATTTACATCTTATACAATATGTTAATGGATGAAATAAATAAAGTTAATCAAGCTAGGAGATGAAACCGATAAGGAGAGAAAAAAATACAGGGTGATTCATATAAGGTTCGCAGGACTTTAGGGGAAGATTCGTTTTCGAGAAAAAAGTTATTTTAATTTTCGTAATTTTTTCTTTTATTTTTTGATCGTAAAATGACCCTTTTCTTGAAAACGGATCACTTTTGAGCAATACAGCAAGAGTGCCTTTTTTGCTTAGAAAATATTGTTGGTTCTGAAAAATCAAACAAAATCTTGTTTTGACCAGTGGCATAGAAGTTAGTGGGGTTTAAATACAAAATATACCCTAAAACTACGCCACTGACTTTTAAAAAATCTCTACACCTTAAAATAAGGGTATTTATGAGTTCAAAATGTGTGTAATAGATGAGCGCTGTACCTCTAACCGTTCTAAATATATTCAGAAAAAAACTCAACTTTGACCCCCCGTATCTCAAAAACGGTGCGTTTGCGAACCCATGATTATAGAAAAAAAAAACAAAATATCTTCTCCTTAAGTCATGCGCACTTTTTATGAATGACCCTGCATATATAGTTATTTAATTTCATTTTTTTGGAACTAAGCCGAGCTTTCGAGAATGTTGATTCTCTTCGTCAGGGCAAAATTCGTGAATTTAGAAGAAATGAACTACGAACACGAAAGATTACATAACCATCAATCAGAAATGTCATTTACTAATGACACATTTGTTCGCTGCAGTAAAATCGTAAACAATAAGATAAAAGTTAATATTTTTTGATATCCTTTTGATTAATACTTAAATATCTGATGTTATCCCGCTTTTTGCAAACAAAACATATAACACTATATTGATGATTTCGAGATGGAAACACAAGACGCTTTTTGAGGAACAAATGTCAAATTTCTGATATGTGATTGGTGCGTTCAAATGTTTGGCTATTTTCGATTGGTTTCGTTCAACAGAACGCTCTTTGCGTTTTGTATCACGAAATCCTCATAAGAATTTTTTTTCACTTGCGCAGAACATTAGACGTCAGAATCAATTAGATAATTGTTTACCTTCGCGCTTACTTCGAGATCTTCAGAGTTCTGTATCTGCACGACTACTTTGTTCATCAATAGCTGATGTTCGGGCGGCTTGCATAGATTCGACAATATATATATATATATATATATATATATATATATATATATATATATATATATATATATATATATATATATATATATATATATATTAAAATGTGTGCAATAGATGAGCGCTGTAACACTAACAGTTCTAAAGATATTCACAAGAAAACGATTTTTTTTTCTCAACTTTGACTCCCCTTTTCTCAGAAACGGTGCGTTTGCGAACCCATGATTATAGAAAAAAAAACATATTTTTGGACAAACTATTTTCTACTACAGTCCTGCGCACCTTTTGTGAATCACCCGGTCATCTTAGAGAACGGAAATAACTTGCTTAACTAAAAATCAAAATAGACTACCAATGCTCAACAACAGTTAAACAAAACTTTTTTTTACAAAAATTAGGACCCACATTATTGATAGGTGCACTGGAAGATACAAAATAATATTAATTACACTGGTACCAACTTCAAAATTATCAGCACCAGCAAAGTCGAATTGTATTACCTGCTCCATTTGGGTCTTCGGCCAAAAAAAGGGCAACGACGGAAATTATTTAGTGAAGGGCTATGGTAGTTTCAAAAAGACTATTGAAAAAAACTTCTCACCTTAATAAGAGTACCATCGTCACTGGTACTACCCTTGAAACTTTTCGTATGTTTACCGGTATTCACGCTGTATATGCGCACATTGCGATCCTGGCAAGCAGTCAACACATGCTTTTGTCCTGCATCCACTTCCATGTCGTACAGTGTCGTCTTGCCGGTGGCATTATGTGCCCGAGTAAATTGTGGTTTCCCACCCACTTCACCCAGTGTTCGAAAAATGAGGCTCTTGTCTGCACCGCACGACACCATCTGCGTTTGACTGTTTCCACCACCACTGCCTGGACTCAGAAAGCGAACCGCCGTTATGGATGACGAGTGATCGTCCAAAGTCTGCAGGAATTCATAGCCTTGTCGTGTATCGAAGACATGGACAAGGCGATCACGACTCGCCGATGCCATCAAGTCCAATTGGGCGTCTGAATATTCCAGACAAAGTACTTCGGAATCGTGTGCCTCGATTTTGCATAGTTCGCGCATGGTGGCAGTGTCATGGATACGAATATTGCCTGTAATAAAAAATATTTTAGAAAGTATTTTGGTTTATTCAATGTGTGTTCTAAAATTTATTAAACAATTATTAAACAATATTTATTAAACAAATTAAGACGAACGGAGCAAGTCCTATGAATAGGCTACAATGATTTGAAATTTGTGACCACTTTCTTAAAAAAAAACTCAGTCTCCAGTTATACATCGGAAAGTCTAGAATTGTTATCTGTAATTATTTTATATCTTTTATTTTTATTTTATTTTTATTTAAAAAAATATGAAAGACAATACTATTTTTTTTTCAGAAAATAGTTTATGAGGAGAATAAATTGGAAATTTCGTTCTGGTTATACATATGTTTCCTGGGTACATTATAGAAGCTGATTGACGTTTTCGCCAATAGAGAATAGAGGGTTGTAAGGGCAGTGACTTGGAATTTTTACTATAGTGGATGTGCGAGAAGAGTGAATTGGAATTTTGTTGTATACGCGTTGGGTAAAAGTCTACTTTAACGGCTTTTGCTATAAAAGACCTAAGAAATGATCTGGAAAAATAGATGTATGTTACCATAACTTTTAATAAAACTGAGGCGGAAGATGATATTTTAAATGATTTGTTAATAAAAACGGGAAAAATAGTGTTCTTAGGACTTAAGACTTTTATCTGAAATTTTCGATTTGGAAGTATCTCTCTAATCCCAAATAGTATATAATGATCCTTTCATTATATTAAACACTAACATCCTTCAAAATTAGCAAAAATATGCGTAAAATTAGTAAATATAAGTAGTCGAAAGAGTGACGTTAAACGAATTGATGATTGACTTGTGCAGTATATTTAACGTTGAAGTGAAGTTCTGGCAACACTGAAATTGATAGTTTTTAAACGTTAAACACCAGTGTGCCATGTCAACAATTCTTTAACCTTACTTTTTCAAAAACTTATATTTACTATTTTTACGAATATATTTTGCTAATTTTGAAGGATGTTAGTGTTTAATGGAATGCAAGGATGTTTATATACTATTTGGGATTGAACAACATTTTTCTTTTTACTAACAAATCATCAAAAATAGGTGTTCCGCCTCAATTTTATTCAAAATTATGTTAACATACATATATTTTTGCAAACATTTGACTTTTTAGGGCTTTTATAGCAAAAGCCGCTTGACTATTACCGTAAGTTCAACTTTTGAAACGTTTGGCTGAACGACTGATACCTATCTAGAATTTTTATCCCCAAAATCCCTCAAATAACCACAGAATTCCATCATTTAGTTGTAATAATGATGGTATTGTGTGGTTATTTGAGGAATTTTGGGGGTTTTAAATGTTATGAAAAGCCGCAGATATAGATGAAAATCATAATCAGCTGGACCCATCACAATAACTGCCTACTGGGAAGTTTAAAATGACAAGTAAAGAGACACATTCTCTCATTTTAAAGCTATTCTTATTATCACAGGGCTTTTATTAGTCAACTTTGGGACGAGCTATGAGCTGTTTTTTATGTCAACATAACCTCAAAATCGACATTTCATCAAGGCAAGTCTACTAGAACATTGTACCTTAGAAGAGTAGCGTTCTGTCATTAGATTTTTATTCACAGAAGGTGTAAAACCGTGTGAAATTCCTTCTAGATTCTATAATGTTTATACAATCCATCTATTCGATCATGAGACAAAAAAACAGACTATGGAGACACCAGTTCTCCCGTTCGCAAATATTCAAGGGTCAACCGAGCGCGGCTAAGTGATCCTGAGAATCTTTTGGAACTCACAGGGCCCAGTCTCCTGCAGTTACCATGAAAACCAGCAAACTATTAATAGACAGTACTATTCTGCAATCTTGGTGCACAAACAGTTAACACGAACAAACGCTATTCTTGGCAAAAGAAGTTATTCTTCCGAGACCGCCCAGCTGATCCGTGATAAGCCTCAAGATTTGGGTTGAGAAACCTCATCCTGCATGTAGTCCAGCCTTGCCTTAACTGATTTTTTTCCTTTTTGAACCACTCAAAGATGTAATTTGCAGTAAAAGAGGAAATCAAGGAATCAGGGCTTTGATACCAACCGAAATAATTCTGTGCCACAGGAATTAGGAAGACACAAGAAAGTCGAGATGAGTGCAGAATTGTTGGAGATGATTATGTTGATTCCAATGAACATTTTTGAGCTCTAGCTATTTATCTCTTTAATTATTGGATGACCTTTGTATGTCTTGATGTATTTTACATCACATTTCAATTCAAATATTTACCTGATCGATCCCCAGAAGCCAAATGTTTGCCATCAGGACTTATTCTAATACATCTGACACCATTCCGGCCATCATACGATGTAATATTCTCTTGCTTTTCCGTCGTCCCTGATATATCCAAATCCTTAATGTAGGACAATTCCTTATCGACATAAACAACTTTCAACAGTTCCTGCAAAAAGAAGCAACTACTTTTAAGAAAAAGAAACTTTATATATATCATTGATTTCGTCTTACATTACTATAAATATTTGGTTGGTATATTCCTCGAGCATTGTTCTCATTTATTTTATCCAATGTCCAAACTCGTATGGTGTCATCAGAGCCGCAGGTGAGGAAGCTTCCTGGTGGCAAGGTGCTGTTCGGTGGTGCCATTTCTACGCCCCATATGCAAGCCGAGTGGTACAGGAAGGAAAACGACTTGCCAACCTGAGAAGAGAAAAGACACAAAATTGCGTATTCAAAATGAGTTTTTATTTCGTTTAATTCTAACCCTTTGAATATTGAAGACGTCCCAAACGTAGATGGAGTGATCATTGTAGACAGATGTCAATTTGTTGTTGGTCTCGTCGTATGTTATGGCTATGGTGTCGGGGTATTTTGCGTCTGGGGGTGGAGTAGCCATATGCCTTGAAAAAATACAAAATATATAAATGGTACTGTATATATGTATATTAATTTACTTACTGTATATTTGTTCCAAGACTAACATCTACACCTAAATAGTGATTCCTCGGCAATGTTGTGATGAATCTCAGTGTGGCAGGATCAAAACATCGTATTATACCATCTGCACAGCCGACAAAAATATATTTATCTCCTACAGTTATACAATTGGCACTCGTTGTCTGGATAACAGAAAAGTAAAATCCATCAAGTAGGAACTTTTAATATTTTTTTTATACACTCTTACCCTTAATTCTACCCATTTATCTAGAAGTCTTCGATTATTAAATTCACAAAGTAGCCCAGATCTTGTGATCGCATAAGTGCTGTCACCATTTTGGGCTCTACCGCATGCCACATCACAGAAATAGTTGTTCCTTTGCTCACCCAATATGGCTGAGCGACCCATTAGAGGCACAGCCTCCTTATACTGGAACAGAAACAAAAAATATTACAAAATATGAGCGTAACCGCAATGTGCACAATAATTTTAATAATGAATTTATTGCATTATATAAACATACCTTTGCTTTTCCATGTTCCAAATACCAAAATTTCACATGCCTATTGCCAACAGTCACAAAATAATTGCCATTCTCTGAAAAAGCTATCGACTTCACCTTGGTGCTGACTTTATTACTAGCGACTTTGATGTTGTTCTTCCAATCCCATACGTTGACAATCATATCGTGTTGAGTACCAACACTGACCACATACTTTGTAGTCGGTGAGAAGGCCTAGAAAGAATTTTTAAAAAACGCAACTAAGTATTGGTTCACAACCTTGATAAGATTGACTTAGTAACTAAACTCACAGGCAGGTATTTTCTATAGTTTTCAGATTAAGAGAATCATTGGCAATACTTACAACACAATTGACTCCAAACTTGTGGCCGATAAACTCTGCGACCTGTTGGGGTTGCGGCATAAGGCCCGGATGACCGGACTGCGGTTCCGACTGCAGGTCCCATACCCGGACAGCGGGTTGATGGCCGCATTCTCCTAAAAAACAAACACAAAAAAAAAATATTAGATTCTATCCTACGTGAAGATTTTTCAAGAGCAGATTGATTGGAATTATCAAGTTCAGTAGCGTTCTGGAAGGCAATCTTGACTGATTTCAAACTGACAATTGTACGCCACTGTGATTTATGTATACTCTCATTTTTTTAAAGTAGAGTTGGCAGTTAGAATTACAGCTTTAATTAGTCTATGGGCTATGTCCAACACCCAAGTCAGTACGTGCACAATTTACTTTCTACACTAGTGCGGTAAACTGACAAATGATTTAGTAACTAGTCTGTCAAAATGAGAAGTTATTGTCAAGGCCTTGAGGCCCAGTGCTCAAAAATTGAACTTTCAAAGTAGCTGTGGCAAAAAAACTTAACCTCAACTTACCTGTGACTATGTAACGACCACATGATGAGAATGCTAGTGATGTAATAGTTTTTTTAGAGGTATTAATAATATGACTCTGTTGTTCGGTCCTCGTATTGAAGAGAACCACTGTACACCTGTAACAAAAAAGAAAATTTCTTAGTGATATTAATATAATATTTAGGATCTTTAACACAAATAAAATGGAATTTAACTGATTTGAAGAGCGTGGAGGAAACCCCCCGAAAGAATGACTTGAAATGAAAGCCTCGATCATTAGAAATAACTTTTCAATTTCCCGCTAAACTTGCAACTTCATTACAATTCGTATGAAAGGTCAACATATAACAGACCAGCATCACCTTTTGTTTAAAAACTGACTCTAGTTGGTTAATGCAAGACTGAGTAGACATTCTTGAGTTAAAGTTAAAAGATCTAATTAAAATTTCAAATAGTGTTATCAAGTTAACAGAACTTCAATATCAAATAAGGGTTGGGAGCATTTTTTTTAAGATGCATGAACAGAATTTATATATACTATTTGGAATCTAGAACCGTTGGCGTAGACAGAATCAAAAAATAACAAACACAGAATTACCACAATAAACACCAACACTTTATTTTGTCAAATCCGACAATTGTTTCGCCAACAAGGTTGGTATCTTCAGGGGTGAACCTGTAACTAGTTACAGAACAGCCATACATAAAAAAGCAAACGTAGATATACCTTCTCCTTTTTTTGAAGTCGGTCAATGAGCATCAGGTTTGGTTGAGAAAGCTGGTACCTTGTTTGTGATATTTCTTTTAAATATTTGCATGACTAAAAAAATTTTTCAAAGAATACCGCACAATCTCAATATGCTTCATCATCCACGAAGAATTCGCATCTGAACAGACAATAGGATCGACGTTAATTAAAATATTAAAAAGCCGAAGAAACCCACTAGTCTTTCATTTATGATTTATTGTTTAAGCATGAAAATTAGCTTTTTTTTATCTATAATCTATATCCATCCATAGAGGTGTAGTTTTGTAGAGCAAAATGGCGAATGTAAATCAAGTCTTGATTATTATTTGTTAGGAGATTATTTTTTTCCAGTCTGGTGGGCGGAAAATTATCGAGAAAACGTTCGCAATAGATTTTCTAAATAGGGTAATCCATATGGCAGATAAATAACATTTCAATGCAAGGTACAAAAATATCAATAATAATATTGTGAAACAACGTTTATAGTGGATCTTTGACAGAGCCCAGAAAGAGGTATACAATTCGATTGAATGTTCCTTTTTACTAAAATGTATTTTTGCACATCTTCTCGTAGTACACGTACTTTGATTTCGAAATAAATGTTGAGAAATGGTACCTTAAACAATTTATATTTCTTCCCAAAATTATTCTCTTTACGAGGTGGGGTAGAAGTTCTTTCCGAAAATTGAAAGCTTTATATATCAGAATGAGAAAAGATAATTAATGATACTTTTAAGATATTTTTCTATGACTTTATCGGCTTACGAGAGAACCCTTAGAAGAGTGACTGTATCTCGGAAATAAATGTATACAAAATATATCCATAGGCGTAGAACTTCTTTTTTAATAATTACCCAATTCTATGCTAATGAATGAAAAGGGATTTTAGATTGAGAATTGATATATCTCCTAGTTGTTTTTCAAAATTAAATTTGTCTTATGTCAAACCAAAAATTAAACTATTGGAAAATCAACACAAAATATCATATTTTTTTCAAAAACTAGAACCGACTTCAACAGTTGGTGTATTGGAAAATGTTTTTTACAAAACAATGAACCGACGTTATTAGTTGGTGCACTGAAAATACAAAATAATATTAATTCTATTAGTGCTGTGCTGAAGTTATGCAGTTGCAGTTAGATTGAAAACATTTGACACCAACTTCACAAGTACCAGCACCAATAGAATTAATATTATTTTGTATTTTTCAGTGCAGCAACTAATAACGTCGGTCCAATTTTTTGTAAAAAATATTTATTTCACACTTTTGAATGTAACATTAGTCACGAAAATCGTTGATCGTTCACTAATACCAATAAAGATAGTATATACTATTATCCACGTATATTCTCTTTACTTGTAGTTGTTATTTATAGTGAGATCATAAAACATCGCTGCAGAAATACACGTAAGTATTTTAGATGTTAGCATTTTACCACAGTTGTAACTCGAAAACCGTAACTCGAAGGAAAAAATGTTCATCATAAATGTTGCTACAAATAATTAGGTCTTTCATGTAGTCCCCACAGATTTTTAACTTTCGAAAGAAATCGCTCTCTTCACATGCGTTTATCTCGAAAACCGTAACTCTTTTAAAAAATTGTTCAATTTAAATGTTTCCGAATATTGCCCTATCTTTAATTATACCACCTCACATTATCAATTTTAGAGAAAATTTTCGGAGGGAAGGCGATTTCGGATTACCGTTTGTATGAATATGGGACCATTTCTCAAGCCTCAATCAATCAAAAATTATCAAAATCAGAGTACGATTACTATATAAAAGGCGCGCACAAACCAAAAAAAAAACAACACACAAGACTTATGGCATCAACTTTAAAAGTACCCGTTCTTTATTCCGTTTGAAAAGGATAGACAGTCATAAATCCTAATTAAATATGCAAAACTTGTACAAGGTGGTCCTCATAATTCTTGGAAGTTTTGAAGAAGTTTTAAATATCTTTAATGGTTTTGTTTATTTGGCCAGTCTAGCTCACCCTGTGAGGGCTCGTTAAGTGTCGGAATACAATAAAAATCGTTCATCATGTATATTGCTTGTAAATAAGGTAAATAAGGTCATCAGCGTATCTTCAGGTAAGTAAGGTAAGAATTTATTAAACTTTCGAAAATTGAAAATCTGTGGGTACTACATGAATGACCTAATTATTTGTAGCAACATTTATAATGAACATTTTATCGTTAGAGTTACGGTTTTCGAGTTACGACGGTGGTAAAATGGTAACATCTAAAATACTCATGCGTATTTCCGCAGCGATGTTTTGAGATCTACAAGCAAATAATCTACCTGGGTAATAGGATAAGTACTATCATCCTTGGTATTAGTGAACGTTCAACGATTTTCGTGACTAATGTTACACTCAAAAGTATGAAATATATATTTTAAAAAAAAAAATGGACCGCCGTTATTAGTTGGTGCACTGAAAAAATACAAAATAATATTAATTCTGCTGGTGCTGGTACTTGTGAAGTTGGTGGCAAAAGTTATCAATCTAACTGCAACACCACAATTTCAAAAGTACCAGCACCAATAATAGAATTAGTATTATTTTGGTTTGTTTAGTGCATCAACTAATAAAGTCGGTCCAATTTTTTGTAAAAAAAATATTTGTAAGGAAGATTTATTCAAGTTACTCAATTCTGATTAGCTGGTTGTCAAGATCTTTATTATTTTTAAAATCATATTTTTGGGTTGTTTTAATTATTTTTGGTTAAGTGGTTCCGTAGAAACGAGCTAGATCGGAAGCATCTTGCTATTTGTTAAGTTTGATAATGATCCAATAAATATTAAAGATTAAACAATTACTCTCCCCCCTAACCTGTGAGCTCTATTTACACGACCAAGATAATGTTTATTCGTTATGTCAAGTCGTCGTGATAAATCTGTGGCATAATGTCTAATCCTATAAGTATTAAAAGATAAATAAGTATGGTATTGTTCAAACAAAAATATACTTGAAGCTCCTGCAATCAATTCAATTCAAAAAATAATTAAACCATGTTAAGTTGTAACCACATCGAATTGAAATCAGTCAACCCTCGAGGCAATATCCCAATTATCAACTGAATAAGGCATATTATTAATATCATAATAATGATTATTAAATACATTCAGCCAAGTGTAAAAACCTTCGAGAGTTAGAAGACTTGTATATGCCAATAATAATTATTATCAATGATTTTATTATTACTAAGACAACTAGGGGATTTAGGTTAGATATGTACCATGTACTACTATAATTTGCGTACAACCTTTTACGGCAAAGAGCTGAGATTTATTGGGTATACATAAAAGACTATTGCGGCTGCAATTATTTTGATGTACATTCTAAGCAAATCATTAGAGTGGTGTATAAGGATAGATAAATAAATGACATCCGCTCCAAGAAGTAAGTGAGCAGCTCGGCGAGGTCAAATACAATAATTATATTGGGATAACGAGAGGGAAAACGGACGCAAAAGTTTCTACAATTGAATAGGAAATCTGAAATTTACAATTAAATAAATTCAGAGTTCTGAGAGAAAATAACTGCTGAAAATCAATGGATCGTACGACTGCGCAGGTATAATATCATTTTCGTGACACACTCTGTATATTTCAGTCTCGTGTAGAAAAATTGTAATACATGAATAAAAATCTTCGAGTTCGAGCATTTTTTGATCGACGAACCCCGAACGGGCTGCGAGCTTTTTATATAGGTAGTAAACGTAGTTACTACGATTTTGATGATTTTTGATTCATTTGAAAGAGGAGACTTGAGAAATAATCGCATATTCAGAAATACGCAAATCCGAAATGTCCCTGGGAGAGGAGAGTGTAAATTTTCTCGAAAATCGAAAATTCGAGATGGCAGAATTAAAGATAGGAAAATATCCGGAAACGTTTGAATTGACAATTTTTTCCATAGAGTTACGGTTTTCGAGTTATAGCAGTGGTAAAGTTTCTAATATGCATATTTCCGCGACGATGTTCTTAGATTTCTAAATAATAGCTAATACAAGCAAAGCATACATGGATAATGGTGAACGTTCAAGGATTTTCGTGACAAACGTAACACTCAAAAGTATGAAATAAATATTTATTACAAAAAATTGGACCGATGTCATCAGTTGGTGCATTGAAAAGTACAAAATAATATTAATACTATTATTGGTGCTGGTACTTGTGAAGTTGGTGCCCAAAGTTTTCAATCTAACTGCAACAGCACTACTTCCAAAGTACCAGAACCAATAGAATAAATATAATTTTGTACTTTGCAGTGCACCAACTGATAACGTCGGCCCAATTAAAAAAAAATGTTTCTAGTCCTTATTTTATATAATATTTATTCGCTACTTTAAAAATTCACTTTATGTACCTAAACGGTGGACACTTTGAACCATTTTTGAATTTATAAGTCAATTCAACTGTTTGTCTGCGTTTTATGTATTTTCAGCGCACAATTTTTTTTCAGTAATTTTTTTTCTTATTTACTTCCCAATATCCATAAAAAAATCCAAAATTTCGTCCCCCCCGAAAATTTCTACCAATGGGGGAGTGGTTGGAGGTGTTTATTATATTCAACAATATAAAATTTGAGACGACAAAATTAGAGAATTGGAAATTTTTTCAAAAATTTAACGGTTTCTCTAGAAATATTAACGATTCTGATGACTATTTCGATACACTAAATAAATATTTTTTTCAAAAAGTTGCACCGAATTCATTAGTTGGTGCAATGAAAAATACAAAATAATATGACTGGTACATACTGGTAATTTTGAAGTTGTGCAGTTGTAGTTAGATTGAAAAGTTTTGGCGCCAACTTCAAATGTACCAGAACCAATAAAATTATTATTTTGTATTTTTCAGTGTAACAACTATTAAGGTCGATCCATTTTTTTTGTAAAAAATATTTATTTCACACTTTTGAGCGTAATAGCATTCACCAAAATCATTCAACATTCACCAAAGAATATAATACCTATTCAGAGATTTCAAAAAAAACATCGCCTAGATATATTTAAGACTTCCCACCGCTATAACTCGGTAACCGTACATATTTTTGAAAAATGTCCAATTTAAATGTTCTAATATAAGCATATAATCTCTTCTTTAATTTTACCGTCTCATATTTACAATTTTCAAAGAAAAATACCTCCACTACATAGCGGAGACACACATAGTTCTGACTTTACCACTGCTGTAACTCGAAAACCTATTGATTTTTTTAAATGTCCAATTTAAACGCTGCCGGATATAATCTCTTCTTTAATTTGGCCGTCTCATATTTTCAATTTCCGAAAGAAATTGCCCTCTCCACCCCCTTTGGGAGAAGTTTCTAAGGGGAGGGAATGTCGATTGTTGAATGGAACCAATAGAGTTTCGGTTCGTCGGTCAAAAATACGGAATATTTTTTTTTTTATAAAATCGACTTTACCAGTAGCTGTAGGTACTGAAAAATACAAAAATAATATTAATTCTATTAGTTCTGGTAGTACTTTTCAAGCTAATCTTCTATCTACTCATAAATGCACAACTTCAAAATTTATTTTTGTTTTCCATTACAACTGTTAAAATCGGTCCTAGATTTTGTATAAAATATGGTATTTTATGCTGATTTTTCAAATAGATTATTTTTTTGTTTGACAAGACAAATCTAAATTATTAATAATAACTATTTCATATATCAAGTCTTACGAAGTATACCTTTTTTGTAATATACCAGCTATTGCCCGCGACTTAGTGCGCGTGGAAAACTGCATTCAATTCCATTACTTGTAGTAGTTTTATCGTGATGCGTGTACAAACATACAGAAAGACAGACAGGCGCAATAAAATGCCTATATTTTAAGTTAGACCTCTAGTAATACATCGGTGAAAACTGCATTCAATTCCATGCAGTAGTTTCTGCGTGATGCGCGTACAAACATACAGACAGACAGACAAAAATTATAGTTGGTCCCACCTAAACAAAATGGAGCTTCCCTGAAAATTTCATTTCGTAGCTCCAGCCGTTTGACCGCTTTTATATATATTATAGATAAATGGGTAATTATTAAAAAATAAAAGTTCTACGTCTATGGATATATAGGTATTTTTTATAATTTTTGCTATATATTTGTTCGTCTTGATAATTTATAAAATGGTAGAACATTGAGGTAAAATCGCATAATCCGTTTTAAACAAAGACATTTTCCTTAAACATCATTATTGTGTCTGACTCTAGTAATCCTCTAGTTTATTACAAAAGATCAATAAATCATTTCTTCTACATAAAAACTCAAAGAGACAAAAATAAGATATTAAAGCACACTAAATTCTTATCATTAATAGCGACGCTATTACATTACTGTTTGAGAGACCACCCATGTAATAAAACTAACTAATTGCACCTATTACCAATTAGGCTGCGTCAACAAGTTCAATACTAAGTACATAATATATTATACATCACATTTATCAGGTCTCTGGATGCCAGCCAAAATTCAACTTCTTTATTTGCTCAAAGTGGGTTACAGAATTGCCGAATGGTATTCTATAAATGTATAATGTATGAATTTTGCCCATTGTGTTCATCCGGGAAATGTACCAAGTGCACCTTTCATTGTCAATATAGTGTATTATACAATATGGAAATGTGACGTCACAGGATATAACCATACATATACATACTCCATTCAATACAGCGTTTATAATGAATATTCATTTACCTATGTATTTGAGATACTAGAGATCTTTAAGATCTCTCTTGATATAACAAATTAGTTTAAAAAACTAAAAAAACACGCTTCATTAGCAAACCAAACTAAAAATTTTAAAATAAATAAGAGATCATTTTAATGTAAAAAAGCGTGGGGTGCTTGATGTCCATTGATATAACTATTTTATGTTGAAAGCACCCCACGCTTTTTTACATTAAAATGATATCTTATTTATTTTCAAATTTTCTAGTATGGTTTGCTATTAAAGCGTGTTTTTTCGAAAAATCCCACTCGCACGTATCTACACAACATCACAAAACCTCCCAACCCACATACAGATCCACGAAAATTCATCAAGAAATCAAAAACACCCATAGGTATGGAACCCTCCACCAAAGAGTCCCACTCGCACTCACTCACCATCACATGTTCTACCAACTCACAGGCATATCGAAAATTCCAAGAGAATCCATCCATAGAGGTCAGAGATATTGGTATGGTACCCCCCATCAAGGAGTTCCACTTGCACATTGCACATACACAACATGAGATTATTGTATTGTCATCGGTACTTTAAAAGTATACAAAGTTTCTAGTCGATCCGATGTTTTTAAGTAGGTGAAAATCGTGTCCAAAGATTCTGTTACATATATACATACCAAGCTAATAAGAGCGTGTTAATATATTATCAAGTCTCCTTTCCAGCAAAAAAATCCACATATCAACACATGCTATGATCAAGTAGCCTCCTAAATCACCTGATGTATCTCCCAATAGTTTTTGTGTGTTTTTACTGTATGGGACTAATCATCGACACAAACTAAATTTAAGAGAGCTACAAATATCTCAATAAATTAATGGAAAATTGATTCTACTTTGTGCCAAACTATTTAAGTATTTCACACTTTTGCGTGTAACATTAGTAATGAAAATGGTTAAACGTTCACTTATACCAAAGAATATACTTCTACTTATATCTTATATCCTGTTACTCATGTATATTCCTTGCTTGTACTTGTTATTCTACGAGTTATCGCAATGGTAAAGACTGAAATACACATATTTTAGTCTTTACCATTGCGATAACTCGAAAATCGTAGCTCTTTTTGAAAAATATTCAATTTAAACGTTTCCGGATATGGTCTCATCTGTAATTCTACCGTCTCAAATTTTCGATTTTCGAGAAAAATTGCCCTCTTCCCCCTTCGGGGACAGTTTTTAGACGGATAGAGATTTTGGATTTGAGTTTTTCTAAATAAATATGACTATTTCTCAGCTCTTTTCTTTTAAATGAATCAAAAATCATCACAATCGGAGCAAAAAAGCAAACATGCAACTGAATAGGATACCTCCACCTTTTTTGAAGTAGGTCAAAAACAAAGCATTTTTTATAACAGGATTAATTAAGCAGCTAAACTTATTAGAAGGAGGTTGACCTTAACAAGTTTAAAATCATCGTTTCTTCACACTCATTTTTCATATTGTGTATTTTAATATAAGAAAATAATTATTAATTTTATCTATATTATAAATATCTCAATAATCTCTAAATTACTTCCTTAAATATAATTAATTATCAATGAAAGTGCTCGCATCTTATCTAAACAAGTTATCGCCAAGTTTATATAGTATTAAATAATAAACATTTCCTTATTAAGTCGGTGGAAAAATTGAAAATAACATTGCAATTTCCGCATAATGATGGTGTGTGTGTGATCATGATCTTTTCGGTGCATTGTTTCAATTAAAAAAATAAAATAGTTTCACTTTTTCCAGTACGAGACTATAGTATAGACAATGAAGGCAGTGCTTTTTATAAGAAACAATTCAACGGATAAAAGAGATTCAAATAAAAATAAATAATTGAAATAATTATTCTAAAAGAAATTATATTATAATCAGATATCCAAGTATTATAAGGAAAAGTCAGTTTGATTGATTGAAGAGAAAAATGTTCCAAGAGAACACCTAACAAAATATGAATGAAATAGAACATAAAAATAGGAAACTTCTAGAAAAAGTAGAAAATCTTCTTTGATTGTGAACCCTCAACGATTTTCGTGACTAATGTTACATTCGAAAGTGTGAAATAAATATTTTTTACAAAAACTTGGACCGACGTTATCAGTTGGTGCACTGAAAAATACGAAATAATATTAATTCTATTGGTGCTGTTACTTTTGAAGTTGTGCAGTTGCAGTTGGGTTGATAACTTTTGGCACCAACTTCACAAGTACCAGCACCAATAGACACAAAAAAGAAAACAACTGAATTGGTCTCTCAAAAGGCTACTTGGAATAGCGGTAGGAAAGTAAGAAATATATCATGTATGTATGGTAATGAAAATCATGAAGAATACTGGATAAATAGAAAATATTTGTTGTGGTAATTATTAAATCGAAATTTTATTCAAAAAATGGCGGAGGATCCAGAGAATGATCAGAAATGAAAAATGCAATTTAATATACACTCACCAACATAAAATTCGGGAGAACCAAAAATTAGAACAAATGTAATGTATGATAACATTTCCTTCCATAGTCCGATTTCAATTTTTTTTAATCTAGACAATTGTTTCGTTTTCAATTAATTTTGTTCTATGTTCAAAAATACAGTTTACATGTTGAAATATACAAGAAAGTAAAAAAGTAATTTTGCAACTACACCAGATATGTTTATCTGCAGAGTTTGATTCATTTTTAGCATTTTGATGTTTCATTCTTCTCGGTATCTTTATCGGTTTAAGAGATATGAATTTTTCAAATAAACATTACTTTTTGATCAAGTTTATTTTCAGTTGAAACATTTTAAAAGTTAGTACCTCGTATTAAGCCCTCTAGCTCTATAACAGCTACTAAATGTCGATTCCTTCCTCTAATTAGGTTGTGGATAGCCTCTTGTGGCCCATTCTTCTTCCAGAGCATTTCGGAGCTGTTAAAGAGTAAATAACTGGCACCGGCGTTTCCTGATTTGTCTATCTAACATTTCCCATACATTTTATATCGGATTAATGTCAGGACTACGAGCCGCCTCATATATTCAATTTTACAAAAAAATGCCCCCACCACATAGCGGAGACATACATATTTCAAACTTTACTACTGCTGTAACTCGGAAACCTATGCTTTTTTTGAAAAAATGTCCAATTTCAACGTTGCCGGATATGGTTTCTTCTTTAATTTTGTCGTCTCAAATTTTCGATTTTAGAAAAAATGCCCCCATCGCCACTTGGATAAAGTTTTTGAGGGAAGCACATGTTGAATGTTAATTTTTTCAATGGGACCGACTCTCAGTACTCCGCAAGTACGTAAACAAAGCTTGCAGACAAACAGTCGAATAGTATACCTTATCCCTTTGATTTGTCGGTCAAAAAAGTATTCAATCCATTCTCTTTTGTGATGATATAAAATTATGAAAATAATTATAATTATATGCTCCGTCCTATAAATTTATCAACTTTTCCCTCTCTGATTAATCAACAATAGGTATATAATTAACATCTAAAAAATAATCCCACCGCCATTTTTCCAGTTTTCATTTAACAAACTTCTCATCTTATCCGACCAATAATATAATTTAAGAGACTCAACCCCCTCAATAAACCATCCATTAAGAAGAAGAATCCGCCTCCTTTTCCATTGTCCTTAGCCAAGAAGAGCAGCTTGTGCCAAGGCCATCCTCTGTGATGATATCAAAGGAATATAGAGAGAATAAAAGATTGTCCAATAAAAAAAAAGAGATAAGAAGACGAAGCAGAAATTAGGCACACATCGCTGCGTCTGACGTTGTAGATTTTTGCGCCAAATTCACTTCGGGAGATCTGCAAGTAGCAGACTTTTAAAAGTGATGCTCCACATTTTTATCGACGTGTTCTGAATTTCACACACAATCAACTTGAAAGCTTCTCACAGCTTTTTACATCAGATCATCTTTATAGACATCAATACTTTTGTATCTAGTAGTGCAAGGAGATTTTCAAATAATATAAAAATCCCGCCGGCTGTAGCCAGCAGATTGGTAAATTTAACAGTTTCTTCATTTTTATTATTTTTTCTAGGGGAAAAATGTTTGAAACCAAAGATATAGGGACAGATCATATCTATAAATCAAAAATATTTTTGATTAAAAATTTCGGATCAAGTCATCCCATACCTACCTACTGGTTGTCCAACTACCTTCCCATTTATGATCTAATTTATTTCCATGTAACCGAAATACATTAGTCCAATAATAATGGATGAAATTCCATCATCCAGATCTCAAATCTATTGCGTATCATCGTTATCGCGCTGTAGTTTTGACGTCTATCACTTTGGGGGATGGAAATCCATCAGGAACAGTAACGAACACGACCATTATAATCATTACCCAAACATGAACCTCGACCTAGATCAAATTCTCACTCGCATCTACAACTTCACAGAGACACAGCGAGTGCAAGGGCACTTCAATTTAATGAGACCCTTTAACATACATTCATCACTTCTTTTTTTTACCAAATCTATATTCATACTTAAAAAGTACTTTCATTAGTAACATAATCTAGGAAAGCAGGTAGCAGGTAGATATATGACGATGCATCCACCAAAATTACATATTTTTGCCTAGGTTATGGCAGAATAAATGAGAATTTCCACCACGTGTCTGTTAGTCCACGAGCTAGCAGAGAATTTTGAGTTATTACTTTAAATAATGTAAAATGTTTTATAATAAAAAATAATAAAAACCTGGCACATTAAAAATGTAGATTATGTCAGTTGTTTGTGATTGGGTTATAGCACGCTAGAATAAATAGGATTCAATGTAGGTATTCAAAATTCAAAGTTATAACACAAAATAAATAAGTTATATATCACAATGACAGATGTGAAGATTTTGGAACACATTACAATTGAGTCAAGTTAATGATCGTATCGCCAATTTCGTTCTCATTAAAACTCATCACATACACATATGAGTCGAGGATGTGTCCGAAGAAGTCAAAGCGCCGCTGAGAAACTAACAACACTGGGCTAACAGAAACACCACGGGGTAGCGCTAATAGCGCCCCCTAAGAGTTAGAAGTTGAAACACGTTAAAGCAAAAGGGTTATACGTTTGCAATATATGAACTGAATTGTATTAAATCATATTGCACCTATCAACGATGATGTAATCCAATGCGGGATGGAGTATTAGCTCACCGAGTAGTTGTTGTCATCGTTGGTACGCACGGTTATTATATTACCTACTCTCTACTCTTGACTTAAAGATCATTCATATTTCCAAATAAGTTATTTTTCTCTATGTGAACCTATGGGGTCATCATTAAGTGAATTTTTATATTGATTAAATAAATCAATCTAGTGACAAATTCTTGGAATTAAGTTGTTTCATCACTATATCTATGGAAAATAAAATAGTGTAACGTGAAGACTTACCCGAATAATAAACTACACACGCAATGCACATTCTGATGTAGACAAATACGATAGACATCAGAGGCAACGAGAATAAGTCCTGGTCTATTCTCGAAGCCATATATTGAGAAATAACCTCCAGAAACAACGAAAACAAACACTGGAACCATCTAGAGCTTTTTAGGTTAGATTTATATAAGGCTAAAGGCATAGACAGAGTTTAGTTTGTCATAAAGCACAGTTAGTAATAAATAATTTCTCATAGAGCACGGTCAGTGAGTTAGTGATAGAACATAGACAGTAGTTATAGTCCAAGAAATATAGAGTGAATATACATGTGTATATAGACAAGTAGTTATTGGTGTAAATAAATAAGTGAAAATAAATCGAACCCAATTTTAATATAAATTCCCGTTACAATACTTTTGTATTAAAGAAAACTAGATTATCTGGTATGATTTTTCTTTAGCAATATTGTTTCAGATGAAAATTGTTTATTTGGTCAAAGACTGTCTAACATACAGTCGTTAGTTTTAGTTAAGCAGCTATAAATTGTGAAGACATTTGAAAATGACAATTCGAAAATACATTACTAGCTCATCGTCTGTGTGATGAGAAAATCGTCGGAAAGGACCTCGTCAGGAGCGCAATGGAGCATTGTGCAGCAAGCAGTAGGAAAACGAGACCGACACAGCAGAGCTAGCAGGCATCAGTCGGTCGCATCAGGGCACTGGGTCACTGAGCAATTTTCACGCCGGTAAATGGCACTTGATGAGTTATTAAAATGGTGTTATCACTCATCAAGCGCAATTTGATGGTGTCCTTCTGAACGTTCTAACACTTTAAGCGAGTATTAGAGGACGTAATAGATTAATGCTGAGAAAAAAGAGATTGAAGACGACTATTTCATAGAAATATTGTCTTATTGATATTACATTTTTGCAAACATTTTGAAAGAAATTATACTTATTATATTGATATTGTAACGAGTTTGGGATAATATAGTGTCGAAGCCATTCCGAAGAAGCGTGTACGATTCGTCAGTGGGCGGAGCATCTTGACGAGTAGGTAGAGACGTTAGTGGGGCCCGGGTGGCGGGTGTTAGGCATCCGCTATTGGCCACTGATACACGCCAAGGTCAAGATTATATCCCGAACCATCCAGTGAGTTCGCGTTATCGATGGAATGTTCAGGGAGTTGCTAGGTGTCAGTGGAAGCTTCAAGATGAAGAGGGCTTGCCTATATATTGGCTCCAGAGTCAGTTAGTACGGAGTCAGTACGGGAAAAACGGTGGAGACTGGAGTATGGTGACGGTGGAGACCAGCAGTACGTTGGAAACCGGTTTTACGATGGAGACCCGCAGACGTTGGAGACCGTCAGTAAGGTGTCGTACGGCGAGTACGGTGCAGTCCGGAAGTCTGGTGTAGTTGGGTCCCAAATAGGGGGCCATCAACAACAGAAATAAATAACGCTCGGTTCAAATACGGTTGTAAATCTCGTGAATAATAAAGATAAATGGTACTCAGTAGTGTATTGTATAAGAATAGTTTATATAAATAATCTGTGATATTTTAGTGTGTAAATAAATAAACTTGAAGATAAATAATTCCTAGTAATTTTTATATACCCGTTGCAGTATTTCAATGTAAATTATTTGGAATATTATGTACAATCATTTCAGATGCAGTTAAAATTTTGTATCAATATTTTCCCTTTAAACGCATCAACCATCAACTACAGAGTGCGCCAATTTCACACAATTTAATCCTATATATTAAATGCGAATGTAAGTTTGTTTGTTTGCTTCTCACGCTTTCACGCCTCAACTACTCAACCGATCCTCATGAAATTTTTCATACACATTGACGGGGGTACCGAAAAGGACATAGGGTAGAAACCCTACATCCAGAAATCCCAATCTTAAAGGGCTACATATTTTTAGAAAGTAATAATTATTAATAGAAATTTCGACTTAAAACTTTTTATGAGCCTTCCCAAAAATAAATAAGAAAATCTGCATTTCGTGATCCGGTATTCATCTCCTGAGGGGTGGAATGGGGTAAATAAATCTATAAGTCGATATGGGGTGTTATTATTCAGGTTTTTGTTGAATGCGAGAATGGCATTTATTTTCAAATTTTACAGGGTGAACATGATATAAAATTAAAAACCTTGTAGTGTAAAATCGGGTTCGTTGGTGTACTATAAATTATAAATCTAATGAGGTTTTTTTGGATGTAATTTGTAGAGGATTTTCGCGTACTTGGGTATCTACCCAAGCAGGTGCTTGTTTCTAATAATTTTCTAATTTTAATGGTTCTAAAGGCCCTAAGGTCGATGTGCCCCACAAAGGGAAATGTCTCTTATACCCGTCGTTTTCAATAATAAGTCTAATTATTTTTGAGAGCTTTTAGGCTTTTATCTAAAATTGAAGCAATTTGATTTATTATCCTACCAAATTTGGTCACGATGAAATGGAATACCTACTGCTATAAATATGTTTATGAAAATCTAATCAGCAATATTTATACATCCAATCTGACATCGATTACTTGTGGCTTTTGAGGCAATAGAAACGAAAATTCATAATTGTCACCCTACGTAACGTACAGCGTAGACAAATTAGATGCTTTTATAGGATCACTTTAAGTAACTCAATTTTTTCATAAAAACAACAGCTATTTTTCGAAACAAAACTATAGGACAAATCTTATCTTAACAATATTAGTTTTGACATAAATATTTTTTACAAAAAATTGGACCGACGTTATCAGTTGGTGCACGGAAAATTACAAAATAGTATTAATTCTATTAGTGCCGGTACTTTTGAAGTTCTGCATTTGCAGTTAGATTGAAAACTTTTGGCACCAACTTCACAAGTACCAGCAACAACAGAATTAAAGCCAACTGATAATATCGGTCCGATTTTGTGTAAAACATATTTATTTCACACTTTTGAGTGTTACATTTGTCACGAAAATCGTTGAACGTTCACCATTATCCATGTATGCTTTGCTTGTATTTGCTATTATTCAGAAATCTAAGAACATCGTCGCGGAAATACGCACTGTTAACTCGAAAACCATTAACTCTATTGAAAAAATGTTCGATATAAATGTTGCTACAAATAATCTGGTCATTAATTTTCAATTTTCGAAAAAAAATTGCCTCTTCCACATAGCCAAAATACACATATTTCAAATTTTACCATCGCAGAAACTCGAATACCGTTGCCCTTTTGAAAAAAATTTCAATTTAAACGTTTCCGGATATGTTGGTATCTTTTATTCGGCAATCTCGGATTTTGGATTTTCGAGAAAATTTGCATCTTTTTGAGAATTTTTCAATAATCAGTATCTACCTATTTGTTTTAAACGACAACATACATTTTTAAATATTGATTTTGATAGTAGGTACATACTTCTATTCTCTTTTCAACTGTTTAACTTTTTTGATACGATACATTCGAATAATATTGGAATAAGACATTAAATTTCCAATCTTGAAAACTTATTTAATTTCCTAAAAAGCAAATGTATTATTGACTTTTGACAGATATAACAAAGGATTTCTGTTTTACACAGTAACTAAATTAAATTTTATAATTTAAATAACTTTTGATTTCGAAAACTGAGAAAAATTCCAAAAATTTATTCTGTTTTTAAAAATTTTCATATCATTGAAAAGAGAATAAAAATTATTGCTTAAATCAATATTCAAGAAGATTTTTAAATAAAAAAACAGGACCGGTCTATTAGTTGGAGTACCGAAAAACAAACAAAATCACCTAATATTGAAGGTAATTTTGAAGTTGTGCAGTTCGAGGTAAATACAATGGTTTTGGGACCATCTTCAAAGGTACCAGCAATAGTAAAATTAATATTATTTTGAACTTTTCTCTGCCCGAAATATATAAAGTCGACCATATTTTTGGCAGACGAATCCAAACGGAGGAGGTTTGCAATTCGACTGTCAAAATTGCCCCTTTCATCTCCTAAGGAGGATGTTTTTTGGAGGAAGAAGATTTTGGATTTGAATTATTTTTAATATGGGACCATCTCTCTATCCTCCTGTTCCAAATGAAAACAAAATCATCAAGTCGAAGCTCCTTTACTAGGCTAAAAACGCTTAGGAACAAATTGTATAACTCCTTCGTTTGTGAAATCGGTCAATAGCTGCAGGACCGTGTAGCGCCCAAATTATTTTTTTCTACAATTTTTTTTCTACAATAAACCAGCCTAATCTTATCTCTGGAACTTGTGATAGCATTTTATAAAGACAACACACCCTGTATAAATTTAACACATATATCACTACGCCAGAAGATTTTTCCAAATCGACCCAAAAACTAAATTGAAATTCTCTTCGCTTGAAAATATATATTCGCTGTGGTGTAATTGAACTGAAAACTGGTGAATTTATATTTCACCTTTTTATTATTATTATTATCAGCATCTCGGCATCGCCATTAGATCGTGAAATTTCACACGAGGCTCTTGCCATCAGGTTAGCTACATATTCCGACGAAAAAAAAGTTAAAAAAAGCAAATAATAATAACGCATGAGCAACTTATTTGCTCTTTTCAAGTTTATTGGAATACCGATATTACAAGTAGGTAGGTAAAGTAGAAACCAGTCTACGAAATGATACGACCACAACAATTTAATGATACCGGTCGGTTGATGATGTTTATGATATGTACCTAACGTTGTAATGGTGGTACGAGTAAAAAAGTGTGAGAAAAAACATACTAGAATGAGAATGACACAATATTTGCATAACAAACAATAGCTACGGGATATATCTTATTAAAGCGCCTATATAGAGTGATTGTATTTTCACTATTACTTCTAAACTAATAATCCTATTTGGATTAAGTAATCTTATGGAGAAAATCTGGAAAATCCAGGATCATGTAGCGAATAAATATTTTTTACAAAAAATTAGACCGACTATATTAGTTGGGGCGCTGAAAACTACAAAATGATATTAATTCCATTGGTGCTGGTAATTTTGAAGTTGTGCAATTGTTGGTACTTAGATAGAAGACTAGTTGAAACATATATAAGTTGAAATGTAAGATGCAAGCTTTTTTTCGACCAGTGATGAGCTACCAGAAATATTAGAGATAGAGCCCTAGTATGAGTGAGTGAAAGTTTTAGAAAAGTCCAAAGAATGTTTCGAAAAAAAATCAAACCTGTAGGACTTACCATAACCGAGATATAAAAATTCGGCCGTTTTTGACTTGATTGAAACTTGTGATAAAATTCAGAAATTCCGTCCCCCAACTTTAAGAGCTCGTAGCGCCCTGATTAGATGGAAATTTGAAAAACAAACGACGTTATACACTGTAGAATTTTGCCAGCTTTGCAATGCAATTTTTAGATATCTAATAAATTGTGAGTGTCAGATCTTCCTCTAATTGCGCATGTTTTTCGTTCCGAAAATTTACCCCCACTCAAATGATCCAGAACGTAGCGGTTCCTATGGGATTCGTGGGGCCGGCGATTTTTTAAGTTCTGCCCCATCGATGGGACTATCTTCTGGTTTTTGAATTTTTTCGATATCACTTACCGTTCTCTCAAAAAAAAGTAATCGTAAAAATTTTCAACCCTTAATATCTAAGAAACGTTAAGGGATGAAGAAATAAAACCCTCTGGTCATCTGTTCCCCACCTCAAAGAACATTTTTAAAAAAATTCAAAAAAATTCATTCAACCCAAACCATATAAAAGCGAAATGAAAATCCAATTCCTTAACTTCCGTATGCTTTTAGTATATATTGATATTGACTTTTGGCACCAAGTGTACTTAGATAGAATAGATAGATGAAATTCACACTTTTGAGTGTAACATTCGTCACGAAAATCGTTGAACGTTCACTAATCTGTAATACGAAAGAACATATCCTATTACCCATGTATATTCTTTGCTTGTACTTGTTTTTATTCCGAGATACATCACAGTGGAAATACACATATTTAAACTTTAACACTGCTGTAACTCGAAAATCGTTACTCTAAGGAAAATATATTCAGATTAAATGTTGCTACATATAATCCCTCTTTTAATAAAGTAGTCTCAAATTTTCAATTTTCCAATGAAATTGCCCCCCTCCACATAGCGGAAATAAACATATTTCAGATTTTAACCTTGGTGTAACTCGAAAACCGTAGCTCTCTTGAAAAGAGGTTTAATTTAAACGTTTCCAGATTTTGTCCCATCCATCCCCTGCGAGAGCGTTTTTTGGAAGGAAATAGATTTCGGATTTGTGTTTTTCTAAATATGGAACCATTTCTCTCCTCTCTCCTCTTTCAAATGAATCAAAAAGCATCAAAACAGACGAATTGTATATCTCCTCCATTTGGTTTCGTCGGTTAAAAATATAAAATGAAAATTTTAAGAAAAAAAAACTTATTTAATAAAAAAATAAGATTACCACCTGATACAAAATTTTTCTCTTTCTAAAAACAAAAGTAGAGCAACAATTTTCAGATAATAATCGCTGTTCATTGAAATAACCTCCTGTAGTAGTACATACACAAAATAAGGGTTCTCCCGTGTTATCTTAAGTGGGTTAGTCCACTCGAACAGGTGAAACGGATAAATTCGTAATGTTTACTCATGGGCATAGAGGCGGCGTAGATGAAAAAGTAATAAACAGAAAAAATCACAAAGAAAATGCTTTTTGGCACTAAATTATTAATGATGAAAGAAAGCCATGTGAGCTGGTCTGGTAAATAATACACTAAAAAGTAGTGTTTTCACCTGGGAGGTAAGGTACCTATCAAAATTATCGAGCAAAAAAGGATATCTTTCTAAAACTGCTTTCAAATTGAGAATGTAAAATGAAAAACTATATAGGGTGTTCCATTAAAAAAAATCCCGATTGCCTGTAGTCAGCGGAGAGGTAAATTTTTCAAAATTCATTGAATTGAAATTTGAACAACCTTTTCATTGGTATACCTACATGTTATTACATAAAATTGTCGTATGTGTCATGTTCCACACTGTATATAGTTAAACATTCTAAATAAAGTTAATCCACTTACCCTGCTGGGTACGCAATCAGTCCATTGTTATCACATGTTAAAGCTGCATTACTGGATACTGTTACACCTAAGACTTTTTCCAATTTTATCTGGAACAAAGAAAATAAAGAAATTCATTATTTGGGCAAAAAGAAGTCAACGAAAATTTTGTTGATTAATATATTTTCTTTCATATTTCATTACATTTTTTTACAAGACAAAACACCAGCCCTCTAGAAAAAGTTCATGGTATAGTTTCTAAAGCGATAATTTATTATATGTATTTAAATTCCTTAAAAATAAGCAACGATACCCACAAAGTTTTCAATTCAATGTTAAGAAAATGTACTATTTAGTTATGATAGGTATTAACTGTATTAATTACGAATATTATTCTGAAGTGAAATGATCTATAAATTAACGAATATTATGTACTTTGTTCATAGATATGTGAAATGTATTATTATTAAACCTTCTTTGCGGGCGAAAGAACTAATAAAATATAACAACCGATTGACCTACCTAGGTGAAATTTTGAAAGTATACAGCAGCAATCAACAATAATTTTCCGCATTTAATCGTCCATGAATGTGAATTCGTGAATGAAATAAAACCAATATTATGCCAATTAGATCGTAATAAGAATGTAGGTACCTATATAATTGACGTCACTGTTCAATAGAATTTTGAAATCAAACACACACAATCATTATATTATTAATGTAATTCATTTAATACATCATATTATATACAATAATTCATTTATGTACTTAATAATCCAAACTTAGTTTTAAATAAACATTATTCTCATATAAGGAATAAATGTCTGTTGACGTTGTTCGACCATTTTGTGCTTTGTTATATTTATGTTTATCTATTGAAAAACGACCGGAATGGGATTGTTGTGTAGACCTTATGGATTGTTGGTATAAAGAACCATATATTTATAGTTCTTTTCCTGTATGTTGGCATACATTACTTTTTAAGGAAATATTATAGAACTGCGTTCAAAATAATTGCCTATTTCAATATCTCATACTAAAAGTCTGATGGTTCGTACTCAACAAGGTAAATTTTCCAGTTTCCAACTATTTTTGATGATATTTACTTAATGAAGACCTACAGCCGTATTCATTATCAAATCTTAATTCGATATTAGTTTAGCTTGTTTCATTACTTACTTTCATACGTGACAGTTTTGGTATCAAACTAAGATTTGTTAAAGTTTGGTAGGACATCATTTTGAAACTAATGTGCCAATTTTTTCTGCTGGCTTCCAGACGGCGTAGGGATACAATTACTCTGTGTGTTTTTTTATGTACTTGCGCGCCCTTTGTATGATAAACGTACTCCGATTTTGATTATCTTTTTTTTATTTGAAAGAGGAGAATTGAGAAATGGTCCCATATATATTAAACAAAATTTAAATCCAACATTTCCTTTCCCCAAAAAGGGTTGAGGGGTCATTTTTCTCGAAACTCGAAAATTAGAAACACCTAAATTAAAGGAATATCTAAATTTGATTTTTTCTAAAAAAATCTACGGTTTTCACTTACAGCAATGGTAAAGTTTGAAATATGTCTGATGTATGTTTTGAAATCTCACGTTCAACGATTTGGATAAATATTATTTTGTATTTTCAGTACATCAAGTGAGTTCGTCCTAGTTTTTTTTGGTTGTATCAAATACAACCGGAAGCGATAACTTATATTTTTTGACCGACGATCCCCGAACGGAGGAGGTATAAAAATTCGACTGTCTGCTTTTTTTTGGTTCGTGCGCTAAAAAGGATAGATAATATGTTGCTCATACTTTTTCAGAGATGTTAAAAAATCGCGAAACTACACATAGGTATATTACAGACTTAACCACAGCTGTAACTGGAAAACCGTTTTTTTCTGAAAAATGCCCAATTTAAATGTTGCTACATATAATCTCTTCTTTAATTTGGTCATCTCATATTTACAATTTTCGAAAAATAAGATACCCCCACCACATAGCGGAGACACACATATTCCAGACTTTATCACACTGCTGTAACTCGGAAACATATGATTTTTTTTGAAAAATGTCCAATTTAAACGTTGCCGGATATGGTCTCTTCTATAATTCGAAAAATCGGAACAGGTTTCCGGTTTAAAAGTCGCAGACATCCATAAAAAAGACATGCAGACAAGCAGTCGAATTGTATACCTCCTCCGTTTGGTTCATCGGACAAAAATCAAAAGATTTCACTCAAAAACACATGGTTTCAAGAGATTTTTCCTTTATGCTCGGAATATTTATAATTATCATATTTATTGTTATTCTTAGGGCCGAATTCATAATGAAATTTAATCTCCAATTTATTTTAATCCTACATTAAAAAATTCATATTTTTTTGATTGAACTATAATTCAAAGTTACTTTAAAAAAAAGGATGAAAAGGTGACTGACGTTGTGTTGTAAAAGTTATTATAAAATGCTCTATTTTTAATCTGTCATCAAGATATGAGTTACATAAATTGAAGAACTAATTAATCTCCCATTAGGAATCCATTATGAATTCAGCCCTTAGCGAATTAATTTTGTCAAGATTGGTTCAACATGTCAGAAATTAGAAAAAGCACTGACGTCATTAGATAGTGTACCGTAAATTACAAAATATTATTTATTATATTGGTACTAGAATAACAAACATAGTAAATTGGAATATCGTGAGAATCAGATAAAATGTATTTACAGAAAACACATAATTTAAGAATCAAAAAAAATATAGTGTTGCAAGTGATAAGTATACCTATCATAGGGAGACAAAAGACTTTTATGATTCTTATCTTATGTGTTGTAAATATATTTTGTTTTGATTTAGCGATATTCTTTTGTTTGTAACTCTGGTTCCAATACAATTAATATTTGATACTTTTCAGTGCATTATCCAAGTTTTTATCTTGTTGCGTAAAAAGAATGTACGCAGTGAGACTTGAACCTTCGCCATTTAGTATACGAGCCAAAGCTCTATTATTACCTTTCTAGAACGGCCACTATGATTTTTATATTTGTAGTTATTAGAATTCAAAAGTTATAAATCCATCGTTTGGTTATTCATATGGGGCCTTAACTTAGCGATTCATTAACTATGTCGAAATCAATTAATACATATTTTTTACCGACGACCCAAACGGAGGAGGTATACGATTCGACAGATTGGCTGCATGTTTTTTATATAGCTGTTCGCGCCTTTTAAATAGTAAACGTGCTCCGATTTTCATATTTTTTTTTTGCATTTTATAGAGGACTATTGATGAATTGGTCTCATTAAAAAAAAAACGACATTCTACATGTCCTTCCCCTCAAAAAACTTCTCCCGAAGAGGATGAAAGGGGCAATTTTTTTGGAAAATTGAAACTTTCAGAAGACAATATCAAAGATGAGATCAAATCCGGAAATATTTAAATTGGACATTTTCTTAAAAAATCATACGTTTCCGATTTACAGCAGTGGTAAAGTCTGAAATATGTGAGTTTCCGCTATGTGGTAGGGGAAATGTTTTTCGAAAACTGGAAATATGAGAAGGCCAAATTAAAGAAGAGATTATATGTAGCTACATTTAAACAGGACATTTTACAAAAAAATGTACGGTTTCCGAGTAACAGCATCATTGTATTGTGGGTACGGGGTATAGTGTATCGTGAAATACCTTCCCTACATCTCATAGTCGCTTCACCATGTAAAAAAACACCGTGCATGATACAGCTAGACTAGTCTAGATACACAAGTGTCGCAACTTTAGTGTCTCATATTTTTGCATCATAACACAAATTACATTCTATCTCTTTTACATGAATCCTAATTAGAACACTCATTAATGCCCGGATAAGACAAAACAACAACGGGTATTCAAAAAAGGTCTCAGTTCAATTTGTCGCATACATTTCAAATTATTTTGTATTAATTTAATTACAAGATAACAAAACGTGTTCCTTTTATAGAGAGAACGACCTTGTCGAATGATTCATATACCTACTACCTATATATTTTGAAATTACTATATAAAATATAGTAACGTTAGATATATTACACCGGTTCTTTGTTAATGCTGGTTACATATAACTATAACTGTTGTATGTAAGAATATAAGAGAATATTTCAGTTACTATGTTGGTACGTACATATATAATAATTATATATTATACATATATACGTCGGTGTGCATGGACGTGGAGAAGAAAAAAATTGAATATGGGAAACAGGAAATTACAACCGTTCAATTGGTGCGTTCGATAGATGAAGTGTAAGGTTTGTCTTTTCCATAAAAAATGTTCTTTTGTTGTTCGACTATATGAGACGGTGCAAAGAAACAAGTGGAATTTTAGAAAAAAAAAATTAACAATAGTTTTTATTAGGTATTTAAGGTTTGAACAGTATCGATGAGTACTATTATCTCTCCTTTTCTTGATTTGAATTATACTTATGTATATCTGTTTGCCAGCAACAGCAATTCCATAAAAAATTACTGTTTGTCTACCACAACACAAAATTAAACTTTAAATTAAATTAGTTTTCTCAGAGACAGCCTCTGGTATTATCAACGACAATTGCGACAGCTGACAGTGAACAGCGCGACATAACCATAGAGTAATATATACGACGATCTGCCAGACAGTACCTACATACCAGAGAACAGAGACGTATATTTACGCTCTATGCTCGTGCGTAATTCCAGTGACGGGTCCCATTGAGTGTTCTCTGTCCCATTGTCCGACATTGTCGTTCCATGTCGAAGACATAGTTTGACCTTGCTTGGATCAGAAAATATAATTAATCAATATTGGATCACACCAGATCACACTTGGAGCTTAACAGGTGGCGAGATGTCTGTAATTTAAATAAAAATTCGAAATTTCAAGTTTCTAGACCGTATAGGTCCTGAGAAATCGCTGCGGAGTCATCGATACAAGAACCGAAAGTAATAAAAACTATTTAAAAATAGAAAATAACAATATATCTATTCGTAATAGTCAATAGAAGAGTATTGGCACCATCCTCAAAAGTACCAGTAGGTAGGTACCAACTGAATTAATATTATGTCCCCGAACCACCGATATATCTCTAAGAGACATACCATTCTACCAGAACAGAGGGTTTTTGAGGCGTACCTGACCACGCTGCCTCAACTAGGGTTGGTAAGGGGCAAGTGATGTCGACCGCTAGTTTTTGCCATTTTATAGCGATCCTTCTCCCCCGGAATTTTTTAGTAAATTTACATGTATGGAAAAAGTCTTGACCTAGTTGGGCTCGAACCCACAACCTCGCGGTTAGAAGTCCAACCTCTTACCAACTAGACCACCGGGGGACCTCACCGTCTCATAACGTTATTTATTTAAATTTTAGTTTTAATCATCAAAATCGTGGAACGTTTATATAATATTTGAAGATATAGAGGGAAAATCTTACACTTTTCTAGTGTTTTAATTTGAAAACTTTTGATTATTTTAGAAAATGTCAGATTTAAATTTTGGCGGAAATAATCTTATCTATATTTATCTATCTATAGAAATGAGATGTTGGATTCTAGGTCAACTGTCAATTTGACAGAGTTAGAGCAGTTCAGTGCATTTATCACCAGAAGACTCAAAAATTCATTGTTGCTATACAAAATGAGCAAACAGAAGCGGAAAAACCTTTGGTGCGATTGGAGAACGTTTGAAAAGGATTCAATTTTTCCTTAATTTTCTAATTAACCCCAAGAATCAGAATTGGTTTCTTTACTTGTCATTTCTGTGATGTGTGACAACCAATTTCCAACTTCTTCGTTCTGTGACTGAAGAAAATAGGCTGATAGACAAACTTTTGATCTTATGAGGTTTCCGTTTTTTTCTAAAGAACATTAAGGAGAAGAGAAGAAGGTACGAATCTTTCACTCAAAATTTAAAGTGTTATACGATACGAATGGAACAATAACCGATTGAAGAAAACCAAAGAAGAAGTAGATGGCCATAAATGACAGAAAACACTATTGAAGAAAGTTCATGAAAGGAAGATAAAATCGAAAATAGAGCAAAAGCTAAAGAGGAAAGCATAGATTCAGCATGCCGCAGAATGAAGAGGAATACATAGGAATGAGATCAGACGATCAGGAAATAGGAAACGGTATAGATTAATTTAATTTTAGATAAATAAATTAATAAAAATAATCAATTATGAACTATGAACTTATCAAATAATAGTAAAAACTAGAAGACGCGTATAGTTTCAAGAATTTCTTTCAAAAATACAAAGTATTATCGACAATTACTTTTAATATTCTTGTATTTTTTTTCAGAGGACGAACATTTTTGACAACTAAGTATATTTTCGTATGTGACAAAAAAATGTTCACAACTAATACTAGTGGTTCTCACTATCATATATTTTTTCTTTTTTAAGTACATAGAGAAAAAAAGTTGTGATGACTTTGAATCACAGTCGTTTTATTATCAGCAAGTTATTTTACAAAATTGTCAAAAATGAAAAATATTTCCAATTTCTCCCCAGTGAAGAGGACATGTAATTGTGCTTTATCCATCAACGAAATAAATGTAATTAGGTACTCAACATATACAGGGCTCTTAAATGTGTAAAACATAGAAGTAGTGTTGAAAATTTAGTGGAAATTACTTGAAACCTGATGGGGATTGGAAAATCGACTATATATAGACTGTTAATTGAAGAAAAGAGTGGTGCTTTGAAAAAACCAAAACCATTTCCAAAAGACCTAGTGTCATTTCCGATGACTTGGCCAAAAACGAAATAAGAAAAAAAGTGGATGCGTTTTATTTTAATAAGGAAACCCTGACCTTGGATAAAGTCCTAGCAAACATTAAAAGCAATGAAAATTTGCCTGAAATTGGAAGAGATAAGTTGAGGAAAATTCTACGGTAAATGAACTTTAATTGGGAAAAACAAAATAGGAACTCGGCGCTGATTGAGAAGACGGAACTTGTCTGTTGGAGAAGAAAATATTTACGATCTTTCAAGAATATTCCGTAATGAAAATCGAAAATTATATTATCTATATGAAAGCTGGTTAAAAGATGGCTATACAGAAAGTAAAATGTGGCAATATAAAAACATAACTTCGTCTCGTCAAGCTTTTATATAGAAGGTTTATCTAAAGGCCTAAAAAAACCCTCAGGAAAAATAAGAGGCTCCATCATTACACATATTGGCAGTAGTGACGGCTTCGGAAAAGTTGTTTTATTAATATTCCATATATACCTACAGTTGATTAACATGAATTCATATTTTTTCGTAAGTAGTTTCAATTATATTCAAGATGTTTATTTAGCAATTATATCTATAAAGTTTAATAAATTCATTATTCAATGCCTTTGCCTGAAGATACGCTTATAGCCTTATTTACAAACAATTTTTATGAACGATTTCAATTGTATTCCGATCTTTAACGAGCCCTTACAGGGTGAGCTAGAATGGGCCAAATAAACAAAATCATGAAAGATATTTAAAACTTCTTCAAAAGTTCCAAGAATTATAAGGACCACCTTGTAGACTTTTTGCGTATTTAATTATCCTATCCTTTTCAAACGGACTATAGAATTGTCACGTTTGATATTATCGTTACCATAGTAACTAAACTATTACCAAACTAAGATTTATTGGCTGGTATTTTTTTACTTTCCTACGCTACAATAGTAGCTATATAAGGAAAGTATTGTAATCGTGTGAAATTTTCGGTATCGAGATTTTTACAAATGTTGACGTTTCAGAGTCTAATAAACATATTTTCAGCCATTGGTCTGTGTCTGTCTGTCTGTTTGTGACAACATTATCTCGGGAACGGATCGGTGAACTTTGTTGCTATCTTTTTTATTTTGTTTGGTACCAATTTCACTCTCCGGTGGCACAGAATAAGAATCCTGTATACACTGGGTGTTGAGCTATAGCCAATAAACGTGAAGTGCTCAAGGCTATAGCGCAAAAACGGCTCTAAGGATTTTGATTAAACTTGCCTAAAGTATTCTTCTGAAAGCCCTTTACCACCCACATATAGCGCCATCTCTGACATGCTGAAAAAACTGAGTAGTAGCACGATTTGACCGGAAGATTTTTACTTTACTACCGCTATTATCGTCGCTATGTAAGGAGAGTATTGTAATAGTGTAAAATTTTCATATTATATTCACTGGAATTTGTCTGTGAGCGGTAGGAAAGTCGTGTGAGTGGACACACCAGATTTTTTTAATTATATAGTTCCTAAGGACAGTTTTGAAATGCACCACAAAATGTGCAAAATATTGAATACTTCAATGATAAATTTGTGAAAAATCTGTTTAAAATAAAATCAGAAACAATTGATAAATATGTATCATTTAAATTCTTGAACCAACACAAAAATGCAAATTGTCATTCATGATGTTATAATAAAAATATGGGTTACTAGACTAAGGCAATTTTCGATGGAATTACACTCACTACATACAGGTATAATAAAAAAGGCATTCCATGATATTACACGAATAATTATCAACGCTTGGTTGGAGAACCGCCTTTCGACGCTTCGAGTGAAATCTCAATGAGCGCGAAACATTCGAAAAGTGGTGGTTGATTTTTAATAAAAATACCATTACGTAACATTTTGAAATTCCTTTCAAATGCTATCTAACAATTTATCGAAATGAAAATGCAAGTTTGATCATTAGATAGATATAGATAAAAAAATCGCTGAAAGATCAATCGAAACATTCGGATGATATTCCATAGTTTGTTTTCTATCACAACTTTCAAACTCAACAAATTTATTTTCTGGTTGGTACCGGATCTCATTTATAAAAATAAGGGCAAATGCGATTCAGGCTCGCGAGAAAAGGGTTCCAGGGAATGGTCAATTTTCGTATTATTTGCCTCTAACTATGTAACAGTGTCAAATTTTAACTTCTCCGAACAGAGAATGGTTTAGTTTATTTTATGGAATGCACGAAAATCTAAAAACACTCTGTAGGTTTAAGTCAAGAGTCTCGACTCTTACGAATATCTTCTGTTATTTTACTGTATTTTCTTCTTATTCAAATTTATGCTATTAATGTGGTAGAAGAAAGTCCCATTTATAATTATTTTTTTATTTATATTCTACAAATTTATCTATGCAAATATCATCAATATTTTCTAGTAAATGGAACATTATGTAAATTTTAACGACTCTCATTTTATTAATAATATCATAATTATTAAAAAAAGCAAAACTTCACGCACTATTTTGTAGTGCGTGATCAAGCTGATGAATAATAAACAGATGCGTTAAGATATTTAAGTGAAATTGGCAAACTGACATATTTTTTATACAAAGTATTCCATACGGATCTAAATATTTATTTCTCTACTTCCCCAGCGTTTAATAAAAGTAATTTTATGTTACAAGTGTGTAAAGGGAGTGAATATCTGACAGTCGTAATAATTAATTATGAAATAACTTATTAATATCAAACACAATACTCTAGTTCGTTTATTTATGTTGAACATTTCAAACGTTAAGTGTGACAAATGATTATCATAACCTAACAGGTATTCAATTGATTACCAGCCGTATTCTTTTTTTTTAGTTTTGTACAAGTTCAGTTTGATACTAAAACTATCACGTATGATATTGATATTGTCGTTACCTTTGTAATATTTATTTATGAATACGACTAAATATCTTTCATGAAAGCATGTTCAAAACCGAAGAAATCGTTTTTCAAATTTTGGCGGAAGAGCCTGAATTATCTTTCGATTTATTTAAATATGGATATTTTATTGTTGCCTAGAAATACAATCATCAATTTTGATAACTTTTCTTGCAATTGTAAGAAACATTTTAGAGAAGAGATTTAGAAAAAACCTTGTCAGCATTAAATTATTTTGTAGAATTATATCTCGAATACAGGATATAAATCATGAGTTTAAATGATTTTTTTGACTATCTAAAGACCTGTAACTTTGATCGCAGAAATTAATCATAAATGCGATTTTAAATTGATTTTTGTCAGTCAATTTGGCATAAATCTTTCAATCGATTTAAAAAATGAGCTAGAGACTATTATTTAAGTTAATAAAAATTAATCTAAAATAAAACTAGTTTTTCAAATATTTCTTACAGAAAATAGGACTATTCGTTGGTGCACTGAAAATTACTAAATATTAATTCTATTGGTGCAAGTAATTTTGAAGTTGTACAATTGTAGTTAGATAGAGGACTTTTGGCACCAACTTCAAAAGTATCAGACAGAACCAATGCAATTAATATTATGTTGTATTTTTGAGTGCATTAGGTATCTAATAGAGTCGGTCCAATTTTTAGTAGAAAATATTTATTTCACATTTTTTAGTGTCAGATTAGTCATCAAATCTTTCAACATTCACCAAAGAAGATATAATACGTTGCTTATACTTATTCATCGCGGAAATACACATATTTTTGACATTACCACTGCTGTAACTCGGAAACCTAAACTTTTCTTGAATAATTTTCATTTTAAATGTTGGTACATATAATCTCTTCTTTAATGTGGCCGTCTCATATTTCCAATTTTCGACAAAAATGCCCCCACCACATAGCGGAGACACACTTTTTCACTGCTGTAATTCGGAAACATGTGATATTTTAAAAAAAATCCAATTTAAACGTTACTGGATATGATCTCTTGGATTTAAAAGGCGCAAACATCCATAAAAAAAAACATGCAAACAGTCGAATTGTATACCTGCTCCGTTTGGTTCGTCGGTCAAAAAAGCTAACATACAAATCTATTGTGTACATCCACCATTTTTGAGGTCGGTCAAAATCGCATTGAAAGAAGTATAAAATATGTTTTTAGGCAAAAAGTAGGGCAAATCCACTTTTTAAACAATTTGACAGTTTTTGACATCTTTTATAATGTCCATGTTACGCATTTCATTTTACAAGATAAGTTCGGCAACCGAAATTAACACCCAAAATTCGTATCAGCTGAGACAATCTACAAAAATAGTCCTGCAATTTAGCAATTTTGGTAAATACCCAACAGTAAGTATTAAATGTTCTATCATGTAGGTTTGAATCATTGTAGCAATAGAGCAATATTATTCGATCATAATATATTTTTTTAAATAGACAAAAGTTGCACATACATAAAATAATATGTGGGCGTTTGACTTCTAGGTCGAATTAAAATGAATGGAATGAATGGAACACGTTGATTGTTGATTTTTATTGGAAAATGGGTCGTTAAAGTGTCGCTATAATAATAATTATTACGTAGTATATAATATTATGGTGTTACGTAAATCACTTTCATGGATGAGTGGTCATTTTTAAAGTGATGTACGCTCGGATGTACGTTATTAAACAAATGGAACTTGGTGTCAATATAATTTATTAGGTATATAGAATGGAGCAGAAAAAAGTATAAATAATAGCAAAGTTTACAGAATACTTTTAAGTTGGGTCACTCTTACCAAAACGCACATCTAAGAAATACGCCGACTCGCCGAGTTCAGCGAGTGTTTAGGGGCTTGCCTATATACAGTCTGTCTCATGTTGCTGGGAACTGTGGTCGCCTTCAGAACATAATATAGTGTCGTTGTGAGCTGTGAGTTTAAATAACTTTCGATAAATATATTGTGGATGGTTGTTCTAGTAAGATAGGAACGACCGGACAAGTAGGTATTTGCTCCGTCTGCTTCTACAAAATTTACTCCTTTAAAAGTTTTCAGAAGTGACTATAGAAATATAAAATGTCCAGAAGGAAACGCCCTGGATCATATTACAGGTTATCTCATACAGAAATGTTTGAATCGTCATTCATGTAAGGTTTGCGTAGAATTTAGCAATTCTGTAGAAAACTGAATAAAGTACGATGTAATTTTTTGTAAATTTAAAGCTTACAGACAACGGATAAACAATTTGGTGGTTTAAGTTTACCATCAAAGGAAATTGTTAGCCATGTGATATTGATGGAAAATATGTTCATAGAAAATTTCTCCAATATAGCTAGTCAGAAAGGATTGGGGTATTATGTGAAAGAATAATACTCGGAAACTCCTTTCTCTCATCCTTGTCAACAATTTCCTTTCGATTATTTCGTATCATTGTTTACAAGGCTTCGTATATATTTTATTTTAAAATTTATAAATAAAGATATTAATCAGGTCATAGGTGATGGTAAATTTAATTTTCAACTCAATATTTTAAAACTTTTGTAAAATTTGAGTAAAGTCTACTTATAGCAGTTTTCTATTTAAAGTGTTCTCTATCATATATACCAAATAAATAATGTAGTTATCTAAGTATCCTTAAATGTACTTATTTTGTGAGTGAGTTATTATTTATCTCTTTAATTTGTCTCCTTTGTGTTATGTATACGTAAAGGTTTTTAACTAAAAATTATATTTTTACATTTTAAAACGTGATTTCTCTGAAACTGATCAATTATACATTGAATAATTACCCTATAATGATATTAGATATAAACTATGTATGTATGTATATATGTATGTATTATCAGAAAATGGACAAATCTAAAAATGTGCTATTATTTTTCTTGTATAGATATACGAGGTCCTTTGTAGGTTCCATTGCTTTGGTTTTACCCTGGTATTATTAATTATTGCCTCTGGAAATATATCTGTCACTGCGAGCATAATTTATGCTGAAAGCAAAAAATAGTACTTTCAAGCTGCCGACAAAGGAAATTTCATGAGTGACCCAACTTATAGTATTATGTAAACTTTGCCTTAAGTAAGGATGCTTTACTAAAAAAGGGGTCCTTAAGGTAAGGAGTGAGTACGAGTATGGACCTAAGTTCGATACTAGTTTAATTTGTTTGCTAGTTACTATGATAACGTTAAAATATAACAATGACAGTTATAGTATCACACTAAGCTAGTGCTAAACTAGTTCTGTTTTTGGATAAGGCTGATTAGTTTTCGTATGATGTAGAAAAAAAACTTTAATTTATCGAGCAGATTTATTTCGAACTGTGAAAGTTCTGAAGAAAAAAAAACAGGACAAGTGCGAGTTTAACTCGCATGAGGAGGGTTCCCTACGATGTTATCTATCATGTTTTTTGGTACGCACAATATTGAGTTATTTTCCATGTTATTTTAAGATCATGGACTTATTATTTAATGTCCCGTAATCTATAAGTAGAAAAAAAATTTGTTTTTTTCTTTTAAGTTCAGTAGTTTCGGAAATAATGGGGGTAATGGTAAGTTTTCGTTTATTTTCTTGGAACTTGGATGTAGTTTGCAAAAATTTACTCCCCAAAAAAAGTGACCCCTATATTCAAATAAGTTTTTACATAGAAAATAAATCAGGTACTAAATCAAAATTAATATTTAAACCTCTTTACATAAACATTACCTATTCACTACCTTTTATACCCATTTTAAAGATTTTTTTTCAACCCAAGTTAGGTTTAATTTAAAATATGTGGTGTATCCACTCACACGACTTTCCTACCGCTCTCCAGCAAATTCCAATGAATATAAAAATCGTCTCTGTTTGCCTTAAGGGTAGTACCCCTAAATAAGTAACTTTTTACTAACGTAAATATACCTAACTCAGTTCATTTCGATCTCAATAATATGTGGCAACATTTTGACAGGACATTTTCGAGACACCCTGTATATAATTACTATTATTAAATCGACAAATAATACGTTTTTTAAGAGTGTTTGGTAATTTGTTAATCCAATAGGACGTTCACGAATTACGAAGTCATACTACTTCGTACTAATGAAGACTACCGATTTGCGCAATTTGTCTCATTTGGAATGTGCGCTCATGAAAACAATAATTTCCATACATAATATAATAATGGACACAATGTTGATTATATAATGTCTTGAATATGTTAGAAATCTAATAATAATTCATGCTGTCATACACATACAGATAAACATCTTGGACATATAAAACAGGTGGTAAATAAATGAAATAATATGAATTATTTTACATTTATACATCAAATAAGCGAATTTATTTATATTATACCTTTTTGGTACGAGGAATATTTGAGACTATTATTTGATTTGTGAAAATATTCAAGTATTTCACTTTCTCATTTCAATATTGATGTAATAATAGCTTGTAAGTGGAATATAATCCAGATATTAGACGGAGAAATAACAATGCATCTCGTTTTAAACATCATTATTGTTCATCTAACTTTATAATGACGTAAGATATATGTTTACAATTTTCAAAAACATTCAGAACATCTCCGAACATATTTCTATCAATCAGTATACATTGTGTCCCTAAAATACGTTTAATTAGTCTAAAACGTGCTGATGAAGTTCAGTCTCACATATAAATGACATTACAACTATTGTTGTAACTTTTTAGGTACACATAATTTTCTGGAAAAAACGTTTGGCTCTTATATCCCAAAAAAATAAATATATCGTATTCCATTTAAAAAATCATAACTTTGATATGCATCTTTTCCTTGGAACACAATAATTTTATATTGTGTTCACAGTAATTCTGCATCCATTTCGTTTTCCCTACAGAGACCGTGTCGTATACAGTGCCCCACCTTGTATATAGGTGAAAATTGTCAATAACAAATTATAAATGTATCAGTAATAAAAAAATATATATTATTCCAATGCCTGCCCACAGAAATTCCAAAATAATGTCAAGCAATTAAAATAGCTGGCAATGTTTTTCATATAAAATGTTATGTAACTAAATTCATTTTCCTGTAACAACCCACAAACACCAAATTATTAATAAAAATATAAACAAAAGCTACACGAGGATATGTAAGTATATTTATATATATATATATATATATATATATATATATATATATATATATATATATATATATATATATATATATATATATATATATATAGGTATACTCAGAATTATATATGAAATATAAAGAATTTAATTTGTTTAGTTATCATATTTAGGTCAATAAAGATTTTTTTATCTGTAAATATTTAAATAATTATTGATTGATAAAAATATATGAATGAAAATGAGCGGAATTTAAATAAGTATTTGGACAACCAGATTACCTACTATTTTTCACAAAGTAAACTGTAAAACAAAGGTAAAATATTGTTGTTTTTTTTTGTATTATTACTAATTTCATTGATTACAAATATTGAGATATGGTATTAATGTGTGAAGAGCTGATGGTTTTGTTTCTAGAACAAATTTCAAATATAAGAAATATCAAAAATTTTGTGTAACACAATTTGTTTCTATGTAGTTTATGATAGCAATGTCGTTTTTTACGGAGCTTCCAAAAAACCTAGCCACCGACTCACATTGAAATCGCATGGTCAAAAATAAATCAAAAATATTCTTTACAAAAGATTGGACCTACTTTATTTGTTGGTGCACTGAAAAATACAAAATAATATTATTTATATTGGTACTGGTAATTTTGAAGTTGTTCAATTCCATTTAGATTGATAGCTTCTGGCACCAACTTCACTAGTACCAGCACCAATAAATAGTCAGGACAATTTTTTGTAAAAAGTATTTATTTCACAATTTTGAGTGTAACATTATTCACGAACATCGTTGAACGTTCACTTATACCAAAGAATACAGTACTTATCATATTGTTGCGGGTTCGCAGATAAGTGAGACTAATTTACAATTATTAAATAAACTTTATTTACACTCGAAAATAAAAATTACTATTTAATATTCTTAGTAGCTTACTCTGACTCTTCTAATATTGCACACTGTCTTTTTACACTATCTCTCATGCCGACAATTCTCCCTAATATATACCCGAAAAAGATTCCAATCTTTCGAGCCGCCTCTGGTCTTTGATTCACCAGCCGCCACTGGACTTTTCTTGAAATCCTTTGTCGGCATCCTAGTGAGCACATGCGTCGCACTCTTTGTCAGCTGCCGCTCTCAAAATCCCCATGGCTCGCACATAAGCATCAAAAGGACGCCGCATGTTACAATATTACCCATATACATTCTTTGTCTGTATAGTTCTTTTCAGAATAAGTGAATGACTACTTTTTTTACCTGTGGCGTTTTGCCAGCAGTCGGTAATAAATATGCAATTAACTGTCAGTCAGGGTCGGATTATAATATAGCAGTATAATAATATTTAAATATATTTTTTTCTACGAAATAATTAACATGTATTCATGTCATTAATTATATTATATTATAAACATACAATGTGTGTTTCCTAAATACCTCAATAATTTTAATTTTAATTAAATTACCTACCTATATTATATACCGACTTAAATATATAAAGTCCTATCCTGTAGTGAATTTGCTTGTGGATTGTGTACCTAATGGGAAAACATCCGGTAGTTTTATTGCAGTCATTAAGACAATACCATTTATTGTGATAAGAACTATACTCGTTATTATTCAAAGATCTAATAAAAACATCGTCGTGAAAATACGCATATTTTAGATTTTACCACTGGTCTAACTTAAAAACCCTAACTCTGTAGAAAAAATGTTTAATTTAAATATTGTTACAAATAATCTGGTCTTTAATTTGGCCGTCTCAGATTTTCATTTTTCGAAAGAAATCGCCACCTTCACATAGCAGAAATACATATATTTCAAATTTTAGCATTGCTGTAACTCGAAAACCGTAACTCTTTTGAAAAAATGTTCAATTTAAACGTTTTCGGATATTGTCTTATCTTTAATTATACCGTCCCTGATTTTCGAGAGAAATTGCCCCATACACACCCTTCGGGGACGGTTTTTGGAGGGAAGGAGATTTCGGAATGGAGATTTTATGAGTATAAGACCATTTATCAAGTCCTCTCTTTCAAATTAATAAAAACTCATCAAAATCGGAGTTCGTTTACTATATAAAGACCGTCGAATTATATACCTCCTCCGTTTGGGTTCGTCGGTCAATAAAAGTTGAAGTAGTTCCAGCCTCTGTTGGCACCACCAACCATTTCAGATACGGATTCTCAAAGTAGGTCCTTACAAATCATATTTCAACTCAGAATAATCATAAATACGTACACAATAAATATAATGTTAGATGTTGATCAGTAATCCTCGTACCAAAGACCAAAGTTAATCATTTTATTAGCAGCTCTAGCACCTTTCTATTATTCGTTAGCGTCGTATTAGTTGTTTTTTTTTACCTGGTAGGTGCACAAAATATCCCTTTCAATAATCGGGGAAGAGTGTCTTGCCATCATCTTGATTCTGTGAAAATATAAATGCTTCCTTTGATCAACTATATCCTCACAATATCTCGGATATATCTTCAAGGAGTTGATTTTCTAGTTCTTCACATCTTTCACCATTAACCCCAAAAACAGCTGTAGGGATGGTAAAGCTGCTCTTCTTCTTGGTCTAGTCAAAAAATTGTCGCCGCAATCCAGCAACAACCATCACCACCTACAAGACAATTATTCTATTTTGTTTATGATATGCTGCTGCGTTTCTTTTAGTGTTAGGTAGGTATGTTATTGTTGCGGTGTCAACTTTGCAACCTTGTGCTTATTTTTTATGTTAATCTGTCTTGTAAAGAGAGATAGCGACAGAATTATGCGAAAAAGCGTAAACAATTCTTATATGTTACACAATAACCGTATAAGAGGACCATACGAGTGTATAAGTAAATAAAATACGAATAGGTATATATAGTATGTCCCAAAACGTGAGCCTGATGTTGGATTCTGGAATGTTGGTAGATATTTGAGCTACAGATTGAATGGAATTTTTAACGAACAATAATTTTTCAAATTTTATGCTTGTAGGAAAAAAATAGGGCGGTAGGCGGGTCTCACATGTAAAAGGAACATTCAAGATTCAAGAATAAACTCCAGAAGATCTATTGATATAGATTTAATCAAATTCTACAGGTACCTTCGGCTTTTAGTAAGTTGGTCAAAATCCAATATAAATAACAAAGTCACAGAACGTAATATGCGAACAAATGACTGCTGGATTCTTCTTAGAAAACAGATGAAGTGAAATCGGGTATTACCCTAAATATGTCCATAGAGCTCGATATTCTTATATCGATGTCTTTTTAATTCAGAAAATACAAAGAAAAATGCAAAACTCGACTTAACGACTGTTATGTAAATTTACTTACAAAAACTTGTGAAATAATTTTGGAAAGAAATTGAGTTCCTCAATAAGTTCCGAACAAATTTTCCTAAACAACTTACAGTAAATAGTCACCAATACTTTCAGCTCAGATAGATATACGGGACAACCTGTATATTTCTATGCAGCATTTTTTCCTATAGCTTCCATAAATATTCGCTTCAAGTATGCGAGATCCTACGCGCATATAATATTTCCAACATGCCTAAAGATGCGTGATTGATGGCAAATCAATGACAAAATGTGTTACGTAATCATATGGATATGGAGGTTTAGCTTTTAGTTTCCATATAATTCACAAAGTATGTATTTAGTAGTGACACTGCCAATAATCCTCAATTTTGATAAATGGTTTCCTACCATTGTAAAAGATTCAACATTATGTACCTACTTTCTATGAAAACTTCAGCTCTCTACTTATTGCGGTTTATGAGGTAGGGCCCGATGAAAGACGACAGACGGACTTCGCAGTCTTAGTAATAGGTTCTCGTTTTCACAATTTTGGGTAACGAACCCTAAAAACGGTCAAGTGCAAGGTTGTGATAAGGTGACTTAATTCTAAGGTAATAATAGGCTGTAACAGTCGGAGAGACAGATAAGAGTAATGTTATAAGGGTTCCGTTTCCTCCTTATAAATATAAATGGCAATCGATTTTTCAAAATTGTTCACGAAAAAATGCTAGAACTAAAATATCAAGAAAAGAGAAAGTACAGCATTTTCTTCACATCTTAGATTCAATTAGAGAAATTGCAAAAATGCAGAGATAAATCGAAGCAACAAGAAGCATATCAAGTCTTGCTGGAATAAATAATAACATTTAGGAAATATATTATTAGTATTGAAAGCCATTAACTCTCAACGTGAACTTTTTTATAAAATGTTGGGTTTCAAAGAAATTACGCGATAATCGTATTATATAGTATATTTCTCAATTTGTCTCAATTATTTGCTTTTACTTCGTAAACGACGTAAAATTCAATTTAGCAATAAATATACAGCCAAGTTATTCAATAATATAATCCGCCATAGGTATTTATAATGAAAGTTAGAAACATTATTTTTAGCATTACCTAAAAGCTACTCTTGGGTCTGAAATTTATTCACCGTTGACAATTAGGTATATGAATACTGGGTCTATTGAGTGGATAAAATCTCTGAAAAAAGTCTCAATGATTTATAGATTTTTTTTAATGCTACTAAGAATATTAACACTTATAATGAATAATTGATTTATCTATGAATAAATCAAAACCATTATCAATCAAACAATCTCTGTCTGTATTCTAATGTTGAGAACAATTCTCATTTATCTAGCGATAAGTTTTAGAACAACTATTTTAGGATGAAAAGAAGAATATAATCAAAATCATTCAAGGTTCACCAAAGAAGATAATACGTTGCTTATACTTATTCAGAGATTTCAAAACATCGCGGAAATACACATATCTCAGACTTTCTCACTGCTGTAACTCGGAAACCGTATTTTTTTTTAAATATGTCCAATTTAAATGGTGCTACATATAACCTCTTTTTTAATTTGGCCGTCTCATATTTTAAATTTTCGAAAAAATTGCCCCAACCACATAGCGGACATGGATATTTTAGATTTTACCACTGCTGTAAATCGGAAACCTATGATTTTTTGAAAAATATCCAATTTAAACGTTCCCGTTCTTTAATTTTGTCATCTTGAATTTTTGATTTTCGAAAAAATCCCTACACGCTCTTTGGGGTAAATTTTTCAGGAGAAGGACATGCTGGATGTTGATTTTTTTCAATGGGACCAACTCTTAATAGTCCTCTATCAAATGAAAAAAGAATCATGAAAATTGGAGAACGTTTACTATTTAAAAGGAGCGAACATCCATAAAAAGACATGCAGACAATCAGTAGAACTGTAAACCTTCTCCGTTTGATTCGTCGGTCAAAAATATAAACTTTGCCTAGCCTGGAAAAACTTTTCCTAGTTCGTAGTTTAGCAGTGTTTTTAACAACACAATTCTTGGAGATGTCTTCTGCATTCCATATTCTCGACGCCTTTAAAACAACCGAAAAAGCTATGAAAATTCTAGAAGGCTGTCGTATATAACTTGGGAAATAATTTTCCTAAATAGATTGTCAACCACAGGCACTTTTTATTGTCTTTTATAACATGAATATATTTTGCTATCATATTTGGTTTACAAAATGCCATTATTATTGTAATAATCAGCAATGATTTTACTAGAACGTAAAAGTTTGTGGATACATAAACTGTAAAACCTCCAACAAAAGATTTTTTAATCTTTTATCTATAAAACGAATAATTTAACAAACATAACAAGGAAAATCCTCTTGTTTTTGAGAGCAGCATGTTTGTAGAGGAAACCTTATTTACAGAAAGGAAAATTACATTATTATTCACCTTATGCCAGCTAATTTGCTCACTGTTCGAGATTTAAATAGATTTATCCAATTCAAAGAGCTTTCAAGTAAACTTGAATTTTCTTCTAAAAGCCGACTGAAGTTTATTTTGTCTACTTACTAAAATCCCGAAACAGCAGCGAATATATTTTTTTACTTTAGGACGCATACTCGATAGATTAAACAAAGTTTAGAATAACTATTACTACTGTCTTAAAAACTTCTTGATAAATAATTCATTGAAGAAACTCCCACAACTTGCGACAAACTTCGAAGTCTATTCCTAAGATTAATATAACTGTGTTACAATAATCTGCAGTATTTTATATTATTTAAACTAGCCTTGCATCAAATTAAACATTTATAATGAGTATTGATCTAGATATTTATATTCATTTATCTAGAAAAACCAAAATCCTATCTTATATCTATCAAACAATCACTGTCAGGATTCTAATGTTCCTTTGTATCTAGCGATAAGTTTGAGACAAACTCTAGAATGAATACAAGAATAAGAATATAAAACTTTGCGTAGCATCGAAATACATTTCCTAGTTTCTAGTTTCATATGCAACACATTTCATGGAAATGTCTTTTACATTCCATATTCTCAACGCTTTTTAACAAACCGAAAAACAAATGAAAACTATAAAAAGCAGTCGCATATAACTGAAGATAAAATTTCCTAAATAAATTTTCTACTTCAGAGTTTGTTACAATTATACTGTAAGTACATAAATGTCTTTTGCTATTGTCGCTAATGAATCTTATTTGATTCATAAAATGCACTCAAGAATATGTTAATTAACTTTCTAGTTGAATTAACTAAATAAATCCTCTTGTTATTATAATAATCAGCTATCATTCACTACGATGCAAAAGTTTCCGGACACATAAACTGTAATACAGTAAAATCTTCAACAAAACATTTTTTAAACATCACTTGTATATATAATTGTGAATATTTTTTACCAAAAATTGGACCGACTTTATAAGTGCACCGTGCACTCGAAAATACAAAACAAAATTAATTCAATTGGTGTTGGTACTTTTGAAGTTGTGCAATTGTAGTTAGATAAAAGACTATCGGCACCATCTTCAAAAGTACCAGCACCAATAGAATTAATATTATTTTGTATTTTCAGTGCTCCAACTAATCGAGTCGATCCAATTTTTGGTAAAAAAATATTTATTTCACACTTTTGAGTGTAACATTAGTTATGAAAATCGTTCAACGTTCACTAATACCAAAGACTTATAGTACTTATCCTATTATCCATGTATATTCTTTGCTTATACTTCTTATTATTCAGAGATCACAAAACATCGCGGCGGAAATAAACTTATTTCATATTTTACCACTGCTCTAACTCGAAAACCGTTACTCTATGGAAAAAATATTCAATTTAAATGTTGCTACAAATAATGTCGTCTTTAATTTGTCCGTCTCAGATTTTCGAACAAACAGTCGAATTGTATAATTCCTTCGTTTAGGTTTCGTCGGTCAAAAAGCAGTCGCATGATGTTAACATTACATAGAACATCCTATCTAGTTTTTGAGAGCATCAAGTTTTTACAGAAAACCCTATTTACAGAAAGGAAAACTACAGTATTATTTGTATTATACCAGCTACTTTGCCATATTTAAACAGATTTGTCCAATTCAAAGGGCTTCCAGTAAGACTCCATAGCTTTTGATTTTTCTTCTCAAACCCGTTTAAATATTTTTTTGATTACTATCCAAACTCTCGAATGCAGCAAATGTCTTTTATTTAAACGTCAAAACTCGTACTCGATTCAACAAAGTTTAGAATAACTATTTCTGTTGTCTTGGAAACTCCTTGATAAATAGTTCACTGGAGAAACTCCCACAATTCGCAAATAATTTCATTTTCTACTCCCGAGGAAAATATAACAGTGTTACAACAATCTCCGATTATTTTATTTAAACATTAAATAACATTACATAAAATCGACAAAAAATTATGTTCACAACATATACGTGTAATTAATGGTAACAATCAATTTTTGTTTAATTTGCAAAGTCTTTGAATGAAAGTTCAGTAGGGTATAATGTCATGACCTTCACCTTGATAAATTATTTAGGTAATTCTTATATACATGAATTACCTCACGTACAACAAACACAACATATTATATAGAAAAGGTCAACGTCATTACATATATATGAAGTAGGTACTTGATCGGATTGTTTTGTTATCTGTTATTAATTAAATAAATATTCATTTCAAATAAACAATGTAAATTATCACGACATATTATTGATGGAATGCAAAATCGGAAAATTCAATAAATAGGTATACGATTTTTTTTGTGAAAAAAGTTTTTTATCTCTGTTTACAGGTGACAATCCCTTTTTTCCCACGGGAAAAAAATGTTATTTTTTTCCGGGTAGATATATACATATAAACATATATACAAAAATCAAATCACAGAATTAAACTGACAGATATTTGATTACTTTAAAGGTTTCCTTAGCAGTGCATGTCTAACTGTCGCCTACCACTTTAAGACCGATAATTTTCTGAATATGTAATATTTTTTCAATATTAAATCATTGTTTTTCCCGTCACAGAAAAAAATAGTGTAATATACACAGGATGAATATTAAATTTTAAATTAAATTTGTTGTCTCCCTCCGCTTATCTAATATTTTTCCCTTCTATAATAAATAACTATTATTCAGTTATAAAATCTCATCAACGAAGTAAATGAATTTGAAGTTTATAATTTGACATTAAGCTGAAACTAGGAACTTGTTATATCCTTCCATACTTACATCCATTTTCTGGAACTAAACCCACCACTAATTCATCCAGTTAGTCAATCAATTTTTTTCAACAACACCGTCACGGAATATACTGAGAAAAATCACCAAAAAAACACCGGATACTCTGTTCCAATAATTTAATTCGATGCTATAAAATATTTATTTATCTGAGCTGTCATTCAGAGCTAGATAATAACATATAACACAATATTACGTTATCGAATATATCGATGTTCAATAATAATAATTAATTATTGTCATACCTCTTGAAAAATAATAATTTCTAATTTATCTATTAATACGTCATAAAATGATTGGAATTGCCCGGGAGATTATTAAGAATCAATAATAAAAATAATTGTCTCTTAAATGTTCATCTTTGCTATATATTTTGAGCCAAGAAAATCTTATATTTTTGACCGACGAACCCAAACGGAGGAGGTATACAATTCGACAGTTTGATAGAAGAAAATTGAGAAATGGTCCCATATTCATAAAAATTCAAATGCGAAATCTCCTTCCCTCCGAAAACCGCCCCCGAAGGGGTTGGAGGTGCCAATTTTTCTCGAAAATCTAAAATCCGAGATGGTAGAATTAAAGATAAGAAAATATCCGGAAACGTTTATATTGAACATTTTTTCAGAAGAGCTACGGTTTTTGAGTTTCTGCGATGTTAAAATTTGAAATGTATGTATTTTCGCTATGTGGAAGAGATAATTTCTTTCGAAAAGTGAAAATCATAGAATGGCAAATTAAAGACCAGATTATTTCACATTAAACATTTTTTCCATAGTTACTGTTTTCGAGTTAAAGCAGTGGTAAAGTTTAAAATATGCGTATACCCACGACAATGTTTTTAGATTTCTGAATAATAACAAATACAAGCAAAGCATACATAGATAATGGTGAACGTTCAACGATTTTCGTGATAAATTTAACACTCAAACGTGTTAAATAAATATTTTTTACAAAAAATTGAACCGACGTTATCAGTTGGTGCACTGAAAAGTACAAAATAATATTAATTCTATTGGTGCTGGTGCCAAAAGTTATCAATCTAAGGGCCGATTTCATAATGAGTCCTTAATGGGAGATTAGTTAATTCTCCAATTTGTTTGAGTCATATCTCGATAACGGAATAAAAATTGTGCATTTTTAGATAACTTCTACAACGTTAGTTACCATCTCTTTCGTTTTTCTAAAGTAACTTAGAATTATATGTCCAACCAAAAAAATATGAAATTTTTAATCTAGGATTAAAATTAATAAGAGATTAAATTTGATTATGAAATCGGCCCTAACTGCAACTGCACAACTTCTTAAGTATCAGCACCAATAGAATTAATATTATTTTGTATTGTTCAGTGCACCAACTAATAACGTCGGTTCAATTTTTTGTAAAAAATATTTATTAAAAATACATTCAAGATGGAAATGCCAGTTTCTTGAAAAACAATTAAAATGTTCTACTTAACGCATATTTAGAGGAGGTACTTCAGGAATAACGCAATAGGGGGAACAATAGCAGAATAAAAAAAAATTGGCCGATGGCTACTGTGAAAATCAACAGTTCCAAAAATGTTCATCCTGTTACTTTATGAACCTTGTTTTCTGCATTGAGCTCTTAAAGGGAAACTATGGCTTAATGTGCCCTCTAACTTCTATATCAAGATTACATTAAAATTTAGATCCAATATAAATATGGGCATCTCACGTCAATCCATTTATTATTAATTTTCTCAAAGGTTCAGGACTCGTTAGATTCACTTGAAACTTTCATCACTTTTTGAAAGCAAAAATAAAGGGGGCATTAAAATTGAAACTTTCACTGTAGACATTAATAATTATCGTCAATGATAGGCTGAAATTCGACTTAAATCTTAACTTTAACGAGGTAAGTATAAATCATCAAAATCAGTTTTCTTTTGTCTTCCCTATAAATTTCATAAGCCATAAAGTAGTAGAATTATCAATTCCTAATATTTATGAATACTAAAATACTATTAGAAGGTGAATTTATAGATAGATAAAACTAAAAAAAAAAACATAGACACACAACTAAAAGATATAACGAGAAGTTCCGAAGCCCTATGTAGTTGAAATGCTTCGAAAGGTTTCCAACTTAAGGGGGTTATTGTTCATTTTAGCATTGAGAAATCCAATTAACTTTTCTGTTATCTAGTTGTGTCAGGGTGATAAATAGAAAAATAACTCAAAACAAACACCTATAATAATAATAATTGGGGATTAGACCATTTAGCACGTTTTGTGAAAATGAAACGTGAGCTTATTTAAGATATTGATTCATTACTATAGAAATAATAACCACGACAAAAAAAAAGAATAGTGCTTAAGTAAATTATCACTTTTTGAATTTGCTGTGGTAACTTGTTCACTGACATGACCTTAAGCGTACTGAGATACTTTTTTGATTGACTTCAAAAAAAGAAAGAGGTACAGTTCGACTGTATGTTTGTTTTTCCTATGCATCTCTTCGAAAAAGCCCTTTCAATGCTATACATTTTTTTAATTAGAATTCTGTTATATTCAGCTTATAGATTATAATTTCTTGAAATATTTCTACTTGAAAATGTCTTGGTAAATCTCTCGGTTTTGTAGCTAGGGTTCTGTGATAGTAAAAAAAAATCATTCCTATTTCGGAAACATGTGGTTATAATTCCAAATATTAGAACAATAATGATGCGTATGATTTTAAAAGCTATGAATCCGGATGTGTAGTTCCTTTGCCATTAATGCAATAATTTATGAATTAGAGACCCTTTTTGGCCAACTTCCATTAAAGGAGGAAGAATACAATTCTGTTCTATGTCTGCTTTGTTTTATGTATGCCTGTTCGCGCATTTTGGGTAGAAAAACTGCTCCAATTTTGATGATTTTTGATTCATATGAAAGCAGAAAGTTGAGAAATGCTCCCCATATTTAGAAAAACCCAAGTCCGAAATCTCCTTTCCTCTAAAAACCGACCCCAAAGGGGGTTGAAGGGGATTTTTTTCTCGAAATCGGAAATCTGAGACGGTAGAATTAAAGATGAGACAATATCCGGAAATGTTTGAATTGAAGATTCTTTCATAAGAGTTAAGGTTTCCAAGTTACAATAATGGTAAAGACTAAAATGCGTAGGTATGTGTATTTCTGCTATGTGGAGGCGGCAATTTTAACGAAAATTGAAAATATGAAAAGGCCAAATTAAAGAAAAGATTATATGTAGCAACTTTAGATTGGACATTTTTCAAACAAAGCTACAGTTTTTGAGTTACAGCAGTGGTAAAGTCTGAATATGAGTATTTCCATCGCAATGTTTTGAGATCTCTGAATAATAATAAGTACAAGCAAATAATATACATGGGTGAACGTTCAACGATTTTCATGACTAATGTTAATGTTACACTCCAAAGTGTAAAATAATTATTTTTTACTAAAAAATGGACCTAATTTATTAGTTGGTCTACTGATGCTGGTACTTTTGAAGTTGGTGCCAAATGTCTTCTAACTAACTATAATTCCACAACTTCAAAATTACCAGCACCAATAGAATTAATACTATTTTCTATTTTTCAGTGTACCAACTAATGAAGTCGGTTCAATTTTTGGTTAAAAATATTGTAACATAAGTGGTGTGACTTATTTTTCTCGTACTAATTTTTGGAATACGGACATGTCCTCTCGTTTTTTCAATAAAGCTAAGTTGCAGAAATTTGAAGAATAAAAAATAGTTGATGATTTTAAGGATTAAAGCTGGAAAAGTACCATTTGGGAAAGACGATTTATTTGTTTTTAATTTTGGGTCACCTCATTATCGAAACATCTAGATCTAGACATCAAGTTATTAAGAAGAAAAGTTGTATGCGGAAACACCAAAAACATTTGGTCTTACTTATTCTTTTCTGCACTTTCCAAATTTATAAATAAATTTCAAAAAACAACATATACAAGGTGTTTTTTCGACTAGAAACCTACTTATTAATTTTTTTAACGTCGGACCTGGAATAAATTTTGTTATTATATTAATCGACAACACTGTGGACAAAAAACACACGAACCAAATATTACAAAAATGTATAGGGTGGTTCATAAGTTATGATTAATTGAAAAAAATGCGAAAATTAATAAATCACCCTTTATAAAGAACGATAGACCCTTAAATATAGGTTATTTAGAAGCACCACAGTGTCCTCCATCTACCATTATTGTATGCACATTTCCCAATGAATCACCCTGAATAGTCTGCTGTGAATATTTGTAATTCAGAATACTCGTAAACTTCACTAGAAGAAGACATTGACCGTATTGTTAGTTTCGTTCCTTGCAATTTCTAAAACGTAATAGTGTAATAATATTCAAACAACATTCACTTCCCAAAACATCTCGCGGCTATAATATATAATCTTTCGCTTTTCTCTCTATCCACATTGATAAAAATAATACTTTTATCAACGCATAGATCCGATATAATCGACTAGGATTACCTTTCTAGGCACTCTTCTAGTTAAGAGACCGCCACTGATTTCACTTTCACGATAAGCAAAAGGCAAAAGCGTACATGTACATAGCTGAAAGAGAGGACCTTAACCTGTGGTTGTATAAAATTACGAGAGAAGTGTTTTTTGTAGTCACTTGCAGCATTTCAGAGATGAAGAAATGGAAAGGAGGAGTATCTAGGGTTTCTACTACTAATGCAAAAAGCTTTTAAAATGTAATATTTTTTCTAGTTTAGAGAATAGTAAAAGTAACTTCATATTCAACAAATGGCGAAATTAGCAAATAAAAGTAAGATACATGTCTTTAAAAAAAATAGGCACGACATATACAGGACAAATGTGATGTAAATAAAAACGAAATGAAATAGCGCGAATTATCTTAATTTAATTTGCTTACCTCAGATATTAGGTTCACATGCAAACAAAAATTATTTTTTTCTCGAAAAGGGTTCGTTTTAGCGGAAAGACTAAAGAGACTTTTTTGTTTAGAATTGATCAATATATCAAAATTTATTAACAAAATTGCGATAAACCATTGGCGTACAACTTTTTTTATTATTTAAAATAATTAAAACGGTCTCACGAACGCCACTGGTAAAGCAAAAAAAAGTGTTTATCATGACATATATTTATTTTTAAGTGGCAATAATATCTAGAATCTAGAAGAGTTTCTTCAAAAATAAGAAAAAACTATTTTCTTCACAATATTTCAACACATATATGAATTTTTTAATTATTTTTATCTGCAGAATACGCTGTTAAAGTTTCTCCATTATAATTCGGACCACCCTGTATATTAAAAAAAATTGGACCGACTTTATTAGTCAGTGCAATAAAAAAATACAAAATAATATTAATTTTATTGGTAGTGGCAATTTTCAATTAGTAAGTAAGATTGAAAACTTTTGGCACCAACTTCAAAAATACCAAAACCAATTGAATTATTCCCATCACATAGCGAAGACACACATATTTCAGACTTTTCCACTGTCGTAACTCGGAAGCCTTTTTAAATGTTCATCCCCCTTTAGGAGAGGTTTTTGAGGGGAAGGACATGGTGAATGTCGTTTTTTTCAAAATTTCAATGGGACAGTTATCAATAGTCCTCTATCAAATGAAAAAAGAATCTAGAAAATCGGATCACGTTTACTATTTAAAAGGCGTGAACCTCCATAAAAAAACATACAGACAAACAGTCGAATTGTATATCTCCTCCGTTTGGTTCGTCGGTCAAAAATGAAACAAAACGAATGAAAATCACGCAATCGTTTGGCGAAGATATCTGAATAAAAGTCTCCTCTCCACGGGAAATCATTTGAAGATGTTGAATCATCAGTCAGAATTTCGCTACTGTGCCATACAAATTATTTATTTCATACTACATACTATAGAAAATCGTTTGAAAATATTTGATCACCACTTTAATTTTTTAAATGATATGTGGTTTTTCTGCATATTTTGTGTGTCATCCATAAATGATAGAAGGAAATTATAAATATGACGGTTTCATGTTTTTTATGGACTTTGAGAATTTTTCAACGAAAATGTCATAAACCTTTAGTAAATCTCAAATTGTCATAGGTTGTTATTGCTTTAAAACACATCGTATGTTATTTTGCATTTTTATAGATCTTTTTGTTCTGTGATCGAATATATTTAAGTTTGTAACATTTTATACATTAAATAATAAATAAAATAAAACGCATTGGTTTAGATTTTCAGATATCTGAAGAAGCGGCTGTGTCGGTGAAACACGTTTCATCTTGACAATATAGTCAAAATTAAACCAATACTACTTTCGGTTATTGTATCAATGGACTCCGCAGCGATTTCTCAGGCCCCATACGGTCTAGAGACTTGAAATTTCGAATTCTAACTTAGATCGCAGAAATCTCGCCGCCTGTTAAGCTCCAAGTGTGACCCAATATTTATTAATTATAATTATCTCATTCAAGCAACATCACTTTTTCTTCGACATGGAACAACAATGTCGGACAATGGAATCTGTCACTGGAATTACGCACGAGCATGGAGCGTATATATACGTCTCTGTTCTCTGGTATATAGGTGCTCTCTGGCAGATCGTCGTATAAATTACTCTATGGTTATGTTTGTTGCTGTGTTGTGGTAGACAAACAGTAATTTGTTGTGGAATTGTTGTAGCTGGCAAACAGATATACATACGTATAGGAAGTTCAAATCGAGAGAAGGAGAGCAATAGTAGGTACTTATCGGTACGGTTCAAATCTTAGATACCTAATAAAAACTATTTTTAACTTTTTTCAAAAATTCCACTTGTTTTATTTATTACTTAAATATGGATTCTTATCACGTAAAAGCCGAAACTATCAAATTGTTTTATAAACTTTTCGATGCCCTCAAAGTTAGCACTACCATTATCGAATTTGGATTCAGCGAGAAGTGGATTAATTATCGCTTATTTGTCGTAAATTTGTTATGGAAACTAAAAGTTTACGACAAATAAGCGACAATTAATCCACTTCTCGCTGAATCTAAATTCGATAATGGTAGTGCTAACTTTAAGGACATTACATTTCGAAATATATTGGTCCAAAATTTATCAGAAATGGTATTAAAGTTCTTTAAAGCATATAAAGAAATACCTTGATGAAATAATGAGATATTTAAGTCTTCTTCAGTGCTTTTCTCCAAATTACAATACACAAATTAAAAAGAAAATGTCATCATTTGTTGATTCGTTGCATTTATCTTATTATAACGGCGTTTCACATAGAGAATGCAGTGTGGTCGGGCATAGGCAATAATATATTGAATGGAAAAATGGCACACAGTGTTGCCGTTCTATAACTTTACCTGTAATATTTTCTTTTGTAATTCTGAAATTTAAACCCAATATACTGAGATACTGCTCCTTCCCAAATTATTGACCAAACAATAAAACTTGTACATTATATCAGATGATAGAGCTTTCAATAACCTAAAGCTCCGTTTAGTACAAATATAAAAGCGAAGAGTCACTTCAGATAGAACAAATAGAGGTGTAAGGGGTAAGGTGAGAAGCAATTTCAAAATGGATACATCTCTCCCTCCAAAGTGAAACTGAACAAATTTATCAGGATCTCAAATATTAAATTTCCTCCATGATACCTATACTGCACCTACCTAGGTACATACCTACATCATAAAGTCGATTCGACATAGAGAGAAGTAAATTGACAATTTGAGCAATTTACAGATGAAAATTTAACGTTAGAGTGTTGGAGGAGGGACTGGAAATTGCTAAGAAAATCTATTATAGTACCTCGACTTGCCTCACTGGAGAGTATGTTGTTTGTTGCTTTATAGATATTGTGCAATACAGTGGATAAAAAAATTAACATTTGTTAGCTGAAAAATATGAGGGAAACGATGCAAGAATATTAGATGTTTGATTCGAGTTTGGTCTCAAGGAAATAATTCAATTTCCAGTTAATTTTTGTAACATAAGGAAAAAATTTTGTTCATGTAAGGAACTATGCCTAGAATAGGCAGATAGTTGGATAGGAACCAATTTGAAACTTAATTCTAATATTTATTCTTTAAATTTATATATATATATATATATATATATATATATATATAATTATTATAACTAGTGGTTGCCCAGTGGTCGAACTTCGACCGTAATTCAAATTCAAACATTATTGATTTTTTTTGTCAAGGATATAATAATTGAATATAATTTTTTGAGAATTTTGTTCAAACATGTCAGTTGCAAGACTTACAAAAGGGCATTAGCGTGTGTTGTTTGCCTAATTCCTTACAATACATATGAACTTTGAAATTTAATTTTAGTAACAGTTCAAAAAACACAATGACAGCTAGCTATTTATTTAATAATAGGTACAATGCATTGTAATGTTTCGACTTAACGCCGGTAATAATATTACTTTACCCTAATGACAAAATGAAGAGATCGCAGACTTTTCACTAAATTGACTTCAGATTCGAAATGTTTAGCATTGCAATACCTGCGTTGTAAATGCATTAATCCACTATCAAAAATGTTAAAATTTCTTGAAATCATATTAAGTGCACATTTAAATGTATCCCTCAAAATAATTACAACACTTTGTATATACTATTCACAATATTTAAACTTGCGTTTGACCAGGGTTGTCATTTACGAATAAGACAATCTGGCAGCCCTGACTCGTTGACTTCACATTGCAATTGGGTTAGTTATGCAAACCACAATACACTTCTACAACGTTAACCATATTTTCTTTATTTAATTTAAAATATTCACGTATAATATATCCAAAATGGTTCCATTTCTTATCGAATGTACGGAATACTAAAAATAACAAATAAGCAATAAACCAATTATAAGAGTCCGTACATGTTTCTACGCGAACAAATAAAAAGCAAACAAACAAACGAATTAATGTATACCTCCCCCTTTTAATGAAGTATTTCAAAAATAATTACATATCTCATTTTAGGCTCATTTCCTCGGAGCACACATGAATTCTTTAAGCATTCTTTCATACATTTATTTATTTCAGCCGCCTACATATTTGTCCCAAAAAAAAATGCAATCATCAAATATTATCTCACCGGTTTTTTCTTCTCTTTCTAGTTTCAGTACATACTCTCGACAAATGAATCTTGTAGGCGTTAAACGTGTCAAAGTCATTCTCTCAGTGTTTGAAACGCATAAAATTATACATACAACCTAAGTAATTTGTGTCACCTTTGAAAGTAGTAGCACAATAAATTAAACAGTACGTACCTATGATAATTTATTGAACAAACTTCTTAATATATGCAACAAAAATGTTACACACGCAAACATTATATTTACTATTTATTCTATATTATGTATTAGGTCTCTTCCAAAAATGGAGATACATGACCGTGAACAATAATATTTTTATTATTGATATGAGATGAATTCCAATATTTGGCAATTTTCAAATCAAGGTCGTATTGAGACATCACTCTCGTAGTCAATTAGCAGCATCTTCGTTTTATGCAAGTGTGAACTTTAAATTAAATAATTCTCATTTTATTTACCGAAAGATGACCACCGCAATCTTAAATCAGCCATACTGCAGTTAAAATAAAATGTCGTTATAAAATTAGAAAAGAACAGTAGTTCCATTTGCAAAAATAATAACCATATTGCTGGATGAGTTGTGCAAATACTCTGAGAGCCAGAAATCATTAAATCTGGCCTCTGGATTATCTAATGATCAACGACTAAACTCTAACAAACATAGAGTTAAGTTTGCAAATGAACTTGATCAAATGAGCTATCTAAGAAAGCGTATTATATTCAAGATATGATTTTTTGTTTTACCAGGATTAATAACGAAATCACCAACCCAATATCAGCCAAAGAGGAAAAGGTATTAGACAAGGAGACTCTTTAAGTCCACTTCTTTTCAATGTTATAATGGGCGTAATATAAAAAAATGCGTAAATGGAAAATATATAAATGAATGACGATGATCTACAGTGGCTTTTACTAATATTCAATCGGACCTTCAAATCACTTAATATGATCAGATCAACTGAACTGAAACCAAATGTATGACAGCCTCAAGACCACCGATATGATGCTTGTTTATTGTAAATAGAAAAATCATCCAGCAGGAAATGTAATTTAAATATCTTGGTATAGAAATATATGGATATGGTAAAGTTGAAGCTGAAGTATATAAATAATTCAATAAAGCGAATAGAACAGCACAAGTCTCTATAACTTAATTTGGCGAAATAAATGCATCCAAACAGAAACCATAATCATCTATAAGGCAAGAATAAGACCAACAATAACCTACACCGCCGAAACATGCCCAAAGATACATAAAAGACCTAACGACTATTGGAAAAGCAATGGAAGAACATTATTGGACAGAGAACGAAGGGAGAATTTTCGAAGAACCTGCAAGATAGAAGACACAACTGAATGTTAAATATAATTGCTGATTGAAATCAACACATTAACCAAATGGACGACAAACGAATTGTTAGAATTGCTCGCGAAAAATCCCCAATAGGTAACAGAAATTACGGACGATCCAGAAAAACAAGGATGACGACACCTGGGTAGGAAAAAATGCAGCAAACATACGAAACAAATGTTTTTATTGTTCATCTTTTGAAACGCTACTCCTAACTGGGAAAGTGTCACTTTTTCTTCTTACTGTGTGACAATTTGGATCATGCTTCCAATGGTAAATTCCATTTCCTCAAGAACAGGAAATCAATACATATCCAAGTTTTCATTAATTACGCACGCTAGCTTTAAAGTCCCAATAGCATCAGATTCGATTCAAAACTGCAAAAGTTATAAATCTTTGACAAATATAAATACAGAATAACTAAGAAATAATTATTTTAGACAGTTTGCATATTTTTACCGAGGTTGTAGAATTTTACATATCAACTGTTTATAATATCATCAATTCGATTTCTACAGATTAAAGCTGTCAAAATGACCAATTAAATAAATTGAGCTATTAAGAATTTTACTTTCTACAAATGTTTGACATTATAAGAAGAAAAAAACAACACAGTTTCTTGTCAATCTTCAAGCAATTAACTTTATCCAAGGTATAGACACATTCATCTGCTTGTCTTCTTTTCACTTTGAACGGTACTCATTATCATATACAAGTAGTTCCAATAGAAGACGAATGGTTAAAACAAACCCAGATAAAATAGAACTATTGATAAGAGCAAAAAAGAGTGAAGTGCTTTGATTTGGCCCTACCCATCCATCACCTTATAAGGATAAGAAAAACTTTCATTTCATTATAACTCGGTGTTTTGTTCACAACCTATAAGCACTGTGTACACAGTTGCTTTTTTAAAAAGGGGTACACTTTGATGTCGTAAGCAAATGTTCTAGAAAACCATATATGGCAGAAACAAAACAGATAGACACTGACACATGAAGCGATAGAGTACGCCATTGTTTAAGTAGAATGTAGGATGACAAGATTGAATTTTAGATATATATCTCTTTGATCTTTTAAAAGAGGTCATAATTATACTAAGACAGCTTATTTGATACGTAAATATGTATTTATTTAGTATACTCTTAACAAATGTATAAAAAAATATACAGAGCTGTCATTTCCAGCGACAGTAACTAATTCAGAAATGTTGAATTATCAATCTTTTTTATTAAAATGTCAAATGCGTGTCTTTTGACGACGGTGGCGAAATCAGTAATGCTTGACATTGCAGCAAGTTGTATGACGCAAACAGGTCAACTAGATTGACACTGGGAGGCAAATTACCGAAACAGTTATTTATAGATTTCCATTGAAATCAAAAAGATAAAAATAATTTTGCGTGGTTTCAGATTACCTAAACTTAGCTCAAAAAGAAGAACAAACTTAATAGATCAGAAACTATTCAGAATTGGTTCCATAAAAAAAATCAACATTCAACAAGTCCAAGAACCTCCCCTAAAGGGAGTGGAGGGGAAAAATAAATAAATTGAGACGACAAAATTAAAGAAGAGACCATATGTTTAAATAGGACGTTTTTCCAAAAGATCATAGGTTTCCGAGTAACAGCGGTGGTACCTAAAGTCTGAAATAAGCTCCGTGAACTTAGAACCCGACTTGAAAATAAAATAAATCAAAAATTATACTCGTAAACTACAAACGACGCAGATTGTAGATGTGTAGATTTGTAGTGAAATTTATATGTTTGTAGTTTTTCAATAAACCTTGAAAATCAAAAAAATAATGATTTACTCCTACAATTTTTTATGTTTTTATGGAATTTTTCCGAGAATATGTTAACAATCGTTTGTAGTTTTTTGTAGTGATAGTATATTTTTTTAATTTTTTCTCAACATTATTAATCCTTCAAGGAAATTTACGTAAAATAAATTTTATACAATGTTTGTGCTCCCAGAAACTACAAACGACATAGATGTTTGTAGTGAAATTTATTGATTTTTTGACCTTGAGAATAAAAAAAATATTTACTCGTACAATTTTTGATGTTTTTATGGCATTTTTCCGGGAATGTATTAACAATCGTTTGTAGAGAATTCCGAAAAAATCTAAGAGCACATATATTATTTTATGTAACAGAAAATGACAATAGTTATTGAAGAAATACAAGAAAAGTCTATTGATAAAATTATTTGAAAGAAAAATATTTTGTTAAATTTAATAATAGTCGAATCAAATAATTCAAAAACTACAAACAAATAAATTTCACCACAACCATCTATGTCGTTTGTAGTTTCTGGAATAACAAAAATTTTATTAAATTTATTTTACGAAAATTTGTTTAAGCGATTAATAATGTTAAAAAAATTAACAAAAAAACTAATGTTACTACAAAAAACTAAAAACGATCGATAATACATTCCCGCCATAAAAGCATAAAAACATCAAAAATTATAGGAGTAAATAATTTCTTTGATTTTCAAGGTTTTTTGAAAAAACTACAAACAAATAAATTTCACTACAAACATCTACATCGTTTGTAGTTACTGGAAACACAAAAAAAATATTAAATAGACTTAGCGTAAATTTGTTTAAGTGAATAATAATGTTGCAAAAATGTAACAAAAAAACTATTATCACTACAAAAAACTACAAACAATGGTTAACACATTCCTGAAAAAATGTTATAAAAACATCAAAAATTGTAGGAATAAATATTTTTTTTGATTTTCAAAGTTTTCTCAAAAACTACAAATAAATAAATTTCGCTACAAACATCTACGTCGTTTGTAGTTTACGAATATAATTTTTAATTAATTTTAATTTCAAGTCGGGTTCTAAGTTCACGAAGCTTCTGAAATATATGTGTCTCCACTATGTGGTTGGGGCATTTTTTTTAAATTGAAAATATAAGACGGCCAAATTAAATTAGAGATTATATGTAGCAACATTTAAATAAGACATTTTCCAAAAGAAGCTACTGTTTTACAGCAGTGGAAAAGTCTGAAATATGTGTTTTGAAATCTCTCAATATTTATTAGCAAAGTATTATCTTCTTTGGTAAACGATGAATGATTTTGATGACTGATGTTACACTGAAAAGTGTGAAATAAACAATTTTCCAAAAAAAGACTGACTTTATTAGTTGGTGCACAAAAAAGTACAAAATAATATTAATTATCTGGTACTTGTGAAGTTGGTGCCAAATGTTTTCAATTTAACTGCAACTGCACAACTTCAAAACTACCAGCACCAATAGAATTAATATTAATTTGTATTTTTCAGTGCACCAACTAATAAAGTCGGTCCAATTTTTGTTCAAACATCAATAGATTATTTTGCAATACCGCAGATTTGTTTTCACTCAATTACAGCCGTTGAAACTCTTCTATTCATAGCTATAAAGTAACATTATTTCTATTTCAATTAATAATAATAAAACATATTTTATATCTCTTTCATCAATCATCCAACATTCTACATATTTATTATTATCTTCTCACGTCCTTAATATATTTTCTCATTGAGGACTTTTTGCAGTTAGCATTAATGAAGATTCAATGTAGCGCAGAGGTAGACTTAATAAAAGAATCGCAAAAAAACTAAACCAGATTAACAAAGCAGGATTGGGGGCTTCGTATGCGAGAAACTCGATGAACGAGGATGAAGAAAAAAAAACCGTCCAATTCTCACGTGCCAAAAGCACTATATTATGAATATGAATTGGCCATAAAGTGCATGTTGGAACATGGATATGGATACAGTTTAACAAGCACTAATTATTATCCTGTAGTGTTCATTATGGCAAATTATTCATTAAATGTTTTATTTCTCTTAAGATATTTTCAGTAGTTTCAGATTTAAATCACAGGGCGATAAATTAAGTATTGATATCTTGATAATGAAGCCTAATAAAGAATACATAAATTGGTAAAAACATTTCATTAATAATAATTTTACTCTTGAAATATATTTATTTTCCTTTTTTTGTCTTTTTGAATAAATAATTACTGACGTTATATCTTCTACTATGAATCCTGTTTTAAGAGAGATAAGCTCGATAAGCTTGAAAAAGCGAGTCTGTAAGGGTTCCTTTTGTCATCTTTCACGGAACCCTTAAATGATATCTTTGTACTCTCGGTAAGGGTTGCATAAAAGTCTAAGGCACCACTTTGAGATATATTGTTTACAAAACCAAGCTGGATAGGCTAGTCTCGAATTTTCAAGATATATTTTGTAAGCCTACAAAAAGAACCTCCCGATGTATTACTGAATTTTTCATTTTAAACCTGCATTGAAACTGACTATAATTATTTAACATTATTTAGCCACGCAGAAAAGATAAATTTAATATTGTGGATAAATTCCTGTCTTTTCTGGGTTCCCTAAAAGCTTGGTTATGTTTTTTTTAAAGAAAGGAAGATTCGGAAACAATAAATAGACTCAACATTCTGAAATATTCTACATACTTAATGATACTGTTGGAATGGAAATTACCAAAGTTTATATTTTCAAGCAGCTTTTCTAATTTAAAATAATTGAAATCATCTAGTTTGTTATTAACTCTAAAAAATTCTGACATAGAACTATTAAATATTTATTAATTAAATAAACATAAACGTTTTAAAAGCAATTTGCTACAGAAGCTTTAATCATGATAATTACAGAAATGAATCTAGGCAGTCCAGATGAAAATCGATACAAGCTTCACAGTTTTTGTGAATAAAATTTGAGCTGCTCTTCTTCTACTGCCTTTTTGCCTTCCATACATTCAACGAACACAAGCAATAACATTAATAAATATTTAAAACAATGGACGGCCTTTATTTGTTGGTGCACTGGAAATTACAAAATAATATTACCAATGTACCGGTAATTTTCAAGTTGTGCAATTGTAGTCAAATATAAAACTCTTTGTACCAAGTTCACAAGTACGTGCTCGTACTTGTAAACTTGGTATAATATAGAATTAATATTCTTTTGTATTTTTCAGTGCACCAACTAATAAAGTCAGTCCATTTTTTTGTAAGAAACATTTATTTCACACTTTTAAGTGTAATTCACTTGTACCAAAGAAGATAGTACTTATCCTATTACCCATGTACCTACATTTTTTGTTTGTACTTATTATTATTCACAAATCTAATAAAAACATCGTTGCAGAAATACGCATATTCTAGACTTAACCACAGCTGTAACTCGAAAACCAAAACTCTATGAAACAAAAATTCAATTTAAATGTTGCTACAAATAATCTGGTCTTAAATTTGGCCGTCTCAGATTTTCAATTTTCGAAAGAAATTGCCCCCTCCACGGAAATACACATATTTCAGATTTTAACTTTGCTGTAACTCGAAAACCTTAACTCTTATCAAAAAAAAATCAATTCAAACTTTTGCGGATATTGTCTTTAATTCTGCCGTCTCAGATTTTCCATTTTCGAGAGAAATTGCCCAATCCACCCCCTTCGGGAGCGGTTTTTTTGGAAGGAAGAAAATTTCGGATTGGAGTTTTTATGAACATGGGACCATATCTCAGGTCTCCCCTTTTAAAAGAATCAAAAATCATCAAAATCAGAGTAGGTTTGTGAAAAACAGCGACCGCAAAAAAAAAAAAGGAAACTGTCGAATTGTATATCTCCTCCGTTTGGGTTCGTCGGTCAAAAATCTCAGAATCTACGCAACGAAATACATGCTAAGAATAATTTACGTGCCAATGTCATATTCTGGCTCTTTAAATTGGTACATATATCTGGTTCTATCTCTTTTTATTTTTCTTCTTTTCATTTGCCTTGTCTAACTTTCTGTCTGTCTGTTCTGTACTGCAATCACTGGCAACTGATGAACGTGTTTAGCTTTCAAGACTGTGGCGCAAAACGGCTCTTACGGTTGTGATGAAACTTGTCTAAAATATTCTCCTCGTAAATTTTCGCACTATTTATTCACATTCTGGTTAAAAAGTTCCACCCACGTCAAAATTGAATATGACCATTGTTGTTTTTTTTTTGGTAAGCAGAGATAAATTAACGGTAGAAAAGTCGAGTAAGTAGCAGCTGATTTGATAGATATTGACTGATAATAGTGTTTCCTTAAAGCACATAATAATAATTATTGATCAATTCAAAATATCTGAAAGAGATTAATGAACCGATCAGTGATTAGAGAAAGTCTAATAATAATAATAATATCTCATAATAACAATTATGCATTATCCAATCATGCCATCAAGCATCAACTTAAAATCTTTACATAAACATTTTCTAATACCTTGTCGATGTCTCGAAATTTTTCCCGTCGGTCAACTTTCTTGTTAAAGAGAACAAAATCGATTTCCGATTCGATTTTAATTAGATGTGTATTTATCAAAAGTATATTAACAATCGAGTCATTCCAAAACCAGTTAGTTTAGTAGTTGGGTTGGTTATTGGAGCCATATAGTAGGTAGGGAAGCGTCATTGACTTTGAAAATGAAAGAGTGAAAGTAAATAAGTACATTATTATATACATTCTTTTCTTCATCTCTACCAACAACAACATTTTTGTGAAGATAATGATGATGGCGAGTTTTGTTTTGCCTTTCTGATGGATCTCTTGAGTCGTCAGTGAATTTTTCAGTCAAATGCGCATCTGGAAGAGGTGATTTTCCTTCTTTCGTAACACACACTTTTACACAATTAAGTTGTCAATTTAGATAATACATCTGATTATGTGAGGTATCTCCAAAATTATTGTAAAGTTTCTTTAGTGCAAGAGGGCGTAATTTACAAAGTAACACAAAAATCTAATTTCTCTCTAAAAATTGACCAGTAATGGTACCCTAAGATTTAAATATCTGTAATTCACAGATCACTTCACGTAAGATTGCTCCAAAAATTTCACCTCGATCTTGTAAAATAACAGATAGGGTTGTAATTTTTATAACGCTTTATGGATTTTGGTAAACTTTATAATGTTTACGAGGGAATCCATTGCTCAATAATCTGTTCTATTTTCGTTTCATGGCAGTTGTTTTAACAAGCGCTAGATCGCGTTATGTGAACAATTTTATATTTTCATATTTCTTTCGGATTTTTTGAATATAATAATATTTTTTTTAACATTCATCTCAAAGACCAACAAATTTGAAGGAAAATAGTCCAAACCGCATTTCAATATCTATTTTCTAAGTTAAATAAGATCAAATAGATTTTTCTACGCTACCCGGCCCCCATATTTTAGGTGTTACTAATGTAAATAGATTCGAGATATTTTAGAACTATTTCACTTAGAATGAAGTTTTAGTACATTAAGGAAGGATTCCCAGCTCATTCTGATAGGACAGATATTAAATTTTTACTATTATTTACAAAATACAACAAATATTAACTATATTGAAAAATGACTTCAATCTAACAGTCTAATGGTGATATAATCATATTAAGATATGACGCCAAATTCCTCGCTCTTGTCTTAACAACCTTCCTCCAAATTAATGAAATTACTTTACATTCAAGTATTTACTATAAAAGATTATGCAAAGAATTCTATTTAGTTAAGTATATTTATAACAAATTGCACCAGTATATTACCTATACCTATATTTTCACTTATTTCACTTATATATTATCGTATTTGAGAAATATGTAAAGGTAAAACTGTTCACATAACGACATCTAGCGCTCGTTAAAACAAATGGCATGAAACGAAAATGAAATATGATATTGAGGAATGGATTCCCTTACAAACAATATAAAGTTTGTCAAAATCCAAAAAGCAGTACAAAAGTTACAACGATTTTACTAAGTTGGCTTTCCCACTCACCCCTACCTGTTATTTTACAAGATAGACATTTTTATGGAGCAAATTTACCTGAAATGATCTGTGAATTACAATATTTAAATTCTATGGTACTATTAATGGGCAATTTTGCTCCCTAAGTTGCAAGATATATAGTTTCGGAGATACAGCCGGTACACCTGGTGCATTGAAGGCAAAAATATTGTGAAATAAATAAAAATTCAGAAAAAACTAGGATCGACTCCATTGGATGATGCACTAAAAAATATGAAATAACACAGGTGGTAGCTGATGCCTTCATCATGTCTTGGAACTAACTTTAAAATGTTCATCATATTCACATATGATGTGCTGTTATTTTATTTTTACTATTTCATAACAACCAACTGTTCTGTAAATAACCGGAAACAGTTTCTCACATACTTTGCAATTGCGGATCCCCAGAACGCAAAAGACAACAAATATTTGGGTTACCAAAAGGTGACTCAGAATCTTTAAGGTCATACCCAGAAAAGTAATTGTACAAGATACAGTTATTCTGAATTGGGTACTTTAAATATCTGAGGCACTGGACTCGGTCAGAATCTGCGCTGCAAAGAAGATGGTTAGATACAAAGGGCCAACTGGCCTAGGTCCACTCAATGTCCATAAGGAGGATTTCCTCCACATCGCGAAAACAAACAAACAAACAAAACTGGAGCTATAGAAATAAGCTTAATAAGATGAGGATCCATACTATCAAACTTGGACTAATGAAATAATTAAAGATTAAATAGAAACGGAAACAGTACTAATAAAGATAACATTAACATTATTTTGGTCTTGAAGGGGAAATATGTGAGAGCAAAAAAAATAATGCAGAAGAAATCATTTGATATGGAAATTGGTTCTCAAATTCGCCGATAAAATATAATAAATATGCAGATGAAGAAAGTATGCGCTATAATAATGAAGACCAAAATTGATCAAAGAAACAACACTGGTTTCATTACAGTACAATTTACCATGTCGTTGGATACGAGATTTTACATAATAACGATAGTTCAATATCATCACAGTTCAATTTGGATGAAGAAGTTGTTGTAGCAGAAATTATATATTCATTCCAACATCACAACATTTAATTATTCCACAAGATAAAATTACTGAGCTGAAAGAGTTCATAACAGCAGCCCGTAAAATTGATTTGAGCTATAAATTCTCGAACATTTACTCTCTCTCTATATCTATATATATATATATATATATTACACCAACCATCATTATGAATTTGGTAAATGAACAACAGTCCCATGCAGTTAATTGTTATTTCAATTAATATTACACACACAAATTCTAAATGAAATAGCTCTTGACACGGAACGTTCAAGGTTGTGTACAGTTCAGTTTGTTTGCTCTTTCAATTTACCTTTCCATTTCTATTATCATAGAATATAATACTAATAAGAGTAGTATCTGCTGCCATGAGTATATTAAGTAGTTTGTTGTGGGAGTCCATTTATAATGGCAATCGAATTTTAAGCAATATACAGGGTGGTCCGAATTATAATGGAGAAACTTTAGCAGCATATTAAGCAGATAAAAATAATTAAAAAAGTTCATATAAACGTATGTCCAAAAACGCTTCGTTTTGAAGATACGTGGTGTTGAAATAATGCGCAAAAAATCGTTTTTTCTTATTTTTAAAAAACTTTTCTAGATTTTACTTTCAAACTTAGAAGGCATTATTGCCACTTAATGACAAATTTATAGCATTATAAACACTTGTTTTTGTTTTGAGTGGCGTTCGTGAGACCGTTTTAATTATTTTAAATAATAAAAATAGTTGTACCTCAATGGCATATCGCAATTTTGTTAATAAATTTAGATATGCTGATCAATTTTAAACGAAAATGTTCTCTTTAGTCTTTTCGCTAAAACGAACCGTTTTCGAGAAAAAAAATATTTTTTTGCATGTGCACCTAATATCTGAGATTTGCAAGTTAAATTAAGATAACTCGCGCTATTTCAATTCGTACTTATTTACATCACATTTCCAGAAATTATAATAAGTGATTATTATTAGAAAAACATATTACTAAAAAGTTCTAGAAACTATTTTTTAAATTAAGGAATAATGAATACCAACTACTAAGAACTAAACAACTACAAACAAATACTTATGATGCTAATAAAACCATTAATAAATTACAGGAGCTATTCGAAATGCATGCCATTTGCTTCTATGCATTTACGACATCTCCTGTGTACTGAATTCACGGCGGCCCTGATTTGATGGTGATTATTTTGAAGAGTCCGACAAGCATTTTGAATTCTAACCACAAGTTTTTCCATAACAGCTCCTGTTATGTATTAATATTTTTATTAATATATTTTATTTTTAATTGTTGTTATTAATTCATATTAAATTCACAAGTTATTATTATAATTTCTGGATATGTTACCTATGTAAATAAAAATGAATTGAAATTAATTTAATTTGCAAGCCTCAGATATTAGGTGCACATTCCAAAAAAAATTTTTTTCTCGAAAACGGATCATTTTAGCGAAAATACTAAGTATATAATTTTTATTAAAAATTGATCTGGATATCTAAATATATAAACAAGATTGCGATAAAACATTCGCGTACAACTTTTTTTATCATTTAAAATAATTAAAACGGTCTCAAGAACGCCACTGGTAAAACAAAAACATGTTCATCACGCTATAATTTTTTTTAAGTGGCAATTATACCTATTAATTTTGAAAGCAAAATCTAGAAGAAGTTTTTTAAATAAGAAAAAAATATTTTTTTCGCAGTATTTCAACACTCCGTATTTTCAAAACCAAGCTTTTTTGGAAATGAACTTTTTTATTTATTTTTATCTGCTGAATACGCTGCTAAAGTTTCTCCATTATAATTTGGACCACCCTGTATAACCTGCTGAACTGAATCACATTCGTTGAAAAGAAGATATTACAACTGACTGACTCAACTACATCATGTGATTCATTGTGAAAATATAAAATGAAGAAATAATTCAATAAAACTTCTCAAATTTCTGGACTTTTAAATTTTTACGTCCTCATCATATTACAAATTTTAAACACAATTTCCCGCAGGCAATTAAGGCGTACTTTTAAGATTGAAACTAAAGTATATGAATGAAATTTATCATCAACCAGTATTAGGAAAAATACTTTATAAGTATTTAATGATTTTTTTTTGGAATGCGAGAATTTTTGTCGATAGGAACCGTATGTTTGAAAACAAGTACAAACTTTTCACTTGTTCTCATTATTTCTCATTTGAATTTAAAAAAACAACAAGCTGCTTTTTTGGTGCCGCTACATCAACAGTTCCGAAACAAAGTTGAGCTGTTCTGGGCAGCAACGGTGGAACATTGTTAATGAACATTAACGTATTTTCAGTCCTCGGATTACCCCCATTAAGGGATATCATCAATATTGAAGCAAATTAGGCATATGAAGTGAATACACACATAATAAGTAATATGAAAAGGAAGCCTGAACACTGATAAACCAGATTTATCCCCGTTCGGATCCTTTAATATTTTAACCCTACAGCGAATGACGATTTATCACGTCTTTGAAACTTTGAACTACATTTCTATGTGATATAGATACAATTATATATATACATTATATATATCCGCCTTTGGCAAACTCAATCTGAATAAGAATATGATTGAAGCAGGTCTGGGTGGAGCATCGTATACGATGCGATTTCTGAATGGAAAACCAAATGATCGGTAAATTTAACGGTTTTAATTTTTATTATTTTTTATGTAACTTTAGGGAAAAATATTTCAAACAAACGTTGTAGGGATCTGTACCTACTATAACTTAAACATATTTTTGATGAACTTTTGATCAACGGCTATTTTTGAGATTTTTTAAAAGTTTAGCCAATTGCCATTTTGAAACTACTAGTCCGATAATGTTCAGTTGCAAACTCTACCGAGAATTTTCTACGACTGATTTTTGTAGCACATCTGAACTTCATATACTAAAATGAGATTTTCACCGAAAAACGCTCGGACCCTTCGGCCTTCGAGTGTTATTATTGTTTTGGAGTTGGAGTATACATAAAAATGAAATAGACAGGGTGAGCCAATAAAAGGATATGACGTCATCGATATATTTTTTAAATGGCAACCCACAGTTTATATTGCAGAATTCGAAAGGGCGCATCTTTTGCGTGAAACTAGTCTTCTAATTCTTCTAATCAACAAGCTATCAGAGCCTAAATCTTCAAGATCAGATCAGCGGTTCTACACAACTATGACGTCATAGCTTTGCAACGTTACTGAGTTACGACGTCATAGTTGTCTAGTACCAACAAGCTCATCGTTTGAAAGTTGATTGAGAAAATAATACAATTTTTAGATGTTGTCAGAAGCCCTCAAGTCAAGGAGAAAGTCTAGACGAAAAACACCCCATTTCCCAGAATCACAAAAGAGCGGTTTTAGATGGATAATTTTAGGTCTGTATTTCTGTAGCTATGTTTTCTCAACTACCTTAGATTCTTTCACCAATACATGAAAAGACATATATTTGTACTTCCGGCAAAACTTTTCATAAGACCATATCTTGTTTGCAAAATTTATATCGACAAGCTGGTCTCAAAAAACAACGAACCAAAGTTTAATCGAGATCATAGATTTTTGTGTTCACAAACACTTATTATACCTACTAGAACTTTCTTTGTTTGCAACATTTGAATTAAACTTCTTCTTGAAACGAAGGCTGAATCTCTTGAATTGCCGTTTATTATATATTTCCGGTATTAGCGACATCACAATTATAAATTAGTGGTTACGTATATGGGACAGGACGACCATCTATATATTCTTAAGAAATTAATACAAACCAAACGATCAAACAGATGTTTTCATTAATTTATTAGCAATTATTCTAAATGCAGTTCGAGGGCCATCAAAAAGAACGAACTCGCTGAAAAGGGTTTTAAACTTTTCACTATGTACATCAACTTTGATGATTTACAATGTACAGTGATGGATGAAGGTACCACTGATACATGTCGAAGGCGCTAAGGTACCAATTGCCAAACTTTTTTCCACCTATATCTAAGTCATCTGGTTGTCTTATAATAAGATGTGACTTTTGTGGCCCCACCTTTATAGAAAAAAATCCAAATTCATTGATTTTCATGACTGCTCGATGCGATAAAATCAGAATGGGAAATAAGACCCATTCAATCTATAGCATTAGTTGTTTGTGGATACAAAAACATAAATCTCATACAGTGTTGTTAGAGAAAGTCCATAAAGAAGAGGAAGTAAGTGGACTTTGTTAAAGAGAATAAAACATGTATGTTCAAATATATATATATATATATATATATATATATATATGTAGGTACATATACCTATATGATGATTGAACCTTATTTGGGCAGGTTACTTTCCACAAGCATCAAGTCGATAACCTTTATGAGCGGCTGCTCGTTTGATATTGGTCTCTCGTGCTTTGATGATCTTCTCAAAGGAAAGAGAACAATTTTCAAGTCAGCATAGAAAAAAATTTATCTAGAAACGATTATAATACTTTCTCTACTAGGCTTCTTAGAGTAGCGGTAGGAAAACAGGATTAACATTGTTTTCGAGAACTCCTCCTTTCTAACTAAAAAGTTTTTACAAAATGTCTAAAATACAGATTTCCGGAAGAGGTCTTATCTTCAATAGTGACGTCACAAATTTTTGATTTCCGAAACAATTGCCCTCTTTGGAGGAGATTTATAGGGTAAAATACATTTTGTCTATGCAATTTTTTTATGGGATCATTACAGTAGGTACATACATACTATCGAAAAGTATGTCTCCGTCTTTCCAAGTTGGTCAAGAAACATCAATAATGGTTCAAATAAAATCGAGTTAGTAAATCAATAGAGAGGTTCAAAATCTAAATTTCATATTCTCAGATAAACATCTTATTATGGTATTCAGGGTTAACTTTTTGGGAAAAACGTATAAACAAACAAACATCCACAATAACAACTTTTATTACTATTAGTATTATTTATTATTTATTAAAAAGAATCAAAAATTGTGCCGTTGTAGTTTGTTGTTGTAGACACCAACTCCAAAAGTACCAGCACCAATACAATTAATATTATTTTGTATTTTTCAGAGCAGCAACTAATAAAGTCGGTCCAATTTTTTTATTTATTTATTTATTTCACAATTTTGGGTTTAACATTAGTCATGAAAATTGTTCACGTAGACTAATACGAAAGAAGATAGTACTTATCAATCCGTTGATACAGTCTTAACTTGTTATTATTCAGAGATCTCAAAACCTATTTCAGACTTTACTTATGTAACTCGAAAATCGTAATTATTCAGAATACAGGGTGTCCCTCGACATAACTGCCATAGCTTGGGAGTGTGTTGCTGTGGAGATTTCAAGTCAAAATGTCTAATGATCATATATCCGGAACTCTAGCCTAAATGAGCTAGAAGCATTTGAAATTTTAGTTAAGTAGTAGTAAGAATTCCCTACTTATTTAAAGACCATTTAAAAAGACACTGTTTTATTGAAATAGTTGCACAAAATGTCCACATAGTTGCTGAATACATTGTGTAGCTCTTCTTAGAATTGAAGTGGTAGGTCTGCCAGTCTGCCAGCAGTCTCAGGATAGTGTCTGCGGCATCCATAATTCTAGCTTCTAGGTGCTCTCTGTTTTTAATATTTTCTGCATAAAAAGTAATTTAGGAGATTAAAGTCTTTCCAAGGAACTGCAGAACCTCTTCCAATCCACCGGTTTGTATAATTTTGATTAAGAAATTCTGTTACTTGTCCACCAAAGTGTGGAGGGGCGCCATCGTGCTGAATCCACATTCGTTGTCTTAAATTGAAAGGAACATTATCCAGGAATATTGGAAAGTTATTTTAATTGACGTTTATCTACTGTCACAATAAATAATAAAAGATTATTCACAGCAACCTGATCTTCTTAATAATAACAAAATCAACAGCCAAACCTAATACCTGCATCCTGCATTTGTGAACTTATTTAAAATTTCAATTATAGGATAGCGTTCTTGGTATATGTTCATTAGACATTTTTGACGTGAAATCACCCCAGCAACACACTCCTAAACTATGAAAGTCATGTCGTGGGACACCCTGTATAATCTCTTCGTTAATTTGTTCGTCTCATATTTTCAATTTTCGAAAAAGACTGTTGTCTCCACATGGCGGAAATACATATAATTCAGGCTATAATTGCTGTAACTCGAAAACTGTCTCTTTTTAAAAAATGTTCAATTCAAACGCTTCCAGATATGATGTCATACTTAATTCTGCCATCTCAGATTTTCGATTTTCGTGAGAAATTGCAACCTCCATCGCCTTCGGGGCGGTTTTAGGGGGAATGAGATTTCAAATTTGACTCTTTCTAAATATGGGACCATTTCTCAAGTCTCCTCTATGAAATGGATAAAATATATAAAATATATATTCACTTCACTGTAACATGCTTCGATTAATAATATAGGTTTGTCTGAAAAATACAAAATAATATGAATTCTTTTGGTACTGGTAATTTCTAAGTGGTGAAAACTTTTGTCACTAACTTCAAAAGTAACAGAACTAATATTGTTTTGAATTTTTCAGTGCAGCAACTAATAAAGTCGGTCCAATTTTTTGTAAAAAATATTTATTTCACACTTTTGAGTTAGTCATGAAAATAATTCAACGTTCGCCAAAAGAGATAACACATTGCTTATACTTATTCGGAGGTTTCAAAACATCGCAGAAATACTAAATACCTACACATATTTCAGGCTTTACCACTGCTGTAACTCGGTAACATGATTTTATTAAAAATGTCTAATTTAAACGTTGCCGGATATGGTATCTTCTTTGATTTTGTCGTTTTAAATTTTCGATTTTCGAAAAAAATTGCCCCCTCCGTCCCCTTTAGATGAAGTTTTCGAGGGGACGGAGTTGTTGAATGTCCATTTTTTTTTTCATTGGAACCAATTCTCAATAGTCCTCTATCAAATGAAAAAAGAATCATGGAAATCGGAGCTCATTTATTTACATTTTATATTTATATACCTCCTCCGTTTATTTCGTCGGTCAAAAAGGTCTGTGGTACGCGATAATAAAACATTATTTTCTACTTTTTGACAAAAACCTACCACTAATTTGAATTTTGATTAAATTCCAAAGTGCATAGAAAATTTAATAATAATAGAAGTTTCTCCGTGTCTTCTGCCAACATTCCGACAAAGGTGTGGTTCAAATACCATCAACGACGCCTCGTCAAATTACCAGGTAGATATATAAGATACCTTACCTAAACACAGGTGTGAAGGTTTAATTAAATCCCAAACATAAATAACAATCATCAGCAATAACAACAGCATCAATAACGATGCGAATTGTAATTAAAATTTAATTCAAACGGCAAACGACATACATAATTGAATTTAGATTTGATATGTGTACATATGTACATACTGGTTGTCCCATTTTCGATATTTTGACGTGACATCGTCCTACTCTTTTGAGGTAGCATGTTCATTAAGTCACACTAAAAAATGACCTGTCAAACATGACCGTTTTATTGGAAACTATAACCAACAACATTAAATATCTTCATATGATTGTGTAGCCTAAAACCTTAGGTAAAAGGTATATTTTTGCGAAAATTCATAAAATGAGTTTGTAGAGAAAAATATAATTTCAAAAACAAATATGTTTCTTTGTTGTTCTTTGTGTCCCACATGAGATCCTCTATCCCCTTATCTCGAAAGATATTCTCGAGAATATTCTATAGTCTATCTATATTCTAAAATAAAAAAATTATAAGTTATTTGTTTTTGTAAATTTCACATAATACAAAATTTACTTCATCAATCAAATTGTTATTTCTTTCGGTTTATATTCACCCTGTGTAACTATCCAGTCAAGATTAGCGCTGTTGCCAAATATCACCATAATCATAAGTGTATAATACGAAATTCTCGGAGATACTACAATTCAAAAAACTTATATTAAATAAATATTTTTTTTACAAAAAATTGGATCGACGTTATTAGTTGGTGCACTGAAAAATACAAAAGAATAGTAATTCTAATGGTGCTGTTACTTTTGAAGTTGTGCAGTTGCAGTTAGATTGATAACTTTAGGCACCAACTTCACAAGTACCAGCACCAATAGAATTAATATTATTTCGTATTTTTCAGTGCATCAACTAATAACATCGGTCCAATTTTTTGTAAAAAAATATTCATTTCACACTTTTGAGTGTAACATTAGTAACGAAAATTGTTGAACGTTTATACCAATGAAGATAGTACTCATCCTATTATCCACGTATATTCTTTGCTTGTAGTTATTATTATTGGTATTTCAGAACATCGCTGCGGAAATACGCATAAGTATTTTAGATGTGGCCATTTTACCACCGCTGTAACTCGAAAACCATAACTCTCAGGAAAAAACGTTCATTATAAAAAGTACCCACAGATTTTCAATTATCGAAAGAAATTGTCCCGTCCACATAACGAAAATATACATATTTCTATTTTTAATATTGCTAAAACTCGAAAACCGTAACTCTTTTGAAAAATTTTTAATTTAAACCACATCAGATTTTCAATATTCGAGAAAATTATACTGAAATCCATCAGATCGGATAGAAGTGAGGATAAGTGTTGTAGCTTGTATTAGAATGAGAATTTATTGAAGGATTAAAAATAAATTTTTCATGTAAAAGGACCTATTATGAGAGAAAATATTCCTGTATGAATCATCATTAAAAGACATCGGTTTAAATTTTTTTCGAAAGAAAACATCCGTGTTCTTATCTTTTATCTTAAAAGTATTCAACAAGCACTTGACACACCTAAATTATGAGGCAATTTTTCATTATTTTGTGAAGACAATAATTCTAACCGGTTCATAGATAAAAATCCAATATTAGCTTAGCCAGAGAAAAGTGAAGCCAAAACTAACGAACATTACATAATCATAGAGATATTAAAATTGATGCCATTGTAAAAAAATATAACAAAATCTGATTACCATGGTAGAAAACACTTAGTTTCTTTAGTTTAGTTATCTAGAGGATTTACAGTTTTCGCATCCCCGGCATTTTGGTTTGAAAATTTGCTTGAAATCAACCACAATTCCAATTCTAATAGTATCTATGTTAAAAAATACAAGTGAATTTATAATCATGGGTACTTATATGTGGAATGTGAAATTATATTTTTCTGCAGCAAAAAAACACCATAACTTTTTGATATTTTGACCTTTAATCTGGAATATATTCACCCTGTAATTTATAGCCCATTTCCACTACAATATACAACATTCTAAACTCTAACAAAGTAACTAAACCTTCTTATTAAAACCATAAACATTATTAAACAGTAACAAGACAACAGAATAAACAAAGTAAAACCAGTTTTTCTAAGCACAATTGGATATTAGGATAGTCTATACTTTTACAGCATGGGACAGCCAAATGAAATGAAGGCAATGAAAAAAAATCATCCCTATAATGAAACTTAAATGCTGTTTGATTTGATTTAAAATCTATCGCAAAAATCAAAACTTTCGAAAATAACTCATTTAGGTGACAAAATTCGCTACAATACTTAATAAGTGATATGATTTAGCTCTTGACCCATTGGCAAGCGTAATTAGTATTCTTTAGTTTAACTAAATCGATTGGTTTAGTATTATATATAGGTACCATACTTTTCCCATATTCCTACAAAAAGTCTACTAGCGTAAGATCAGGTGATCGCGCTGGCCATTCTATCGCCATTCTCGCCTTCCCATCCAACGGCTTAAAACATCCATCTTTCTGGAAACACGTCTTAAATGACTGTGCCTCACTTTGTCATAATAAAGAACGAAAAGTAATTTCTTATTATGTTTTTACGAATCTCGTCACTCAAATGATATTACTAAACCGCCTATTTAAAAAAAATCAAAGTTACTATTGTCAATAGAATGGGGTTCAATAAATGGATGATTTTTTTTCGTTGCAGGATATATTATGATCTAAAAGTGAGATGACTCAGATTATTTCGAAAAGATCCCACCTACCTGTTGCAGGTTCATTCTATTTTACACACAAAAAAAACAACACAAGAAAATAACGGGTAACAATCAACTAACGCGCGCATCACAACATAGAAAAAAAAGTCAATTTGTAACGCGACAAAAAGAATTTCCTTCTTCAGTGTAGATAATATTATCAGTGAGATTTGACCACAAGCAGAGTTGCTCACATAATAATAATAAAAACTGATAGATTGGCGCTTGACGTCTTGTTGTTTTCACGTGAACTAGCCAACATGGAAAAGTCGCTGCTCGCTGCTGCCAGGTGAGTGTGGAATGAACGCGGACGAAGAGGATTGCCGCGAAGTCGCGGACTGACTGACGTGACGTTGTCGGGGGGCCCAGGACCCAGTGCCAGTGAGCAGCAAGTAGTATGACGTCGTGGTGGCCGCGGCTTGCCCAAAGTCGGCACAACGAAGAAGAAGAGGAAGTAGCCGCAGGCTCGCTGCATAGGAGTGTACCTACCTATATAGTGAATAATTTGTAGATATGTTATTGCTGCTATTGCCTTTAAACTATTGGGAGAGTAGGTACAACACTTCATCAGATGTTGACCTAAAAGTATGAAAGAAGTATTTTTTCTTCAAATACCTAATTATTATGTTCCTATTTTATAACTTATTTTGTTAGTAAGTAGAGTGTAATCTCTATTATCCCGACACACTTCAATCCGTACATCCAGTACTCCGGACACTATTTTTTTTAAAGTCATAATCCGGATGCATCTCTTTAATCCGGACGCTCGCCGTTCCTGCGATTTTTTTTACTCATTTAAGCCGTGTTAGTTTCTCTGTGGCGTTCGGACTTTACGCTGCAGTGCAGTGGTAGGTGTGTTTATCGTTAAAAAAATGTCGAAAAGAAAACATACAATGCTAAATTTGCAACAAAAACATGAAATAATTAGGTTGGTGGATTCCGGGGAAAGTGTCTGATCAGTTGCCAGTAGTAAATTTAGCATTGAAAAATCCACCGTCTCGGATTTAAGAATAAAGCCAATAGGTTATGAAGCTAAGGATCGCAATTTACACAAAATGAAGACACTAAGGTTAAGTGCATATCCAGCAATGGAAAAAGACTTGTACACTTGGTATGTTCAAGAAAAGGCCAGAGGTGAGTACAAAAACCACATCTAGGCAGTTAAGTGTTTCAAAATTCATTTCTTCCATCTTCTTCTTTTTACTTTCCTACGCTACTAGTAGCTGTATAAGGAAAGTATTGTAATCGTGTGAAATCGAGTTTTTTACAAATGTTGACGTTTCAGAGTTTTCTAAGTCTAATAAACATATTTTCAGCCATTGGTCTTGCGAAAAAATGTTACATGACCACTGTTGTTTGTCTTGACATGGTGAAAAAAATGAGTGGTAGCCCGATTTGACCAAAGGATTTTTACTCTACTACCGCTATTATCGTCGCTATATAGGTAAGGAGAGTATCGTAATAATGTAAAATTTTTCATTCACTGGAATTTGCCTGCGAGCGGTAGGAAAGTCGTGTGAGTGGACACACCAGATTTTTTCATCATCAGGTACCTAAATGTGCATGGATAGATATTTCAGGCTGTAATAAAAAGTCATGGAAGCCATTGTTCTCGACCTAGGAAAAACTTCAAAATGAATTTAATTTTCTTGGTGAAGAATTATCAAACGCAGATATTGTTGCTGAAGCAAATGTCAAATTGTTGCGAAATTGTAGGTATATCCCTTCAGCAATTATTGCATCCAATGGGCAAAAATCAAATTGAGTTACTTTTCGAGCTGAAAAGTTTTGCTATAAAAAATGATACTAAACCAAAAAAACAAAAGAGTATCAGGTACTGATTGTTTTTTAGTTAATAAATTAGATTTGTTTATTCTGGTATTTAATTTTTCTATTATCTATTAGGATAATATGCATGTTTTTACTGTTCACATTTTTCTCTTTGCAGTTTTTGATATATTTTTTTATTTTTATTTTTTATAAAGAATTACTTTTGTGGTGGCAACAAACATTTTATGAATTATTCTGGGTTTTACTGGCATCAAATAAATATTAATTCAGTAATAACCGGACAACCCCCTTAAGTACCAATAATTGTCCGGATTACAGAGTTTATACTGTACTCTAGAAAATAAAATAGAAATAAGAAAGGAATTTCAATAAAAAAAGTAGAAGCCCGACCAGGGCCACGTTAAAATTTCAACTTAGAAAGACTCTCAAATTACCATTCTTCCTTGACCATCTGGATATTCTGATCTTTCAACAATTGAGATGATTTTATGGGACTTTGGGTCAACTTCTTGGCATAATAGTGAATTTGCATTGCCTAAGACATGAAGTTCAAGTTGTTTGAGATTGAAGTTCTCAAGAGGATATTGATCACCTTATTTAAATAATGAATTGAGGAATTTAGTACCTTAGAAGGATCCTGCGACTCATAATTAATATTTTCAGTAAGGCAATTGGTTTGAAAACTGGATCATTAATTACATAAGCCCTTTTCTTCACCAAAATAATATTAAATTATTGCATTCATAATGTTATACAGCATATTAACTACGATATGTTTTCGGAAATGATCTTAGCTTTTTAATCCTTCTAGAGGAAATTTTCAATTTTCAAAAATATGCCATCACTCCTCTCCTCTCCCCTTGGGAGAATTCCCCAAGGGAGGAATATATTGGATAGGGAAAAGATATAATGGACCAACTCTAAACTTCCTCTTTCCAAGGAAAAAACAATCGTGATATTCGGTGCACTTTTACTATGAAAACATAAAAATAAGGAAAAATAAAACCCTCCTTATTTCCGAAACTCGGTCAAACTTGAATATATCCCTTAATTTATGACAACCTTGTAGTTCACGCATCCAGCATCCAGCAATTATTTAAAGCTAAAGAAAGAATATTTATGTATTTATGTTACATCTCAAACGGTAGATATTCAAATATATTGGTATTTTTTTCTTATATTTTCAAATAATATGCAAAAGGCGTACGGTAAGTACCTACATACATTCATAAAAGTACATGTCGTTTCCTCTGCATATTCCCAGCGCGTGACTTCTTCAAAAAGGCGATAAGGAAAACGAGATGCAACGGTATATAAAATATTCCTATATATATACATACATATACAGTGCGTTCAAGAAGTAATGTTTGAATAAATTTAAAATTCAACCGTTATGTTTTTCGCAATAACGCTCGGACGCGGCAATTTCTGATTCGTAATGCGGTTTTTTAATGGAAAATTTATGTATACAGGGTGGCCCAAAAATAAGTTACCATCAACTTCGATCTCTGAAAGAAAAAATCTCTATAAAAAAACAGAATTATCGAAAATATGATTTGGTCTAAATCTTCTCTTTAGGGTTCCGTACTAAATTTGTGAAAACGTACATGAAACATGTCTAGAATTCGATGAAAAAAAAAGATGTTTTCATTTGGAAAAATTAAATTGATATTCGTACCTTATTTTTGGGCTACGTAGTATTCATGAATTTACCATTATATAACCATTCATAAAATAAAAATCAACCGTTCCAAGCGTTTTTGATTTCTCCCTTTGCCGCGTTGAGCGATTTTTGGTAGGGGAAAAACTTATGGGTTCGCGTCACCGATGACCTCGACATGCTTGTGACGTATTGCGCATAGTATAGCGGCCAGTGTACATGTATTATACAAATATATACACTAGTACCCCGCCTCTCTTCTCAGCTAATATAATTTAAATTGATTAATTGTAGAATTACTGTGCAGTACAATAGTAAGAACTTGATATATTAATGTAGAAAAATAAATGACAAAGACAAAGTATTTATTGTCGAATATTTCCAACATTGTTATTGATATTTGCGTTGAAAATTTTGATATTATCTATTTTTCTAATATTTGATGATTTATACAACAGACAGACATACGCGAAAAAAGATTTGGTCAAAAATTTGACGATATTCCGATGATATTATGTGGGGGCTTCTCTACCACTAATTGAATTTCTTAATGAAACATTGTTTAATTATCGAAAATTAAGTACTAAAAAATATAAAACAACGATCGATGCAGTTTTTACACAATACTTGGATAAATTCCAGTCTAACATATTTATTTCTTATTTGAGTTACCATAAGCCTATTATATCTTTTTTAGAATAAAATTAAATCATTAAAAGTTCAAATGGACTAAGTATTGTTGAAATTAACGATGATAATAGAGCTAATAATGAAAATAAAGTTCATTAAAAACTATGTAAATACTAAAACAATATTGATATTTTGTATTGAGCTTGTGCATTCCATTATATGTTTGATTAATTAATAAACTGTATGAAAATGTAAATAATTATTGCTCAGAGTGCCAATAGATGTGAAAACCAGACTAATGTTAATAATTTATTCAAAAAAATAAAAATAAATAATAATTTGGTTATTCCTATATTTCAATTTTTCACTTCTGTCGACAGTCCTCTGGTTTTTTTTCTCAAAAAACACACCACTGAATTTTATATGAATTACACTTTACTTTTCTGGGACGCACTGTATATTTTTTATGCACCTAGACTAGCCAGTTTACCTCTTTGAATAATTGAAAGTACATACACATAAAGACACGAAGAAGATGCTCCCTTGCATTTTTATGAAGAAGTTAAAAGAAGTGCTACCAAGTCAATTCGTAAATAAAGAAATAAACTCAAGAGTAAGACTTGTAATTGGATGTAATTCGATTCACACGGAATTGCGAAAGAGCATAGTTTTGTTTCTGTAGTAATTTTACTAATTAAAAGAAATTGAACCGAGAAAAATACTTTATTATAAATACCAATTAAATTTATAGTGATGTAGATTTTATGATATTCTGAGCTTTTTGAAACATTTGCTTTAAAAAATTGTATGTACAGTTTGTTATACCCATAACGGTCGTTGTTGTTTATATGCATATTATAGTGTTTTATATTTGTTATGTAAATAGACTACAACACACTACAATTGCATAAAAATGTTTTTTGTTTGGTTGTTAGGATGATCACTATTAGAAAAATGATCAAACCAATTTATACAAGTCATCTGCCCATCTTGTTTTATCACAACTGATTCATGAATGAGGACAAAAAAACATCAAGAAGTTTCATTCTTTGCGTTTTTTTTATATTAAGGTTTAATTTATTTTGTAATATTTTATTTAAAATCGCATTCTGATATAATAAATTTTGACAAAACTTAAACACGTGTTATTTGTTTGAAATTGTACATTTCATAGAGGTTTTGTCTAACCATCCTTTAAATATGCGCATAATGTTATGAAAATATTCGAATAATCTATAAATTCTGGAAAGAATAACTGAAGAAAAGAACAACACAATTACTTACTTCTAGACTAATTTATCAAACCGCTTCCCGAGACGCCGAATTAATGTAGTTATTGATTAGGACATGAATGCAAAATGGCAAGTGAAAGAGTTCCATAGGATGGAGGAGGAAGTCAGGAAGAAAAATTACTTGATATGGATAAGATAAATAAACCTAAAGAAAACTAAGTTATTCCAGTTTTTCACGCCAAAGTTATCGATAAAATGTAAGAATGGAAATGTAAGAACCTCAATACCACATATTATATAATATATAGATTTATTAGGTTTCGAGATCCAATCAGTTAAGTGTTTTCCATTTACAAATATCATGAAGATTGATGGTCAAAGTCAATTACATTATGAATCTTGAAAATCATTAAAAGGCAATCTAGTTAGGCAACCATCTAATCTACTTTAATGTAATGTAAGATGCATACCTTGAAATTGCATGATATTTTAATGTTTCAACCACAAAATATTGGATTGACTTATAAATAAATTATTTGGAAATTGATCGTAGATTTCACAACAGAAATTTGTAAAAAAACTAGCTAATTACGCAGTCATTCGGTTAGAAAATCTATAAACCCGTTTATTAATCCAGATATATATCAGTCTCAATCAAAATGAAATATAATGAACAGGAAACTGAATGGGATAAGAAATATATCCAACAAAACAGGCTAAGGGCTCACTAGCTTTGTGTAGATATAATTTTTAACCACTGGAGTAAAACGAAGCTGTCGAGTTCAAATAACAGTCGTTTGACAGACCATTTTCTAGAATCGGGTAATTTTCTTTTCGGGAGTAGGTATAGAGATCTTTGATATGAAATAAAACACATAAAAATCGCGTTGCTGGTCATAAATTTGGCTTTAATGAGAATATTTTATATCATAAGTGTTTGAATATTTCAAGCCTACAGTTTCTACGTTCAAGTATTTCTACAATATTTACCAGTCTTAGATCAATCTATAAAATACACTTATTATTCTCAGTCATCATCCACGATTATTCATGTAAATAAACAGCAACTGACAAATACATTTACCAAAGAATCAAAGCTAACAAGGCTGAACGCCCGCTGAATAGACCAAACCGGCTAGACTTCATAGAACTGTCGGACGTCTGTGCCTAATTATATAATTATATCTATGTACCAGTAAATAAACTTACCCTATCAGAAATCCTCTCCTCAACTTTGCCCCTCTTCAACGATCTGGCTCTAATCACTTTTCCAGGACCATCGAACTCATCCATTTTTTTTTCGATTAGTTAAGACATGTACACACGTACGTACAGGCGCACACACATAAACACACAGACGCGCCCGCGAATATTACATTGACAAAAAATATTATTTATTATTTATATATGTTATGTATACAGATATCACACGAAAGCTATTAAAATCTATCTAAAAAAATTTGGCAACATGGAATCGCAACCATCGGACGGGATACATAAGGATCGTTGGAGTTTTCTTTTGTTTTTCCTATGTTCGGCGTGGGTCACAGCATCTGGAAAATAGAGAGAAAAAAATGCATTAGATATCAAAGTTTCTTCGAAATCTCACAGAGAATAATGTAGACAACTACTTTGTGAGCGAGTATAAAAGTAAAATGGCTTTAGACTTAGACGCTACAATTTTAGTAAGAACTTATGCTTTTAGTATATATTGATTAAAATCGATGGTGGATGATATGAATTTTTTTACAAAAAAATGTACCGAAAAAATAATAATTGTATTGGTGCTGGTACTTTTGAAGTTGTGCAGTTGCAGTTAGATTGATAACTATTGGCACCAACTTCAAAAATACCAGCACCAATACAATTAATGTTATTTTATATTTTTCAGTGCCCCAACTAATAACGTCGGTCCAATTTTTTGTAAAAAATATTTATTTCACACTTTTGAGTGTAATATTAAGTCACGAAAATCGTTGAACGTTCACTTATTACCCTTGTATATTATTTGCTTGTACTTGTTATTATTCAGAAATCTAAAATATCGTCGCGGAAATACGCCTATTTTACTTTACCACCGCTGTTAATTGAAAACCGTAATTCTATGGCAAAAATGTTCAATAGAAATGTTGCTACAAATAATCTGGTCTTTAATTTGGTTGCCTAAGATTTTCAATTTTCGAAAGAAATTACCCCCTCCACATAGTGAAAGTACACATATTTGAGATTTTAACATCGCTGTTATTCGAAAAATCGATTTAAACGTTTCCGGAAATTGGCCTATCTTTAATTCAGCCGTCTCGGATTTTCTATTTTTCAAAAAAAATTGCCCCCTCCACCCTATTCGGGGGCGTATTTTGGAGGGAACGAGATTTCAGATTTGAGTTTTTACGAATATGAGACCATTTCTCGAGTGTCCTCACTCAAATAAATCAAAAAAGTCGAATTGTTTACATCCTCTGTTTGGGCTCGTCGGTCAAAAAAGGCAAAATGCAAAAAAATCGTTAGGGTCAGTTCGGAAGCAGACTTTTCTGAAATTATTTCAAATGGGTTGAATCAATGAAAATACACGTGTGTTTGTCTTTCATCAGCACTGAGTAGGGCCCAGGACATGAACATACCGACCGTATGTTAGCACACCTATATTTCTAGGATGTGGACCACATGGGAAGTTGGTTCGAACAATATTGTATTTTCTCACTTTAAAAGATATTTTTGTGGATAATCACATTGGATTTCTATAATTCTGCAATAACAATTCAGCTTCTTTATTTAGTTTGATCAAACATCCCTCTACTGGTCACTTCAGAACCTATCAAAAACTAGCTTAGATGCTTTCTTAAGTGCATGACTGGAATATTCTCATTTAAAATATTTAACAAAGAGAAATTCTTAGATATACATGAAATTTGCAGTTTATAGAGATAGTTTTAAGCCTTCTCTAAAAGTGATGTATTCAGGAACACCCCGTTTCTATCTCATTGTCATTTCAGTAATAGTTTTTACAAAATTTTCTAAAACTCGTCCGAATAACAAATTGCCTGGAAATGTTGACTGTGTGAATTAGAATCAACGCATGATGAGATCACTGTCTTTGTCGTTTATTACAAGCCTTAACACACGTCTAGTTTGGCAAGTAAAAATAAATAACAAACAAAAGGAACTCAATCAACATAACAATGAACAAAACCATAATCATCATCTGGATAATATATTATATCTCTGAAAGAAACACGTGTGAAAAACTAGCACTGATAACTAGATGACTTGCGAGTCTATCTGGAGCAGGCAGTATTTTGTTCCGAAGACCGAATTGAAACTGGTTACCGATTCTGCCGAACACAAAAAACCCCAAGAAAGATATCAGTACTAATAACTTCACATACTACTCTACTGTATGTACTGCACGAAGACAAATATAGCAACAAACATCATCTTCTTGTTCTCCATCTTTTATTTGATGACGTTTATTAAGGCGATTGTTCTCTGGTTAATCGAGCATAGCACCATAATTATTATAATTACTTTCAGGAACAATCACATTATTAGTAAGTAGGTAAGGAGCTAGTAACTTATTTTAAGTTGTCATTTTCAAAAGTCGTAGCAATTCTACATAATGGATAAGATTACATATTTACATGAAGATTAAAAGTAAATTTTGACAGACATTTACGGATGGAACTTTCTTTCTGCATTTTCCATCAGTCATATGTTTTTATTTCTTAGGTACCAATGTCAAAATGCCAAGACTAATAAGATAAGAAAATTAATATTTACATACGTTTGACAACATTAATCTTTAAAGTGATCGTATAACTATAATTTTGAATAAATTGAATATTAATTATAGGTAGTAGCTTTTTCTTTAATCTAAGCTTACAATTACAGACAAAAACTATCTGAAGGTACTATTTAGTAACAAAATTTTCGCGACTTTTGAAAGTACAAATCAAAAATCATCAGTGGCCTTTGGGCTATAGATTTATACTAAGTATAAAGTGAATGAATCGAAACACGACACGAACCTACTATAATTCTTTTTTCTATCGATATAGATAATTATCACGAAAATTGTTCACGCATTCCGTGGTAATAGATGCCAGGACGGATCGAATACATCGAAAAAAAAAAATGTTTTACTTAATTGGACTTGGAGCTTTTTTGAAAGATGTCCAATTTAAAATTTTCGAAAAAAATGCCCCCTCCACCCCTCTTTGGGGAGGTATTTGGAGGGAATGACAGGTTGAATTTTGATTTCTTCAATCGGACCAACTGTAAATAGTCCTCCTTCAAATGAAAGAAGAATCATGAAAACTGGAAAATTGCAAAAGGCGCGAACAGATATAAAAAAACGCAGACAAACAGATACCTCCTCCTTTTGGGAAGTCGGTCAATAAACCAAATAAAATCCTACCAATAACCCGAGGATTCCGTTCATGTTGAAATTAAAAATCCTGAAGAAAGAAAAATACGCAAGTATGAAGTAGACAAGTTTACAGATATCATTTTTTTTAATTTTCAAATAATTATTTTCTTCTAAATACTGGCAATTTATTTTATTTTAAGATCGTAGGTAAAGTCATTCACTTTCCGCACTAGTTTGGTAAAGTAACATGGTACAGGTGAATTTGCTACTTTACTTACTAGTGTGGTAAAATGAGAGATGAGCGCTTTTCTCTTGACACTAAAATGCTTTAAAATTAAACTTCCAAGGTAGATATATTTTTCAAAAATGCGGATGCCCAAAATAGAATTCATATTTTATTTGTATTTTTCAGTGCACCAACTAATAACGTCGGTCCATTTTGTAAAAAAAAAATTTCTGTGACGGGAAAAAAGTGACATTTTATCTCTGTTGATAGGTGACAAAGTATCACTTTTCCCCGCAGCTCTCGGTTTTATGTCTCCTTCCGCTTCGCGTCCATCGACAACACAACCTCGAGTTAAAATGTAGTACTTTTTCCCTTGTATAATAAATAACTATATTTCACACCTTTCATACCAAAGAATATAGTACTTATTCCATTGCCCACGTATATATTCTTTGCTTGTACTTGTTATTATGGAGAGATCTCAGAACATCGTGGTGGAAATATGCCTAAGTATTTTAAATGTAACCATTTTATTATCGCAGTAACTCGAAAACCGTAACTCTTAGGAAAAAATGTTCATTATAAATGTTGCTACAAATATTCTTGTCTTTCATGTGGTACCCTCAGATTTTCAGTTTTCGAAAGAAATCGCTCCCTCCACATAGCGAAAATACACATATGTGAGATCAATGTAACTCGAAAACCGTAACTTTTTTGAAAAAAAAAAAATTAAAGGTTTCCGGATATTTTATCTTCAATTTGGCCATCTCGGATTTTCAATTTTCGAAAAAATTTGCCCCCTCCACCCTCTTCGGGAATGGTAAAAAAACAGTCGAATTGTATACCTCATCTGACTCTGACCCATACCGTGTGCACAGTCTTTAAAAAACATGCGATTTATTTTATTTAGTCGGTTCGGTGCCAAAGAGTTCAGAAAATGTCATCCGAACCTATTATCTCGTTAAATCGGATAGAAATATGATATTTTAATCTGACATACACGATCAACTCTAGCAGATCTCTAGTTCAATATATCATAATAGAATAAAAGAAAAAAGCTAAGTTTACTCACATCCAACAACAATAGAAGCTTTTAATAAATGCTATGCAAAAATGTTAAATGTTATCGCTATCTCGCCTTTTAAACTCCCTATGTATGTAAATTATCACATGTTTTTTTTTTAGTTTTCTACTACAAGTTGAACGTTCTTTATCTATTGTGCTTCATTTACTTATATATACAACAGTGTTGTCACGTTTCTCTCGAAATATTGATACAGTTAGTTAATTGATGTTCAATTGTTAATGTACAGTTACTTTATTGATGATTAAAGAGACAATCTGTGACAGTCTTGTGATGAAATAATTTTAATTCGATATATTTGCATTCGAATAGATTCTCAAATACAATAAATTAATACGAATAGACGATTGATACTTTTTTGATGAGAAAGTGTCAAGGATCTTGGAGAGTATCTTGGCATTGAAATCCATCTAAAACGAAAATAGAACTAACACTAATTGAATGTAACGAAAAGTTCAACTTTAAAATAGCTCTTTTTTAATTGTCCGTTGACAAATAAGATCTACAGCGAAGGATAGAAAGCGTGCAACAAGGTGTTCTGTTTGTTGAGACATTTATCTTTCTTGTAATAGAGAAGAAAAATAAGAAAGGATTTCTGGAAAATAAAGAGTATCATGGTACAAAGAATGTAATATAAAATACCATGTTTTAAGATAGGAACATACACAGGTTACTGAATATAATAAATAAAATGTAATAACGTTAGAATTTTAGAGATACTGCAAACATTTTTAGTTTCAGAATAATGTAAAACCAGCAGAATGAGTGTGACCCTCGAGGTCCACACGACGAACATCCCTATAATTTTTTTCCTCTGGGAAGTTAAAAATTCAAGCAATAAAAGAAAGTATAGATTTTTGAAGTTATACCAAGACACGTTGATAACCCTCTACTACACTTTTACGTGGTACATTTTAGATTTTGTAATTTTTTATCATTTACATAAAATAGTGAAAAAACAGACCTAAAAGTAATTCATAGGTATTTGGAGATAAAGAAGGAACGGTCAGTTTTCGTAAATTTTCGGTAATATCTTCTACACCATTTATTTTAAAATTAAATAAAATTTATATTTGAACTTGTTTTCTCCACAAAACCAACCCCCCAAAACAGAATCCTTCTATTGACCGACTTCCCAACGGAAGAGATATATACATTTCGACTGATTGTTTGCATGTTTCTTCTATATTTGTTCGCGCCTTTTGAATAGTAAACGTGCTCCGATTTTAATGATTCATATTTCATTTGAAAATGGACTAAGTTTGTTCCGTTAAAAAAACGACATTCGACATGTCCTTCCCCCCAAAGATTTCCCCAAAGTGAGTGCATGAGGCATTTAAAAAAATAATCGGACAAAATTAAAGAGGAGACCATATCCGGCAACCGTTTAAATTAAACATTTAAATAAATATTTTAAAAAAATTGGACCAACTTTATCAGTTGTTGCACTGAAAAATGCAAAATAATATTAATACTATTGGTGGTGGTTCTTTTAGAGTTGGTGCCTACAACAACAAACTACAACGGCACAACTTCAAAATTACCAGCACCAATAGAATTAATATTATTTTGTATTTTTCAGTGCAACAACTGATAAAGTCGCTCCATTTTTTTTTTAATATTTATTTTACATTTTTTAGTGTAACATTAGTCATGAAAATTGTTGAACGTTCACTAATACCCAAAAAGTTATAGGTAGGTTTAGCTTGTACATAGCCGAAATACGCAGACTTTACCATTGCGAAACGCGGAAACCGTGACTCTTTTGAAAAAATGTTCAATTTAAAAGCTTCCGGATATGGTCCCCTTTTTAATTTTCAAATCTAGAATTTTCGATTTTTGGAAAAATTTGCCTCTTCCACAAAGCTGAAACACATATTTCAGACTGTAGCGCGGAAACGTATGATTATTTCAAAAAATGTCCAATTTAAACATTTCCGGATATGGAATTTTCATTAATTCTGTAGTCTCGGATTTTCAATTTTCGAAAAAAATTACCCCCTCCACCCCCTTTGGGGGCGGTTTTTGGAGGGAAGGAGATGTTGGATTAGATTTTTCTCGATATGGGACCATTTCCCAACTCTCCTCTTTCAAATGAAACAAAAATCTTCTAAATCGGAGTACGTTTACTATGCAAAACGCGCGAACAGCCATAAAAAAAAGCAATCTTACAACCCAATTGTATACCTTTCTCCTTTTTTTGAAGTCGGTGAAAAAATCATAATCGTTCGAGTTATAGTACGATTGTATAGTATGTATAACCTAAGTACTACCTATCTTGTTCGTTATAATCGAACGTTCAACTATTTTGATGACTAATAATACATTTAAAAGTGTAAAATACATTTTTTTAGAAAAACATGATTTAAAATACAAAATAATATTTATATTTGCTGGTACTTTTGAAGTTGGCGCCAAAAGTCTTCTCTCGACCTGTAGCACAACTTCAACAAGCAAAATTTTTGAAAAAAAAATTAAAAATAGTTTTTATTGGGCATTTAAGATTTAAACTGTACCGATGAGTACCTACTATTGCTATCCTTTTCTCGACTTTAACTATACTTATGTATATGTGTTTGCCAGCAACAGCAATTCCATAACAAATTACTGTTTGTCTACCACAACACAAAATTAAACTTTAAATTAACAATAACGTCTGACGTCTGACAATTGCGACATAACCATAGACGATCTTCCAGAAAGTACCTATATACCAGAGAACGAGACGTATATATACGCTCCATGCTCGTGCGTAATTCCAGTGACGGATCCCATTGTCGTTCCATGTCGACAACATAATGATCTTGGTTGAATGAGATTGAATGAGATAATTATAATTACCAATATTGGATCACACGTGGAGCTTAACAGGCGGCGAGATGTCTGCGATCTAAGTACGAATTCGAAATTTCAAGTCTCTAGACCGTATGGGGCCTGAGAAATCGCTGCGGAGTCCATTGATACAAGAACCGAAAGTAATAAAAACTATTTAAAAAGACCAGTAGGTACCAATAGAATTAATATTATTTTGTATTTCTCACTGCAAAAACTGTGTCGGTTCTATTTTTGGTAAAAAAATTAGACATACAGTCTAATCATACCTATGTTCCATAATAAAAATATTAAAAGTACGACAAGTACGAGTGGAATTTATAGGCTAGTGAAGCAGAAACTACTAATTTGCGCCAGCACTGTAACCCAAAAATTATTTCAGTCATTTTGTCCTCCGATGTCATTCACTTTAAACGTTCTATTCGTTATTAATGCAATGTGAATTAATCTATCGTGGTTTTAGTTTTTAAATATATATATATATATATATATATATATATATATATATATATATATATATATATATATATATATATATATATATATATAGATTTTGTATTTTTGACTGGTTTTATAATAAATAAAAAGATGTTCTTGGGGATGCAGTCATATATTCAATAAAATTCTTTGACTGAAGCCGAGCTTTCGAGAATGTTCATTCTCTTCTTCAGGGCAAAAATCGTGAATTTAGAATAATAAATTAGCCATCATGGCTATGAAATCTTTCCTGTTTTTGGCTAATTTAAGCTAATTTAATCTAAATTCACGATTTTTGCTTTTATTGAATATATGACTGCATCCCCAAGAACATCTTTTTATTTATTGATTAATATATATATATATATATATGGTAGTTCAGAAGAAAAAGTTGTGCAAGAATAATGAGCCTAAAGACTAACATTACGTTATTTAAAGTTCTCATAGATTATTTTCATGAATGAATAATTAGATTGTTGTGTTACATTTGAATCTTTAATGTAGGCCACATCTTGGCTGTCAATTATTCCAGTATCTCTCTGTGTTTCCATTCAGTATTTACAATTGCTGTAACTCGAAAACCGTAACTCTATTGAAAAAAGAAAACTTTTCCGGATATGGTCTTATCTTTAATTCTGCCGTGTCAGATTTTAGATTTTCGAGAAAAATTGCACACTCCAGATGGAAGAAGATTTCGGATTTGAGTTTCTCTAAATATGGGACCATTTCTCAACTGTCATCTTTCAAATTATTCAAAAATCATCCAAATCGGGGTACGAGACAGTCGAATTGTATTACCTTCACTGTATGGGAAGTTGGTCAAAAATAATTCATGGCCTACTCAGAACAATATAAATCAAATATTACGAATCCATATTCTGTCCTTATCTCTATATATATATATATATATATATATATATATATATATATATATATATATATATATATATATATATATATATATATATATATATATATATATATATATATATAATAATAATTTCACGCCTAGCTGGTAAATTGAACCTACATTTCGTAGGGTGCCGCAATAAGAACGAGGTTTGTCGTCTACATATTGCGTTTGTGTGCATTTTTTCCACTATACTGCTCAATCAGATTGATTACCAAACATAGCATCAGTCTCCCAGATATATATCATGATTTCGAGGTTGTTGCCTCTCATCAGTATATCGTAGGGTGAAGAGCCATATTTGATAATCAATCCTTATTTGGAACTCATACTTGTACCAATCTTCGGTATAGAACTGTCGGTGGAGACAAGTATGAGCGATATATTAAGCATGTATAATGGTGGATAATAACAATCGGCAAAGGTTAATAATTAATTAAATAAATGAGGAGCTATCCGTACCAGGTGAACATATTTGAATATGAATAATAATTTCACGCCTAGCTGGTAAATTGAACCTACATTTCGTAGGGTGCCGCAATAAGAACGAGGTTTGTCGTCTACATATTGCGTTTGTGTGCATTTTTTCCACTATACTGCTCAATCAGATTGATTACCAAACATAGCATCAGTCTCCCAGATATATATCATGATTTCGAGGTTGTTGCCTCTCATCAGTATATCGTAGGGTGAAGAGCCATATTTGATAATCAATCCTTATTTGGAACTCATACTTGTACCAATCTTCGGTATAGAACTGTCGGTGGAGACAAGTATGAGCGATATATTAAGCATGTATAATGGTGGATAATAACAATCGGCAAAGGTTAATAATTAATTAAATAAATGAGGAGCTATCCGTACCAGGTGAACATATTTGAATATGAATAATAATTTCACGCCTAGCTGGTAAATTGAACCTACATTTCGTAGGGTGCCGCAATAAGAACGAGGTTTGTCGTCTACATATTGCGTTTGTGTGCATTTTTTCCACTATACTGCTCAATCAGATTGATTACCAAACATAGCATCAGTCTCCCAGATATATATCATGATTTCGAGGTTGTTGCCTCTCATCAGTATATCGTAGGGTGAAGAGCCATATTTGATAATCAATCCTTATTTGGAACTCATACTTGTACCAATCTTCGGTATAGAACTGTCGGTGGAGACAAGTATGAGCGATATATTAAGCATGTATAATGGTGGATAATAACAATCGGCAAAGGTTAATAATTAATTAAATAAATGAGGAGCTATCCGTACCAGGTGAACATATTTGAATATGAATAATAATTTCACGCCTAGCTGGTAAATTGAACCTACATTTCGTAGGGTGCCGCAATAAGAACGAGGTTTGTCGTCTACATATTGCGTTTGTGTGCATTTTTTCCACTATACTGCTCAATCAGATTGATTACCAAACATAGCATCAGTCTCCCAGATATATATCATGATTTCGAGGTTGTTGCCTCTCATCAGTATATCGTAGGGTGAAGAGCCATATTTGATAATCAATCCTTATTTGGAACTCATACTTGTACCAATCTTCGGTATAGAACTGTCGGTGGAGACAAGTATGAGCGATATATTAAGCATGTATAATGGTGGATAATAACAATCGGCAAAGGTTAATAATTAATTAAATAAATGAGGAGCTATCCGTACCAGGTGAACATATTTGAATATGAATAATAATTTCACGCCTAGCTGGTAAATTGAACCTACATTTCGTAGGGTGCCGCAATAAGAACGAGGTTTGTCGTCTACATATTGCGTTTGTGTGCATTTTTTCCACTATACTGCTCAATCAGATTGATTACCAAACATAGCATCAGTCTCCCAGATATATATCATGATTTCGAGGTTGTTGCCTCTCATCAGTATATCGTAGGGTGAAGAGCCATATTTGATAATCAATCCTTATTTGGAACTCATACTTGTACCAATCTTCGGTATAGAACTGTCGGTGGAGACAAGTATGAGCGATATATTAAGCATGTATAATGGTGGATAATAACAATCGGCAAAGGTTAATAATTAATTAAATAAATGAGGAGCTATCCGTACCAGGTGAACATATTTGAATATGAATAATAATTTCACGCCTAGCTGGTAAATTGAACCTACATTTCGTAGGGTGCCGCAATAAGAACGAGGTTTGTCGTCTACATATTGCGTTTGTGTGCATTTTTTCCACTATACTGCTCAATCAGATTGATTACCAAACATAGCATCAGTCTCCCAGATATATATCATGATTTCGAGGTTGTTGCCTCTCATCAGTATATCGTAGGGTGAAGAGCCATATTTGATAATCAATCCTTATTTGGAACTCATACTTGTACCAATCTTCGGTATAGAACTGTCGGTGGAGACAAGTATGAGCGATATATTAAGCATGTATAATGGTGGATAATAACAATCGGCAAAGGTTAATAATTAATTAAATAAATGAGGAGCTATCCGTACCAGGTGAACATATTTGAATATGAATAATAATTTCACGCCTAGCTGGTAAATTGAACCTACATTTCGTAGGGTGCCGCAATAAGAACGAGGTTTGTCGTCTACATATTGCGTTTGTGTGCATTTTTTCCACTATACTGCTCAATCAGATTGATTACCAAACATAGCATCAGTCTCCCAGATATATATCATGATTTCGAGGTTGTTGCCTCTCATCAGTATATCGTAGGGTGAAGAGCCATATTTGATAATCAATCCTTATTTGGAACTCATACTTGTACCAATCTTCGGTATAGAACTGTCGGTGGAGACAAGTATGAGCGATATATTAAGCATGTATAATGGTGGATAATAACAATCGGCAAAGGTTAATAATTAATTAAATAAATGAGGAGCTATCCGTACCAGGTGAACATATTTGTATATACAAACGCAATATGTAGACGACAAACCTCGTTCTTATTGCGGCACCCTACGAAATGTAGGTTCAATTTACCAGCTAGGCGTGAAATTATTATTCATATTCAAATATGTTCACCTGGTACGGATAGCTCCTCATTTATTTAATTAATTATTAACCTTTGCCGATTGTTATTATCCACCATTATACATGCTTAATATATCGCTCATACTTGTCTCCACCGACAGTTCTATACCGAAGATTGGTACAAGTATGAGTTCCAAATAAGGATTGATTATCAAATATGGCTCTTCACCCTACGATATACTGATGAGAGGCAACAACCTCGAAATCATGATATATATCTGGGAGACTGATGCTATGTTTGGTAATCAATCTGATTGAGCAGTATAGTGGAAAAAAAATGCACACAAACGCAATATGTAGACGACAAACCTCGTTCTTATTGCGGCACCCTACGAAATGTAGGTTCAATTTACCAGCTAGGCGTGAAATTATTATTCATATTCAAATATGTTCACCTGGTACGGATAGCTCCTCATTTATTTATATATATATATATATAAATTAATCGCCAAATGCGTTGCTAAGCGCAAAACTCGAGAACGGCTCGACCAATTCGGATAATTTTTGTTTTAATTTTTTCATTAAGCCATAAGGAAGGTTGTTATGGAGAGAAAAGTCGTAAACATTGCGAGGAAAATAGTGAAAACACCACTTTTCCCATAACGCTTTTTTAGTGTGGTGACAGATATGTCATACACGTCAAGAACCATTATCCAAAGAACACTTTTATTATCTGGAAATATGAGCCTTTTTCCTGAGAAGAGTCTGGCCTCTCGCTACAAGAAGCAAGAAGGCAGCACTTCTGATCGGGACAGGGACAAATATTAAACCTACTCCATCTAACACTGTGGACATATAGGTGATAAAAGTAAATTATTTAAAATAATCAAGCAAGTAAAAAATTTATCGTGTACCATAAAGCATTACTGAAGTGCACAAAAGCAGGAAGTTGTTTTTGTAAGTAATCGTAATTTAAAATTGAGATAATAAATTAATAATTAAAGTGATTACTCTGAAATTCGTTTTATTTATTCATTTTTTCTGTTGGACTGCACATGGCCAATAACCAACATAACTATTTATTTCAAATTTCATATATCTCTACAACTATTACTGCTACGGCAGCAACGCGCCGGGTACTGCTAGTAGAATATATTATCAAATATTGCTCTCAAAACTGAGACATAGAAATGATTTTCTGGTATTGTAGTCATCGTTATGGGGAAAAAGGTATGGAATATATAAAAATGTATTAGTCGCAGATTAAAGCAACTCTCGCCTGTCAATTATAACAAATAAAAAAATTATTATTATCAATAAGGGAGTGATTTTATTTTAACACATGTTACTTTATTTATTTTTAGCTTCTTACAAATTGCTCAAATGCTGTGTAACCATTTTAGTATTAGTCGTGTTAAAATACAGTTTGTTTCAATCTATGCAGATAACGATGTATATAAATTGAAGCACATTCAGCAAGAAAATGATAAGCACATTTCAAAACACGTCCATCAAAGTACATATTATATTATATCGTTGTTTGGTACATTTTTGACCGACTTCCCAAACGGAGGAGACAAATGATCTCATATTAAACAAATTTAAAATCGAGCATCTTCCCTCATAAAGGGTGGAGGGAATAAATTTGTTCGAAATTCGAAAATCTGAGACAGCAAAATTAAAAAAGGGACCATATTTTGCAACCTTTAAATTTGACATTTTGAAAAAAACAACGGTTTGCGAATTACACTAGTGGTTAAGTCTGAAATATGTGTGCCTCCGCAATGTTTTGAGATTCCTGAATAATAATAAGTAGGTATAAGCAAATAAAATTAATTGGTAAAATTGTGAAATAAAACTTTTGACAAAAACTGAAAAATACAGAAAAAAATTAATTCTACTGGTACTATTCCATTCAGTATTTCAAAGACGCGTCCTCCATTTAGGCCGTCGGTCAAAAAAGCGAGACTACCAGGATTCCAGTTTTAGGTACGGAACCCTAATAATTCTTTCAAATTTTTGATAGGCATCAAAACAATAATGAATACATAACTGTATAATTATTCACAGATTTTTTTCTCCTCCTTTCCCTAGCTCGGGAACCGCTAGATTTTTTCAAAAATGTTCAATTTAAAGGTTTCTGGAAGTGATGTCTTATTCAATTTTACTCTCTACTCTCTTTAAGGGTATTTGCGGAGAAATCCATGATGTGCCTATTTTTATAGGACCATTAGTATAGCTTCTCATTTTTTTTTTAATTCAATCAAAAAGGCTTTGCTTGTACCTTTCAGTTACACATTCTCTCCTTTTCAGTCATTGAGAAATCTGAGAACACTCCTGATTTTCCATATTAAACTAATGAAATGATTACCAATTATAAAGAAAGAAATAACTTAGGTTTGAACTATGGGCGGTGTATATATGGATCATAAATCATCATATAACTTCCATGAAAGGCACATGGCGGGAACGTCCTTGACTATAGCGAATTCTCTATGCTATATACTATCGTTTAATACGATTGCTAAAACTAAGAAGGCCTTTTAAGTGCCCAGCCCTTCGTTTGTTTCATTCGATACGTTCTGAAAATCCGCTCAACCTAAATACCTAAGCGGCAGAATGATTGTTTATAATAAATAATTGGCCAGATATACAAGGTGATAAACAAATGCCTTTTGAACACAACTTCAAATATCCAATATTCAATTTAGATCTTGGTAAGTGGTTGGATTCATTAGAAATGACCAAAACTCAGTTTACTTTAACGACAAATCTGTCTGTTAAATACAGAATGTAACAAAAGCATATTTCACCATAGCGAAGACCAGTGAATAGAGGAAATAAAACTTCTTCAACACTACCAGGACCGATTATATTAGTAGGTGCATGGCAAAATACAAAAAGGGTGGCACCTATCATGCTTTTAATTCTATAAGCTTTAATTCAGTTCAGTTGCTCTTGTAGAATTAAATCAATTATATCCAGTATCAATTACGTCTTTGTTGGGATACAAACAATTGTAGGTAATCCTGGATCCGCACAGCTGAATTCGATCCGCTAATCCAGACGAAGATTTCTTTGTATCTAATATCTTGGATGGCAGTATTGGAGTTATTCGAAGAAATTCATACGTACATCTTTGAGGCATATTTTTGTTAATTATAAATAAAGTTATGGTTGAAAAAAGTTTGGAAAACATGCTTTTGTTGTAATATGAACAAAAAAGTTGAAAAATATTGTTTTTCTAAAGTGAAGAAACTGACAAGAAAAATAATAAGACAGGAAAGGCTGTGGTGCTTGACAAATAGCCACTAGTTATAGAAAATGAGAATTTATTTAAAAAAATTGGTAAAAGCCTTTACCTATGACTTCCCTCGACAAACCACCCCGCTTCGAGATGGAAACAACCTCGTCGCTTCTACCGTTCCTATATTGACACTTAATATTTTGGACACCCTGTATATATGATTAAAGAAAACCCTTACATTGCATCGCCAGTAGTCCTTCAATATGCATAACAAAATTCGTTGTCCTAGGTCAAGCCGTTATTGAGCTACAACGCCAACAGACTACAGACAGACAGACCGACGAACTTGAGATACCATGATTTTCGTGATCTAGGAACCCTAAAACGTAAATATCCGCAAAAATCTCGAGGTCGATTTTTTACGTGAATACATTACTTCCCCTTACTGAGGGAAGTAAAAACAAACGCTTTTCTTAGATTGAATTTGGAAAATAACTAACTCAATTAACTTCACTTCTGATTTTATAAAGATTATTGTACTGCTTTTCAGTTCTTATTGACACAAAATCGTGTGTTTGAAGGTCTGGATAATGTAAGTTATGACATCCCGTCCCAGTGCTTATCGTTTCATTTCATGTATGCTTAATTTTTGAATAATGTCGAATTTGATAGCTACTGGACCTGAAGGATGGCACCCATATCGCTGATCTTCCATAATATTGTGGAAACAACACTTTCCATCATTTCTTTTGCATTCTCATTTTTTTCCATATGTCGTGCAACCTTGAAAATCTGCGGCCTCGATAAAGTTTATTATTTTCCGTTGTTCGATGAGAGCCCAACGAATCATAAATATATATCGCTGCAGACACTATAATAATTTTATTACGCGGCAAAGGCGCTCTTCTATTTATCTGAATAAAATAAAATTGATGCCACTTATATATTTTACCGTTGGTGCAAAATAAAGGATCTGCGGAAAAAACGACTCCATTCTATTATTATTTTTTATAGTTAGATCGAGCTTGGAAGTGGCGGTTAATCACGAAATATTTGTTTATTATTATTTTTATAAATTCTTCTTGTTTACCCGTTACCAGTAATCTTTTAAGCTGTTTCACAAGACGAAAGTACTCTACTATAGTTGAGGCAACGAGAGTATGATCACCGCATAAAATACATTAATATTTTTTACTAAAAATTGGACCGACTTTATAAGTTGGTGCACTGAAAAATACAAAATAATATTAATTCTATTGGTGCTGGTAGGTACTATTAGAGTTGGTGCCAAAAGTTTTTTATCTAACTACAATTATTGCACAACTTCAAAAGTACCAGCATCAATAGAATCAATATAATTTTATATTTTTCAGTACACCAACTTAAATCGATCCAATTTTTTGTAAAACATATTTAAATCACTTTTGTGTATAACATTAGTAATGAAAATCGTTGCACGTTCACTAATACCAAAGAAGATAATACTTATCCCATTACCCATGTATATCCTTTGCTTGTACTTGTTATTATTCAGAGAACTCAAAACATCACGCCCGAAATACACATATTTCAGACTTTACCACTGCTGTAACTCGAAAACCGTAGGGTCTTTTGAAAAATGTTCCAATTAAATCTTGTTACATATAATCTCCTCTTTAATTTGGCCGTCTCATATTTTCTATTTCCAAAAAAATTTCCCTCTCCACATAGGGATCAACAACAAATTTTTTGCATGTAATATTTTGCTTGCTCTTTTAAGGTCTCTACGAGACAATGATGTCAAAATTAAAGCTCTAAGTATTTTAGCTTCTTCTTCGATCAGCAAACTCTCGTCGATTCAACTATACCAATTTTAGCTGCCAGTTGTTGAAGAATTATGTTACTGATTTTTTTTGTTGTGAAACAATAAATTGTGAATGATTTTCGGCTTGGCTTGCTACTCCAAAATTACTATTATTATTGAATAAACTAGGAATGTTGGGGTAGTAAGGGACAATTTTATTGAAAAGGTTTTTATTTTTAAATATTTCCCATTGACACATTTCCTATATTTTATTACTTAGATATACAGATATTGTGTTAAAACTAAACCTGGCTAGACATAACATGTTAAACCTAGCGAATGTCAAACGTTTGTGATAAGAAGTATAGACATAGTCGAGTACGGAAATTTTAGGCATTAAATTCCCAGAAATAATGGTGACATTTCAGTATTCACCTGGGCCTTGCTATGAGTATTTGGCTGCATATTAATTACCTATTAAAATAGCAAATCATAAAGCTAATACTTTTAACGCTTTCAGATTTCATGGAAATTACTGCCTACAATTACCGAACTCGTCATAGACTGGAATAGTATAAAGTATGGGTTAAATTTTCAGGTTATTCTGTAGCAATTTGCTGGTACTCTAATAGAATATTTTAATTCTTCCTCCGCTGTTCGGCGTCTTCTTAATGTCGTATTTATAATCAAATCAGCTTCGGAGTCAAAACTCCGCCAGGTTAAAATCAGGCGAACTTGGGAGACCATGAATTTGCAAAATGCCTGGTAGTAATACGATCGTTATAAACAGGCAGTCAACCGGTCGGTAAATATGCAGGGATGCTCCTACCTGCATAAAAATCATGGGATGATATTTGCAGGTATGGTTAAACAGTTACAGATATGGCCCACTCCATCCATTTTTGTTTATTAACACGCTTTTATTCGCTTGGCCTGTATGTATACAGGGTGTCCCAAAGTTAGCCTGCCAAACTTCACCAGCGGATTATTCTAAATTTAAAAATAAGCTCCAATAAGCATAGGTCGAAAAATGTTCGTTAAGGAAGTTGCAGCCCTTTTAACGTACGCGACTGAAGAAAAAAAACTACAAACGCTACATTTGTACCGAATGATATTAAGTTAACGCGAAACTTGTCTTCCCCAAGGCTACAAAGATTTCAAATTCTTCTGATTTAAACTTGAGGCAAGTAGTAAAGCTTTTAAATCGATGTTACGGATGAAACGGTTCATCCTACTGAGGTTCGATAAGAGTACCTGTTTGTAGTAGAAAATTCCGTTTTTTTTAAGTTCACGAAAAAATTTATAAAAATCCTCGTACAAAAAAGTTAGAGTAGTTTTTGCCCCAACGCAGCCTTGTTTGATGCATCCCTATTTAAAATTTGGAATTGCTATTAGCCTATATTGGAAGTCCAAACATTATTTTTGGAGATAATAAATAAAAACTTTCTTCAGGCGAGTATAGTAACACCAGAAATCTAAGAAGGTTGTAAAACAATATAAGCCGACGATCCCCATTATCACCTGTTGTTCGAAATATAGATAAGCAATAAAAGTGTTTGTCCCTTGAAGTATTTCCAGGTCCGGATTATACCAAATGCGTTGTCTTTATCGGCAAAAAATATTAACGACTCTTTAGTCGATTGTCATGATGATACTACAGCCTAATTATCTGAAGACTGGTTCCAAAATAAACTCGTACCAAATATTCCATCCAACAGTATTATCGTCATGGATAATGCTAGCTGCCACAGTCGAAGACTTGATAAAGCACCATGTTCAAATGACACCAAAGCCACTATACAAGAATATATTATGTTAAATAATGATATGTACTATGAGGAAAAATACACAAAAAACAATTACTCGAAGTTTTACACAGTTATTCGATACAAAAGAAATATTATTGTGATTCATCGGTTGAAAGCTTGGGACATACTGTGGTCAGACTTCCTCCTTATCACTGAATGTTTAAGCCAATTGAAGATACCTATATTATGGCATCAGATTAAATCAGCCGTTCGAAGAAATAATACTTCTCCAACCTTAAGTTCACCTGTGGTAGGTCTTACAAAGTATTTATTACCAACATAATATATTAATTTTAGTTTTCTGCACTCCTTTTCCATATGAACTTCAACTATGCCAAATTACATACTCGTCAGTAAACGCAATATGTTTAGAAAGATGACCAAAGTATTATTTTTCATTTCATTTGGCTGTTCTCCTTCTCCTGTAGGCAGGGATTAGAAACACCATAGGTATATCTTCCATAAAATTTATTTCATGTAGATACTATGTCATATTCTCACGGAAAATGATATTATATGAAGCAATATGTAACAAACGTCATAATTATTACACTCTTCCTATTTGTATCGCACGCTTATTATATTACTTGTTTATCAATTCCAAAAGTTGTTGAAGCGAATAGCATGTCTGTTAATAATCACACAAACGCCATTTATATTCCAATCAAGATGGCTGATAAGAGCGTCATTCTAAATAGAGCACCACAGTTTACATGATACATCACTGATAATTAGTAGTTCATGGAACATTTACTGTTGTACCTATATGAATGAATGACAATATCGTTCACTGTAAATAGCCGTGTCCACAAAAGTGAGTGATTAGTAATCTTTAGTAATCAGATAGTTGACAGCTAATCATTAAACATTAGTGTAACATAACCTATCTTTTTTCTTCTGCTGTTATGGACATCTATCGTTGCGTTCAATAAATAATCTTTTTCATTATAGAAATATATTTATGAGAAAAAAAAACAAAATCCGTCCGTCCTTTCGTCTGTGTACGGGATAAATCGCATAATCCTTAACAGGTAGAGTTAAAATTTTCAGAGATTGTGTCTTTCGATTACCGTTATAATAACAAAGTACTATTTTCCAAATACACCTGCTAAGATTCTCATGTATGATCAAATATAACAGGTAAATATTTCTTACAAGAAATAGGAATTTCTTACAAAAAATAGGACGCACTTTTATTAGTTAGTGCAGTGAAAATTACAAAATAATATTAATTTTCTTGTTGTGCAGTTAGTTATGGATAGAAAGAAGACTTTTGTTACCAATTTCAAAAGTACCAGCACTCCAGCAGCAATAGAATTAATATTATTTTGGGTAAAAGTCTAGTTTACCTGCTTTTGCTATAAAAGCCCTAAGAAATTAAATGTTTGCAAAAATAGTTGTATATTATCATAAATTTTAATAAAATTGAGACAGAAGACCTGATTTGTTAGAATTTTCGATTAGGGAGTATCTTTTTAATCCCAAATAGTATATAATCATCCTTGCATTCTATTTAATGCAGCCATCAAAATGAGCAAAAATATGCGAGAAAATAGTAAACATAAATTCGCGGGAAAGTGCGTTTAAACGAAACGATGATTAACTTGTGCAGTGTGTTCGACGTTTAAAAACTGTCAATTCCAATGTTGCCAATACTGCCAATAAAACGTTTGCGATATTGAACAAATTCTTAAATATTCGATACGGAAACCATAAACCATATAGTGAGATTTTAAGTGTCTAAAGGTATAGTTTCATCATTTTTTACAAATATGTACGTGCTTTAGAGCAAAACAGATTTCTGACAGCGCCATATAGTGCCATTCTCAGATAATGTCATGTTATTACCACAATAAATTTCCATTTAAAAATAAGTTAAACTTCAATTTTTTTAAATATTTTAAGCTTAGATGTTATTGCCGTTATTTTTCTTTAAGTAAATACTCTTGGATATGGATTTCACAAAATAATCTAATATTGCGAAAGATATACTGGCAGCATTGGCAACATTGATATTAACAGCACTTGAATGTTGAATATACAGCACAAGTCAATCATCAATTCGTTGAACCTCACTTTTTCGCGAACTTTAGTTTTTTCACGCATTTTCTTGCTAATTTTGACGGATGTTACCGTTTAATAGAATACAAGGGTGATTATATACTACCTATTTGGGATTGAAAAGATAATTACAAATCGAAAATTCCAGCTCAAAGTCGTAAGTAAGTCCTAAGAACAACATGTTTCCCTTTTTTATTAACAAATCATTATAAATACGGTTGTCAGCCTCAATTTTATTAAAACTTATGCTAACGTACCTACATCTACTCAGCGAATACTTTTAGAAATATTTTTTTACAAAATCGCGAACAACGCTGTCATTTGGTTCACTGAAAAATATAAAAATAAATAATAAAATATGAGCGGTAAGAAATAATTGAGTTTTTATTTGAAACTTTTTTATTATTCGCTTTTCATAATTAAATCAAAATAAAACTACATATATAAGTATCAGTTCATATTTTTACTATTATCCCCGATACGGTGATCAAACGTTGAAGACCCTGATAAATGCTTACAAAAACATTGAATGCAACTAACGAACATGTTGACGATGGAAGTTATTATAGATGATCTCCTGGAATTTAAAACCAGTTTGATGATGCCTCAAGGCTTTTTTTCTATTTAACTACTAACATCAATCAAATCCGAATTCCGAATATTTTTTTTTTCATTTAATAAAATCTTTTGAAATCTCATCTCAAAATAAATTGCCCTTTCCACGTTTTAACGATCTAATTATTTTTCTCTTGCAGTAGGTATTAATATCCTAAAATGCATGTAGAAAACATGCAATTTCAAGGTAGGTCTACCTTAATGCCCCTTCGTTTCATTTATCGATTTTTCTTGATACATTTAAACAAATACAAAAGGGGTTCTTACCCTATTCTCTAGGTACTTATACAGCAATCAGGTAGGTAAATATAAATACACTTCTAGGAAGCAATCATTTTACACAACAGCTCATAACGTAACCGATAACTGTTTTAAATTAATTACGACTTTTGTTCAACAAAACCAGAGATACCTAGGTAGTTACTTAACTGTTCATTTTCTTTTCTATAACAAAAACATTATTATTATGTACCTACTTGAAGCTATTCTATCTACTAATAATGCCGATGTTATGAGATAATTAAAACTTTATGTATCGCACAATTAATCAAGTAGTAATCGTCGATGTTAATTGAATTTAAAAAAAGTCAATAATACGTTAGATATATATACACTCAACATAACCTCATCTTAATTGATTTTTTAGATAATGTAAAGTTTAAAAATGAAGATTGAATCTCTTACCTTCTTCAACTGGTTGGATATGTTATGATAATTGATTATGAAAACAACCGATTATCTTTCTCAAATTGTTTGTACAACATACACTTAAAAAAATACAAAAAAATTATAACAAATGTTCACAATAACTTGACACAACAACTACACGCATAGACTCACACTTCGCCATATTGGTTGATTGCAACGTTGCCAAATCATCATTCCTGATAAAAAGTAAGTGGCAAGTCGTGCTGTGTATTTTCTTTTCTAGTCACAAGAAAATAAAATAAAAATAATTCCGTTTATTCACTCATAGATTATTTTCAGAAATATAAATCCAGGATAAGTTAATAAATAGTAATAACGCAAGATCAGCTGATTTGCTTCAAGCAATCTGTCTTTGGTGTAAGTCCTTAATAAAAAATTACTACGAATAATTCAACATCTGGCAACAGTGTGTTTCGTTATCCAGTACCTGCTAAATTTTAAATTTAAATTTCATTGATGTTTCATTCTTAATGATTTTTAAATGTGAGAATTTTGTGAATTCAAAAATGTGTCTTCTCAAGAGCCAAAAACATATATAGTTTTTATTCATGCATAAAAAATATGTAGATGATGAAACCACAATAAACTTTGTAATTTTTATTACAAGACAAGAAGGCATGAAAGGAGGTTGTTTTAATTAACTCTCTCAAGAACGAATGGATAATGTAACAAATCAACAAGAATACTTTTTTAGAAAATCAATATTTCTATTATCCATTACATAATTCCATCAAAATTATTAAAAGTGAATTATTTCAGAATCGCCGATTATTTACCTGAGTTAAATTGTTTGGAAATACATTAATTTGAAATTTATCACATTTATTTTTGGAGGTGGATCAAAAAATATTGTATATGAAGAAACTTAAAAATATGAATGATTAAATCGAACTCTTACTTTTTTAAATTCAATAATATTTTTTTAATTCTAGATATACCTAGCAGAAACAAGAGCTCTGATTCAGGAACCACAGATTTTTTGAAAAATGTCAGACCTAGAGTTGGAATCTTGCCAGATAAAATTTGCATTCTTTGAACAAATCTTAGAAAAGCATTAATTAAAAAAAAATATTTTCATTTATGTATTATCGAGTATATTTTATATTTAACTTTATTTGTTGCTGCACTGAAAATACCCAATAATGTTAATTCTATTGGTGCTGGCACTTATGAAGTTTTGCAATTGTAGTAAGATAGAAGACTTTTGGACCCAACTTCGAAAGTACCAGCACCCAATAGAATTATTTTAATTTTTAAATTTATTAATTATCCTATATCTTTCATTGCACCAACTAATAAAGTCGGCCATATTTTTTGTATGAAATATTTATTTCACATTCTCTTAGCTTTTTATTTTTCATAAAATTGTTGAACGTTCAACTCGGAAACCTATGTTTTTTTGAAAAAGGTACAATTTAAATAATGTTGTAAAAGATCTTATTTTTAGTCCTACCAAATAAAATGTTTAATTAAAAAAATATTTTATTTGGTAGGACTAAAAAGATACAGAAACGTTTATATTGTACCTTTGTTGTAGTAAAAGATCTTCTTTTTGTCCTACCAATTATTTTTTTAAGAAACATTGTCCCCTCCACCCCATTTTGAGTATTTTTGGGGGGAAAGGTCAAATTGAATTTTACCGAAAAAAAAAATAATATAGGGGGGACCATCTTGCAAGAATCCTCTTCCCAATGAAAAAATAGGATCTTAATTTTTGAACTACAAGGAACTAAAGTCTTATCGAACATTTTTTTCTAACTTTGGTATGACGCTAGATATTTTTTGAAAGGTAGTCCGCATCTTGTTTGCATCAAAAGGCATTTTTTTTCGTGCCATTGGCGTCCGTGTGGCATGAATCATTTTTGAAATTCTCAATTCTTTCAGAGCAAATCTGGTATCTTGATTATTTTCGTGTGACGTACGGATAAAAAGAAATTCATCCATTCATCCGAGAATAATTTTTAAAGGACAAAATTATAAAATTACAGTTATTTAAATACAATTTGGAGTACCATTCAGAAAAAATAAATGGAAAAAAATTCAACTCGTACTTAGAACATATCTCCATAAGTTTTTTCTCATAATGGAACCAAGAATAAATTCTTTAAATATTAGCAAGTTATTAAGGAGCACCCTGTATACAGATGGATTATACCTCCCTCTTTTTTCGAAGTCGGTCAAAAAATAGACAATATTCGTTGCATCACCTTATATTATTATAATCACAACTTAGCTTGCCAGAATTACAAATTTCGACAAAACAATAATAAATAACCTCTATTTACACAAAATGCCCAATTATAAAATAATTTAATAAATAACATCTAGGAAAATCACAATTTCCACAATTATCTCAATCTAAATCGACATTATCTAAAGCATCTTCTTTTGACGTTGTCGATCGAACAACAGAAGAAGTTGTCGTGGCAGTAACTGAAGCTGCCACAGATTCCAGAATTTTACGTTTCTCTTGCTGTTCCTCCAGCTCGCTGTCATCTGGAATGACGGATTTGGCATCAATTTCACCAATACCAAGTCCAGGTTTGGCTTTCGCCAGTTCCAGTTGGGGATATTGTTCATTTTTAGCCGTTGACATGGAATGACTCCAATTTTTCAACCATGCAGCTGCTGCCTTCACGTCAGCGTCTGTTGCTGGCTAGTAAAAAAAAATTTATACAGTAGTAGTATTTTTTAAGGCTATAATATTAAATATATATACAGCAGTATTCATAATCGAAACTTACTAAGCTACTAAATTAAGTGTGGAGGTTTATGGCTACCAGAACACACAACTGAAAGAACAGATTTTAACCTAACCCAACCTAACCTTAAATTAGGCTTATGACTCTTATTTCAGTTTTATTGTAAGACAGTGTTTTTTAAATTTTAATATGGTACTAACTAGTACCAAACTAAGATTTGATTTTGAAAACGACTGACTTTATTAGATAATGCACTGAAAAATTCAAAATAATATCAATTCCATTGTTTACTGGTAATTTTGAAGTTGTCCAGTTGTAAGTAATAGAAGACTTTTAGCTTATAGTTAATATTATTTTGTATATATCCGTGCACCATCTGATGAAGTCTGAAATCTTGGTGTTTATAAAAAAGTTTATTTATCACTTTTTGGGTTCATTATTTATCAAAATCGCTGAATGTTCTATAATAATCAGTTATTTCAAATTAAAACTTTGAGAAACCCAATGGAAATCATTTTTTTGTACCTTCTTTTGTTCCTTTGGTCTTTGTCGAATTTCTGGATGATTTTTCTCTTGCTGTCGTTGAGCATAGAGGGTATTGGCAAGATTCTGCAGGGTATTTCTCTTATTATTGCCACTGGCGTCTTGCTGATTGGCCAATGGCTGGGTGTTAGTTTGCGGACCAAGTTCGACGAGAACCTGAAAATCTGCCCGGTCTCCCAAACGGAAGCCCCAACCTATTCGGGAATCCGTACCTGCAAATGCAAGATAATTAAAAAATGCTTGGAAAAAATATTTCTTTTTGATTCTCTGAATAATGTATTTGGAAAATTAATTCTATGGGAAAATACAGTCGATTCACGATAACATTAGCCATTATGGACTGATCATAATTGGAGAAATCGAGCCCAAGCGTTAATTTAAGTTTTAAGCTGAGTATGTGTATGTTAGTTAGGTTTGACTTTTGGCTTCATCCACGCTCCTCTTTTTTCCAAAGTCCTTCCAGAAAGGAGAGTGCTAGTTTCCATTTCTTCGAGGTAGTGATTACTGTTTGGTTCTTATACTTAAATTAAGCTGGAGCTTGTACCAGATCTAATGGGTTCAGAGTCAAAGCTGCTGCATGCAGCACTGTGGTCACTAATAGGCTTTACATGTACCATAAACCTCCAACAGTCTCAGGCCTTCGTATTAGCCCCACAAGGGGGCTTGATTCTTATTACATCATCATCAGATGAAGTTACCTATATCTTCTATTGTCGTTCAAGGCCTCCAATACCCAGAAGTACTATGGAAGTCCCTGTTGTCAGGGTATCGACTCTCGACTAGACTCCTCGTTTCTGGTTCTCCCATAACGTAGCGAAATAACCTCACAGGGTTGCCATTGTCCATAGTCAGAAGTCAGAAGTAATGCTTACTAGATTTCTCACCTTCTTTCTGTTCATTGTCATCTGCAAAAAATCTGGTTTCACAAGTCTCCCACATTCAGTTTTGAGCCAATGGATGTTCCTCTTAACATCTCATAGCATTTCTAAATTATTTTCAAGACATAGACTGTTCATGGAGGTGATGGAATCACAACAACTTCCTCCTGTGAAGCTCTTCAAATGCTCCAGAAGTAGCCATGTTAAATATGGTATTTTATAACGAAGAGAGGTCTCAGGGAAATGAAAGACATTTGAATGCAATCGAGGTTTAAAAAATCCTACTTATTTTGATTGGACTGTAACTTCCATTATGAGAATTGTAATACAATAAATTCTTACCTTTTTTTATTGTTGGTATATTAGAGTATATAACTGATAGTAGTGATGGCAGCTCATCTGGTATAATGAAAGCCTTCGCACCTTTGAAAAAAGAGAGAGAAATTTATCAGACCAATTTCATAAAAAAAAGGTTTTAAAAGTGATATAAAATAGCTTCTCAAAAACCGATAAGTGCCTGGGCAATCTTTTTATTGATTATGATTAGACAGATTTTCAAGTAATCGGAGAACTGTAGAACGGATCTCAGCCAAAAAAATAAGAAGAAGAAGCAGCAGAAGAAGGAGTAGGCGAAGAAGAAGAAGAAGTAGGTGTCAATTTTTGGCTTTATAGAATCAAAGCAAATTTTACATAAATAGATAAATTTCATCATCGATTTAAAAAAGGGTGAAGGTAAGCAGCACCCTAACACAGTTTATTTATATTGGGCATATTGTCTATTTTGCAAATTGTTTATTTGTTGATCTAATAAGTCCAAACATAATATGCATTTCATCGTTTATTTTATAGGAATCGAAACGGCATTATATAAACAGATTACCCACAACGCAGTTTACGTTTCTGCTCTCTTAGTATATCCTATAGCAATAAAAATAATCTAACCCAATCTAACAAACATAAAGTTGTTTGCGTCTGGAGTATGTTGGTTTGTACTTTTATTTCCCTCCAAAAGTCACACAGATGTTCAATGTCTATATTACATGTTCTGGACTTCACTTCCAATATATTTTAGTGTGAGTATATCCGACGGATATACTTGTTACGTTATATAATATTTGGACATTTGTCATACTATATTTTGGATATTTATTTGTTGAGATAATTGTTCTAAAATGTATTATTATTAAATGAATAAAATTTTCAGGTTTCTGTATATCCGATGAAAAAAAAGGAAAGCTAATTTGGACCACTTGCGTATTTGTATCTCAATCTGTCATATCATATTTTCTTTAAATCTACTAAATGAAAAAGCGTTGAAATTTACATTCAGTCTTAGGCGTAAACATATGAATTCCGATTCGACAGTTAATTTTAGGAGCCAAAATATATTTTTTATAATTCAAAAGTTATTGGAAAATAGAGCAGTCGCTGAAACAACTTTGCTCATAATTTACAAAAAAAAAAACTGAAGAAAATCTTCAACCCTCACCCGGCGAGTCAAACTAGCACTAGATCGTCTATGACCAGCTTCCGCAACGGAGGAGATAAACAATTACAGGCGTATTCATAATCCACTCTTAGTTCGCTACTAGCTAGTACCTACCATATTAAAATAAAAAACAAAACACTATCATACCATAACACTGACATAAGAGTCATTAACCTAATTTAAGGTTAGACCTCCGCACTTAGTAGCGTACTAAGTTTCGATTATGAATACGCCTGTTTGTTTTTCCGTACCCAAAGGAATCCGTACCCAAAGGGTGTCAACCAGGCCCTATTCTCCTATGTCTGTACGTCTGTCAGTTGAAATTGTCACAGATTGTGTATTTCTTTTGCCGTTATAAAAACAACAATAAATATTAAAAAAAAACTTAAAATTAAATGGTGGACCCATACAAAAAAGTTAAATGAAATTTAAAAAAATTTAATAATATAGCAGCTATATTAACAAATAATGAAAATGAAATAAAGTTAAAAATTAAAGCTCCCTTGTAATAAACATTTGTCTTTGTTTAATAATGACTGTATCTTTTGGACTAGAATAGGTAGAGAAATAGTTCTTGTATGGTGCTACGGAACCCGTTGTGTAGGAGTCCGACTCGCATTTGGCCGGTTTTGATGTTTGTTCGTGCATTGCGCATCGTAAATGTGCTCCGATTTTTATGGTATTTTTTGCATTTAAAAGAGGAGTGCAGAAAAATAGTCCTACATTAAACATATCTAAAATTTATATCCAAAATTCCCTTCCTCCAAAAGGGAAGTGGAGTATTAACAATTTTTCAACAGCAAGAATTCTTCTATCTATAAATACGCAAGCATAAAATTCACTCAAGTTCAAGTTACACGAGCTATTATTATAAAAAAAGAATATATTATATAAAAGATATGTATCACGATTTCCTTTCTAAAGAAAAAGTCTCCAGTTCTTATAGCCTTGATCTATAAAATTTATTCAAAATACCTTTTTATTCATTCATATTATATCTATATTAGCAAGGTTTCTGATAATCTTTTGTTGGGAAGGACAAATTTTAATTAATGAAATCATCGAATTTGTGAATTTTTAATTAATCATATTGGAAATATTAAAACAGGAAAATCTGTATACAAGCGTTCGTAAAGTAGCTGATAAATCATTTAAAAAAATGCGGCCAAGTGAAAATTTCAGCTCTTGACCTCTTACGGTCATGACGCACAGAGCCCGTTGACAGACGAACGGACAGTTGAAGTCTCAGTAACAGGGTCCCGTTTTCATCAGTTTAGTAAAAAACCCTAAAAATTTAAAAAAGCGATAAGACAAAAACGCCTGAAACCGTTGTTTTTTCTTTCATTTTAGTGTTTTTCATATGAGACTGAAATATACAGGGTATGTCAAGAAGTAGTAAGGCAAAATCTATTTTTTTTATGTCAGTGACAGAGAAAACATTTGAAAAGGCACATCTTTTACGTATGAACAGTCAAATTGCCAGATTTAAATCTTGATATGGTAAGCGCTAAGACGCCATGAAATTAGACATGATCTTTACTACTTTTAAAAGACTTCTTTTACCTACTTCTTAAAATAATACTTTATTATAAATTTTTAGGAACTACAACCAACTTAAAATATTTTTTTTATTTTTATTAGGTTTTTAATCGCTGCCTAATTTAAACCCTTTTTTGGGGGCTGCGATATTGGATCATTTTGAAAACGTGCAATAGTTAAACTAAAGCTAATAGTATTGTATAATCCCCAACCGTTAAGGATATAAGAATATGTTTAGACCCAGACATTCTAATAAACACCCCTTAACAAATATGTCAGTATTATTGTCAGTGTCAGTGTTTTGGGGTTAGGTATTAATATTTAATTCAAACTATTTACGGGATGTTTGGCTCGCCTTGGCTATTGTTAAAGGTATGTATTCAATCCCAATATTTAATTTAGATAATAATACCTTTGATTTTTTTGAAAATTTTCTTATACAGGGTGATTTATTGGGAAATGCGAATACAATAAGGGCAGATGGAGGACACCGTGGTGCTTTTAAAAACCTATATTTAAGAGTCTATCGTTCTTTATAACCAAGTTACAGGGTGATTTATTCATTTTCTAATTTTTTTCAATTTATCATAACTTAAAAACCACCCTATACATTTTTGTAATATTTCGTTCGTATTTTTTTATCCACAGTGTTGTCAATTAACAAAAGTCTCATTCCAGGTCCGACCTTAAAAAAATTAATAAGTAGGGTTCGAGTCGAAACAATACCTTGTATATAGAAATATTTTAAAATTTTATTTATAATTTTGAAAAGAGCAGAAAAAAATGAGTGATACCAAATGTTTTTGGAGTTTCCACATATAAATTTTCTACTTAATAACTTGAGTCAAATCTATGTTTCGATAATGAGGTAGCCCAAAATTAAAAACAAATAAATTGTCTTCCCGAAATGCTAGTTCTCCAGCTTTAATCCATAAAATCATCAACTATTTCTTATTCTTCAAATTTCTGGAACCCAACATTATTAAAAAACATTTGCGTTTTTGGGACAAGTTATTATTATCAATGACTAAGTTTCAAACACCCTGTATGCGTGAAAAAAACATCATAAAATTTTTTCATTTCGATTTTGACCATAATTCAAAATAGAGCTGGAAAAATACTATTTGGAGAAGACAATTTATTTGTTTTTAATTTTGTGCCAACTCATTATCGAAACAGATTTCGAAAAAAAGTTGTATGCGGAAACACCAAATACATTTAGTCTTACTTATTCTTTCTTGTGCACCCGTATTTGTAAATAAAATAAAATCTTGATATACAGGGTGTTGTTCCGACTCGAAACCTACTTGTTTATGTTCTTAAGGCCGGACCTGGGATAAGACTTTTTTATTATGTTGATCGACACCACTGTGGACAACGAACATAAGAACCAAATATTACATGCATTTCCCAATGAATCACCCAGTATAACAATTTACCTTCTCGTATGCAAAAATAATTATGTGTCTGCAGTAAAGAATTAGAAATGATTTTTTTAATACCGATGTCTGAACATATTTTGTATAGGTATGTATTTCAGTCTCAGGTAAAAAAAAACTCCAAAATATGAATAACACAGGTAGTTTTTTTTATAAAAAATAGGACAGAATTTATTAGTGCACTGAAAAATACGAAATAATAATAATTCTATTGGTATTTTTGGAGTTGGGTCGTTACCGATAGATACAAAACTTTTGCCATCAACTTAAATTATTAAATTCTACAGTATAAAAAAAATAAAAATATTGATTTTAAATTTTATATTATTATATCGAAAACTAAACCATATTTTTATTGCATTTTCGGGAAATGATTATTTTTATGATAAGTAATATTTTTTTACATAATCAAGGTTTGTGTTCATAAATTAATACAGACAGACCGAGTTCGAATAAATAAGACCAATAATATAAAAAAATATTTAAAAAAACATAAGTACATAGTTTAAGTTTAAATAATAGATTTATAATAGAACAATTAAAAGAAAATGAAAAGAAAACATCAAAGAGTATTACCTAGGCTGCAACACATTATCCAAACAAGAAATAATAACCAGAAAACTTTCATTTTCCACTAAATCGTAACACAGATAATACCGAGTGATTAGATATTTCGTCCCTAGAATTGGCACAATAAGCTTTGTTTTTTTTCGAAAAATTACACAAACAACCTCATTTTGGTTCACTAGGTACCTCTACTCTCTGGTCACCACCAATGGTGTGACAACAACAAATGCCAGACTAAAATGATTATTTTAACCAACAACAACAGTATAAAGAAGGAGGTCACTACGAAATTATTATTACGAGAAGCGAAATTTAACTTTCCCTTATGCCAATGAATAACTAATTGAGTGTCAATATGGATAAACGAAGCCGAATTCTCATACTCATTTCTACATTATAATTATCAAAACTTATTGCCAAAGTCTTCATTAATGGTATAAATATTATGTCGGAAGAACTGATGTCAGTTACAAAGGTGTATTATAGGTAATGTATTTTCTTGCAATTACATGTTCACTTCAAGGTCAGGTGTTGCATATTAGAAGGTCGTAGTTGATATAGTTCTTTGAGCTATTAGAAGAATATTTGGAATTCCCTCTGGATAGTATTTTTCTTACAGAGCAAGTAATATTATGTACATCCAAATAGTTGGAAGTTTACAAATTCAAAAAATGTTTAATGTAATTTTTTAAAATTTAAATTAAATTTAAATTAAATTTAAATTTAAAAATAAAGTCTGAAGTTGAAATAACCATCTTGTATATTATACTCTCTGAATAAAGCTAAGAACAATCTATAGAATTTTTTTTCAGGTGATCTTTCAACTATTATAATTAGCATTGGGATTTTGGGATTCTTGTATCCTCCAATTTTATTGTAATCATTCATTACATAAGCAGTTCCTAATATGTCAGTAAATGATCTTAATAATAGAGTAGGTACTTTTAGGGTCTTCCATAGTTGGACAAGTTGAAGGAACGCAAATTCTAACCACGGAATCTTCCCCAAGCAAGTTCAATCTTTTTTTATTAATATTTCTTAATATTCTAACTCTAACGCCTTTTTTCACTATATTGTACACGGAATAAATGACTAGGTATTCACAAAAACTATGCTCGACTTGGTTGGACGATGTACCTACCTCCTGAAAAATGCAAAGTAATATTTATTCTATTACCAGAACTGATAGAGTAAATATTGTTTTATACTTTATCATCCATCAAAACTGGACCTAGTTTTTTTAAACAGTTAATTAATTTGTATTTTTTAGTGACAACAAAGGCACATAGACATTTTTTCAAAAAGTCACCATTCCCCATACAACAATCTAGGCAAATAATGCTTTATTAATTTTCGAAAAAAATCCTCCTTCCCCTCCTTTGGAAAATAGATATTTTTGTGGAGAAATTCATAAAAATATCAACATCATCAATTCACCCATCTAGTCTTTAATTTTGAATTTAAAAAACAACAAAAACAGAAAATAGGATCAGTAGCGTCCTCTCTTATAAACTTTTTGATGTTGTTTTAGAAATTTCTTATGCGGAATGCCGATAATTTCATGACAGAAAACTATATTATTTATAGAACACAAACATCTTGACAGGGAACAACAACAAACTTATGCCATGCCTCAAGATCTATTTTCACAAATCTAACCTCAGTTTTACCATGCCGAGCTCGTGACGTGAATTATTTTGTTGTCATTTTAGTTAGTTATTTGATTGAAATTTGAATTAAAAGCGTGCCAAAATGGAGGTGCACATTACACCGAAAAACATTCGTTTTTCACTCTTTACAACTGAAGAGATCAGAAAGATGAGTGTGATGAAAATTGTTACCCCGCTGATGCTCGACCCCTTGGGTTATCCCTTGCCTGGAGGACTATACGACAAAAAATTGGGTACACTTAATCATCAATCCTTTGGTAACTCATTTAAGTATGGAAATTATTCTAGGTCCGATGAGTGATAACGATGTTTGCGGTACATGTGCCAAAAGTATGGTCAATTGTCCTGGTCATTTCGGATACATTGAATTGCCTCTACCTGTTGTCAATCCTTTGTTTCACAAGATTATTGGAACAATATTGAAGATGTCTTGCCTGCACTGCTTCCACATTCAGTTGCCTCGTAAGAATTATTTTTCATAAGTTTTACATAAAAATACACCTACATATGAAAAGTTTTTGTGCTGGACATCAATAAATTCTTATTTTAGTTCATGTAAAAAGAGTATTCATCATACAAATGAAACTTCTCAATTGTGGTTTATTAACCAATTCAATGGAAATCCAAGAGATGGTTTCCGAACTCATATCCAAATATGGATCTTACGATAAAATACCTGAAGAAAGTCTAATGCATGTAGTGGCCTACGATCAGTTAGCCAATGAGGAGTTACGTGAGTTGAGTTGATGTTTTCTACATCTAGAGATTTATTTCAATATTATTGACGATTTTTTTTCAGAGGAAAGTGACGGAAACTTTATACTCACACAAAATACTGAAGCTCTTCGAAATCAGTTCTTAAATAGGATGTTGAAAGAGTTTAATACTAGAAAAACTTGTATGTTTTGTAGAAAAGGAATCGAGAAAATACAAGCATTCAAAAATAGAATTATATTGTCGACTAGAAAAGCATCTAAGTATGATTTTATTATTTTTTTCAAGTACTTTTGAGTCGATATAATCTACATTATATTCATAGATTTTGATTTATTTATATATTTATATACCTGTTATTTTAGATCTCACTCTCCCAGCGCTTCAATATCTAACCAAAGTATCAAAGCTATGGAGTCAAAATATATAAATCCGGAAGAATCACGGTATGTATGGATCTAGAATATATTATATCATATTGGCGTCATTTAAATTTTCCTCTTGGTTCTTGAGAATCAACATATTACAGAAAAATTAAAACCTCTTCCCTTTTGCGTGTAATATTAGAATTTTCTTGAAAGCATAACTCAAGAGTAATGTTTTGCTAATAATTATTGTAATTTTTGTCTATTATAAATTACTGGTGCAATTTGACAGAGAATGTGAGATTCATAAAACCAAAAGCATGATTATTTTTTTTTAATTTGTAGTCAATATATGAGACGAATTTGGCAAGAAGAGTCAGAATTTCTCGAACAACTCATAGCCGTGCTTCAAGATATTAAAATGGAGCATCCAACTGATATTCTTTATTTTGAAGTAATTCCAGTACCTCCTCCAAATGTCAGACCTGTAAGTGGAAATTAAAGAAGGTTATATCCCCCCTAATACATGCATTTTTACACACTGTTTTCAGCTGAATTTTGTTAAAGATAGAGTAGTAGAAAATAAACAATCTACATCCTATAAAAATATTCTGCAAGATGTGATTCTGCTGAGAACCATTATACTGGTTGTCCAGAAGAAAGGAAATGAAGATATTCTCAACTCCACTGAAGCAAGGGTAAGTATCCAGCCATCATTGCATTTATATGATAAGTAATTGTTGATCAAATATTGTAGGCTGCCTACAGTTATGCAAGAGGTGATTCAGCTATTGAAAAACTGAATTATGTGTGGGAAGAATTGCAAAATGCTGTTAATGGATTGGTTGATCAAGAATCGAATAGATCAAAGGAAGGTGAAGGTTTGAAACAGGTATGTAATAGTGTTTTCTAGTAAGGGTTCTCAAATTTTGCGGAACTTTGCTGAGTGGTTGGATATCATTGATATAAATAGTTATGTTAATTTTTATACAAACAAACATCTGCGCCCATTCTCATACAGCTTTGATTTAATTTACACCCGAAAAAGAACGTGTTACATCTCATTATTTATGATCTTCGTGGCCAGTTGATATCGCCTTAAACGCGAGCTAACCATTTGTCGTGTAAAGGAAATCCACAGTAGCAGTCGCTGTTTGTTAAGTAGCGCCATCTTGCTGGAACCACATATTGCTGAGATCCTTTTTCTAGAGTTTAAGGTACAAAAAGTTTTTTATTATCGACCTGAACCACACTCGCCCGTGTTATTTATGGCAGCGCCGGAATTATTTTTTAGAATTATAGACGAATGACCTAGTCGAACATAAATCCACCCTAAAGGTGAGTTTTTCTGGATACATTAGCTGATGATGTATCTTATGGGAACTTTTATCTCCCCAAACACAATAATTTTATTCATTAGGGTCAGGGAATGCTTGACGCCTATGTCTTTTATTCTTTATTTTATCATTTTATAAACGTGTTCTCAATATGTTTGCTCTAGTTTGTTATTGCGAACAATAAATTGAAAGTTCTTGAAAATAAGTACCCAATCACTATGGTATCTTCGAAAAATCGTGCTACCAAGTTAAAAATGGATATTCATACATGTGAAATTTCTTCCCAGATTATTGAAAAGAAGGAAGGTGTTGTGCGTATGTGCATGATGGGAAAACGTGTCAACTTTTCGGCCCGTTCTGTCATCACACCCGATCCAAATTTGAATGTCGATGAAATTGGCATACCTGAAGCATTTGCCAAACATTTAACCTATCCTGTGGCAGTTACACCATGGAATGTTGAAGAATTGAGAAAAATGGTTCTCAATGGACCAAACGTACATCCAGGGTAAGTGATTATATTGATTATAATGTTTTTTGACTATAGGAAATATTGTACAATTCATAGCGCTGTGATGATTGAACAAAATGGTATTGTGAAAAGGATCAATCCAAATGACAAAACTCAACAGAATAGCATCCTGAAATGTCTTCTAACACCGGAAGAGATTGCGAAAGGCTCAAAAAGTGTAAAAATTGTAAGTATAGTCTAATTTTTTCGTGGAATTAACATTATACTTTGATTTTACTACGTCTTAATGATTTAAATGGATGTTTTTGCCCTGAAGAAGGATTTGAACATCCTCGAAAGCTTGGACTTGATAAATGACTGATATTGATCTTCTATTTGTTTATTAGTCCTTTAAGAACAGCATTTGTCTTAGGTACTTATCCTAACGAATTCATTCTAATGCTCAAGCAGAAACATCTTATTCTATAATAAGTTTCAAATCTCTAATATCTCTATATTGTGGACATTTTCACGGTTATGTATATTTTTTCGACACTTCCAGGTTCATCGTCACCTGTGCAATGGTGATATTTTATTGTTGAATCGTCAACCAACCTTACACAAACCCAGTATAATGGCACACACGGCTCGCATACTGAAAGGGGAGAAAACTTTACGTTTACACTATGCCAATTGTAAAGCTTACAATGCTGATTTCGATGGTGACGAGATGAATGCACATTTTCCTCAAAATGAAGTGGCACGTAGTGAAGGTTATAATATTGGTGAGTGTTGTTTTGACTTAGAGGCTGAGCACTCAAACGCATCTTCTTAGTCCAAGATGCAAGATTTTAATGTATTTCTCTCACTTTATAATTGATAGCATATATAATGATGGCATAACAAATCAAAATGATGGAGTAGTAATTTTCATAAAAAAAAGATTTGTATATTTCACGTAAACTTATTAAAATAGCTGAAAGTAATTTAATTCAACTAAAAATAAATTATAATAAAGAAACTATTTATATAAATACTTTCTATAGATCACCAAATATTTCACATATTGAAACATTTTTGTATGATTTAGAAAATATGTTGGAAAAACAACCAAAAGATTATTTATATAGCTTATTCTTAGGTGATATAAATATACATTTACTTAAAGAAAATGAAGTTATACAAAATTATCTAAATATACTTAGCGAATATGGATATGTTTCATCTATAAACTCTGTAACTAGATCGTTACCAAATACTTGCATTGATCATATTTTTCTGAATTCTAAAGATGACAATTATGATGAAATAATATCAGCGACCATTGAGTCGGATATTACAGACCACTATATAACTTATATACAAATAATTATAAAAAGCAAATTTAATTCCAGTAATATTAAACACTCTAGATATTACACTCAAATTCACAACAATAAGTTAATAAAATTAATTGAAAATGAATCTTGGTCAGATTTTTCGAATATAAATGATGTAAATTTCGCAATTATGAAATTTTTAGGCATAATTCAAGATGCTGTTAAAAATTCAACAAATATAACTACAATTAAAAGTAAAGAGAGAAAGAGAAAACCGTGGATTACAAAATCACTTATAATATCAGCAAATAAAAAAAATTAGCTGTATAGAAAATTAAAACAATGCCCTTATAATATTACCTTAAGAAATCAATATATAGAATATAAGAAGATTCTTTCTAAAATGATAAATCAAGTCAAAAATGATTATTACAAAAATAAAATAAACAACACCAGTGACTCAAAAAAATTGTGGAATGTGATAAACCAATTAACCTCAAATAAAATGAAAGATAATGTCAGAGCAATTAAAAATTCTTCAAATGAAATAACTAATGATCCAAATTCCATATGTACAGAATTGAATAAGTTCTTCTGTAATGTTGGAAATAAATTAGTAGAACATATGAAGCAATCAAAATTTAACAACTTGAATGAAGTCCGGAATATATCAAAATCTACAATAGTCTTATATCCAACTGATAAATATGAAATTGAAGATATTATAAATAAATTAAAAAATAAAAAATCACCAGGTCCTGATCAGATAAAAAATGAAACACTAAAAATTTTATGTAAATATATCAGTGAACCTCTTTCGAATATATTTAATAAATCATTATCTACAGGAATATTTCCAGAAAAATTTAAGAAATCAATAGTTATACCAATTTATAAACATGGAAACAAAACATATATGACAAATTATAGACCGATTTCTCTAACTTCAAATGTATCAAAAATATTAGAAAAAATAATTAAAAATAGAATTTATCATTTTTTAGAAAAGCATAAATTACTCTCCAATATGCAATATGGTTTTAGAAATAAAAAATCAACCCAAGATGCAATAAAAGATTTAACCTGTCTGATTTATAATTCAATTGATAATAGAAAAAGCACACAATCGAATTGTATACCTCCTCCTTTTGGGAAGTCGGTCAAAAACCATCTATAGGTATTTTTTTGGATTTAGTAAAAGCATTTGACACAGTCAATCACAAATTATTACTTGAAAAATTAGAACAAATTGGAATACGGGACTTAGCTCACGATCTTATTTGTTCCTATTTATCAAATAGAAAACAACAAGTTAAACTAAATGGTACAATAAGTGAAACACAAATTATATCATGTGGTGTACCCCAAGGAACTGTTTTGGGTCCATTGCTTTTTATTATATATATTAATAACTTTTTTTCAATATTAACTACTAGTAAAATTATTTCCTTTGCTGATGACACTGTCATTTATCATGAAAAAGAAAATTGGAAACATTTAAAACTTGAGATTGAAATTGATTTCATCAATATTATAAACTGGCTGAACAAAAATCTTCTTTCAATTAATTTTAATAAAACATTTTTTCTTCTTTTTTGTAGTTCTGGTAAAGGTATTCCGGAATTCAATGAAATCTCAATAAATTTAGAAATAATTATTTACTCAAAACAGGAAATTAAATATCTTGGTATTATTTTAGATAGCCATCTCAAATGGGAAAGACACATAACATAGCTAGTTGCTAAATTAAGAAGAATATTATTTAAAATCAAAATTCTATCAAATATATTGGATTATAAATATATGAAAATGTTGTACTTTAGTCTATTCAAACCACATCTTGAATATGGTTTAATAGGTTGGGGAGGGGGATTTCTAAAACGCATTTAAAACCAATTGAAATTTTACAAAAACGTTGTTTAAAAATAGTATTGAAGAAAAATAGCAGATATCCAAGTAATTTATTATATAAATAAATTAATATTTTTGATCCAATACAAATTTATTTCAAAATTCTTGTAATAGATCAATTTAAGAATAAAAAAGATCACAATATTGTTTCTCACTGTCATCTCATTAGACAGAAGCAAAACATTGTTATACCATTTAAAAATAAAAATATAGGTCAAAAAAATTGTATGTACTTAGGACCAAAAGCATATAATTATTTACCCAAAATTATAAAAAATATAAGTACAATCAGAAAATTTAAAAATGAGGTTGATAATTTCTTAAGAAGTAACTCTAGAGAATTCATCAGAAACATTATTCAAAGGTGATAGAACTATCTACATATTATATTCCATACTTTTATTTATTTGTAATGCTTTGTTTCTTACCAAATAGCTATTAATTGATTTAAAAATATGTTATTTATAATTACCCTACAAACAGACTTTTTAGTCTCGGAGGTTTTAATATTGTTGTTTGTTGACAAAAATGTGAATTCTCAAATTGTCAATAAACGTTTTTTTTTATTTTTTATTATTTTTTCAGTTAACGTATCCAACCAATATTTGGTACCTAAGGATGGAACACCTCTAAGTGGACTCATTCAAGATCACATGATCTCTGGAGTGCGTCTGTCGTTGAGAGGAAGATTTTTCAGAAGGTTTGTTGTGTGTTTTATTATAAAAATATTTATGTTTCATTTCCATATTTTTTCTAAAACCCTCTTCTATCAAAATAACCTTCCTTAGGGACGACTATCATCAGCTGGTGTATCAAGCCCTCTCATTCAAAACTGCTCCCATAAAACTGCTAGCTCCGGCAATTCTAAAACCTCAAGTATTATGGTCGGGCAAACAAATTCTGTCAACTGTCATCATCAATGTCATACCACAAGGTCAGGAGCTGATAAATCTCACAGCATCCTCGAAAATTCCTTCAAAGGTATGAATTTTGAGCTGTTTTTTGAAAAAGAGTAAATAACCGTTTTTTTATAGGCATGGGAAAAACGTCGTCCCAGACCATGGGCTGGAGGTGGGACTCGATTCAGTGATCCGAATGCTATGAGTGAAGCTGAAGTTGTGATACGTAACGGAGAATTGTTGTGTGGCATTTTGGATAAGACGCATTATGGTGCCACGCCGTACGGTCTCATCCATTGTATGTACGAAGTGAGTCATTTTTAAAGTTCTGTACTTAAAATTGAACAAGCGCAATATTAGTGGTAATAGTCTACTTTAGCGGCTTTTGCTATAAAAACCCTAAAAAAACAAATGTTTGCAAAAATAGATGTATGTTAGCATAACTTTTAATAAAATTGTGGCGGAAGACGCCATTTTTAATGATTTGTAAATAAAAAGAAGAAAAATTATATTTTGAGGACCTACTACTTTTAGCTGAAATTCTCGATTTGGACGGATCTTTTCAATCGCAATGATCCTTGCATTCTATTAAACGGTAACACACTTCAAAATTAACAAAAATATGCGTAAAAATAGTAAATATAAGTTCGCAAAAAATAAGGTTAAACGAATTGATGATTGACTGTTGCAGTGTGTTTTTTTAAATATTGGATAACGAAAGCCTAAACCAATTCGTCAAATGTTAAGTATCTAAAGTTCTAAAGGTAAAATAGTTTTATATTTAAAATTTACTAAAAAAATATTTTTTACCCATACTTCCTATACCTAGAGCAAAAATTAAAGCAAGCAAAAATATTATGGCTACTTTTGATGACGAAGGTGACGAACTTTGTTTTTAGGCTTTCGATAATATGAAATCCGTGATTTGACTTAAAGATAGTGTCGTTAATTTTTTCTAAAGCAGATATTCTTGGAAATGGAATAATAAAATAATCTATTGCTGCGAAAATTATACTGGCAGCGTTGGCAACATTGTTGATAACAGCACTTGAATGTTGAATATAGTGCACAAGTCAATCATCGATTCGTTGAACCTCACTTTTTCGTGAACTTATCAGTATTTTCACGCATTTTTGTAAATTTTGAAGGATTTTGCCGTTTAATAGAATGCAAGGATGATTAAACACTATTTGGGATTGAAAAGATACTTCCAAATCGAAAATTTCAGCTAAAAGTCGTGTCTTTAAGTACACCCTATTTTCCCATTTTTTATTAACAAGTCATTAGAAATAGCCTCTTCTGTCTCAATTCTATTAAAAAATATGCTAACATACATCTCTTTTTGCAAACATTTGATTTTTAGGGCTTTTATAGCAAAAGTCGCTAAACTAGACTTTTACCATATTAGTTTAAAATCTCAAACTTCTCTTAGTGAAGAGTTGTATTGAATGAAAACTTTACTTTTACCTAACTATTTAATTAACCATACGTTTTCTTACAGTGCAATTTTTGAATTATTTATTGTCGAATATTTCCAACAATATTATTGATATTTGCGTGTTATTTATTTTTCTAATATTTGATATCTGCAATACATTTTGCAATGAATATTATAAAGTGTGTATAGTAAATACTAATACAATATTGATATTTTGTATTGAGCTTGTGAAGTCCATCATATGTTTGATTTATCAATAAATGATATAAAAATTTGAATAATTCTTGCTCGGTGTGCCAATAGCTGTAAAAACCAGACTAATGTTAATAATTTCATTAAAAATTACAAAAAAAAACAATAATTTAGTTATTCCTTGGTTTTAAGTTTTCACTTCTGTCGGCAGTCCTTATGACTGCCTCTGTATTTTTTGTTTCTAAATCTTTCTTTCTCTAATATTGCAGCTATATGGTGGAACATACGCCATCAGACTGCTGTCATCGTTTGCTAAGTTATTCATGAGATTCCTTCAACAAGAAGGTTTCACATTAGGTGTTCACGATATTCTTACTGTGCGTCGTGCTGATAAACGGCGAAAGCAAATCATCAAGGAATCCAGGCTGATCGGTAATATAGTACATTTTTTTGCTTTAATTACATAATATTTTATTTGCGACGATCGTCTTATTTAGGTACTAAGGCCGTAGCTGCAGCACTGAGTATACCTAGTGATACACCAGTAAATCAAATAGTTGAAGAAATTGAGAAACTTGCCTCTGTTAATCCAAATTTACGAGCTTTAATTGACAGGCAATACAAATCGGAAATGGATACTTATACCAATGATATCAATAAGTAAGTCTTGCATAAAAGAATAATAAAAAAACTAACAGATATTCTCAATTTCCTGTGCGTAAAATATAAATATTTTCCATATATTAATTGGACACTTGAATTATTTGAACAGGATTTCTATGATTCTGTGCATGTAATAAAAAGGCAGAACCCTTATAAAATATCACTTATGTCTGTATTTCACAGCTAATTTTTTCTGCCTACTAATTAATAATTTTGGGGGGCAAAATAAAAATATTATTTGAGATGATTTTTGGCAACGGCATCAGAAGTATTAGCACGTGTACCAATTTATGATGTCGGTCAAGTTATTTTAATTTTTTTTTGTTTGATAAGAAAATATATCAAATATAAAACTTAATAAAAATAATAATAATGATTCCAAGAAACAAATGTTTATAAAGGAAGTATTTGAAATGTTATTGAAAAATATACATAAGTATTGGAATAAGTAATAAAATATTTTAAATTAACAATAAATATTTTTTTAAATTATATTTGACTCCCGTTTTAGAATTTTTTTCATAAAATTCTGTAAATCATTATATTGTTATACCATTGCAATTAATTGAGTATTTGCCAATTATTGTTTTAATTTTTATTGATATAAGATATTTGAGCCTCTAGTTAGATGATTGCATTTATCACTATTAACTTTAAAAACAGCATTTGAATGTTTCAGATTATTTTTGACAAGGTTAATGAGTATACAAATTTTGAGTTTTTATAATGGACAAATATCAAATAGGCTTCTGAGTTGATATAAATTAACTGTGGGTTTTTTGTAATTCAGTTTAAATGTGCACTTTATAACTTTATCCTGAAGTATTTTAGAAGGTTTCAGTAAATATTTTGTTGCTGAGCCACAAACTGAAATTAAATATCGAGGCTTTGAATATTCGAAAGAAAAACATATTGATTTCAGGTATTTCAAAGGTAAATAATTTCTTATTTTAAAAAGAATTCCAACTATTGAAACTGTTTTCTCAATTTTTCAATATGTTTGGACCATGGTAGATTTTCATCTATGAATAGTCCAAGAAATTTTAACATTAGAGGAGTATTTGATTTTGTCATTTTTGAATTTATTTCAACTTTTTGAATCACTAGTAGTTCTTGACAGTAAACGTGAAAGATGATTTTTCATAATTTTAGTGTTAGCTTATGAAATTTTAAGCGATTGGTCCGAGGATATACCCTTGTGGAACACCACAATTTTTTTTTGAAGCAGTTATTTCTTCCATGCACAATAAATTTGTTAAATGATTTAATTTTTATTTGAAAACTTACCTTTAACTTTAACGCGAACATTATTTCGGATTTTTGAAAAAAATCGCTCCCTTTTTGGATAAGAAAATATGTAGAATCATAAAAACCAGAGCACGTTCATCCATAAGTAACAAAAGCAAACTTTCAGTCTAATTGTATATCTCTTTAGCACTGCAAGGTCGGTCAAGAATATGAATAAAAAACCTTTAAGTTGTAAAAATATTGACGAAATTATGAAATATATAAAAAAATACTAGAAAATACATATTTTACCTTTCAGTTTAATACGAGCTTTTTGAAAGTTAGAAGAAAAAAATTCATTAGTCTAATTATTGAACGTAGCATAAATTCAAGAATAATCATATAAAATATTTCATATCATATAAATGTTTATCGGATTATTCCATATCTTCTTAGGACTTGCCTTCCTGCTGGTTTGGTATGCAAATTCCCCGACAACAATCTGCAATTGATGGTGCAATCTGGTGCAAAAGGTTCAACTGTCAACACTATGCAGATCTCATGTCTGCTTGGTCAGATTGAATTGGAGGGTAAACGCCCACCTATTATGATATCGGGTAAATCGTTGCCATCGTTTCCGGCATTTGAATTTTCACCGAGAGCCGGTGGCTTCATCGATGGTCGTTTCATGACCGGGATACAGCCACAGGAGTTTTTCTTCCATTGTATGGCAGGTCGTGAGGTAAGAATGTGTTTCATGTTTCACCCTTTAAGGTATTATCAGGCATAGGCATTAAAACATACAACATTTAGACAATGACAAATTAAAAAAATCTGATGTTTTCAGTTACACGAGTTTTCTACCGCTCTCAATTTTTTTTCAATTTTGACCGACCGTCATTTTTAAATTACTATTCCATTTACGAACTCGACCGAGATAATTGTACGGCTCATTTTTTTGTATATTTGACCTTGATATCTTCAAAAATCAAACCGCATTAGGTACATTTTTATATGAAGTTTGCCTTATATCTGATGAAAAATCTTAAAATATTGACTAAAATTAAAGCTGGAGTCTCAGTTCCCGAAAATATTAGTGAAAGCTTTTCATTAATGCAGGATCCATTGTAATGCCCAGAAATTATCTTCAATACATTTTGTTCAATTTACGCCTGTTATAAACTGACCAACGGAACGTACTTCTTGTTACAGGGTTTAATTGATACTGCTGTAAAAACAAGTCGTAGTGGATATTTGCAAAGATGTCTGATTAAACATTTAGAAGGTCTTCATGTTAGTTACGACATGACCGTTAGGAATAGCGATCAATCCGTTATACAGGTAGATAATTTGGAAATAATTTCGTGTCTTAACGGATAATTTATGGATTATCAAATGAATTATAGTTTATGTATGGTGAAGATGGTATGGACATTTCTAAAGCTCAGTTCCTCGATAAGAAGCATTTAAAGTTCCTTGCTGAAAATGTCAAAGCTTTAACTCAAAAAGAGACCATTAAGAAGCTAGAAGAGGATCCAGAACAGGATCACTTACAGGAGCATTTGAAGATGGTAAATATAAGTTTCGAGTATTTTTTCAATATCTTGAGAACCGTTCTAATAACTTCATAATATATTTTTTCTATCTATTTATTAGTCCTTGCGCCAAATATTGATATTGGTTTCTGGGATATTCTGTATCTATAGATCAAGTTAGATTTAATGACAATAATTTTCCCATACAGCTTAAAGAATGGAAGGAGAAGAATGGTGACCCACTCAACAAAAAACGTACAAGTCCATTTTATTTGTTTACGAAATACGTTAAAACCAAAGTAGGCGATAAGAAGATATCCAGAGAGAAAATGTTGTCACTTTGGGAAGAAGTGGATGAGCCAATCAAGGAAAAGTAAGAAAACATTTTTCAAGAAGCTTTCCTTAAATTCTCATTCACCCCCTAGGCCTTGAAAATAATTCTCATTACATTCAAAGGATTCATTTATGAAAATTAGTTCTTTTTTTGTCTTAATATTTACAAGTTATTATTCTTGTAATGTGTCCGACTTTCTAATTTTCATCAATAAATTATGAGGCAAAAATGTGTTGTTTCCAGTTTCAGACAAAAATGTACACCTTGCCCTGATACGGTGGACGCTGTTTTTCAACCGGACGCTAATTTCGGTGCTATAAATGAAAAAATGGAACAACTGATTGAGTCATTTCTGCCGTTGAGGAAGAAAAAGTCCAAGAAAGAATTCAACAAAGCCATCAAGTTGAAGGTGATGCAGTCCATGTGTGCACCAGGTGAACCAGTCGGTCTTTTGGCTGCTCAAGTAAGATATTATCTCGAAGACCCGAGTATTTTTAATAGCCAAAGTAATTTTAATATTGATTTTTAATTAAAAAAGCTCGCAGTAATACATTTATTTATCTTTGAACGCTTTAAAATGTTTTTTCCTCCTCCAGAAACTTTTGTATCTAATTTTATTACTTACTTAATAATAATTTTCCAGTCAATTGGTGAGCCTTCAACTCAAATGACACTGAACACATTTCACTTTGCTGGCAGAGGTGAAATGAACGTCACCTTGGGTATACCAAGATTGAGAGAAATTCTAATGATGGCATCCAAGAATATTAAGACACCATCAATGGAGATACCATTTTTGAATGTGCCTTATGTCGAAGAGAAAGCTGCCGAATTGCGAAGAATGTTGACCAGAGTTGTGGTGGCAGATGTTTTGGAATCTATTGATGTGACTGTGGCATTGCAGATTCAACCAGTTAGGTAAGGAAAGATCAGTAAATATTATTATATAAAAAGAATTCTGGTAAATGCTCAAATATCTCAAAAATGATATAAGGATTTTTATAAAAAAATAGTAAATGTTTTTTTGGACTTTCTTAATTTTTATATACTGAGTGTGATTTTGTTCTATAATCGGAAGATTACGGCTTTATGGACGAAAATATCAAAAATATGTTTTCTCTAATTATATTGTAACGGGAATTATTATTAAAACTTGGTTCGATTTATTTTCACTTATTTATTTACACTAACAATTAGGCAACTATATACACATTTATATTCACAGTATTACTTAGCGTTCTATTTATATTCACTGTTCTATGCTCTCAACTGACTGACTGTGATTGACGCGGGTATTATATACCTAACCTAAAAGTCTAGATTCTTCGAGTTGAGACCAGTCTTCTATTACTGTAAGTTATTATTCGGAAACAATCCAGGACCTACGATCTCGGGTGGTTCTGAAGTTTCTAGTGTATTCGAGGGTGTTCTCCCCAACATTCTGGTGATCGTGTGCTTATGTGTATTTTATTATTCGGGTGAGTTTTTACGTTACAATATCAATTTTTTCAAGTTCTATAATCCAAATATATTTTCAATTGTACCAGGTGCGTCCAAATAGTCGGAATTGCACTCAACTTCATTTTTTCTTATGGAACTTATATATTTATTAATTATGTAAATTCTGCATAAAATTTTAATGCCAGTTTCTTAACAAAACTTTATGACTAATGTCAATAGATTTCGAGATGTTTTTTAAAAAATTTTGGTAGATCAAAGGCACTTTATAAAAATTAATATCTCCGAACATGTAAAAGAACAGAGAATAAAATTTTTCTGTCACGTATAATATTCGAGATTATTATGTATTGGTTAAATTCCCTTTATATTATACGAGGTGTGATCAAAAAATAATTTTCTGAAAGGTTAAAAAAAGTTGAAAAAGTATTTTTTTAAATAGATTGTTATATTTTTTATTGTCACACTGGTAAGAGAAGAAAATTGGACATGTGATCTACCTAAAATATTTTGTAGTTTCATATTTTTTTTTATATAAATCCAATAAATATTATATTTTTTTTTCTTATTTTTTTAATTTTCTCCTCTTTCCAGTGAGTCAATAAAAAATATACCAATCCATTAAAATAAATAACTTTTATTTTTACCTTTCAGAAAATATTTTTTTCTTCACGTCTCGTGTAATATAAAGGAAATTTAAAATTTTATAGAGAATTTAAATAATTGATAATAATAGACATGTTTCATAAACAAAATGAAGTTCAGTGGAATTCCGACAATTTGGACGCACCTGGTACAATTGCAAAAAAGCCGTAATCTGCCGATTACAGAACAAAATCACACCCTGTATATAGATTTTCTAATAAAACTAAATAATCCTCATTTATTATGTTCCCTATTTTTTTATATATTACTGATAAGAAAATTGGTTGATTTCTTTCTAGGGAACATAAATACGTATTAAGATTCAACTTCTTACCCAGCAAGTACTACTGTCAAGACTATTGTGTTAAGCCAAAATCCATTTTACAACACATAAAAAGGAAATTCTTTAGCGAAATGTTCGCTGCCATCAGAAAACTAAGTAAAATCAATTCAAACGTGTAAGTTGATATTGAAGACTGTTGTAAGTATTTTAATAATACGAATTGTTTTATGTTATTTAAAGAGTTATGATGGAAGAAGAGAAAACCAAAAAGGTAAATGATGAAGACGCTGAAGGTGGTGAAGAAAAAGACAATGGAAAGCCGGAGGAAGATAGCAGCTCCGAAGATGAGGTGGAAGATGACGAAGACGCTAAGACAACCAATAAACATCACCAGGCGAAAGAAGACCAGGAACCGGATGATACTGAGAAAGAAGCATCTGATGGTATAGATACTAGTTAATAAAGCTGATCGTCTAAACTTTAGATAACATGACAATTTTGATTAGGAAACAAACTCTAAATTTAAAAAATCTGTATGAACGTTACGCATACTTTATTGAGTTGTTTTATTTTTTATTTTAGATGAAGTGGAAAATGCCGACGAAGATCCAACATTGAATGATGATTCAATAGCTCATGATAAGACAGTCACTGAATCATACAATTTTGCTCAAAATTATATGGAAGATGCTAAGAAACATTTATGGTGCGAAGTAATATTTTCTGTGAGTATTATTTTTAAATAAGCCATTAATATACATCTCGAAAGATAGATCGAAATGATAATACATTACAGTCTATGTTGCTTAATTATTGCTAGGATTTAGCTGTAGTATACCCGCGCTTGCTGTTAGTACCTCAGTCCATTGAGACTTTCCTGTCAGCTGTCAAAAACTCTGTTCATGGGGTGGTTTTCGGCCATCCTTAACCTATAGGCCCTTGGTAGACACTGACAGAATTTGACTTGTCATCGTTTATAAAGTGGGGTGCCCCAATATCTTTGTACTTTGTGGGCCGATGAAATAATCACTATGCAATGAAACATCATCGATTAGCGATTCTTGGGAAGATATTATCAAAACTGATGAATATTGGAAAGGAAATTGTAATTACTGGAGTTAGATTTAGTTTCACAAATATTTATTTACATATATTAAGTTGAGAGCTTATCTGATTGGTTCAATACTAATAATTTCTGAGTCTTGTATCTTTCATAAATAGTGAAGAGTTACTAACAATTCAGTACAACAGAAAGAAGAGAAGTCATTAAAAATCTTCTTGTTTCGCAGTTGCCGTTGAATTTCAAAAAGTTGGATCTTTCTACATTGCTCAGGGACGTTGCAAGAAAATCGGTGATTTGGGAAACACCACAAATCAAACGAGCCATCACATATATCAAAGATGACAAGTTAATGTTACGTACTGATGGTATAAATATTATTGTGAGTATACAATAAAGGAAAAAAAATCAGTCATAATATTTTTATCAATTATTTTCTTTTACATCGCATTACAGGAAATGTTCAAGTACAATACTCTACTGGACCTGCGCAATTTGTATTGTAATGATATTCACAAAGTGGCAGAAACATATGGCATAGAAGCTGCGGCCAGATGTATAGTTAAAGTAGGTATACATTCCCTTTTCTGTGTAAGTTCTTATGAAAATGTATCTGATATACTGCTAGCTCTGAATGAAATTATAAACTCACGATATAAGACGCATTTCCAGCGAAAAATTAGACTTGTAAAGGATATCGGACGATTCTGTTTTGGGCATCGATGGAATTAGTACGGTCAAAATGGCCAAAGATCTAATTTAAGTTTCTAAAACAATTAATTCCACAAAGGAACAGAATATTTATTCAATAACAGACATGAGTAGGATCCTTCTGAAAATTGTATTATGTAGATTATACCTAGAGATCTATCGACTGAAAATATTTTTAGCCTTGCGACGTTGCCACTTATATCAAAAAGTATTAACAACTTTGATTTTTCAAATGAGACATCCTATATATTATTAATTTATTAGATTCTCTATTCATATTCATAAGATATCCATACCTATCTCTAAGTTTCCAGTGAATTAATTAATTTTCTTTTGTTTTATTCAAAACAGAGCTGCAATCAATAGCCCATTACTCAGAATTTTCGAATTGTGAAACGATAAAATTCCAGTAATAGCTTTAGAAAGACTTCTTTCTTATTTATTATTGAAGATTTTCATTTTATGTTATACAGGGTCGCTCAAAATTCTTGATCTTTCCATCAGGTCTATAAAGACCCAAAAATGCGTTTTTTTAAATAGAACACCCTATATTTTATTATTTCTTCTGATAGAGAATCAATATACCTTTGAAATGATATATCATGTTCCTATACCAAAATGGTCAGGTTTTCAAAATATAAGCAACTATCTAATAAAGTGAATTATTTGTAGCATTTTTAGCACGTATTTGCTGGTTACCATGGTGATAGAAAGTTTGACAAGTAATTATCGTGAGGAAGAATAAGTGTTTGTTTAGTTGTTCATTCTTCTTAGATAATGTGATCAAATTATTGCAAAAACATCCGGAAAATTTAATGCAAGATACCCACAAAGTACAAAAAATACAAGTATAAACATATTCACAGAACAAATAAGTAATTTTCTGATTCCTAGAAGCTAATTCAAAATGTTGATTTACGAAACAGTTTCGTTACTCATCTTTGGGATGATAAGTACACTGCAGAGACGATTCGTTTACAGTGCTCTGTAAATTCATTTAAAAATAATAAACATTCATAGGTATCATACTCAGTCTTGGCAAAACAATAATGAGTACCTAAGTAGATTCATCAGAGCCTGAACTCAACTTCAAGATAAAATTAGCAATTGACTGATATTGAGAAAATGAATCCAGTTCAACGATATACATATGTATTTTGTGATCTTTTGTTAGATTATTAACGCAAAAGACTTAATAAAAGCAGTATAATATCTAATTAATAATCAATAACCAAGTGATAAGGACAGAGGTTTTAATAATAATAATTAGTGAATAAATATAAATAATCAAACATTTATAATAGATTCTCAAAATGACAACCGTTTCTTTCCAATCATTTAAGAATACGTTTCTCCACCTATAAAATAGCTTTTCTTATTTCACGGGCATCTATCTCATCATTGCATTTAATTACGCGTTGACGCAGTTCATCTTTACTTTGTACATACCGGTGTTGAATACACTTTTTTCTTTAAAGCTTTGCGTTTCAGATAAATTATTTTAAGGAATATCTCAAATAATGTTTGTTAAATAATAATTGTGTTTTATCACCATGGTAACCAGCAAATACCTACCATAAAAATGCTAGAAATAATTCACCTTAATAGATAGTTGCTTATATTTTGAAAACCTGACCATTTAGGTATAGGAGCATGATATATCATTTCAAAGGTATTTTGATTCTCTCTCTGATAAAATAATAGAATATAGGGTGTTCTATTTGAAAAAACGCATTTTTGGGTCTTTTTAGATCTGATGGAAAGATCAAGAATTTTGAGCGACCCTGTATAACATAAAAAGAAAATATTCAATAATAACTAAGAACGAAGTATTTCTGAAGCTATTACTGGAATTTCATCGTTTCACAATTCTAAAATTCAGAGTAATGGGCTATTGATTGGAGCTCTGTTTTGAACAAAAATAAAGAGAATTAATTAATTCACTAGAAACTGTTAGGAATAGTTATGGGTATCTTATGAAAGAATAACCAGAAGGCGATAGAGAATCTAATAAATTGATAATATATAGGGTGTCTTATTTGAAAAATCAAAGTTGTTAATACTTTTTGATATAAGTGGCAACGTCGCAAGGCTGAAAATATTTTCAGTCGATAGATCTCTATGTGTAATCTACATAACACAATTTTCAGAACGATCCTACGAATAGTTTTCCTTAAACGTCTAAGGAACCATCGACCGTGAATCACCCTGTATATATAAGTTTAAATTACATGGTGATTTTTTTTTGTCTCGTGAATTTTAGGAAGTCAAAGATGTCTTCAATGTGTACGGTATTAAAGTTGACCCTAGACATCTGTCTCTCATAGCCGATTATATGACATTTAATGGAAGTTTTGAGCCATTAAGTAGAAAAGGAATGGAGAGTAGTGCTTCACCTTTACAGCAAATATCGTTTGAATCTTCCTTGGTTTTCCTCAAGAATGCAACAATTAGAGGTGAGTACTCCGAATTAGAATAGAAAATATATTTTTGATCACCAAGATTATCTGGAAGAAAGCTTTGCATTTATACTAGCTATGTTCTGTTTCGGCACAGTTCTGACCTGTTTTGTATTTTTGAAAGTTCACAGATAAAATCTATTCGCAAATAAATAGTTGATAATCGTAAATATTGAATTGGCAGAACTCATATCATTGAATATTGCCTAGAAACAAGAATCAAAAACCCTTATATCCTTCCACAGGGAATGCATTTCATATTGCGTATACGAAGAAAAACATTCCCTTCCATAATCCATTCCAGTTGTATTATGTCACATATGGATTGGTATTGCAGACATTTTCAACTTTGTCAAATCGTAAAATTAAAATGTCAAATTAAATATGAACAACTCCCTAAAACTGTACTATTCAAACTGATAAATTTCGAATCAAATTTTGTATAAATTATCTATGCATGTCAAGTGATATTGGAAGGTCAATAAAAAAGACTAAAAAGATTATAGCTGATGACGTAATCACATTGTTTATTTAAATAGACTAATATAAATAAAGGGCAGCCAGTTATTTTTCTCTATAGTTTCTGGTCAAATAAGTAAATAAAGGTAGGTACTTGATTTCAAATTTTAACTGCTAAATAAATGGGTTTGTTAAGTCTACCTATACTTGCGACGTTGCCAATTCAACTGTGTATCCAGAAGACATGGAAGATTTTCCATGTGTAACTTGATTTGATTTATATTGTTGATATTTTGAATTTTATCAAGACATTTATGTTCGGTTTTGTATTTCAGGAAAAACCGACACATTGTCTAATCCATCAGGTTCACTTATGATTGGAAATCCATGTGGTACTGGAACCGGAGCATTCACACTAATCCATAAAACGCCATCCTTTGTTGAGAAGGCATTGTAATATTACTATTTTAAAATAAGAATAAAATATAAGATACATGTTATAAATATGGGGTAATGTTAATAATAAAGAAATATGTTTGGAAATCAATTAATAATTTGTTTCTTCCAATGAAAAATCTAATTTTATGACTCATACTTTGTTTATTCAAATTATACGAACACGTTGCGAAGACCGTAACAAAGGCGATGTCATTAAAATACTGTTAAAAAATATTAAAAAAGTAATATCTGAATCTGAATAACGCTTTGGCAACACGGAATTTTTGAGCTGTCGCGGAAATAGTAGTAAAAGTGGTATTTTGCAAATAGTTTCAGGAACTATGATTAATTATATATTATTCCAGTATTATATTTCAAACTAGATAATGAACCTCTTTTATTATTTTTCCGACACAAGAAAGTGAGACTAGAAGAGTCTCATTTTTGACTTCTGGCTATGAATTTCTATTAAGAGAAAATTTAAATTAAAAAATAAACATTAACAAGCCTGAATTTTCCTTTTAAATAAATCTATTAATTATTTAGTACCCCCTATAATTCATCCAAGAGTCATAAAATATAATAATTATATGTATATATTATATATATATATATATATATATATATATATATATATATATATATATATATATATTGTATAATTATATTTCTGTGCCAAGAGTCCAAGTACAGGAATTGTAAACGCTATGTTTGTTTCTAATTCTAAACAGACATGTTCAAGAAACTAAAATAGGCCCAAATGTCCAAGCCTGAATTTAATTTGTTTCAAAGATACTTTGATTTTAATTTTAAAAAAGAAAGATCTGTTGGAATAAAAAAATTAACACCACTACTACAGGCCCTTCAGAGTACCCCCAGAATACAAGCCATCTATGAATAGACTTTGTAACTGCATTTCTTGAATCTCATCATTACAGAAAATTCTTCATTAGTTCAATATTTATCCGCAAAAGGCATTGTTGTCATCCCTTCCAGGCGCTTTTGCATGGAACGGAATTGTCGACTATCCTTGTTTAATCCATCTCTCGCTTATGTTCTGTTCTGTGAAACTATGAACATGTAGTGGGGGTTACTTTATGAAAGAAAACAGCGGTGTGATGATGTTGTAATGGTGGCCGCGGTTAAATCTTAAGCGCGATTTTTCTCGGTATACTCGATTTATTGCAATTAATAAAACTTTCGAATGACTGAAATAATTTTCGCTTGATAATTGTGATTCCAAATATCTCGTCAACTTTCATGGATGTGTGTTATTTAACAGTAACAGAAAGGGCTTTTAAAGTGTTTGTGTCAATGATGTTTAGGCAAGAAAGGCAGACTGTTTGGTGACTGTTGTAGCTGTCGCCCTATTTCTCTTCAGATGTTCAAATCTTACTTGAAAGTGTTTGCATAATAATTGTGATTTTGTTGTGTTATTCGGTGTGCCATGGAGGGTACAATAGAAAGGGAATCAGGAGCCCTTGGTGGACTTTTCCAACAGATCATACAAGACATGAAGGTATAGAAATGTAGTGCCATAGCTTCTTGATTCTAGTTTGTTTTGATAAGTCCTTGTGAATGGGCGATATGTATTTGTAATGTTTCATATATTTCTTGTGAGTTGCGGTTTATTCGGAATGATAATACCTAGGTACTTCATCTTTCTTTGAAATTATTCAAAGTAAATATTCTTATCAAATAACATTGAATATCAATTTATCTCAACGTTGGCTAAAATTAATACTTGTAATATATTTAACATAGTTTTTCAAATTCAGTTTATTTTCATGAACCTTCTAGTTGCGATCTATCAATAATTAACTATTTATTAATAGAGACATTTTCGATATTCGCGGTTCCTACTTATCTCTCCACTGTTAAAATAATAATGAACCATCAAAATTTGTTTCTCTACTATTTGACACAAATGCACAATTAATAGGTACTTTTTTGATATTATTTATTGTGATATGAGCAACAGGACAAACGTTTCTTATCTATGAGAATGATAACGGTATATTTCTAACGAGAATAATCATCGTTATTGTTATTGGTATCCTATATTGAGTTGATTAAATGTTTTGAAAATACTTTTAAATATATGACTTGAAGGCTGCATATTTTGGTTTCTCGTTTCAAATTGCAAATTTGCCATTATTTTTTGTACAGTAATACGAGAACACATTGTCATGCCAAGTGTAAAGTTTATATATAATTATTTTATATAGGTATTCTATAAATTACTTATATTTTGTGAACGCCAAGTTAGGAAGGTATCAAATGACAAGCCTTCCGGTTTTTTTAAGTTTTTCTTCATACTCGAAATATTATTTGTTACATCCTGTTATGCAAAAAACTGCAAACGATATCCATGCATGTAAGATACGAAAATAGTTTCCATGTTACATGGGTGTCGGTTTCTTAATTTCACATAAAATTTATTAATAAAGGAAGAGAAATAAAAAAGGCAGTATGAGACTCATTCACCTATTTCCTTTCTTATTTTTAACCGAATTCAAAAATCGAGATGGTATATTAGGTATACTAGATCGAAATTTTTGGATGTTGGTGAAACAATTCTAAGAGATTCCTAAATATAATTAGGCTGACTTTTATCCTCAAATCATTATTTGGAAAAGGAATTGAATATTATTTTTTCAAAAATACTTGAATGGACATTAGACATTTTATTGCAATACCTATTTCTTTATTTCAGGATGATGCATTTCTGTCAATGTTGCTCCTGATCTTACATGTGTCAAGTGATGTTTTGTAGTTTCAGATCACATGGTCGGTCGTGTTTTTTATTGCATTCATTATTAGGGGTGTTCGAGCAGTTTGGACCAGTTTCAAAGTGTTTCCAACTGTATTCTCTGATTGTGAGGCATGCGCATTTTAATTTCGGTCTTCTATTATTATTAGCGGCTATACAGGCAGCAACAACAACCTCTTTGTCATAACTTATTTAATAACATTCTCCAACATAAAATTATTCCCGTCTGGGATGGAATACAATGGCCTCATAAATCAACAACTACTACACAAGAACCAAAACAGCGAACAACGTTTTAGTTTATGCGTTCAACTTTTATAAATACCGTAAACGCTCAACAAGAGCCTTTATAGACTGTATTCAATTCGTACATGTTCACAAAATACCTAATAGTTTAATAATATAGTAGAAACAACCAATCGTGACATCCCCGCAAAGAATTATTGCTGTTTCATAGATGAGTATGTAGGTATTGTTTTGTACCACGTAGAGTTTGAAATAGCCGAGCAACCTGCAGTATTTTTGACAGACTTAAAAAAAGGAAGAGGTACTTAAACAATTTGATTGTATGTTTGCTTTTTCTGTGGCTGTTCACGCGTTTTGTATAGTAAACTTACGCCGATTTAGACGATTTTTGTTGCATTTGAAAGAGGATATTTGGGAAATGGTCACATATTTAGAAAACCTCAAATCCGAAATCTGGTTCCCTCCAAAAATCGTCCCTGAAGAGGGCTGAGGGGACAAGTTTTCTCGAAAATTGGAAATCCTAGACGGCAGAATTCAAGATGCTACCATATCCGGCAAGGTTTAAATTGATTTTTTTTTTCAAAAAGTTACGGTTTTTTAGTTACAGCAATGGTAAAGTCTATATGATATGTGTATTTCCGTTATATGTAAGGGGAAATTTTTGAGACGGCCAAATTAAACAAGAGATAATATGTAACAACATTTAAATTGATTTTTCTTCAAGAGTTAGGTACGGTTTTCGATTTACAGCAGTAAAGTCTGAAATATGGACCTATATTTGCGCCGCCATGTTTTGAGATCTCTGAATACCTAATAACAAGTACAAGCTAAGCAACTATACATGGATAATAAATTACTATCTTCTTTGGTATTAGTGAACGTTCAACAATTTTCATGACTAATATGTTACAGTCAAAAATGTAAAATAAATATTTTGACAAAAAATTGGATTGACTTTATTAGATGGTGCACAGAAAAATTCAAAACAATATTTATTTTATTGGTGCTGGCACTTTTGAAGTTTGCTGCTGTAGTTTGTTGTTGTACCTAGGTACCAACTCCAAAAGTACCACCACCAACACTAACAATAAATATTATTTTGTATTTTTCAGTGCACCAAATATTAAAGTCGGTCCATTTTGAAAAATATCAAAATAATAATTTGAGTGGTTTTCTAAAAACGGTTAATTCAAACTGTGCTAGTTTCACCCTTTATGCCATGCCTACGTGGGTACTTTACCGAAGAAGAGAATACAATAATGAATATTACACACACAATAATTGTTGAAACTTTTTCAGAAAATAAATAATGAAATGAAATACTTTACCGTGTGACGCCAAAATCCAAATTCGAGGCGGACTCGTATTCACTCTATGTATTTGATATTCTACATGGATATAGTAACGTTACACGTAATAAAACGTAAGCACGAGATCTATTTCTGTCGCTTGGAATAATAATAATGTTTAAATGAATAATAGAAAGAAGAAGAAGCACGGTTGACTGTGAACTTTTGCAAAGGTCCTGCATGTTAATGTTAATTTTATGCACTATTGGGCTCTATGATGGGTGTTTATATTTCTGTGTAGGAAATTAGTTGTTCCTAAATTGTTGAGTAATTATGTGAGAACAATCAGTCTTGAGAAGAAAACTTTGTAAATGTAATTAAGTTTTTGGTATTTGCCACTGATTTGACCGACTTTTCAAACCTACAATTCCATTGTCTGCTTTTTATATATATTCGCGCGTTTTTGATATTAAACGTACCATTTTGATGATAAGGTATTTTGTCATTTAAAAGAGGACTGTTTAGAGATGGTCTCATAATATGGAAATCTTCTAATGATCATTTTAGGTAGTATCTAAATTGGACTTTAAAAAAAAAACAAGGTTTACCGAGTAAAAGCACTAGGAGTGCAAGGTTGTTGCCGCTATATTTAGAATTTTAAGTTTTCTACCGTTTTATAATTGCACAATTTCACAGTATCAACAAATAAATATTAAGTATTTTGTATATTTTCAATGTACTATCAAATAAAATGGGTCCTAGTTTTTTTAAATGTATTTTTTTCGTTACTAAATCAGTGCAAACAAGTGTAAATTTCAAGGAAATGACAAAAACAAGGTCAAATTCTCTCGAAATTTGTCTCCATTCAGTTTCATAATAATTGAAGTTGTTTATATAAAAGATCTCAGTTTGAAGATAAGATTAGTCTGGAACTCTGCCAACTCATAAATTTATCGTCACTTCAAGGCGACAAGATGGTGTGTTGGTATTGCAGCGGAACTTTATCAACTTTTAATAGATCATTTTGATTGGATTTGTCTTTCATTAGCATATACGAATTATTCAGATTCTTTATCACTAAATTTTTACGTGCAACAATGATAATATTCAAGCAGATGTTTGTGCTATACAGTGTGGTCCGAATTATAATGGAGAAACTTTTACAGCGTATTCAGCAGATAAAAATAATTATAAAAGTTCATATAAACTTATCTCCAAAAACGCTTCGTTTTGGAGATACGGGGTGTTGAAATATTGCAAAAAACTCGGTTTTTCTTATTTTTAAAGAAACTCTTCTAGATTTTGCTCTAAAGCTTAGTAGGATTATTGCCACTTGAAAAAGATGTATAGCATGATAAACACTTGTTTTTGTTTTACCAGTGGCGTTCGTGAGACCGTTTTAATTATTTTAAATAATATAAAACATTGTACGCCAAAGGTTTATCGCAATTTTGTTAATAAATTCAGATATATTGATCAATTCTAAACAAAAATGGTCTCTTTAGTATTTTTGCTAAAACGAACCGTTCTCGAGAAAAAATAATTATTTTAAATAGTAAAAAAATGTACGCCAATGGTTTATACCAATTATGTTAATAAATTTATATATATTGATAAATTCTAAACAAAAGTGGCCTCTTTAGTCTTTTCGTAAAACGAACCGTTCTCGAGAACGCATGTGCACCTAATATCTGAAGTTTGCAAATTAAATTAACATAATTCGCGCCATTTCAATTCGTTTTTATTTACATCACATTTGCAAACCTAAGATATTAGGTGCACATGCAAACAAAAATTATGTTTTTCTCGAAAACGGTTCGTTTTAGCGAAAAGACTAAAGAGACCATTTTTGTTTAGAATTGATCAATATATCTAAATTTGTTATCAAAATTGCTATAAACCATTGACGTACCATTTTTTATTATTTAAAATAGTTGAAACGGTCTCACGAACGCCACTGGTAAAAAACAAGTGTTTAACATGCTATAAATTTGTTGTGGCTATAATACCTACTAAGTTTGAAAGCAAAATTCTTTAAAAATAAGAAAAAAGCATTTTTTTCGCAATATTTCAACACCGCGTATCTCCAAAACGAAGCGTTTTCAGAGATAAGTTCATATGAACTTTTTTAATTATTTTTATCTGCTGAATACGCAGCTAAAGTTTCTCCATTATAATTTGGACCACCCTGTATAATGAAATTCAATATATATATATCTGACTATTATCATAGCGTTTTATAATTTGGATGATTTTTTTGCAATATGTGTATCTCTGCTATGTAGTGTGGGCAATTATTTTCGAAACTTGGAAATATAAGACGGCCAAATTGAAGATGAAATTATATGTAGCATCATTTAAATTGGATATTTTTCAAAACACTGTACGGTTTCCGAGTTTAAGTTAGCAGTGGGATGGCTGGATTTTTTCGAAAATCAAAAATTCAAGATGACAAAATTAAAGAACGGGAACGTTTAAATTGGATATTTTTCAAAAAATCATAGGTTTCCGATTTACAACAGTGGTAAAGTCTAAAATATCCATCTCCGCTATGTGGTTGGGGCAATTTTTTCGAAAATTTAAAATATGAGACGGCCAAATAAAAAAAAAGTTTATATGTAGCACCATTTAAATTGGACATTTTCAAAAAAAAACGGTTTCCGAGTTACAACAGTGAGAAAGTCGGAGATAGGTATGTGTATTTCCGCGATGTTTTGGAATCTCTGAATATGTATAAACAACTTATTATCTTCCTTGGTGAACGTTGAATGATTTTGATGACTAATGTTACGCTCAAAAGTGTGAAATAAATATTTTTTAAAAAATGGACTAAACTAAAAATACAAAATAACTATTGATTATTTTGGTGCTGATACTTTCGAAGTTGGTGCAAAATATTTTCTAAGTAACTATAATTGCCCAACTTCAACTAGTGTTTGTAATTTTTTTTTATCTAGAACAACCAAAAATTATGTATAACTCTGAAAATAAATCATGCTAATATTAAGTTCCTACTCTCTAGTTTAATGAACTTAGCAATTAATTCTGTTCGCTTCGGTAAGTCAGAATTTTGATGAATTAGTTACAGAATTGATTATTATTTGCTGTTTTTCAGTCCAGAACGTGTATAATTTCTCCATTATAGATATGTTTTCGCAAAAAAAACTGATTGTAGTACTTCGTATAGATACATCAGCCCATTTACATTCAATTTAAAGTTTATTTAAATAAATAAATTGCTTTTATTTAAATACTATGGTCCTAAGAATTTCGTTGGGTAATGTTCTCATTTTAAATATAAATCAAACAATTTTATAAATAATTTTGCACCGATTATACATTTATAAACAGCTAGCTGATGAATGTATCCGCTTTTTTATAGTACCTACCATCTACCATAAATCACTTTAAGTATATATTAACGTTGTCATGAAAGCGCCGTTCTGGGGGAGCCAGTTTTATCGAGTTCAAACAATTACGGTAAATATTTTTTTCACAAAAACTAGGACCGATAGAATAATAATGTTTGATAGAACTCTTACAGTATTTCATCCTCGATTTCATCCTAATGCTGCGCTAGTCCAAAACTCAAAAATTAAGAGAGAAAATGGAGATATTCTGATAGCAACATAAAACAAACAAACAAAAAATTCATTTTCTTTGTTTGTATTTTGTTGCTGGTTATTCAAGCACTAATGAAAACTGATCTAATGAGCAACAACATTTATGCTGGAAATTGAAAGAGAAAATGGAGGTATTCTGATAGCCTCAAAAACAAAACTTGATTTCAGCTAACTGGATATCTTATTTATATTTTTTTTAGTGTGCATTTTTTTAATTTTTTTAATTGCATTTTTTCTATAACTCAGCAACAAATTCAGGTTGTGTTAATTAAAAAAAATCTTACACGATAAGATAGCAGTGAATCGATTTTTTCAAAACTAGTTCCAGCAACAAAATCGGGATTTCAGCAACAAATTCCCATGCTGGTTTCGATTGTCTCTTAACATAGCTGTCAAAATTCAAAGTTACAGATCAATAATCACCAAGCAAATATAGTTTACTCCTTCCAATCATTGCAACGTCTTTGTTACATCGTGTGGCACTTGCTTTACCCTATAGGTACATATGTTGGGCTTTTCACGCATTCTGCGGGGGCTGTCATATTAAATTGTCCAATTAGGTATGAAAACAATTGGGCCATTCATTAATAGGGTGGGTAATATTACCAACATAAGCTGGAATTAACCGTCTCTCCCTGTCATATTCCACCCCAATCTCTTTGGAAAGCTATAAAATTCATCGGTGCGAGCCGATGGATCGTTTCCCATTCTTTTTTCGCAGAATATCCAGGTAAATTGGATCGACAAAGTCGTTTCGAAATTGATTTAGTCTTTAACGGAAAATACCTACGCCTTTTATTTTTATTGATAAATTGCTCTAGACTCCAAAATATACTTGATAGATTTCAACCATTCAATTTGCTTTTTGGATTTGTTTTAATAGGCAATTTCATATCAAGCAGTCAAAAAAAATAATTCAAAGTAGGTACGCTATGTAAACAGAGAAATATGTGTCTTTACTCTCGTATATTAAAATATCGCTTTTTGGAGCATATATATCTTATTGTTCAATATATTGCAACAAATGCACAAACCTGAACTAATGTAGATCATAACAAATATTTAAAATGTCACTTATAATGTCCACATAAATATTTCTGAACTTCACTTTGCCCACCTGAATAAAATTTGGAAATGACTGTGTCTGTCATCAATGCTCAGTTTAAGTTCGTATTCTAAAAAATCATAAAAAATAGATAAATTGCTGCAGATATAAGTACCTTGTCCAACAATTTTAATTAAAGCAGGTGAAATACTTAGTTTTTGCTTTCAGAAAAATATTTATTAGGATCAACGGTCCTAAAAAGGTTTTTTCTATGACATACCATCTTACTTATTGAAAACTTACTGCAGCAACGTTGGATATTACAGTCACAAAGCCGGTTTTGCCTTTAAATCAGGAGTAACGCAAGGTAGTGTAATTGGCCTCTTATCCATCTAATGCCACTGCAGCGGGAAACCCAAATACAATCTTGGACAAAAAAGTGAAAAATTAAAATAATTATATAGAATAAGAGGAATGTAAATATGACAAATTTTCTATTTATGAAGTTGACCTGTCCAATGGCTGCAAGACGTTGTGATTTTATAATCACACAATACAATTAGATTATTCGTCTTATGAAGTCATTTTTTACTGATTGATGTACAATTTAAAACTACAAACCTACATATCTAGCTCATATGAGCGAAAAATATTAATAAAAGTGACGCGTCCGATTGATGAGAACAAATTGACCTTTGCCGACCTTTTTGGTGATCGTATTGAATAGCTGCAGCCGCTCTGCAATTTTCTGACGGTATCGCATAACATACATAGCTATTTTATTTTGTTTAGATTGGTCCTTTTGTGTTGGGTATTCACTCTGGAATAACATAATTTATTTTTCTCGAGTTCCATATCCAATTCTCGGTATATAATATTGGATTTTGTAATATATATACCTACGAGTTAAAATTGAAGATATAGAAGTGCCGTTCTACATGTATCTGTAATTTGTCGATCATCTCACATTGATTTAATTTTAGAACGAAATTGATATGTCGTATTGTCCGTACTGTTCCATATTAATAATAGCGGAAAAATAAAAATCCATTATGATTTCAATCTTAACTAATTAGCGACAAAAGAGTTCCACCAAATTTAACTTTTGGAAAGCGGGATAAACCATTTTCTTTTCGGTGGTAGTTACGTACAATTCAGTCGAAAACCGACAAAATTTTCTGTTTTTAGGGGGTGGTAGTGCTAACTTTAATATCAAGTTAGTATCACCACCCAAAAAAAAACTAAAAGTGCAAAAAAAGTTTCTGTAACAAATTTACCACAATAAAGCGAATGTACTTCTCGCTGAATCGAAATTTGACAATGGTAGTAGTGCTAACTTTAAGGACATCGGTTTGCAGCAACTTTTAAATCGGACTTTTGACAATTGAAGTAAAGGGAAGTTTAATATTGTAGACGTTCACTAATTTTGATGATTCATGAACCAGTCAAAAAGAAGGAATAAAAAAACAATAAGGCCCACTTAGTATAATGATCATTTGTCATAAAAAATTTAGGTTTCCAAGATAGAGCCTTTTGAAAGGTGTACTTTCTAAATAAAATAAATCATTCCAGTATTATAAATACTTCTTACTAGTAAGTACCACTTACTAACAAATTTATTCTTATTTTGTGCAACTCTTAAATGTAAAAACTGTAAAAATTATTATCTACGCTCATTTATTCTTGACTTGACTTGAAAAATACCCATTTCTCAATCAGAAAGATAGTATGTATTTCTTGAATTAAAGAAGCATACTTGAGTTGATTTCAAGCGAGCCGAGAACACCACCAATGCACGCAACGTAACATAATTTGCTTCTTAATCATTTATAAACCGTTATCAGGTCAATTTATTAATTCGCACTTGTAAGCGAGACAGTCAGAAAAAGGTTTATAAATAATAATAATTCCAGAATCACTTGAGTCGAGACATCCAGATTGTTTTCAATTTATCAAGTCTCAATTGGATGTGTTTCACAACGATTTAATTTACTTTGCTTCTATATCTGTGTATTTCGATTGAAAGTATAGAAGAGGACAGATCAATGACTTGTTAGGTGGTGATATTTTTAGCCAAAACATTTCAACAATTGAGTTTATTTTAATGTGTATATATTAATAATTTCGATGGGCCATTTATGGTCGAGTATATGGTTTAACTTGCTTCAAGTGTTTGATGGTTCCATTTATATGTGGTACATTTTTGACTGACGAACCCAATCGGAGGAGGTATACAATTCGAATGCTTTTTAGTGCGTACTTTGCATATAGTAAACGTACTCCGATTTGGATGATTTTTTAGTTCATTTGAAAGAGGAGACATGGGAAATGGTCTCATATTTCTAGAAACTACAATCCGAAATCTCCTTCCCTCCAAAAACCGCCCCCGTAATGGGTGGAGGAGGTGATTTCTATCGAAAATTTGAAACGGCAGAATTAAAGATAGGAAAATATCTGAAACGTTTAAATTGATTTTTTACAAAAGAGTTACGGTTTTAGAGTAACAACAATGTAAAAATCTCACAATATTTCCGCTATGTGGAGGGGGAAATTTCTTTCGAAAATTGAAAATCTGAGATGGCCAAATTAAAGACCAGATTATTTCTTGTGTGTTTTCGAGTGGTAAAGTCTAAAATATGCGTATTTCAGCGTCGATGTTTTTATTAGATCTCTGAATAATAAGTACAAGCAAAGAATGTACTTGGGTAATAATAGGATAAGTACTATCTTCTCTGGTATAAGTGAACGTTCAACGATTTTCGTGACCGATGGAAATTAAATATTTTCTACACAAAATGGGGCCGACTTTATTAGTTGGTGCAGTGAAAAATTCAAAATATTATTAATTAGATTGGTGCTGGTACTTGTGAAGTTGGTGCCAAGAGTCTCCTATTTAACTACAGCTGCACAATTTCAAAATTACCAGAACCAATAGAATTAATACCTATTATTTTGTATTAGGTAAATTTCTTATAGAAATGAACCTATTGCGATCGTTGACACTTTTGAATTTCGAAAAAATTCCAACGGCATGTTGTTATATGTCTATAAGTTAGTCCAAGAAAACCTTTGGTTCAAAAGTATATATATATATATATATATATATATATATATATATATATATATATGGGATTTGTTAACACGATAGAGGTCGCAGTTTTGAAAGTATCAAGTTCAAATTTGCTACAAAAATCAATATCTCGGCCAAGTTCGTTATTGGGCAATATCGTGTAAGTAGTTTCAAAATGGCGACCGTTCAAACATTTAAACAAATTATCAAAAAAGAGCCGTAGTGTAAATATCATCAAAAACAATTTTAGGTTATATATACAATCAGTACCTACAACTTTTATTCAAAGCAATTTTTCATAAAATGCACAGATAAAAAAATAAAAATTAATAAAGAAAAATAAGAACTATTAATAAAATTTGAACACTCAATATAAATTTGATGTAAGTAATTGTATATTTTCTGGAGGTCTTAATATAGACCCTGATTAAAAAAATATATTGTATATTTATTGAAAAGAAATAGGCGAAAAAAAAAAATCTGTCTTGAAGTGGAACGCGAACCCTGTCTGCTTTATATTTTACAGCCAAAACGACAATTTTATGTAATAACATGTAGGTATACCAATGAAAAGGTTGTTAAAATTTCAATTCAATGAATTTTGAAAAATTTACCTTTCCGCTGACTATAGGCCATCGAGAATTTGTTTTTCAGTGCACGAACAATACAGTCGATCAAATTTTTTGTAAAAAAATATTTATTAGGTCTATTCTCTATAGATATCAGGAGGTTGTATCCTTGACTAAATTGCAAGCACTTCTTACTTTTTTCATGATATATATCTTCACAATATGCTTAGATTCATAATGTAAAAGTTCAATGTTCAGTCTATAAGGGAATTATAAAGTAGAGATAAATTCCGGCTTTTCCTCCGCCTCCTTTTATTGTGTGATGTAATTTGCTTGCTTAATAAATTAATTATTTTTATTAAATGGATAATATATATATATATATATATATATATATATATATATATATATATATATATATATATATATATATATAACAAAAAGCGGTCGTGCATGGCTGTGGAGATAACGAAGATAGCAATCTTAGATAATTATGTAAGTAAGTCAATGACACAATAATTGCTCGATTTTGCTTGGGCATTTTGTGATATTCAGCTGATGAAAAAGACTAAGAAAGAAATAGGATAGATTGAATTAGAGCAAGTAATTGAATTCTGGTTCGGGTTAATTTTTGCGGCATATTAGAAATTTGGAAGATGCAGTAACTACGTCATTCTTATGATTGAAGTTCACAATTAATCGTGAGTTTTTTTACAAAACAACAGCTTACATCAATTTTATATTTATATATTATTAGCTGTTTTACCCGGCACTTTCCGGGCAAACACTTGATTGTGGTCGGTGCGAAAACATAAAATCATAAGAATGTTTTGAGTATAGAACCCTTCTACCTCAGAGTCCTAATCGCACGTAGAACGAGTCTAAACACCAACCTAGATCCATCCACAGACATGCACCAACAGAGAACAGCATGAAAATCTCTCCTACATTTGCTTTAGGAATTTTCCGGTATGAAACCACCCACCCTTATGTCCCAGTCGCACTGACAGACTTTCACAAAACAGTCCAGTGATATACTACATAAATATGTCAAAAAATCCACGAAAATTCAGCCATAGAGCATAGAGCTCATAAATACTTCTTTGGGTATTACAGGTTTAAAAACCTCCACCTAGGAGGCCCAGTCACACTTACTGCCACTACCAGATCATTGTAATGAACATTCCACATACATATATGGTAAAAAGGCCATCAAAATCCAGCCATAGAGCTCAGAAATAATAATGTTCTCTGTCTAACGTGAGCATTAAGAAGATATAGTTTATGTTTCGGTGGATATAGCGTTGCGAATGTACTTCTCATAGCATCTCGTTATCCTGAAATTTTCTACTACGTTTGTCGATCTAAGCTACATCAATATTTCAAGCTTTATACCATGATAGGACATGAGCATCAAGTTAGCTAAGCACCTGTCACGAATCGACTCGAGAGTAGGTGGATAATTTGCCGCTAATTAGTCGTGAATTAGTTGTGAAAATACCGATTTTGTCGTTTATTGTTTTTTTCGGATGCTTTGCTAACTTGATATAAAGTTAGCAAAGCACAGCTCCAAAAATGACTTTAAAGTGTTCGTAGAAGAATGGGAATAGGATCAGTTTTTGCCGCTAATTATTCGTTAATTAGTTGTGAAGAAATTAATTTCCTAAATTATTATTTTTTAGTTTTTTTTTGGGTGCCTTGCTAACTTGATACAAAGTTAGCAAAACACGCCTCGAAAAATGACTTTAGAACGTTCGTAGAAAAATGGGAATAGAACAAGAATTTGCCGCTAATTATTCGCTAATTAGTTGTGAAAAAATAAATTTCCTCAAATATTTTTCTTTGTTTTTTTTGGGTGCTTTGCTAACTTGATATAGAGTTAGCAAAGCACGCCTACAAAAAATGACTTTAGAGCGTTCGTAGAAGAATGGTATTGGGATAAGTTTTTGCCGCTAATTAGTCGCCAATTAGTTGTACAGAAATTAATTTTCCAAATAATTTTTTTTGTTTATTTTTTTTGGGTGCTTTGCTAAAATGATATAAAGCTAGCAAAGCACGCCTTAAAAAACAACTTTAAAGCTTTCGTAGAAGAATGGGAATGGAATAAGTTTTTGCCGATAATTAGTTGTGAAGAAATTAATTTCCCAAACTATTTGTTTTGGTTTTTTTGGGTGCTTTGCTAACTTGATATAAAGTTAGCAAAGCACGCCTGGAAAAATGACTTTACAGCGTTCGTAGAATAATGGGAATAGAATAAGAATTTGCCGCTAATTACTCGCTAATTAGTTGTGAAGAAATTAAATTTCAAAATTATTTTTTTTTTCATTCGTGCCAAATAACAAGTTTTTCAAGCGGAACCGACTATTCACAACGTAGAATATAGGGACCTTGATTTCACTTTACTGAGAAGCTCTTCAGAAATTTTGCTCCACACGGGATCAGATTCTAAGGCAATATCATTGTGTTTATCATCACAAATGATATCGATTTTGTGATTCAAAATAGCCTGAATTACAGTACTATTTTCGATAGAAGGTGGGCGCCCTCTAGGCATGATTATTCTTTTAGAGTAGTATCCAAAATATTGCAACCTAAAAAAATGAAGGCAAACTTTGTCAGCACAAAATTGAAGTCAATCTTGCAGTGTTGCAACCACAAAGTTGAATCTTGAATAAATATTGAAGAAATTATCCTTTATAGTAACCCCATATAGCTCTGCCATTATATCAAATTGAGAATTTTGAAATAAGAATTGTGATAGGAAGTGATTATTATAATAGCCCCAGTTCAACAAATCAAGGAAGAAATTCCATCAAGTACCTAATTCCTTGATGTATTTTTCTCGATTTTAGTACTTGTTTTAGTATTTCAAGAAATGATATACTGAGAGAAATATATATTTAATGCTGAGACGATTTCTCTTTTACCAAAAACCGTTTTATTACCAAACAAAATCATTTAAAGGTAAAGATAATTCAGATATTTATAGTAGTTTATAAAATAAACATAGCACTTAATGTATTCAAATGTACAAAATTCTCAGATTCTATGAATTGGCATTTCTAATTCACTTTGCAGGATATTTTGAAATCACGGAAAGAAATAAAATCTTGAGTTCGAATTAATTTCTGTACAACTAATTAGCGACTAATTAGCGGCAAAAACTTATCCCAATACCATTCTTCTACGAACGCTCTAAGGTCATTTTTTGTAGGCGTGCTTTGCTAACTCTATATCAAGTTAACAAAGCACCCAAAAAATATTTTAGGAAATTTATTTCTTCACAACTAATTAGCGGCAAATTCTTGTTTTATTCCCATTACTCTACGAACGCTCTAAAGTTATTTTTGGAGGTGTGCTTTGTTAACTTTAAATCAAGTTAGCAAAGCACCCGAAAATAAAACAAAAAAAATATTTTAGGAAATTTATTTCTTCACAACTAATTAGCGACTAATTAGCGGCAAATGCTTGTTCTATTCCCATTATTCTACGAACGTTCTAAAGTCATTTTTCGAGGCGTGCTTTGCTAACTTTGTATCAAGTTTACAAGGCACCCAAAAAAACTAAAAAATAATAATTTAGGAAATTAATTTCTTCACAACTAATTAACGACTAATTAGCGGCAAAAACTGATCCTATTCCCATTCTTCTATGAACGCTCTAAAGTCATTTTTGGGAGGTGTGCTTTGATAACTTTATATCAAGTTAGCAAAGCATCCAAAAAATAAACAAAAAAATTAATTTGGAAAATTAATTTCTTCACAACTAATTAGCGAATAATTAGCGGCAAAAACTTATCCCATTCCCATTCTTCTACGAACGCTCCAAAGTCATTTTTTGAAGGCCTGATTTGCTAACTTTATATCAAGTTAGCAAAGCATCCAAAAAAAAACAAAAATACAAAAAACGACAAAATCGGTATTTTCACAACTAATTCACGACTAATTAACGCCAAATTATCCACCTACTCTCGAGTCGATTCTTGACAGGTGCTTAGCTAACTTGATGCTCATTGATAGGACATTGCTCGTATGTCCGAAGGCAACGGAATCTTTATTTCATAAAAGTCACAAAGTAAATTTATATTTTATAACTCAAGCAAAAGATTTGTATTTTATGTTTCTGAATTTTTGTTAATAGTAAATCATATAGGTAATTGCTTATTTAATCACTCGATGCTTTTTTCTTCCTAACTATATGAATTTCCTTAAAGCGTATAAAAAATCTAGTGTGTCCACTCACACAACTTTCCTACCGCTCGCAGGCAAATTCCAGTGAATAAAAAATCGTCCGATCAAAATGAACAACAATGGCTATATTATTCTTTTTGCAAGATGAACCCCTTATCAAGAATCTGAAGACATGTGTAGAAAATATGGAATTTTATTCAAGCGTAACTTTTATTTTGTGCATTTTTAAACATTTCCGGATATGGAATTTTCGTTAATTCTGTCGTATCGGATTTTCAATTTTCGAGAAAAATTGTCCCCTCTACCCCCTTTGGGGGCGGTTTTTGGGAAGGAGATTATGGAGTTGATTTTCCTCAATATGGGACCATTTCTCAACTCTCCTCTTTCAAATGAAAAAAAAAATGTATAAATCGAAGTACGTTTACTATGCAAAACGCGCGAACAGCCATAAAAAGAAAATAAAAAAAGCTATCTTACAACCGAATTGTATGTTTGTTAGACTTAAAAAACTCTGAAACGGCAACATTTGTAAGAATTTAGATGCCGAAAAGTTCACACGATTACAATACTTTCCTTATACACAACTATAGCAGCGTAGGAAAGTAAAAATTGAAATACCAGATCTTATCTCAAAATCGTCACGCCACTGATTTACTCCCCTGGCTTGAATTGATCCGTTTCTCGTGTTTTCAAGGCAGACGCCATCATTTGTGGAACAAACTATCGTATAATATAAACTTGAATATCTAATAAAAACTGCAGTTTTGTTTTTAGATCGGTTTGTTTGTCTTTTTACCAGGTATCAATTTTGCAATCAATTTTAAACTAACATCTCCATGAGTCTGGGGAGTTGCAACTCAAAACTTAACTCAGAATTGGACTAAAAACACAAAATAATTATTAAAATATTTTTTTAATTCACTACGCATTCAAAATTATTTTATACGTTTTATTATTTGACTTGATAGAAAATAATATTGTAAACATAATCGAATTAAAACATATAGGTTCTAAATTTAAAGGAAAATCCTTAAGTCTAAAAATAAAGCAGTGTAGTATTATTTTTCATCAGTACGAAGGAGGTACCTATACAATTCATCTGTATGTTTGCTTTTTTTTCGGTTTAAATACGATACATTTCAATCTGAAAAACCTGAATTAATGTATTAATCACTTCATTATATCGTGTTTCGAGTATCAAAAAAAGAACACCATCTTTTCCTGTCACAAGAGAGTCTAATGTGTGTATCAAGTGTTTAATGTACAGCCTTACCACGTTGACTTGAGCACACAACAACTACGTTTGGTTAATTAGTGTCATCACCAGCAACGATAATTAACTGCTCTCTCTATCCTTCAGGATAGCAGCCTTCAGTATATACCTACCTACGCGTATCTAAAGTGTCACGGTTATTACATTATATCCTGGATTATCTATATAAAGTGTCCATATATTACGTCTCTATGTATATACAGATATATACAGAGTGGTTAAGGATGTGACGGAAATTTTCGGTCCATTTTAAAGAGAAAATAAGCTGTGGCTGGTGGACAGACCGACAAACAGACACCAGAGTGATCTTATAAGGGTCTTATTGCTTTTTCATTGCATGTGCGCAACCCGAAAATATGGTACGCAAAAGTTAAAAATATCTTCCTTAATTCTTGACGGTTTTTTTGATTCCCCAACTTGTTTGTTTTCCTGCTTTGTACAGTTTTTTGAGTGGAAAAATAAAAACCGTTGTATTATCCGACAAAATCAATATAATGAAGCCCGGTTTATGAGGTACATTTACTTAATACTAGTTTAACCTCGAGTTTATCTATTATCGGCTCGTCAATTTACCAAAAAGTATTTTCTGAACACTTAGTTTAAAATACAAACTGTCCTGCCAACATTGACAGTTTATGGATGCGATAACTGTTTAACGAGCAATTTTTAGGTTATGAAATATTGTGTTCTATTCTCGATATTTGAAGCTGATAATGAATTTGTACTATTATAGCACAGTAAAAATACATTGTCTTGTCTGGCGCATATTTGTGCCGATTAATATAGAAATTTATTGTTATCATTTATTAATATCGGCGTTGTCGATAGCTTATAATTTCTAGAGCTCGAAACTAATGAATGTCCACTGTGAATGTGAAAAATACCAGAACTTGACTGTGTCCATATTGACTTCTGGGCCCAACAAACTCCATACTGAAATTTACATCGCAATTTTTGAAGCCATTCTCGAAATAGCTAGTGTAGTGTGGACCTCCATTAAATATGAAAGTATCGCAAATTTTGCACATTTTTATCAAAATTTGCCGAACCATTTCAGGAAAAGTTCACCGACCTCGAGGATAGTAATCGAAGCGCCATTAACGTAGGTACTCAAAAACACAGCAAAAGTTAAACGAAGTTTTATGGATAACTTTATTGAAACCCGGTATTGGTCGTTCACATATGTTCACACTGTATATTGGAAGATAAAGAGGCGTGACCTTCATCGCCTGCATCCTGAAAATTGAGTTTCCCGGAAGTGTTGGTTGCTTCATCCAATGTAAAATCTGAGGTGTGAATATTGATAATCATAAACTTGTACCGAGTAAAGCTTTTTCAAGGGCGGAATGCATCAAACGCTGTTGCCTTTTGGAATAAAGGTAATTTAACGGGGATTTATATTAAAGCTGGGTTCGATTTATTTTCACTAATTTATTTATACCAATAACTACTCGTCTATATCCACATTTATATTCACACTCTATTTCTTGGACTATAACGACATTCTACTGTCTATGTGTTCTATCACTAACTGTCACTGACCGTGCTTTATGACCAACTAAACTAGTCATTGCCATCAACCTTATATATATCTAACCTAAAAAGCTCTAGATGGTTCCAGTGTTGTTTTCGTTGTTTCTGGAGGTTATTTCTCAATATATGGCTTCGAGAATAGACCAGGACTTATTCTCGTTGCCTCTGATGTCTCCCGTGATTTCCGGAATGTTTGTAAGTGTGTATAGTTCATTTGTGAGTGTAGTTTATTATTCGGGTAAGTCTTCACGTTACAGTAAAGAGTTTAGCTTCTTATGGATTTGTTCCAAGGATGTTATAAGGAGGATAATCAACTACTGTTTGAGAAAGCATGCCGTATATTGTAGGCGGTAGGCGGGTCTACTAATGAGTCGAGCCAATCGCTGTTAGTTCGTGTCGGTGACTAGTGATATGTCATTCATATTATGTTTGCGCTGTGACGGTGACGGAACCTAAAACCAAACCTATTTAATCGACATCATACATCGTATCTTCCACATTATTTATGTTTATGATACTAGTTATAGATAGTGTAGCAAGGTTTACACTCAATGCAACGAAGCAAAAGTTATTTCTTTCAGAATAATTTACAAGTTACATAATTTGAGTCTGAACAAGCAATAATTCGTGATGTCTTTCGTAGTTGATCAAAAGCGAACGAACGGTATTTTACAGAGATAATGACGTCAAAACTGTAGTGGTATGTGGTCAAAATAATCTTTCAGTTGCTGTCTTATTGATCTCATCAAAGATTCTACTCTCTCCAGTGAATTAATTATTGGGGCTCCACATAAAGGTTAATCCTTCGGGTGTTCTAAATAATTTCCATCGCGTAATTTCAAACTTATTTTGTGATTTCTTTACTTCCAGCCAGTCATTTAGTAATGAAACTGGCCCGTAAGCCACAACTTCATAAAAATACATTATTTTTACAGTAGATTAAAATTAAAGTGTCAAATAGGAATGAAATCATGTATCAAAAAATGGCTTATAACTCATAATTTTTTATTTTAGTCATCAAACCAACAACCAACACATTCAAATATCCCAATATTTCTTTCTAAGCGGGTTCTGTGCAGTATGACAGAGAAAGATTGAGATACGTGCGAGAGAGTGGGAAGTTAAGCCACACCCACCTCGTCGACTCTAGAAAGCATATTTCCTAATACAGTGGGATATACTGAGTCGCTTATTCTCCTTATAACATCCTTGATTTGTTCATATTGACTATTTTCTTTGCTCATGCGCCAACTTTGATAGCTTTTTCGAGCACATTGTGGATAAATAAGCTATGAGAAATACTTTTTTAACGTAAAAAATAATAAATAGGTTATTGTTAAGTCTAACCCTTTTTGCCATATTTTAACTTTGAGGTAAAAAATTAAGTTTGCAGTCCAAAACATAATTATCAATCTATGATGAAGTCTAATATCGAATTTGGATTGATTTTCTTATCAAAAAAGAAGCTTGCAAAGTAGATTAAAAAAACGTCAAAATTCATTTTTCAAATGAAAACCCCTGTTTTTTAATATTTTATTGCATTAAGCAGCAAAAATAAGCGGAATTTTATATAAGGTTGTCTATAACGAAAATTAATAGTTTTTTTAAATAATTGAAAATTATCTCTTTATCTATGAAAAAATGCTATATCTTTAATGTTTTGTTAGAAGTGGCCCATGATTGCATTAGAAAATAATAACTAATGTCAATCAAAGGTAAAAAAGCGTCAAAAAGTCAATATAATACTTTTCATTTCAATTATCAAGCCAAGAAGACTTAATTATACAAATGAAGATTATTTGAATTTACGGTGAATTTATGGAGAATGTGATGAAAGTTATTTCAAGAACAACCTGCAACGCTATAGAAGAAAACAATTTATATTAAGGACGTTACCCAGGAAAAGAACGATAAGTTTTAAAATAAATATGTACTTATTCAAAATTTGAATTTTGATAATTTTAACTTTAGTATATTTTTGTGTTTTTAAAATTAATATTTTTAAAAAGCTCTGAAAAAAAGTCTGTTAACGTATCTAAATTGTGATGTGTGCGTATAACTACAATTTTTCTGTTATTCTAAAGATATTAAATCACTCTTCAAACATTGCATAATACTTTTTTTTGTTGAGATTATTTATTTGTTATGATAACCTTTTGATGGATATTTGAACGGCTGTGGCTGCATCAAGGTCAGTATTCTCTGAGATTTTGTAGGTATAAAGGCGACCTTTCTTTTGGTTCATCTGCTTCGTCGTTGTTTTGAACAAAAAAAAAGTTCAAGGTCTATCGATACAAAAAAAAATCTAGGGACCCATTACGCGGTAGCGCATCACAGAATCATTTTCGTCAGTCAAGTCCATTTATCCACCGTTAGTCAGTCAGTAACTTAAATTATTCTTTTTTTAGCTTGAAAATGGATCTAACGATTTTGAAAAAAATGGAATATGAATTAATTTCTATTAATCGATTGGGGAGGGTTTTCCATGGAAAGGTAAAGGACTTTTCTGACGAGAGAATTTCCTACTTTGTTGTTACATTGTAAGTAAAATAGGGAGTTTAAATGTGGGAAACTACCTTCGACTAATTACTTTTATATAAACAAAGAACGAGGCAGACGTGATATTAATAATCTGCGGGAGTTTTAATTAAATCATGCATAAATAATCATTCAAAATACACGATAAAATTGCCCCAAAAGCATACTAAATTTGCTTTGTTGTCCACCGATGTGGCAGGGTTAAAGAAAACACCATTTTCAGTTTAAAATTAGAAATTAAAAAAATCAGGATTTCCGATTTTTATCGCCATATTTTGATATATAACTAACGAAATAGGTACTCCAAAACATGAAATAACTTTTTTTATAAAAAATAGGGCCGACTTTATTAGTTGTTGCACTGAAAATACAAAATAATATTAACTCTAATGGTGCTGGTGCCGTGGAAGTTTTTTCCCGAAATTCTTTTATTTACTTACATCATCATTTTGTATTTTTCGGTGCACCAACTAATAATGTCGGTCCTTTTTTTACTGAAAAGTATTTATTGAAAAATCTTTTTCCATATCATCCAAAGTTGCCAGAAGTGCTACAATATCCTAAATATGTATCATGAAATAGATTCTGAATGAAAGAAATTAAAATTAGGTGTTATTGTGGGAGTGCCGCAAGGTAGCATACTGAGACCACTATTATTTATATTGACATTCAGCATTTATTTGAGAATTTTCTATATCATTTATTTGCCGATGATACAATAATTATGTAACATAAAATAATGGGGATTTAAATAATTTTAAGAATTGGTTAGAGGTAAATAAATTAAAATTTAATTTAAAAAACAAACAAAGGCTATGTTGATATCAAAATATCTTCATACAGTTTTATGAAATTAATTGGAATTTTGGAATATAAGAAATTGAACTTGTGAATGAAATTAAATACTTAGGGGTAATAGTTTATTTATACTTGTGAAAAAATTGGTAAGAACTTTTTTGTAGATTATGTAAATATTTGTCATTGTACTCTAGGAATTTGATTTATAACACAATTATTCTACCACATTTTAATTATATACATGGCACATCAGAGTGTAATAAAAAAATTGCAAAAATTACAAAGGTGCAATGGGATATAATAAACTTGGAAGTGAATTGAAGAGAAGTCCGCTGGAGAAGTTAAAGATGATGCCAAAGATTTTAATTATATTTAATATTATGTTAGAATGTATAGCGAAAGGCTAAATAAATTACTGCTACTATTTAAAAAAAGATTCACAGAAAGGTATCTCTTTAAACAAGCTATGTAGTTGTTTCCAGGATCATCTTAAAAAGTAAAAAAATCCCGATGCATTTTCATATAATCGTTTGCAGTATGTTCTACACAGTACGTGTGGGTCAATCATTTACTATCATATAATATATTCCAGATAAGGCTTATCTGGTGTTTTTATATGGTGGATATCCTTTTTCTGCAGGCGCCATACACTACTATGACAAAATGCGTTTCTGTGTCGAGACTTCGAGAGACAATCCATAACAGAAAAGCATGCGATACGTGACACCAATATAACGTGTCACTGGTTTTGATATCGTACTTATTTTTTTTTCTTTTACTTTGTTCGCCTGATATTCTCCCCCCTTGTAATATGCTTCGTTGCAATTTATATTTGTATTAAATCGATAAGTATGTAAGTATAGGAGGTACTTTGAACTTTGTTGTATTTAACAGCATTCTTATTACCTACCTAGTTATTTTGTTGTTTCAGCAAAAATTTTGTATTTTTAAAGAAAACTGAATCCAACATCGTATGATAGTTGTCATTATATTCGTAATGGGGCAACTGCACAGTCGGATAAGTTTCTCAACTTGATCGAATTGAAGTTGTTCTTAGTCATTAGTTTTGCTTGCGTAACATTCATCAAAATGACGAAAATTTGAACGATATTTGTTGATGAAATTTATTGAAATACCTTCAAATTTTATTGCAATTCAAAATAAGAGAGCCCTTTTGGCCATTTTATCATTACTTCCAAATATTGAAACGTTGAAAAATTGGTTTGCCAAACCTGATTTCGTGTTGATCAACTAGGTTGATGAACAAGTTCGATCATGTGTGAGGCCCTTAACAGATTCTAAATAGTTTTTTTCCACAAAATCAATAACTTCAACTTATCAAATAAACAATTATCTTTTCTATAAATGAGGACATATATATATATAGAAATTATGAAAATTTATATTTACTGCGAATTTCAATTTACTAAATAAACTACGTCTTTGATCCAAAAGTTCCTTGGATCATCATATAAATTTACCAGAGAATAAGTAATGGAAAATACTGCGAAACGAAAGAATGAAATTCGCTTATATATACATCATGTCATTTTTCTAAGAGTAGGTTGGGTTCCGTGCATCCCATGAGAAAAAAATTAAACCTTTATAATAGTATCACTCTCTAGTCTATACCTATACCTGTTTGTTTCTCTGTTACAGTTCTATGAAACCACTGAACAAATATAAAAATCGCCTGAGCAGGTCGTGTCATTTATTTCCAACCTGCCAAGATAAACAACAATGATCATATTTAATTTTGATGATGATCGAAACATATTCCGTAATTTGAAAGTTCCAAATAGAATCAGATATTTATAGTCCATTCCAATGGAGTTGATAGCTCGAGTACCTCATTATTAATTCAAACCAGTGACCTGGTGTGTCAACAAATTTTACCTCTCAAAGGACCTTTTTACATGCATTCCGCAAAAAGATCCAAGGATTATAGGTCAGGCCACCCTGTAACAGGTAGTCGAACAATAGAGGCATAAAATGCAAATGAGGAAGGATGTATTGAACCGGGAAACCAGTGCCGGAGAACGGACGGTGCTTAGTGAAGTTAACGAAAATTAATACTACTTTTAAATGTCGTTTATTCTAAAAATACATCGTACAGAACATATTTAAATATATAACAAAAAATTTGTAAAACTATAATTAAATATTCTTTAAAGAAAATGAAAGAAGAAAATTTGCTTATTAGAATTCCATTAAATCATCTTCGGAAAAATCTGAAGAATCGTCATTTACATTTATTATTAAAGGCTCAATTTCTGTACTTTTGTCGATTACATCGTCAAGTTCCCACATTCTTTGTTCCTCTTTTATTGTGTGTTCTATGGCGTTTTTCCAATTATCTGCAGATACATTTGCCAATGAATTTAACAAGAGCGGTCGAACTTCTTGTATCTTAAATGTTTTATTGTGTCTAGCAACATCGCCTTTTACCTGTGTCCATATCAACTCTATAGGGTTCAGCTCACAGTGATATGGGGGTAACCGGAGTACAGTGATACCTCGATCCTTTGCCATTTCATCTACTATATATTTTTTAAACTGTGAATTTTTCTCCCTGACCTTTTCCAACAGCTCTTTCTTAACTAAGTCCTCCACACTCTTCTGATTTAACCATTCAATTATTTCCGCCTTTCTCCATGCACTTGTTGGAACCTTTTCCACTACCCTAGAGTGATAGCTGGCGTTATCCATCACTATTACTGAATTTTCAGGAATATAATTTGCCATTTGCATAAAGTATTCCTCGAAAACATCAGCTGTCATCTCTTCGTGGTAATCTTTAGTTGAATTTGATTGGAATTCTAATAACCCTTGATCTAAAAATCCATTTTCACTTCCTATATGAGTAATGATAAGTCTGCGTCCCTTCCCAGATGGCGGTCTCAGTCCCGTTGACCAGCCCTCCATAGTGGCTTGTCGAGAACTATGAATGTTTTTATCCTGCCAGACCTTGGATACGGTGTGCCCTTCGTTCAGCCAAGTTTCATCTAAATAGAAGATATTTTTGCCTTCGCTGCGGTATTTTCGTACGGACCTCAAATATTGTCGTCTCCAGCAAACTATTTCTGGTCTATCAATCAGAATAGATTTTCTATTTACCTTCTCCCAACGAAAGTTCATATCTCGTAGAAGTGTCCACAGCTTAGTTCTTGACTACGGAGGCATGGTTTCGTCATCCTTAGTGGCTTGTAGAATCTTGTCCATTGTTGGTATTTCCTTGGCGAAATATAGACCATGCACTTTTCGTCTGATGGAATTTTTAATATCGTCGTCAATTTCTTGTGGTTTCTTCCCTGGATGAGGTTTTGGTTCACTCAGGATTCTGTTTCTTCTCTCCTGCAAGAATCTATAAATAGTTGCTTCTCCAACTCCTACTATATTAGCACAGGCAGTAATTATGTCGCGAACATCATTTGTAGGTTGCTGGTATACAAGAGCATCATGAACGTTTAATATGAGAGTTTTTTCTCGTAAAGAATATGCACTCTTACTTATTCCTCGAAGAGGAACTGGAGAAAAACTTGAAGACATTATAGCACTTATCACTTACTCGTCGAACTTGAAATAAATTTTGCAATAATGGAAAAGTATCGAATCTGTCGATCGTCGATAACTAAGCACACAGTTTGAGAATCGCACAGAAAGTGATATATCACGGGGTGATAGATTCCACCTCAGAGCTGACGGAGCAGGTAGAGCGCTTAAGGATTAACTACTCCTAATCTCTGTCACGAAGGCACTGTGTAGTGAAAGTGCTTGAGAAATATCGGTTAAACAAATTAAATGCAGGTAGGCAGTGCCAGAACGCCTATGGTTTACGATAGTTTTATTACTCTGACCCTCGATTTGTGCTATCAACTCCATTGGAATGGAGTATAGAAGGAACGTATTTTGAAATGTATAGATATTATATCTAAATAATTGTAATATAAGTGTTGCGACAAGAACTTTGAAATATTATCTTGGTTCTATTCAATCCAACAACATATTTTGAATGTTGTATTATATTTCGGTTTTTTCCTCTTAGTGCAATAATGCTCGTCGCTGTTTCCGCCATGCTATCAGGTTTCTTATTCTTTTTACGTAGTTTCAACTTGCGTGAAACAATGCCCATATTATTTTTGCACTAAGAAAATTGAGTTAAAATTTTAGTATTTAAAATATATTTGACAAAATAAATAGGACCGATTTTATTGGTGCACTGAAAAATACAATGTGTTAATTCTATAGGTGCTGGTAATATTTATTTCACATTTTTAAATGTTCTGCTAGTTGTAGAAATAATTACCATTATTATAATCAGGGATTTCAGAAAAATTGCGGTAAAAATTTCGTACTTTCCTGGGTGTGTAATCTTCTATTTTTTTGAAAGATTTTCAATTTAAACGTTGCTGGAAAAGATCTTCTCTTTAATCTTCTCAAAGAAAATTATCAGGGAATCCGCCGCAGTTTGTTGTCTTCTTCTATGTCTATGGTTCCTTCCTGCGATCCAATCGCAGTAGGCATTGGAAATGGCGAGCCTGTCTCTACTAGATTCAAGTAATAAGTATTTGTCATTTCATTATTCATTGCTGGCTGTCAGGCAACTGGCAAATGACATGACGAATAGAAGAATGGGATGAGAAAATAACCAGTAGGTACAGCTAACGAAACTTATAAAACTACTATTATCGGCACTATTTACGTAGTGTAATTCTCTTTTTAGAAACTATATTTACGAAACTTGACAAAGTATCAACATAAAAATATAGTTATTAATTTATTATCTTTGTGTGCCATTGTTATCGTTCGAAGTGTTCGAACGTACCTACCAAATATTGGCTGGATACACGCATTTGGTAATGACATGACAGATACTTATTATTAAAGACACGCTTCCCATTTCAAATGCCTACTGCGAATCTTTTTGTTTTGGATCGCTCGATATTTACATAATATCGAGTGTCTGATTCCGATGTTGAACGTGTAGCTTGCGCCTAAGAAGGAGGAAATTAATTTTCTTCTACACTCTGGTAATTTAATTCTATAACTTGAAACCCGGCTTACTTCGAGTGTCTAAACTGTCAGTTCCAATGCAGGTGTCTAAGTACCGATGTGTGTAATCTGGTGAAGTAAATTGAATTCAGATGCCGGTATAACATGCGAAGTACCGTTACCTAATAAAACAGTATTAATTAAACACTTGTTCATTGAACAGCAGATAACATGTAAAGATACTAATAATAATTATATATTTTAATGCCCACATGGTACGAGTGAGTATAAATTTACGCCGTGTGATGGTTAAGGCCGGTTTATACGATTCGAGTAGCTGAAATAAGTTCTCTAAAGCCAATAACCTAAATTTAGCTACCTGAATCGCGCTGAAGGAGTGCGTGACGGCAGGCTACCATCATCAGTTAAGCAGCGCCACTGCAGGCGAAGGTTTTTTTATGAGTAACTGGTGATGAACCGGGCGCGCGTTCTAATTCCTTGCTATTGCATTGTATTACTCCTTCTCTCTCAAGGCAAAGATAAAACAGTGACTGTATATTTCTCTAGTACACTCAAATACGAGTAGGGCACTTGAAGAAGAAGAATACCCCTTGATTTAGTACTTAAGCTGAACTCTTTAGTGATTAGTCTAGTCAGGTGAATAGGAACAGATTCTACTACTTCTTCAACAAGTTGTTTCACCCACTAATTTTTCGACTGGCTCAAGTGGATATTTTAGCTGATTTTAACAGAGTTAAGGGGTATACTATGTAGTCTTGAATAATTTTAAAAACCAAGATGCTGGCCTAAAGTATATGTAATCTTCATTAATTGGATTTTACCTAAGAGAAGTTCCACTTCAAAAACAACTTATGAAATTTCTCCACGTTTATTTCGATAGTCGAACATCTTTGTGCTTACACTATAATTTGTTGAACGGTATAAATCCGGCTTCAAATAATTTCATATTATGGCCAATATCTCTATCCTCATCCAAACGCCACCAATCGTGTCTGATTGAGTTCTTTAACTTTACATTACATCATAATGTTAGATGTATTCTCTGACATTTCATTCGAGCAGACGCTGAAGAAATAAGAAATCTAGCAGTAGCAGCTAGTTGAGACAAAAATGAAAGGTACAGAGAAAAAACCTTTCCACTTTGATACACTCAAAGACGCGGATATACAGTCGTTAAATATAGATTTGAATCGAATTACGAAGAGAGGATAGGTTGTTATAATATAAAGGAGATGCCGATGACGACGTCCGTCCGTCCTGTCTGTTTCCTGGTGCCACAAACAAGTCGGGATGAACCATGACTGAGAAATGTTTAATCTGGAAGCAAAGAAAGAACTTGGGAAGATTTATAATTACTACGTGCAATTGACGATGCTGTAGCTCTATGAAAAAGTGGTCGTTAAAACACGAGACAAATAAAAAATTGTTACCACGTGGAGTATTTTTTGTTGACTGAATTCATTTATATGCTTCCTTATAATATAATTAATATACATATGGATATATACTTTTCTACTTTTTAGTTAAATCATAAAGAAATAGAATTTATAGTGCCTCAATGATACATATTTTATATAACAATTAGCAAAACCTTCAAGATTATATTCCAATGGTCTCAGATGGACAATTTTCATAAAAAAATACTTTGAGCGCATAGAACCTGATTTTGAAGATTTCTTACTTTGCCACAATTTTTTTACCGACTTTGCAAAACTGAGGATGCATACTAGTCGACTGTATGTTTGCTTTCACAATTATTTTAATTATTTTTATTCTTGGTTTTTTAATTCTGAATTTGAATCCACTGACCTTTCTATTAATAATAATTACTGCAAAACCTACTTGAAATCTCGATTCCCTATTATCCCATACCTATATCAAACGAATCAACATAGTCTATTTAAATAAAATTTCAAAACATTATCAAATCTTGAAATGAGAATTGACTAGAATCAACTGATTACATGTCACAGTTGGCTATAATATTTTCTGTCACATTCAACCTTCAAAATTCTAAATGCTAGTCATTTATAATTTAAAGGATCCATAACTCAGAAATCCCTAGATTAATTACTGCGAAGACAATTACCTCATATTCTACTTTATTCAAATATGCAGCTTTTTCTTTATACATTTTTTACTCTTTTAAATTCAAAACCGAGAGATTATTCTTGAAATTTTTAGTTACAAAAAATGTTCTAAAGAGCCATGTTTTACAAGATTTAAATAAGAACCTTTCAATGATCTAGGAAAAAATACCATTTAAAGTTCATTTTCAAAGGGATAAGTGCAATCAATTCTAGAAAATTGGTAAGTAATATGGTAGTATCTCTCAAATGTAAAAAAATCATCAAAATAGCCATTCTTAGATTTTCAATTTACGAAAGAAATTGCCTCTTCCACTTAGCGAAAATATACATATTTAAAATTTTAATATACGATACCATTTCTCAAGTTTCAAAAGCTCACTCAAATTGTATACCTCCTCCTTTTGGGAAGCTGGTCGAATTGATTAAATTGGAGACGAATTAAAGAGTGAATAATCAAACATAAAATATAAACAAATATAAGCAATAAGTATATAACTATTTCAACCACTGAATGATCAATATTCAAGAATATTATATCACCAAATACATTCTATGTCCTTGAGCCATTGACGAAAATATATTATATACCATGTAGGTAGGTATATGACCTGGGGCACTAGGTGAGTACCAAACCAGACAAAAAAAAAAGACGAAAGATGAAGGAGCAAGGGAGATGGCAAAATCAGCAACGATGATATAACAGCATTTTTTTTTCGGTAGGTAGGATATATACTAATTCGTATTGGCAACAACACACTCTTCAAGAACAAGAAACTTGAACACTCCCTTTTCTTTTTCAGTGTTGCCTCGTAGTATCTTTATATAGTATCGGTATATAACAGCCAGAGCCAGGCAATTCCTCTGATTCAGTTATATAACGGACCGGCTCAACTCCCAGTCACAACAGCACATGTTAACACCGATAAACGATTAGTCAACGAGCCGACCGAAAAAAAATATACATTTTGCTATAATAATCAGTGTAGCAGTAAAACCAGCAATCTGGCTATCTCGAGAGGCCTTCTTGAAACTTTTTATAGAATATACCTGGACAATTTTACATACATTTTGAAAATAGAATATTTCAAATTGGTCTATTAAGTAAAAGCTACTATGAAAATCTTGCCGGATGTACAGGGTTTTTCATTATATTTTGACACCCACCTAAAGCTCTACGAGTGATGGAGAAAAACTTCAAATATAAAATTGTTATGATTTTTCATGTAGTACCTATCTTGTGGTAATACTAAAAATAAAAAAATCACTTTACAGCATAAAAAAAATAATTAAGTATATCATACTTTTTTGAATAGAACACCCTGTATATTATAATTTAGTCCCCTTTGTTCTGATTTCAAATATATCTAATTTGTGAGCATTTGGTTCATTCACTTTTGAAATATTTTACTTTTTACTTCCCACAGTATTCACGTAAAAAATCGACGTCGAGATTTTTGCTGATATTTACGTTTTGGGGTTCCCAGATCATGAAAATCATGGTATCTCAAGTCCGTCAGTCTGTCTGTCTGTAGTCTGTTGGCGTTGTAGCTCAATAATGGCTTGACCTAGGACAACGAATTTTGGTATGCATATTGAAGGACTACCGGCGACGCAATGTAAGGATTTTCGTTAATCATATATACAGTGTGTCCAAAATATTAAGTGTCAATATAAGAACGGTAGAAGCGACGAGGTTGTTTCCATCAAGAAGCGGGGTGGTTTGTCGAGGGAAGTCATAGGCAAAGGCTTTTACCAATTTTTCTAAAATATAACAATATTAACTTAATCATATAGAGATTTTTGAAGTATTGTAGTTTATAAGAAAAACAACGACAACACAACACTAAATACAAAGCTAATTATTGTTTTCTACATAGCCCTCTTTGTTTTTGAAGCACATCTGAATATTACCTAATAATTTATTATTTATACAAAAGGTAATAAAATTTGTATTTTCGGTGTTCAATTCAAATACTGCGTTATTTAGATTAAAGTCTTATTACTTCTAAACTTCTAATAATTGTTCTATTTCCGTATCCAAAAATTACGATCTCGTTTACTAGTGAGGGATCGTTCATATACCTATAATTGTTCCTATTACCATGTTATGTAACATACCAATAACACTCATTATGGGATTTTAGTATTCTTATTTCAACAGTCTGTATTTGGTGTGGATTTTTCGTTCCCCAAAAATGCTTATTTTTCCGATTAAATACCTCCGCTGTTCTTCTACGTTCGTCGTCTAAATTTTGCACAGGATGAAATCTATAGGGGTGATATTTATGACGTTTAAGCTTTCGATGAATTTTGCTATATGCCTTTCCAGACATCTTTTGCACATCAAGAACTGAATATTCGGGATTTTCTAAAAAATAATAGGTAGGTATTCTAAAGAGTCTATAAAGGGATATTTCAATTACCTTGAAAGTAAAGTAAAATAGCAAGTACTTCATCTAAATTTCTTTCGATTGTCCTCTTCTTTCGTTGAACGTTATTGCGCTCATATTTATTGACGGGATCCTTCAGCTCAGATATATTAGATGATATTCATATCTAACTTTTGCAATGCTGTTATTTGAAAAAAATAACCATTTGATATATTTTTTAAATCATTTTAATTCTCTTGGTGCTTTTGGAGTTGGTGCCAAAAGTTATCAATCTAACTGCAACTGCACAACTTCAAAAGTACCAGCTCCAATAGAATTAATATTATTTATTATTGATAAACAAGCTGCTATCTTTTTCGAAAATGAATAGAACGAATTGGGTCAGAAATATATGGACATATATGTATAGTGCGACCAGATATCTACGAATGTTGTAAATCACCAAACACTTGAGTTATCATCAGGCAGTCTACGCAGAGTTGTACCTGTCCTAGCCATTAAATTTTGTTTCATAGGTAGGTATAATGGGTTAAGATAATTATTGAGAAAAATCGCTTGAATATAATTGAGAATTGTTTATGTATATACAATGTATTATGGTATATAACACAAAAACATTTATAAACATCACGATAATGAATGCGATTATGCCAAATGCTAAACTATTTCATCCGGACCTGGGAATGTCTCAAGGGACACACACTTATATTGCTTATCTATACAGTAGGGTCTCATTAGTCCGACACTCTCAAAAACTTGGGTTTGTCGAATTATCGGAATGTTCGGATTAATGGATTGTATAGAAAAGTTCATGATAAATAAAAAATAGTATCTCGTATATAGATAGGACGACGCCGATGGAGGTTGCCGGATTATTAGATGTGCCGAACTAGTGAAGTGTCGAATTAGTGAGATTCTACTGTATTTGTAACGATAGGTAATAATGAGGATCATCGGCTAATATGGATTTACGACCTTCTGGTTCTACTATACATACAGGTTTGGATGAATTTTAAATTCAATCTAGAATATAGTTGGATCTATTTTTCGTCCTGGAGTTAGCAATTACCTGTTGTCCACGTATCTTCCAGACAACCGGTATTTGATTTTTTATTTATTGCTATTGCATAAAACCTACTAGCTTCCGAGCTATTATATACACAAATACGTTCTCTTTGGTAACACCAATAAACATTTACGCTGGTCGTTTTCATTCGATCTGTGTTCTTCAAGTCACTGGCAATGGCCTGCTGAACCATCTTTTATATTTTATATATATATATATATATATATGTATATTATATATATATGGGGACCGAGAGCTTCAAATACAATCTAATTATAGATGAAAGAACGTAAACAAAGCTTACAGTTCTGTCTACAAAATACCAAATATATTATACATAATTTGTAGTTTCAAAAAGATTAACATTGTAATAGTATGATATGTTGATGGTTACCATAATATTGAATAATATAACATGAATAACATAACAAGTTGACATTACAAAAATACAACTTTTAAATCAAGTAGACAACGAACTGGAAACATATTTTGATATTATAGGTAATCCATTTCTAAAACAAACAGTAACAAATTATGATAATCAATGGTTCTATACTGTATTCCGTTTATAAATGCCGTAATAAAATATAGAAACCTTTATTATCATAATTTTTTACTCATTTTGTTTTAGAAATGGAGTTTAGTCTAGGAAACTAGGAAACAATACATAAGCTCTGGTTTTCTCATCAAAAGTTAGAAAGTTTCACTGTTTGATGTATAAACTTCCATTTTCATAATAAGAAAAGAATTGGTATCTAATTTCAAGGTCAACAAAGCGAACACATAAATTTGAAATGCGACGGGTTTGAGCGATTTTCAGAAATTCGTTTTGGTAGCGAACTTGTTCTCCATACATTTCACCCTCACTGTATAATGTTGCTGAAAATACGGACCACACACACGTCTCTTATGTTCCCCCCATCCATGAAAATGATACACCTATCTTATTACTCGAATAAACAGCATCCGCACACTTCATCGACAATAGCAACGATCAATAGAAGATATCTTTTCATTTTTCTACAGCAAATATAGGCACCAGTATAGGAAATTGCAACTTCCTACTACTACCCTCATAAATTGAGGATGATAGAATATGAAGTTCCTCAAATTTCAACTATATAGTTTCTCGCAGAACTTGCCTTATTTTCTTATCACTTTTTATTTGCAAAGGTTGGGAAATCGAAAACCAGAAATAGCACGGAAACCACAATCTTATCGATCTGAATACTTTCGTTAATAGGTTACTTATGATAGCGGTAGGAAAGTAAAAAATTACTTATGGAATATTTTTTTGGTAGAAACTAGTTTACAACGCCAAATAATCAATTATTCATTAGATAGACAGCCCAAGATTGTAGTGTAAATCGTCAAATGGCATGATGATTAATTGTTTTATATCTACATTTTAAATTGATTAGTATTTTTCGAATATCATATTTTATAATAAAACTTATATTTACCTAATATATAACCTAATATATCTACAAAAATGTAAGAGATTATTACATCATTCTTTCATAGCTTACATTACATCAAACTGGCGTAAAATCCCTGAAGATGGAATAAAACATTCCGCAAGCTTGGAATTAAATTTGAAGACTTTTTTGTACATACAGTTCGGTCCATAGGTATGGAATAAATTCATTTTTAGCGTTATTATATATTTGTTTGAAAAACCCTGAATCAGGTCGATGTTTATTCTCAATTTGACCATTTATAGTATGAAAAAATAAGTATTTTTTGACCGACGAACCCCGAACGGAGGAGGTATACAATTCGACTGTCTGCTTTTTTTTTTTTTTGGTTCATGCGCGCCTTTTATATAGTAGACGATCTCCGATTTTGATGATTTTGGATTCATTTGAAAGAAGGGGATTGAGAAATGGTCCCATATTCATAAAAACGCAAATCCGAAATCTCCTTCCCTCCGAACACCGCCCCCGAAAGGGTGGTGGGGGCGAATTTTCTCGAAAATCGAAAATCTGAGTTGGTATAATTAAAGATAGGACAATATCCGGAAACGTTTAAATTGAACATTTTTTCAAAAGTGTTACGGTTTTCGAGATAGACGCATGTTAAATATGTATTTTTGCTATGTGGAGAGGACAATTTCTTTCGAAAATTGAAAATTTTTCGATACTACATGAAAGATATAATTATTTGTAGCAACATTTATAATGAACATTTTTTCCTTAGAATTACGGTTTTCGAGTTAAATCGGTGTTAAATGGTAACAACTAAAATATTCAAGCGTATTTCCGCCGCGATGTTCTGAGATCTCAATAATAACCACTACAAGCAAGGAATATACGTGGGTAATAGGATAAGTATTATCTTCATTGATATGGTATAGTGAACGTTCAACGATTTTCGGGACTAATGTTACACTCAAAAGTGTGAAATAAATATTTTTTACAAAAAATTGGACCGACGTTATAGTTGATGCACTGAAAAGTATAAAATAATATTACTTCTATTGGTGATGGTACTTGTGAAGTTGGTGCCAAAAGCTATCAGTCTAACTGCAACTGCACAACTTCAAAAGTACCATCACCAATAGAAGTAATATAAAAATATTTATTTCACAGTTTTGAGTGTAACATTAGTCACGAAAATCGTTGAACATTCACTAATAGCAATATACTTATCCTATTACCCACGTATGTTCTTTGCTTGTAGTTTTTATTGAGATCACTAAGCATCGCTCCGGAAATAAGCTTAAGAATTTCATGTTACCATTTTAACACCGATTTAACTCGAAAACTGTAACTCTAAGGAAAAAATGTTCATTATAAATGTTGCTACAAATAATTATGTCTTTCATGCAATATCGAAAGATTTTCAATTTTCGAAAGAAATCGCCCTCTCTACTTAGCAAAAATGAGAAACTAACATGCCTCTATCTCCGTAACTCTTTTGAAAAAATGTTCAATTCAAACGTTTCCGGATGTTGTCCTATCATTAATTATACCAACTCAGATTTTCGATTTACGAAAAAATTCGCTCCCACCACCCCTTCGGGGCGGTTTTCGAAGAGAAGGAGATTTCGGATCTGCGTTTTTGTGAATATTTCTCAATCCTCCTCTTTCAAATGAATCAAAAATCATCAAAATCGGAGTTCGTTTACTATATAAAACGCGCGGTCAAACAAAAAAAAAGTAGACAGTCGAATTGTATACCTCCTCCGTTCGGGGTTCGTCGGTCAAAAATAACTTTTCTCATTTATGATTGCACCAAATGATTGCAAAAAATTAGTATTGCTGAACAGACATGGCTCTTCAGCCTTTTCGAACAAGGTGTCACACGAACCCCTTTCTCTTTAAATTTTCTATAGGGGCTGCAAGAAGGGGGTAATGTTTTCATTCAATAAATCGTCAGATTGAGAATAGAAATAGACCTGTTTCAGGTTTTTTCAATGATATACATAATAACGCTAAAAATGAATTTATTCCGCACCTACCTATAGACCGCACTGTATATATTAGCCTTTTGATGCAGATTCTGTACCGTATTTATCTCCTACACGCCTATTGAAAATGTAGTCAAGATTTTCCAATATTTCTGTCAATTCCATTTCCAGCTGAAGAGTAGGTATTTATTTTGTTTAAAAAAATGTTCAATGCGCATATGGTTTGACAAACAATTTCATATTACCATATGGAAAGCGCTGTCCGCCGCCATTAAAACTCACACACACAGTGTGATTGATTGTTTTTAATGTCTGTCAGTCTGTTTGTGACGTATACCTAATTCGTTTAATTCATATGCACGCTGGCTTAATTGATAAAGTGAAGTATGTTGTGTGTGTTGATGGGTCAGGTTGTTGAATTTCATCAATCTCAACGAGTTACCCATAAATAGACACCAGAATATAATATATTGATTAAATGTTATGTAATATGTCGCGTATTATTGAGAATCTCAGATGAAACTATAAAGCTATACAGGGTGTTTCATAATATATGTGCAGGATTTGGGGATGTGATAGCTCGTCCAAAAATATGAAAAAGAGTTTATATCAACTTATCCTCTAAAATGCACCTTTTTCGAGATACAGGGTGTTGAAATTAAAAAAAAAATGTTTGTTGAGAATATCTCCGGAACCGTTTGTCGTACAGAAAACGGCTTTTGTAAGCATTTTCCACTCACAATAAGCTATGTTTTGAACCAGAAAATTTGTGGAGTAGTGGTTGTTTTTCTCCCCAATTTCTACGCCAATGGAAAAAGTACGATTTTGAGCCGCAAATTTGAACCGCCAATGTTTTCTACAAAAAAAGGTACTGTGTTGATCGTGAGCACTAAAGTCGACTGTTTTCGAGAAAAAGCAACTTTTATGTTGAAAAAAACAGGATCAATTTTTGCTTTTGTTATTTGTTTACATAAATTTTATTTAAATAGTAGATACAAAAAATAATTTAAAAAAAAATCCGTTTTTTCACCATAAAAGTTGTTTTTTCTCGAAAACGGTCGACTTTAGAGCTCACGACCAACATTACCTTTTTTGTGTAAAAAGCATTGGTGGTTCAAATGGGCGTTTCAAAACCGTTTTTTCAATTGGCGTAGAAATTGGGGAGAAAAACATCTACTACTCTTTCAAAATCATCACCAATTATGATTACCAAAAAAAAAATCTGACTCAAAACTTAGCTTATTATGAGTGGAAAACGCTTACAAAAGCTGTTTTCTACACGATAAACGGTTCCGGAGATTTTCACAAAAAAATTTTTTTTTAATTGCAACACCCTGTATCTCGAAAATGGTGTATTTTAGGGGGTAAGTTGATATGGACTTTTTTTCATATTTTTGGACGAGCTATCACATCCTCAAGTCCTGCGCATATATTATGAAACACACTGTCTAGTAAGTAGGTATCTAAACAGCGATCCCAGCACAGTCCTTGCGGTGCGAGTTTTGTTTAATTAAATTGGCTTGATGAATTCGTATAAATTTCTCAAGGTTATCATCAATTGAATGTGTTACTGTTGGAAGCTTATTATGCAATGATAAAATGTCAATTATATTTTTTTTTCGTATTTGATTATATAAACATCGATCACCCAATATGTAATTACCTATATATATATATATATATATATATATATATATATATATATATATATATATATGTATATATATATATCTTGATTGCTGATAATTCGTTGGAGCTTCTTTCACCGACTTTACAAGAAAAATATTCTAGTAGTTTTTATTTATAATGCAATAATAGTGAACTTTCTAAATAGCCCATTTAAAACCCATAATGTATCCAATAAATTTATGTCATGTAATTTGTTTCGAAAATCGAAAATTCAAGACGACAGAATTAAAGAATAAGCCATATCCGGCAACGTTTAAATCGGACATTTTTCGAAAAAATCATAGGTTTCCAAGTCACATAGTTAGGTATATAAGCAACATATTATCTTCTTTGGTGAACGTTGAATGATTTTGATGACTAATTTTGGACTCAAAAGTGTGAAACAAAAATATCTTTTACCTACGAGCAAAGAATATACGTGAGTAATAGGATACAAGTACTATCTTCTTTGGTATTAGTGCACGTACACATTCAAGCATTTTTATGACTACTTACTGTTACAATCAAAAGTGTGAAATAATTTTTTTTTACAAACAATTGGACCGACTTTATTAGTTGGTGCACTGAAAAATACGAAATAATATTAATTCTATAAAACTCTATTGGTGCTGGCACTTGTGAAGTTAATGCCAAAAGTTATCAATTTAATTGCATCTGCACAACTTCTAAAGTAACATCACCAATAGAATTAATATTATTTTATATCTTTCAGTGCATCAACTGATAACGTCGTTCAATTTTTTTTTTGTAAAAAATATTGTATAAAAAAAATTCTGCCGACTTTATTAATTGGTGCACTGACAAATACTAAATAATAGTACTGGTTCTGGTACTTTTCAAGCTGGAGCCAAAAGTTTTCATTCTTACTATAATTGCAAAACTTCAGAATTACCAGTACTATTAGAATTAATATTATTTTGTATTTTTCAGTGTACCAACTGATAATGTTGGTCCATTTTTTTTTCGGAAAAAATATTGTAAAAAAAAATTATGCCGACTTTATAATCGGTGCACTGACAAATACAAAATAATAGTACTGGTTCTGGTACTTTTCAAGCTGGAGCCAAAAGTTTTCATTCTTAATATAATTGCAAAACTTCAGAATTACCAGTACTATTAGAATTATTATTATTTTGTATTTTTCAGTGCACCAACTGATAATGTTGGTCCATTTTTTTTCGGAAAAAATATTGTAAAAAAAATTATGCCGACTTCATAATCGGTGCACTGACAAATACAAAATAATAGTACTGGTTCCTGGTACTTTTCAAGCTGGAGCCAAAAGTTTTCATTCTTACTATAATTGCAAAACTTCAGAATTACCAGTACTATTAGAATTAATATTATTTTGTATTTTTCAGTGCACCAACTGATAATGTTGGTCCAATTTTTTTTTGGAAAAAATATTGTATATAAAAATTATGCCGATTTTATTAATCGGTGCACTGACAAATACAAAATAATAGTACTGGTTCTGGTACTTTTCAAGCTGGAGCCAAAAGTTTTCATTCTTACTTTAATTGCAAAACTTCAGAATTACCAGTACTATTAGAATTAATATTATTTTGTATTTTTCAGTGCACCAACTGATAATGTTGGTCCAATTTTTTTTGAAAAAAATATTGTATACAAAAATTATGTCGACTTTATTAATCGGTGCACTGACAAATACAAAATAATAGTACTGGTTCTGGTACTTTTCAAGTTGGAGCCAAAAGTTTTCATTCTTACTATAACTGCAAAACTTCAGAATTACCAGTACCAATAGAATTAATATTATTTTGTATTTTTAGTGCACCAACTAATAAAGTCGGTCCAATTTTTGTAAAAACATAATTATTTCGTAAAAATTCATAATAAATGAAAAAGAAAAACATTGAAAGCTTTATTTTTCAGTAAAACTTTCGGTGATATAATAATAGCATTGGTATACTCGCATGAATCATATTCTTTTAATTCGATAGTCATTGACCGTAACACATTCTGGATTATAGTAAGTTATAATATTTAAATGGGAATAAAGTATCCGTTCGTTTTATTTATCCATTCATTTATTACGAATTGATTTAATACATTATGGAATTATAATATAACACGGATATAGACGTATATAAAATGAAACAAAGAACATAGGAAAAGTAAGTCAAACGCTTTAATATACGCGCCAGATCTAGCGAATCTGATTGTCCCATGTTCTGAATCGAGTGTAAAATGGTCGAATCATGAAATAATTGAAAATAGGAAGAAAAAAATAAAAGCGCGTGCGAGTCTAACAACCCATGACCATCGACCTTGATCGTGTGATATAGTATTGAGATATGGGTGAAAGTCAGGATGAAGGTGTATATTGTGCCAAATCCAAATCCTGCTGAATTGACGAATGAAATACATTTGTTATAGTCAGTAGAGACTTGATACATGAACAATACATGAAGAAAAGCGATTTTTGATTTATTAACTGTTGAAAAAAATCAAATGTATCCACTTTCCTACCGCTTTCAGACAATTTCCATCGAATATAGAAATCAAATCGTAAACCATTCATTTTTGGTGTTTACAACTTAAGAATGGATTTCATTTATAGCGGCACGAAGATTTGGTGAAAAGTGAAATCAAGCTCTTGAAAAAAGTTTTATGCTTTTATAAATTAATTATTTGAAAATTCAATTCAAACTTTTCCTAATATACTAATATACGTACCTGACAATAGGTCGGAGCACATGTATTATTATTCTTCAGAAACTATGTTATATAGTGTGATCCACAATTGTGGAATAAATTAATTTTTAGCGTTATTATGTTTTTGTTTGAAAAAAAAACATGAAACAGGTTCTTAATTTGATAATTTATAGTATGAAAATATTACCCCTTTCTTGCACCTCCTCAAAAAAAATTATTAAGAAGAGGAGTCTTGTGGCACCTTGTTCGAAAAGGATTTTCATTCTCTGCTCAGCAATACCGAATTTTTATTTTGAAAAATACTTAATGTTTAGGAAGTATTTTTCAATTTATTTTACAATGAAATAAAATGTTCAAAATGTGACCACCATTAACTTCTTGACAATAAGCAAGGCGATCTTTCGAATTCTCGTACAACATTTTGTAGGACCTCAAGTGGTATGTTGTTAATTTCTTCGGTTATCCTAACTTTTAAATGTGCAATATGGTCTGGTCTATTGAACTTTTGATTTTAAAGAAGCCCATAAGAAATAATCGAGATGAGTCAAATTGGGGGATCTAGGCGGCCATTCAATCGTCCCAGGTCTTCCAATCCACATATTGGGAAAAACTTCTTTCAAATAATGTCTAACGATACGTGTGTAATGCGATGGAGCTCCGTCTTGTTGGTACCATCATTCTACTGAAAGTAGTAAATTTTCTCATTTGAAATTTGGAAACCTTAAATTCTATTCAATATATTTGTAACACATCTTAGATATTCATTTCAGCTTTTTGCACTCTCCATATAAACTTTAACTAAGCGAAATCAAATATTCCTCCCTGAACGCAATATACTTAAAAATGGTGTTAGTAGAATAAATATCATCGTGTGAGCTACTGTATTATTTTGAATGTCATTATTATCACTCTAAACAAACATACATTCCTCTGTTTTTCGAAGTCGATCAAAAAATTGTGATGCCATATAACTTAACAAAATATATCTTTTGCTTTCTTATTGTTTTTTTCTCTGTCTCTTAAGGCTATGTTAGTTGTTATGGAATCGATCCTGTATGTGAATCTAATAACTAGGTGATTGAACTCACTCAGCGCTAAGCGACCTTTTTGTAGTATTTTCAATGTTGAAGAATGGGAGTAGAAATACGCTAAAGTGGAGAGTGGAAAGAGATTGTATTGCTATTTGGCATTTCACACACTGCAGCTCTCGCGAGACCGCGGATTTATTTGTTTGTGTGCAATAATAGGAAACAAGCGAACAAACACGATGTAGAGGGCACCAAGAGGCTTTTAGTTTCAAGTTCTATTTTTATTGCCACAGTTACGGTCTTCTTGCGTTGCTTTTTGAGTTTTATTCAATTAATAATCATTATTATGAACATTTCCACTTCACATTATTAGCATATTATTTACCTGAAAAATGTCATTTCGAAAAAAATAGGACCTACTTTATTAGGTGTGCCTCTGAAAAATTTTATTGATTTGCAAAAACTCAAATTTCTATTGGAGATCAAGCATATACAATTATTGGAAAGGACTGCCATAAAAACTTAGTAGATGCTAGTACGAGTTCAAAAACAAAACCAATATCAAGTACGGCTCATAGCATGCTGATGAGAGCCAAAAATCTTGAAATCGTGATACTTACGTATGTAAGAAAGCGATGTTGATCAGCATTGGCAGTAAGCTGGATACTAGTTGTTGCCAACATTTTTTTATCTACTTATATTCACAATTATACGGTGCGTTTATAAAGTAGGTATGGCAACGCTTCGATATTTTCTAAAATATTAACATATGAAAAAAATCTTGTTGTTTTTTTATCATAAATAGGGCGTGTCAGGGATAATTAATATTTTATTGGAAGTTGCTGAATATCGACAAAATGTTCATGTTTGGGCAGGAATTATAAAAAGGGATCACGGCTGCAAACTATTTTGAAATATTGCGAAAATATTTGATTCCATTTTGATCATAAAAATTTCCAAGTATAGAGTTTTCGTTAATGTAATGTTTTCTCAATCGCTTAGTAGGAAGAAGGGGGTTCTATTGAATGGCCTCCTAGATCTCCAGACCTAACCCCTCTTGACTTATTTCTTTGGGGTGATTTGAAAAGTAAAGTTTACGTGAACATACCCACCAGTATTATAATTAGACCACCTTAAGGAAATAATTCGAAGGATGTTACAGTAGAAATGTTGTCAAATATAATTTAGGAACTTTTTGCTCGCATTGTGATATAACTTTGCATCTTTGTGTTTATTAATTGTTTCTAGGTTTTCGTATGGATATTTTGTTATTTTAAGGTGTTTTCAAGGTTGAATGAATAAACTAATTTAAATGAAAATATTTTTTTTTTCAATGTTAATACCGATGAATTTGGTATTTTTGAAGCTCCTTATAGGTTGGAGGGGGTACAGTGATGTTTGTATAAAACGTAGAAAATCTAAATTAAAAATCAACCTATCAGTGCTTTTTCTTTGTATGTTAATATTTTAGAAGATAATCAAGCGTTTCCGTACTATATAGTAAATATCTCATGCTTTCTGTATTCAGAAACGGTATAAGTCTATTTCTCCCAGAGTACTTCCTAAGTTATGAATCTCTTAAATAGTAAAAATTACGTGAAAAATGTACATTTTTATAAATGCTCGTTTTCTCTTCCAGAATGGCATGCCACTATGGGAGGACCTTATCACCAAGGCTACCAAGCTTCACTCATCTCTCAAGTAAGTATGAATTTGATGGAATATACGAAATGAATGAAATCAGTAAATCTTGTCCCCAAGCTGACTTAATTCATTCTTTTTATGTTTACTTTTCAGAGCCACCATTTTGGCCGTCACAGCCTACTTGGACGCATTCCAAAAAATAGCAGACTCCGCTACCAATGCCAGAGGTATGTTTGGCAATTTTTGTATTTGTTTTTTTTCTTCTCTTTCACCATTGTGTCTGTCACTCTGTGTGATGCTAATTTTATTATTTTACTATATGAGCGGGCACTCGTGTGATGTGTTCATGGTCCAATGGGTTCAAGTGTATAATATACACAAACTAGATGCGCGTGCACCGATAAATATATAGATACTGTGTGTGGTGTGCTAAAATAGAATATAATAATGGTGAATGGAGGGCTTTAAACTAGTAGACGGAGAGCTAGAACCAAAAAATGTCTTTGTAATCACTAAGCCTGTGTACCTACTCCATTTCAAAAAGAGAGAGAGTGATAAGTCATGGTGATAAAGGGATCTGTATTGTATTCTGTCCTTATAACGGAGTAATAGAATATAGTTTTTAAGGTTCCGTACACAAAGGTTGCCAGCGAGATTCTATTACTACGCCTCCGCTGTCCATCCGTCCGTCTGTCTGTATCTCATGAACCACGACAGTTTCAAAATTGAAATTTTCATAGAATATGTATTTATATTGCTGCTATAATAACAAATAATAAAAATAAAATAATATTCAAAATACATTGGGTCCCCATGCAATAAATGTTTTCAGCGTTTTTTTTTTCTTGACCTTAACCAATAAAAATAATGAAAATAAAATTAAGTTAAAAATTAAAGGGGGTCCCCATACGGTAAACTTTGGTTTTTGGTTGATCTTAATACTTGTATCTTTTGAACATTAAATAGGTAGACGCGAATCGCACTTGGACTGTTTTTTCGCCTACAGAACGGTGTTGATTCACAAAATTGTTGAATAGTCATTTTGTTCATGGTTGACATAGAATGAATACTCCTACCGTAAAAGTTTTGAAGTATGTATAGTAAATAAATTGCACAGTATTAATTTTCATTAGAGCTGAATTTCCTCACAAACAGCTGACTATCGTAATTTTTAACTATATACAATATAAACTGGACACATTTTCTTAGTTTCTGTAATCAGATATCAAAAAATCTGGTGTGTCCACTCACACGACTTTCCTACCGCTCGCAGGCAAATTCCAGTAAATGAAAAAATCTACTCTATTACAATACTTTCCTTACATAGCGACGATAATAGCAGTAGTAAAGTAAAAATCCTCTGATCAAATCGTGCTACCACTCATTTTTTTCAGCATGTCAAGACAACATTTTTTCGTAAGATGAAACGTTTAGCCAGAATCTGAAGAAACATGTAGAAAATATGGAATTTTATCCAAGCATAACTCGAAGCATAACTTTTTCTGTGCTTTTTCTCAGAGATGGCGCTGTGTTTGGGTGGTTAAGAATACTTTAGTCATTTTAATCACAATGTATACAGGATTTTCATTCAGTGCCACCGGCGAGTGATATTGGTACCAAACAAAATAAAAAAGAAAGCAACAAAATATACCGATCCGTTCCCGAGACAATGCTGTCACGGACAGACAGACAGACAAATAGCTGAAAATATTTTTATTAGACTTAGAAAACTCTGAAACGTCAACATTTGTAAAAATCTCGATACCGAAAATTTCACACAATTACAATACTTTCCTTATACAGCTATACAATAGTAGCGTTGGAAAGTAAAAACTAGGCTTAGTAAATTCACAGACATTTTTGGTCTCTGGCCCTTGGACTACTGTGTGTGCTAAAATACAAGAATGGTGAATGGACAGTTCAAAACAAAACAAGCACTCATTACCTACTACACCTATACGTTTGTTTATTGTTTCTTGACATGAAAACTTGTCCGCTGTTATTCGAGTTTGATCGGACGCGTTCTTTTTGTTTCTTTTGTTATTTTTAGCTGAATAAACGAGATCAATTTCTATGTCGTTGGTATGCTAGCCAAATTGTCCCCATTCATGAAGTTGTTGGACAAAATTTACCACAACTATTCGTAGAATTTCTTTATGTGAATTTTTTAGTTTATAACTGCACACAGTATCATTTAAATCATTTTAAAAAATTATAACCTGTATGTACTCTGTACTATTCAAAAGTTACACCACTTTACAGTTTTTGACAAAGTCTCTGTAAAAGTTGAAAGATATTATGGGACATTTTAGTTAATTTAAGTTAATTTTGCTACAATTTTTACAGTAATTGAAAGGGCAAATAACAATTATGTGAAAATATGAATGATTTTGAGAGTCACCAGTAGTGAATAGGTAATACAATTACCGTGCCTACCAACGAGGACAACAACTACTTTGTGAGCTAATACTCCATCCCGCATTGGATTACATCATGGTTGATAGGTGCAATATGATTGAATACGATTCAATACATATATTGCAAACTTCTAACCCTTTTGCTTTAATTTCATTCGGAACACATCACAGTTGAGTCAAGTGTATGAGATAGGATCGCCGATTTCGTTCTCATTAGAACTCATCAGAAACCTACACATAAGACTCGACGATGTGTCCGAAGAAGTCAAAGCGCCGCTGAGAAGTTATCACTAGGCTTCTTCCTCGAACACATCCTTGAGTCATATGTGTATCTGATGAGTTCTAATGAGAACGAAATTGGCGATCTTATACACTTGACTCAACTGTGATGTGTACCGAATGAAATTAAAGCAAAAGCCTGCAATATAAATATTGATTAGTAATCAATCATATTGCACCTATCAACGATGATGTAATGCAATGCGGGATGGAGTATTAGCTCATCGAGTAGTTGTTGTCATCATTGGTAGGCAGGGTAATTGTATTAACTATTATCTACGGTTGATTTAGAGTCATTCATATTTTCATATATTTCACAGTAGAAATCTTCACATCTTTCATTTTGAACAATTTTTATGAGTTGAAATACTGTTATCAGTATTAGCCGATATAGGTATTCTGTTATCGATAATTCCAGTGAACATAATATTCTTTAAGACATCGTAGAAAGCTTAATAATAGCAAATAAGCTCCATCAATCAAAAAGTTAGATAAGGAAATAACAATTATGGTGAGTTAAAATATTGAGATCAGTTTGACTTCATTGAATCAAAAGAAGAAAATCTTGAAGCTTATTTTCAGGTTTAACCCGATTTTGCTTTTCTTAGGTTCGACATTCGACGTGTTTTATTACGAAGTGCCTTTGTACCATAACCTATTCTAAATCTGTAATGGCATTATTTGATCATTCTCTCGAGTTTATGTCTAAATTTGCTTTCTACTGTTTCATTTTTTCGGAATATAAAAGTATCACCAATTGATTTCTCAACCCCGAAAACTCCTTTCTGCAATTTTTTGTCGAAAACTGCAGAGCCATTCCCGCAACAGCTAATGGTGACGTCGAGGTTGGCACTATCACGTTTTTACAAAAGCCATCTCTATAGATAAACTTGAAAAACAGATGGCATTTTTTTCATATGAAGGTTAACAGTGTCTACTATTTTTTATATATATCTTTTTGATATCTATAATAACGGTGCTACCCACCGTGGATACACTAAAAACTGACCCTGTATGTTAGCTTTCTCTCATCAACTTCCCTGGCCCAATGACGAGTGACATTTGACAAGACAGTTGAATAAATTATATCATTGTTGCATTCTTGTGTTAACTTTTGTAATAGCGAATATTCTTTATCATTAATATAACGCGTTTGGGTTGAATCATTGTATTATTGAACTATGAATATTTGTCTCTTAGGTAAAGCTATATCACATATAAATAAAGAATTATCAAAGTAACATGACATAATTAATATACCTATTATAACTTAAGCACTTCCCGTAAACAGCTTTCAATAGTTCGCCTATTATATATATAGTTCGCCTACATATTTATGAAAGGCTTCTTTCACAAGGGTATTACATTTTTTTGTTCTGCTGGAACGCAAACACTCAACTGACGTAATCCTCTTATAATCAAGATTATGTCGGGTGAACTTGTGAACTTTCTATCTCTTTGCCGGCCTTTTGTTTTTCCTTCTAGAATATAGGTATATACAAGGAATCGAATTATTGATCGACCTTAATACCTTCCATACTTATATATAGTTCTTACTGAAGGGCTAAGTATTTTTGAATATTAAATTTCACATATATAAATGTGGTGACCTGATTCAAAATATTTAGAAATAAATAAAAACCTAATATTGCCTCATTTTTACAATTTTGGAGGATGCGCCAAAATCGTTAAACAGGGACGTTATTTTTTTAGTTAATGATACCACCTATTTTTGATTGGCTTTCCAATAGGGGGATATACACAATTCGATTGTTTTTTTGAGTAGATTGTTACGTCCCTAAAGCTAGATGAGCAAAGTGCTCAGAATCCAAAATACATATTTGGTGCTTGTAGCGCAACATTAGGTGCTAATTAAGTTCTGTATTCTGAAGTTATTTGCTGTTATATTTTTTGGAAAATGGCTGCTTTACTAGCTTTAGATGAAACGAGCACAGCAACCTTCAGAAATAAACTTTTTGAGAACATCGTTTTTCCTTCGATAACTGTTGCAGTTTTTTGGAAATTGGATTTTTATTATCGGTGTTAGGTCATTCAAAAAAAACTGAAATATATAGTTTTCCGAAATTTCCTAACTTGATGAATCCCTTTCCATGTGCGTCTGGCCAGCACTTGACCTTTTTGACCGACTTCAAAAAAGGAGGAGGTATAAGATTCGGTTGTATGTTTGGTTAAAACAAATTATAGCTGTTCGCAGGTTTTGCATAGTACCTAAATGTACTCCGATTTAGACTATTTTTGTTTCATTTGAAAGAGGAGAGTTGAGAAATGGTCCCATATTTAGAAAATCTAAAAAAACTCCTACCCTCCAAAAACCGCCCCGATTGGGCTGGACGGGGCAATTTTTTTCGAAAATCTGAGAAGCTGAATTAAATTTGAGACCATATCCGGAAACGTTTAACTTGAACATTTTTTCAAAAGAGTTACAGTTTTCCAGTTTCAGCAATGTTAAAGTCTGAAATATCTGATATATGTATTTCCGCCATGTGGAAGGGGCATTTTTTGAAAATTGAAAATATGCAACGGCCTAATTAAAGAAGAGATTATATGTAGCAACATTTGGATTGATTTTTTTTCAAAAGATTTACGGTTTTCGAGTTACAGCATTATAGTCTGAAATATGTGTATGTGCGACGGGATGTTTTGAGATTTCTGAATAATAAATAACAAGTACAAGCTAAACCTATACATGAGTAATAGGATAAGTATTTGTTATTAGTGAACGATTAATAATTTCCATGACTAATGTTACACTTAAAAGTGTGAAATAAATATTTTTCAGAAAAAATTGGACCGACGTTATTTGTTGGTACACTAAAAAATATAAAATAATATTAATTCTATTGGTGCTGGTAATTTTGAAGTTGTGTCGTTATAGTTTGTTGTTGTAGGTACCAACTTTAAAAGTACCAGCACCAATAGAATTAATATTATTTTGTATTCCTCAATGCACCAACTTATAAAGTCGGTCATTTTTTGTAAAAATATTTATGATTCATTCAAAGATAGTTTTCTGTAATAGTCATTCTTGAAATGAATTCCGACGTATTTTCTGGTAGTCATTAACGTAAAGGGTATATAAATAATGGATAGGTCCAAAAAAAGTAGACAAAGCAAACAGCGAAGGAGGTTAATAACTTGGAAGTTCACAGGAGGCTTCCTGCTCATGGATTTGTGAAGACCGACTGAAAAAGAGAGAAACGGAGATAGACAGAAAGATAAATGCAATGTTGTTTCCTATTACGATTTAAATTAAGATCATCTCCAATGGTGCGATGTTTTATAGATGAAGCTCGTATTCGTAACCTTTCGAGCGTGGTATAATACATAAGAAATGATTCATTCGTTTTCTCACTAGTCTTTTATTTTTTGTGTCGTTCCTGTCTAGGCTATAGAATGTCATATATCTAGTAAAAAAAATAGTTTCCTTGTGCACTACACCTACCTTTTCGAAATTTTAAGGTATTGGCATTCTTTTCTTCATTCATTACAACTAACAATATATCGACAAATGTCATGAAGCTGTTAATTTGATGATAATTACAGATTTGTATTATAATATTATAATTTATTTATTATATTATTAGTACGATTCTTTGACTCAAGCCAAGCTTTCGAGAATGTTTAATCTCTTCATCAGGGGAATTATAAATAGTTATAAAAATATTTAAACAACAACTTAGAACTTAATAGTATTTGAAAAATACAGTCGTAAATTTATAAAACATTGAATGTAGATAATAGTTATTGTTTTTAAGAAGAAGGTGATACCTTGAGTCTATGAATATGCTACCCTTCGAGTAGGACGTTATGAGAGAAAAACTAATTAGTGGGGAATTTACCGCTTTTTTAGGGATTTGTGAAGATGAAAACGCGCCAAAACCACAAAATTTTGTGGAGGATACTCAGGCAAAAGAAGATACTAAATACTTAACTTACTTATAATATATCTAAGGATGACAGAAGTCAACGAAATAATTACAAACAAAGAAATGAATGATGATTTGAATTAGGGATGCGCCGAAGCGCCTTTTTTTCGATTCGGCCGAATCACAAAAATTAGTGGGTGTGTTTATAAGCAAATAAAAAACACATCATTGCATAGAAAACATATTTATTCAAATTAACAGGAACACAAATAAAAAACTAAAGTAATAATCTGAAGAATATTACATCAAAACACATAAAATGATAAGGTAACAAAAATAAAACCAATTTCTACTTATAAAAAATAATTAATAATATGTATTATCTAAATTTTCCCGTTGTAGTTCTTTATAATATTCTTCTACATGCTTTCTTTTTAAATGATCATAAATAAATAATATTTCCAAATATCACTCGACTTTTTAATCATTTTCACATTGAAACTGCTTAAAACGCTACGCGGTCACGTTTAAAACGTGAGATAAAATTAATAATATAACCCCAAGAACACTTATGGCGCGATTTAACAAGGCTTGACAAGAAAATTTTATATTTTTATTATAGCGTCGCTTCGGCCGAATCAAACTATTGCTTCGGCCAAAACCGAATAGTAGAAAAAGCGGCCGAATACCGAGGCCGAAGCGATGCTTCGGCGCATCCCTAATTTGAATCCAAGATTTCCAACTTCTAAACAGTTGCCGACGATTCATGTTGATAGTTTCTTATATGTTTTTATTATTGACCGACTTGCAAAAAAAATGTATGTTTGCTTTTCTATATTTTTATTTGTATGACCGTTCGCTTGTTTTGCATCGTAAACGTGCTCCGGTATTGATAAGTTTTTATCCAATTGATAGAAGAGAGTTGAGCATTTCTCCCATTGTCTCATTTCTAGAACTCAAATCAGAAATCTCCTCTAAAAACCGCCCCAGGAAAGGGTGGAGGGAACAATTTTTCTTGAAAATCAAAATTGAAGATGAAACCATATCCGGAAATGTTTTATTTGAACATTTTTTCAAAAGAGTTACGGTTTTCCAGTTACAGCAATGGTAAAAACTGAAAAATGTGTATTACCGCTATGTGGAGGGGGCATTTTTTTCGAAAATTGAAAAAATGAGACGGCCAAATTAAAGATGAGATTATATGTAGCAACATTTAATTTGGACATTTTTCAAAAAAGTTACGGTTTTCCAGTTACAGCAGTGGTAAAGTCTGAAATATGTGTATTTCCGCTGTAATGTTTTGAGACCTCTGAATAATAACAAGTATAGGCAAAGAATATACATGGGTAATAGGACAAGTACTAACTTCTTTGGTATTAATTCTATTGGTTCTGGTACTTTTGAAGTTGGTGCCAAAAATCTTCAAAAGTACCACTAATATTATTTTATATTTTTCATTACACCAACTAATAAAAAATATTCGGTTCGCTAACTTGAGGTTGAATTATCGACACATCATTTTTCTATTAGAAAAAAAGAGCGACAAAATGGTTTCTTCTACAACTAATTAACGGAAAAAATTCGGCAAACGCCCCACTAAAGTTATATTTTAAAAATATACACCATTTTTTCAGCAGATAAAAAAAGAACAGCAAAATTATTTCTTCAACAATTATTTCATTTTTGTGCAACCCATACGAAACACTGAACAACATATTCACGCATGACCTTTGACTTGGTCGAGCAACGCCGCCTCCACAATTTATTTTTTTGTCACGAAATAGACCAGATCATCATCCATGTGACTCTCTTTATCTCTATGTGTGTGTGTTTGGCGGGGGCAACGGCCTCGGTTGTGGGGTCTCGCCGCCCCCCTCCTCTCCAACGTTTATCCATCCATCCATGGGGGCGGTGGTGCACATGCAAGAAGGAAGGGTTGTTAGCTAACAGCAGTGGCCCGCTGCTCGCGCTTATATGTGGGTCAATCGATGTGCTTTGCGCATTTACCAACGCACGCGACAAAGAACATTTTTTAATGGGGGGGTTGGAGGGAACAAGAGGAGGAGAATTTGAAAGATGAGCATTTAGAATTTGCGCTAATTGTTGATGGTGCTGTAAAGGTTTGTTAAATGAGGTCAAGTGTTTACTTATTAAGCGAAGTTATGTATCGATTCGAGGATGATGATTATGTTCTATTTAAGGGAATGTGAGTGGAAACAGAACATGACTTATGAATGTATAAAGGATAAATGCTAAATCAAAAAGTTAACTCTGATGTACTGACAAAGCGATATTGAGATAGTTGCTTCTACGGATGACCTAGAAAGAACAGCAGGTTCGAGTGCTCATAAAAAAATTAAATACTGACACAGAGATTTCTATAGATAAGGATCTAGGGTTATATCACTTAAATACGAACTGGAATATGCCAACTATGATATCATGAGCTAACAGCACCAGTTAACCCAAAACTGAGAAGATAAGGATGCAAAATACTTGGAAATGGTTATTGGGGGATATCACTTGAGTACCAACTGGGATATGAAAACTATGATATCATGAGCTCAACGGCACCAGTTAATCCAAAACTGAGAAAGTAAGGATGCAAAATACTTTGAGTTATTGAAGCATGAAGACTTACGGATATGCTGAAAGCACTCAACAATAGGGGAAGAAGATGACTTAGAAAGAATAGCAGATTCGAACCTAGTGATCAGAAATGAAGAAAAACAAAATTTGTATTGACAACAGGATATTACTTGATTATTTCAAAAATAACTTGGGTCAAAATCGATTCATTTCATATATATATTACACAAGGTGTCCCTTAAAGGTCTTTACAAATTCCTACCACTTGTACCTCAGGCCAAAATAAGTATTTTTGGGTAAACTTAACTGAGTATAAAATCATTAGCTACCTGCCAGTGAAAATCCCGTCGGAATCAGTTCAGCCGTTAGGAAGATTAGCCGGAACAAACAGACAGACAGAAAATATTAAAATTGTTTTGTTATTACTCACATATGTACTTCCATATGCAATAAGATAAAACCTGTTTTTTTGACCGACGAACCCCGAACGGACGAGGTATACAATTGGTCTGTCTGCTTTTTTTTATTTGTTCGCCCGTTTTATATAGTAAACGTACTCCGATTTTAATGATTTTTGATTCATTTGAAAGTGGAGACTTGAGAAATGGACCCATATTTGTGAAAACTAAAATCCAAAATCTCCTTCCGTCTAAAAACCGAAGGGGGTGGAGGAAAAGATGCCAGAATTAAAGAAATAATAATATCCAGGAACGTTTAAACTGATTTTTTTTTCAAAAGAGTTACGGTTTTAGAGTTAAAATCTCACATATGTGTAGGTATTTTCGTATTTTATGTGGAGGGGGCGATTTATTTCAAAAACTGAAAATCTCTGGGTACCACATGAAAGACAATAATATTTGCAGCAACATTTATAAATAACATTTTTTCCTTAGAGTTATGGTTTTCGAGTTATGCGGTGGTAAAATGGTTAAATCTAAAATACTAATGCGTATTTAAGCAGCGGTGTTCTGGGATCTGTACATAATATTATGTACAAGCAACATACATACATATTAGTGTAACAGTAACAGTACCAATAGAATTAATATTATTTCAAATTTTACAGTACACCAACTAATAACATCGGTCCAATTATTTTGTAAAAAATACTTATTTTGATATTACGAACAGACACTTCGATTTTATTTATTTGAAAGTGTTCTTACATTTACGTAAGAAAAAAAATATTCATTTTGAATCTTGATTAACATATTTGAAAACGATCCGTTCAAACCTCCCATGGTCTATAAACTGGAAGCATCTTATATGCAGCGGATATTATTCTGAATATTTATTAATCATAGATTATTTAAAATAGCTGCTAAAACCTCCTTTTCACGATCATTTTAATTAACAACACATACACAATTTGCTTAATCATACCTACATATGAAAACCAATTTTATCCGCTGATGACTTCATTCAGCCTTTAATGATTTGGACTCCTGCAGTGTCTTTGCAGTCCAATTAGTGCTGCATTAATTCCAGCCCCAGTTAGACTTGTTATATCACATATTGCGATGTAGAAACCGGATGCAACGTTACAAAAAGTCGAAAAAAATAGATCGTGACACATAAGTAAGTAAATATCATCGAAAATATTTTTGACCAGATAGAAGCCCGTGACTTCGTCCACTGATTGTCTACGAAAATGATGTGAGAACTTAGTTAATAATAATTTGTAGTATGAACCCATACATACTTATTTATGTCCTATTGTTTATTGAGCTTGTGGGTTCACTATTCAACAATTTTGAGTAAATAAAATTTAGCCTGTTTTGAAAATATCATCTATAATTGAATGCACAAAATATAATAAATTATCACTAGATCTAATGAAGTATAGTAGCGCCATGTCCAAATGGAGAAGTAAAAGCTTCCAATGGTACTTGCGATAGAGCAGTAGTGTAGGGTACATGAGCTGCTACACCAATCGGTGCATGCGCGAAAGCTACAGGTGCATGAGCTATAGCTACTGGTGCATGAGCTATAGCTACCGGTGCATGAGCTATAGCTACTGGTGCATGAGCTATAGCTAACGGTGCATGAGCTACGGCAATCGGAGCTGCAACATTGTGTGTTATGGTATTATGTGAAATACCTTCCTTACGTACAATGGCATTGAAACCATTCACTGAATCGGCTGTGTAATCCACAGTACGTCTTGTACCATCTGGTTCTATTAAGCTGTAGCTACCATGTACAATGTCACCATTGCGCTCTTCATGTTGGGCCTTGTTATCGCCTGTTATAGCATCCTGGAGAAAAATTAGAACATGGATAAAAATAAATTTAGAAATAATTCATAATAGTTGTAAAATATTTTTGCATCATGTTCGAGAAATCATTTTAGGACACATTTTCGTATGTTGTATATAAAACTACTGATATAAGATGTTGCTCTCTTTCAACCTTTATGCTTTAATTTCGTCGGACACAGTAATCTGCCACAAGAAGCGGATCGCAGCGGTTTCGAGCGAGCTTGTTTGCTCTCATCAGCGCCACATAGGTTGAAGCTGTGTCTGACGAAGCTAAAGCAAACTGGAGGTAAACGAAATTCTGGAACAATATCCGCCAGTGGGGCATAGTTATAAGGAGCTTAACTACGCCTATAATAATTAGAAGATATTTATGATGAAATTATTTATTTGCTTCATTCATCTTATATCAATACTAATATATATGCTTCTTTGATCGACGAACCAAACAGAGGAGGTATACAATTCGACTGTATGTCTGCATGTTTTTTTACGCGTCTTTTGAACATTAAACTTGCTCCGATTTTGAAATGTTTTTATATATTTGAGAGAGGAGTATTGAGAAGTGATCCCATTGAAAAAAATATCAATACTAGACATCTCCTTCTCCGAAAGGGGATGATAGGGGCAATTTTTCCCGAAAATTGAAAATCCGATACGGCAGAATTAAAGAAAATTCCATATCCGGGAACGTTTAAATTGGACATTTTAGAAAATAATAGGTTTTCGCGTTACAGTCTGAAATGTATAGATATGTTTCAGCTATGCGGAAACGGCTCGGATTTTCCGAGAATCGAAAATTCGAGATTGGAAAATTAGAAAGAGAACTATAATAATATGTAATAGTAAATTCTGAAATATGTGCTATTTAGAGGTAGCAATTTTTTTCGAAAATCAAAAATTCGAGATGATCAAATTAAAGAAGAGATAATTTCCAGAAACATTTGATCTGGACATTTAAAAAAAATCATAGGTTTCCGAGTTACAGCATTGGTAAACTCAAATATGTGTATTTCCGCGATGTTTTGAAATCTCTGAATAAGTATGAGTTACGCATTATCTTCATTGGTGAACGTTGAATGATTTTGATAACTAATGCAACACTCATAAGTGTGAAATATATATTTTTTTTAAATTGGGCCGACTTTATAAGTTGTTCTAGTGAAAAGTACAAAATAATATTGATTCTATTGGTGCTGGTTCTTTTGAAATTGTGCAATTGTACTTGGAAGACTTTTGACACCAACTTCAAAAGTACCTGCACCAATAGAATTAATATAATTTTGTATTTTCCAGTGCATAATAAAGTCGGTCCAATTTTTGTTAAAAAATATTTATTCTTTTTAGTGCATCATCTCATGAAGCCCGTTCTAGTTTTGTGAATGTTATTTATTTCCCGATTTTGGGTGATCATGTTAAATAACTCAAAAGCCGTATAAAAACTTCTACTAGACTCAACAAAACATTAAAATTTTAAAAGCTCCCTCTTTTAAGGGCTTTAAGACGAATTTTGTCAACTATCTTGAGAACCTAAAATTATATCGACGTCGGATTGGTTGTATGAAATTCTGTGGAGTTGTATTTTTTTTGTTAAAATAAATTGATGTAATTTGAAATCCATGATCCGTTTTACTGTGATAAAATATCAGGAAAATGGTCAATTATGTAAATATTATTAAAGATATTTTTCATTGATTGATACAATTTCTAGCAATAATTTTCATAAAGATTATTTGCCGTTTTTTTTTAAATTTAAACTCAAATTTTTTATCTCTTCTTGTCATGCCTAGTAAAGCACAAAATACAAATGACATGAAATGTAAATTGTTTTTAGCTATATCGTCGTGGTTGGGCCATCTTTCAGGAGATCACAATGACGAAAAGCATCTTTCATCTCCAAAGAAGAAAAAAAAAGAAATTACCTTCAAGCACGTGCCCATTCAATAGCCATATTGTGTAACCTTAAAATTTGAATTTACCTGCAGGCTACAATAATAGGATGCCGGCATTTTCTTAACAATGATAAAAAAAAAGCTTTACATCCATATAAGAGAGAAGCGAAATCTTTTGTCGGGGCCTGTAATAAAGTCCCATGAAAATAATAATGGTGCAGTGTGTGTGTGAAAGGTGTGCGCATTTTGTATTTATTAACTGGATAATTTTACCTACGACGGAGGAGCACTACTAGCATCTGTTCAATATCACCAGCATAAGACATCTGTTGAAAGACGCATTTATTTACACTCAGGTTATATTAACAGTGCAAAGGAAATGTTATTGAAATGCACTAGCAATATGGAAAATCAAGTTATACCTGCATCTAAGTGAAATAAATTATTTGGATATATAAATAAATATCTACGACTTTACCTTCGTATTACCTGAAACTGGTAGTTTCTAGATCTAATTGAAGTAAACCGATTTGAGATATACAAAAAATAACTCTAATTTTAATTAAATTTAAATAGATTTGAAAAATAAAAAAGATTGTCCAGCTTTTAGTAATAGTATAAATTATAACTTAAAAAAGTAAGATACTAGGTATGATCAAGACATATCTTAAAACAAGATTTGTTTTAATTTCAAACAACCACTAATTAAGGTAGTTATTGAGTGAATTTTGGAAAATATTGATTTACAAATGTCCATTTTTTACGCGAGAGATATTGGAAAAGTCGATTTTTTCTTCACACATACTTTTTATTACATTCGGTTAAGTGATAAATATTTTTTACAAAAATTGGACCGACTTTATTAGTTGGTGCTCTGAAAAATACAAAATAACATAAATTCTATTGGTATTGGTAATTTTAAAGTTGTGCAATTGTAGTTAGAGTTAAAGTTTTCAAACTTTGTCACCAACTTCAAAAGTGCCAGAAACAACAGAATTAATATTATTTTGTATTTCTAGGTACATCAACTAATAAAGTCGATCCATTTTTTTTGTAAAAAAATATTTATTTCACACTTTTGAGTATAACATTAGTCATGAAAATTGTTGAACGTCCACTAATACCAAAGAAGATAATACTTATCGTATTACCCATGTATAGGGTTAGCTTGTACTTGTTATTATTCAGAGATCTCAAAACATCGCTGCGGAAATACGTTTAAGTACTTTTTGATGTTACCATTTTAACATCGATTTAACTCGAAAACCGTAACTCTTTTGAAAAAATTTCAATTTAAATGTTGCTACAAAGATGATCCTATTTTTCCATGAAAATTATTTATCCGACTTATGTTTATATAAACTTTTTAAATGAATTCCTAAAAGTTCAATCAGTTGTTGAAGTAGTTATAAAAAACAGAATAGAGTATTTTTCGATTCCCGAACCGAAAATAATAGTATTCTTTACTTTTTACAGCTTCACTAGATTTATTCCTATGTTGAATACATTCATTTTAATTCAGTATTCTGCATTTATGCCATTGACCCAATATAAAGGTATATATAGTTAAAGAAAACTGTCAAAAGTTTCACCATGTTGTCTCTTTCTTCTTTTTGACTGACGAACCCAAACGGAGAAGGTATACAATTCGACTGTGTTTTTTGAGGAGACTTGAGAAATGGTCCCATATTCGTAGAAACTCAAATCCGAAATCTCCTTCCCATCAAAACACACCCGATTTACATCGATGTTAAAATCTCAAATATGTGTATTTTCGCTATCTTAAGGGGGCAATTTCTTTCGAAAATTGAAAATCCGAGGGAATTTCACCAGATTATTTGTAGCAACATTTGTAATAAATATTTTCTTCTTAAGGCCCTGATCGAAGAGCGAGTAAAACCGCAGTTTTATGGCTCGCCGGTGAAGCTCGCTCGTCGATCAGGCTAAAACTGCGGTTTTATACACCGACGCGAGTAGCTCGTGGCTCTTCAAGATTGTTTGAAATTTTTGAGCCAGGTACGATTATGTATGACGATCGCCGAAAGCGAGTCGAATCGTTCAGTCTCTCAACTCAACTGCAGTGGTAATGGAATGATACGCTGGAGCTTAGACGAAAGAGTGAAATGGATTTAGGAAACTATAATCGTGAATACGTTTTGGAATTTATTTATTGTTTCCGACATAATGCACGCCTCTGGAACACAAAGTCAAAAGACTATAAAAATAAAAATCTTATGCTTATGCATGCTATCAAAAAGAACGAAAGAAGGTTGCAGCTAGTAGAAGAAGTATACCACCCTAAATTGTGGTATTACCAATCATTCCTTCATCCAAAGTCTCGGACGTTTTCTCTTCTTTTTAATAACTAAATAATATGCAATTGCTAAATAGGACCAAGCCTAGGATTCAGAATCACACACAGCTTCTACCTCATTGCTCGCCCGTCGATCAGCACCAACGACGACGAGCAAAACCGTGAAAAGTAGACCGCGATCTTATGGTTCGTACGTCGATCACCCACTTTGGAGTGACGGATTTCGAGTTAAAGCGGTGGTAAAATGGTAAAATCCAGAATACTTATGCGTATTTCCGCCGCGGTGTTTTGGGATCTCTAAATAACAACAAGTACAAGCAAAGAATATACGTGGGTAATATGATAAGTACTATGCTGCTTTGGTATTAGTGAACGTTCAACGATTTTCGTGACTAGTGTTACACTCAAAAGTGTGAAATAAATATTTTTTACGAATAATTGGATCGAGGTTATTAGTTGGTGCACAGAACACATACAAAATAATATAATAATATAATTCTATTGGTGCTGGTATTGTGAAGTTGGTGCCAAAAGTCATCAATCTAACTCCAACAACACAACTTCAAAAGTACCAGCGCCAATAGAGTTAATATTATTTTGTATTTTTCAGTGCACCAACTAATAACGCCAGTCCAATTTTTTTTAAATATTTATTACACACTTTTGAATGTAACTTTAGTCACGAAAATTATTTGATAATTTTATTGTTTAGCTGATAGTTTCATGAATATTGTTGAGTAAGGTTGGCAAAGATAAAATATGTTTTAGTAGCTCTGATTTCAAATGCATTCTAGGTAACAGCAATAGTAATAACTATTCAGTTACATAGTTATCTGGCATAGTTGCTGTGATTTGTGGCAGTTTCTGGAATTGCTTATCGATTTCTGATTATTGGAATGTTGATTAATATCAGCGATTACTGGAATTGATTTATTACTTACTCGGATTGGTTTTCATCTAACAATGTGTTCTCTCCAGATGATTACAACAAAATTGTAATAAAAATACCACTAGAATTCGTATCATGACATGCTGGGCTCCTTCTTTATTTTACGTTAGATAAATATCGAAGAACAGAAAAGTAAATAACCATTTTGAAAAAGTATAATCTTGACTAAATAACAATGTCTAGAAATTGAACCTTGAACTCTAAATATGTATTTTCTACAATAATTTTATCTTATCGTAACTAAAAGGTGAAACTAAGCCATAAAAATAAATATTTATTTCCTATTTAAATATGGATAGACTAGGAAGTTATTCTAAAAGATTAATATCCTTATCATGAACCACTTTAAGGAATTGAACCTTGTTTTTGAAATGTCACTCATTTTCTTTCCTTTAAGCATTGATTTTCTATATGTATTATTTTTTTCTCCTTTAGTTGAAACAATTTACATTTTCTGTTTTCATACTATCTTACTTTTCAGTCCGTTTTAAAAACATTGTATAATATTAAGAAATATTTGATAAAAAAAATAGGACCTACTTTATTTAGTTGGTTCACTGAAAAATTCAAAATTGTGTTAATTTTGATGTAGTGTTGCAGGCACGCAAAAATACAAAATAATATTAATTCTATTGGTGTTGGTACTTGTGAAGTTGCAATTAGATTGAAAACTTTTGGCATCAGCTTTATTTATTTCACACTTTTGAGTGTAACTCTCTTTTAAAAAATGTTCGAGTTAAACGTTTCCGGATATTGTCCTATCTTCAATTCTGTCGTCTCAGATTTTCAATTTTCGAGAAAAATTGTCCCCTCCACCTCCTTCAGGGGCATTTTTTCGAGGGAAGAAGATTTCGGATGAATTTTTTTACACCTCCTCCGTTTTTCGAATTCGGTCCTAGTCGATTTTAGTCCTGGTACTTAATATATTTCATTGTCATTGAGATATGATTAAAGTTCCAAGACGAAATATGTCTTTCAGCTATGTGGAAGGGGCAAATTTTTCCGAAAAAAGAAAATTCGAGATTTGAATATTAGAAAGGGGACCATATCCGGAAACGTTTTAATTGAACATTTTTTCAAAAGAGTTACGGTTTCGGAGTTTCGCTATGGTAAAGTCTGAAATATGTGATATGCGTATTTCCGCTATGTGGAGGAGCATTTTTTTCTTCAAAAATTCAAATTATGACAAATTAAAGAAAAGATTATATGTAGCAACATTTAAATTGAGTTACGGTTTTCCAGCTACAGCAGTAAAGTCTGAAATATGTATATTTGCACCGCGATGTTTTGAGATCTCTGAATAATAAATAACAAGTCTATAGTCTATAACTTTTTGGGTAGGTATTACTAAACGTTCAACAATTTTCATGACTAAATTGTGAAAAAATTGGACCGACTATTAGTTGTTGCACCGAAAAATACAAAATAATATTAATTCTATTGGTCTGGTAATTTTGAAGTTGTTGTTTGCTGTTATAAGTTCCAACTCCAAAAGAACCAGCACCAACAGAATTAATATTTTTTTGTATTTTTTAGTGCAACAACTAATAAAGTCGATCCAATTTTTTCTAAAAAATATTTTTAAATTACATTTTTAGAGCAAAATCCTACCATTGATTTGTTCCAATAAACACTTAGCCGTCGTTTTCTCTCAACAACAATATTGAATGACATTCATTTACTCTTTTTTTCATGCTTTGATTACTCAATACAAAAAGTGAATTTATTCAATATTTTAATCAGTTTTCCCATATGCCTTCGTTAATCAGCAGTTGTGTAATCACATAGTTGTTAATGAATATATCTCTCTGTTACAAATCAAATTACATACTGTTCAAAGAAATTAACACATAGTTATTTATATTAATATTTATGCATGTTAATTAATTCCTCTAGATAATTATTTTCATTGATACGAGCTTTGTTTATATTATGATATAATTTTGAAAATAAAATCGTATTTGTTATTAATGTTATGACTGAACTGTAAAATTGATTAAATTTAAGTAGGTATTTGTTATTATTATACAAGAACTTTTTTTTGCTGTGATATAGCGAATTTATTCAAATATTTTCTTGAGCTTAGTACTAAAGTCGCCCATGTTGAAATTTTGAAATAATATCGTCAAAAGTGCTATAATAATCTGATTTTAGTTAACTTGACATAACCAAATCAACTCAAAATAATTGTATGTAAACCAAAAAATGAATATCTGACAAAGCCACTTTTTGACCGACTTCAAAAAAAGGGAAGGTATACAATTCGGTTGTATGTTTGTTGCTCCCATTTATTTGATTAATTAATAAACTGTATTAAAATGTAAATAATTATTGCTTGGAGTGCCAATATATGATATGAAAACTAGACTAGTGTTAATAATTCCATTTAAAACATTAAAAATTTCAATAATTTAGTTATTCCTTTGTTTCAAGTTTCCATTTCTGTCTCTGGTTTTTTTTTGGTCTAAAGATTAAAAGGCGTATTCATAATCGAAACTTACTAAATTAAGAGCGGAGGTCTAACCTTAAATTACGTTTATGACTCTTATGCCTGTGTTATGATAGGATAGTGTTTTGTTTTTGTATTTTAATACGGTACTAGCTAGTACCGAACTATGACTAGATTATGAATACGGCTATAAGATTTTAAACTCACATGAACTGAATAGCCAAAGTTGTATTGCGGATAGTGATCGTAAGGTTCAGCAATATGTTGTTGTTGTCCATCGAGCTGTGTTAAGGTGATTGAACCTACAGCAGGAGCATGCTGCAGTAAGGCCACTGGCATAGAACTGACAGATCCCCAGAGAACCAGAAAGCAAACTGAAAAATACTAAAATTCAGTAATGATTAGTTTAGGTGGATATTAGAAATTTAAAGTGGTAGAAACACTTAATTATGTGATTTTTTTAAGAAAAAAAGTATTTCTATACATCAAAGTGGTATTGTTTTTTCTCGATAATCTTAATTTTGAGACGGCAGAAGAAATAGACAATATCTGGAAACTCTTGAATTTTTAATTTTTTCATACTTTCAACCATTTCAAGCTAGAGACCTTCGAAAAGGGAGCTCTTAAAATTTAAATATTTTGTAGAAGTTTAGTAGAAGTTTTTATAAGACTCAATGTGAAATAAATAATTTAAAAAAAAAACTAGCACAGATGAGATGATGCCATAAAATCAACAAAATAACAATATATAATATAGGAATCATAAAGTTTTGAAGTTGATAAAGAGTACTTCTATTCCTGTTAATAATCATTTGGTACCAACTCCAGAATCTTTATGTTTTTTACTCTCTTATTATTGTTATTTTATTAGTTTTAGTGCATCATGAAGACAGTCCCAATTTTTTTCAACTTATTTTGTATGTATCTCATCTAATAAACTCGTTATTTATTGAAATAATGAGGAGGTTTGATACAACTCAACTCTAATCATTATCATTATTGCCTTTTCTGATTACTAGCAGTTTTACATGGCACTTTCCAGGCAAATACTTTGATAGATTGTGGTACGAAAACATAAGTTATAAGGAGTCTTGAGTATGGAACCTTCCAACCTCAGAATCCTACTCTCACGTAGAACGCCAATCAAGATCCATCCACAGACACGCACCAAGAGAGAACAGCATAAGAATTTTCTTAGATATGTCTTAGATATTTTCGGGCATGAAAACGTCCACCTTTAAGTTGCACTGACAATGACAAAACAGTCCAGTTACATACTACACACATACAGCCACAACCAGATCATTCTTATAATATTCCAAATACATAAATGGTAGAAAGACCGTCAAAATCTAGCCATAGAGTTTAGAAATATACAATAGACTTTTAGGTACAGAACCCAACACATAGAGTGCCAAGGGCACTGAAAGTATGACAATACTTTTACTTGAGGTATGATAAACACGTGTTCAAAATTTGGTTGGGATATTTCGACATAAATTTTATTTTGTAACATTAGGTATCATGACAGAAAAATTATCATTCTAAAGCATCTCTCAGATGTACAATTGACTTGATAAGATTTGGAAGAATTAATAATCATCTACATACCTTGGTATCCATGATTTATTTCACACTGAACTGATCAACTAACAGCTATGCTATACTTTTATAGTATGATAAACAATCAATCATATTTATACTCAAGTTATTGCTCAATAACAGCATATATATGCTGAACCCGGTTCTCTCAACCCCCTCTATAAGAAGAAGAAGAAAAAGAAAAACCCCGTTTTGCGCATACATGCAAATCTTTCCCGGGCCGAAGATATTTTTCCGTAGGTTCCACGATACAGACCACACCTCACATGAATGTCTTAATGATTGTGAAATTACCACTACATAATGGCTGCAGCCTTTATTGGCATGCTGATACTAATTTGAAATTTCAATTTGGATTTCTTCTTTTTCGCATCATCTTAACCTCAATCAATTATTAATGAATGATACATATAAGTATGTGTATGGCAAGAGTTGATTCGATATATTTTTTTTTCATCTGAAGAAAGTATTATATGACTCATACGAACAAATAATTATCCAACAGGTATTATGATGTATTTTCTGGATATGACAGTTCCAAGATTCAATGTTAAGTCTTATCAGTGAGTGAAACTAAACTCACCGACAAAAAAACCGGCACCTAAATTTTTTTAATAATTTCATTGTGACAAAACTTTTTACTCTCCTACGCTACTATAGTAGCTGTATAAGGAAAGTATTGTAATCATGTGAAATTTTTGGTATCGAGATTTTTACAAATGTTGACGTTTCAGAGTTTTTGACCGACGAACCCCGAACGGAGGAGGTATACAATTCGACTGTCTGCTTTATTTTTTTTTTTTTTGGTTCGTGCGCGCCTTTTATATAGTAGACGATCTCCGATTTTGATGATTTTGGATTCATTTGAAAGAAGGGGATTGAGAAATGGTCCCATATTCATAAAAACGCAAATCCGAAATCTCCTTCCCTCCGAAAACCGCCCCCGAAGGGGTGGTGGGGGCGAATTTTCTCGAAAATCGAAAATCTGAGTTGGTATAATTAAAGATAGGACAATATCCGGAAACGTTTAAATTGAACATTTTTTCAAAAGTGTTACGGTTTTCGAGATAGACGCATGTTAAATATGTATTTTTGCTATGTGGAGAGAACAATTTCTTTCGAAAATTGAAAATTTTTCGATACTACATGAAAGATATAATTATTTGTAGCAACATTTATAATGAACATTTTTTCCTTAGAATTACGGTTTTCGAGTTAAATCGGTGTTAAATGGTAACAACTAAAATATTCAAGCGTATTTCCGCCGCGATGTTCTGAGATCTCAATAATAACCACTACAAGCAAGGAATATACGTGGGTAATAGGATAAGTATTATCTTCATTGATATGGTATAGTGAACGTTCAACGATTTTCGGGACTAATGTTACACTCAAAAGTGTGAAATAAATATTTTTTACAAAAAATTGGACCGACGTTATAGTTGATGCACTGAAAAGTATAAAATAATATTACTTCTATTGGTGATGGTACTTGTGAAGTTGGTGCCAAAAGCTATCAATCTAACTGCAACTGCACAACTTCAAAAGTACCATCACCAATAGAAGTAATATTATTTTATACTTTTCAGTGCATCAACTATAACGTCGGTCTAATTTTTTGTAAAAAATATTTTCTAAGTCTAATAAACATATTTCCAGCCATTGGTCTGTCTGTCTGTCTGTCTGGTTGTCTGTGACAGCATTATCTCAGGAACGGATCGGTGTATTTTATTGCTTTCTTTTTATTTTATTTGGTACTAATATCACTCGCCTGTGGCACTGAATGAGAATCCTGTATACACTGGGTATTGAGCTATAGCCAAAAAACGTGATTTGCTCAAAACTATAGCGTGAAAACGGCTCTAAGGATTTTGATTAAACTTGCCTAAAGTATTCTTCTGTGAGTCCTTTACCACCCACATATGGCGCCATCTCTGAGAAAAAGCACAAAAAAAAGTTATGCTTGAATAAAATTCCGTATTTTCCACATGTTTCTGGCTAAACGGTTCATCTTGCGAAAAAATGTTACATGACCATTGTTGTTTGTCTTGACATGCTGAAAAAAATGAGTTGTAGCACGATTTGACCAGAGGGTTTTTACTTTACTACCGCTATTATCGTCGCTATGTAAGGAGAGTTTTGAAATAGTGTAAAAATTTTTATTCACTGGAATTTGCCTGCGAGCGGTAGGAAAGTGGACACACCAGATTTTTATTTTTGACTTTATTGCAATGATTTTTCGCTGGGTGATAGATCTATTCATTAAAATTATGCTACAGTTTGTTCTGATGTAATTTTGGTTGCGTAAATGTTTATATACCAGGCTTAAGTCAAAATGATGTTTTTAGTCGTCGGTTCAAGACATCCAGTGGAAAAAACTTGCCAGAGAACTTTGTTTAAACATGGTTTACGATAAAGCTGGATGTATTCCTAGCATTTTGTTTTTTCAATCGTCTGGATATCTTTTTTCTTTTACCAGCTACGCATTTTCAATTGAAACGCTGCATTTTCTGTTCTAAGCATTAAAAATTATTATTAGAGCACTTAAAATTAAAATAAGAAGTTATAAACGGGGGTGTCCACCTCTAGTCGTAATAACAGCTTGCATTCTTCGTGGCATAGACTCGATTAAAGTAATTATATTTCCTTAAAGAATATCTTCACATTCTTCATTTAATTCTAACCTGAGCGTCTTTTCAATTTACCCCAAAGATAAAATAAATAAATAAATTTTAGCAATATGGAACAGTTCTCGGCTAAAGTAGTTGACTTTTATCTTCCAGATCCTGGTCTTCTAGTATGATTTCCCGTCTCGAGATATCTATTCCAAGCATCTTGTACCGTAAATTGCGCAATTCGTAAAGTACGGCAGCATAACTTTTATTTCGACCATCTTTTATTAAGCGCTGATTTCACCTTCGTCGGCAGTGGTTAACACCATTTTGATTACGATTTTAATATTGACCATGCCAATAATAATAAAGTAACCACTCGCTAACTTGATTATTTTAAGCTGATTATTTTTATTGACATTGAAAAAACAAAATACATCCAGCTTTATCGTGAATCATGTTTAAACAAGTTCCTCAGGCGTGTTTTTTTCCACAGGATGTTTTAAACTTAGGACTAATCATTTTGACTTGCCCTGGTATATAAACATTTACGCAACCAAAATTACATCAGAACAAACTGCAGCGTAATTTTAATGAATAGATCTAGCACCCAGCGAAAAATCATTGCAATAACGTTAGAAATAAAAAAGTTATGCCATATTGAAATTATCTATCAGTTATACTTATTCTTACTACATTTTTTGACCGACGAACCAAACGGAGGAGGTATTCAATTCGACTGTTTGTCTGCTTGTTTTTTTTTATGGAAGTTGACACCTTTTAAATAGAAAACGTACTCTTTTTTCATTTGATAGAGGACTATTGAGAATTGGTCCCATTGAAAAAAAATCGACATTCAACATGTCCTTTTCCCCAAAGGGGGTGGCTTTTTCGAAAATCGAAAATTTGAGACGACAAAGTTAAAGAAGAAACCATATCCGGAAACATTTAAATTGCACATTTTTCAAAAAAAAACATAGAATTCCGCGTTACAGCAGTGGTAAAGTCTGTAATATGTGGTGGGGGTAATTCTTATCAAAAATTTCACATATGAGACGGCCAATCTAAGGAAGGAACTATATGTAGCAACATTAAATTGGACATTTTTCAAAAAAATGTACAGTTTCCGAGTTACAGCAGTGGGAAAGTCTGAAATATGTGTATTTCCGCGATATTTTCAAATCTCTGAATAAGTATTGACATTTAATGATTTTGATGACCATTGTTACACTCAAAAGTGTGAAATAATTATTTTTTACAAAAGAATTTACTGACTTTATTATTTTGTGGGTCCAATTTTTGTTTTTTCAAAATTATGCCTTTCTCATAACACCCTTTGGACTCCAGTTTGCTTCAATGACTGGTGTATAGTATCTTATTGCTATTGACGTCTGGTTTCTAAACCGCCTTCGTGGAAAGAAAAGAACCGAACACGTCATTAGGAGCGCAAAATTTTAGTTTTCGTGGGACGTTATGTAGGATTTAACTTTTAATAAAAGCACATGGCTTGTTAAGGAACGTTGTCGTTGTTATTATGTATGCTATGAAATTTATTATGGAAAAAGATTCGTGAAGAGATAATTGTATGTGTATGTAGTTGACGAGGGCTAATGTGGTATATATACAGGGTGTTATGAGACACAACAGCGTAGCTTAAAAAAATATTCAATTAAGTTATTGCTATTGTACCACTATTAAAGACTCAAAGATACTTATATGAAATCTAGAAATATAACTGGGAACAAAAATATACAAATACCAAGAATTTACAAAACAATAAACAAGAAAAATAGCTATGTTAATGCTATAAAACTCTATAACAGCCTGCCTAACAACTTGAAAATATTAACAATTAATAGATATAATTCTCACAAAATTCAAAAAATGGATAAAAGGGAACATAAATTAAATAGACTAAGTTAGATCTTACACCTGCCATTGTAAATATTGTTATGACTACATAAGTACTGGATTCTTCTATATAAAATTGTTATTTATTACTATATTAGTTTGTAGTTATTAGTAAGTAGGGGAGAGTTCCCTTGAACCGGACAATTTTTGTTTTTTTGCTACAAAATATTGTTTTAAAAGAAAAATGTTGAAATCGTTACATCATAAATTGAATATAAGGTTTGTGGATTCACTTTTTTATCAAAAGCTGAAAAAAGAAATTCCAGTCATATCGAAAAATAATTAAAAGTTTATTATGTAAAATGTCCATTCCATGGGTAGTTGCCCTTGTTATGGACATCTATGCCTATGAAGTGGACAGTGGTACAAAAATATTCAAAACATGTAAAAAACCATAAATAAAAATCTAAAAGCACTTCTTGCTGAAAAAATTCAAATCTCCAACTATTCCACAAGACTTGTGTGCCCATTTGTCACAAAGACGGCACTGAATAAATTCTTTTTTACTCAGTCGATATTCAACACCACAAGCTACGCATGTAGAATTATCTTCCTCAGAATCTTCTTTTCTTCATTTGAAGAATCATATTCTTGTTCTACTTGACTCAAATATTGTTAAGGGGTCCTGTGGTGGTGGAGATTCATCATGAAGAGATATATAACCATCTGTATCTGATTCCATAGAGCAACGTTTCTTCTCAGCTTTTGTAACTTTTTTAGCCTTGACACCTTTGTTCTTATTTTTAGCACTTCTTTCTTCTTCCGCTCTCATTAGCTCATCTTTCTCAGGTGTGTCAGTAATAATAGAACATATGTCTGTCTGTATGTAGTCTGTCTGTAGTCTGTTGGCGTTGTAGCTCAATAACGGCTTGACCTAGGACAACGAATTTTGGCATGCATATTAAGTGTCAATATAAGAACGGTAGAAACGACGAGGTTTTTTCCATGAGCAAAAAGATGTAAGTTATTCAGGTCGTTAAAGATACATTCTCGAAATGGGGTGGTTTGTCCAGAGAAGTCATGGGTAAAGGCTTTTACCAATTTTTTATAAGTTGATTTTGAATTTTTAGTGTTGGCTGATATTTTTTGTCTCAATTTTTGAACGCAAACGTCAAATTATAAAGATTCCATGCAGTATTTTCCATGTTTAATATTGAAAAATATACAATACTTTTATATTTCCCTTGAATCGGACACATTGACGCTCATGAATTGGACGTCCATTTCATGGGCGGCGAGGTGTCCAGTTCATAGGGTATGTGGTTATTCCAAATAACCTCAAAATATAATTTCTACTTATCTATATATCAATGATAAAACATTCGTGTCTGAGGAGGGATATTTGCCTAATGTTTGTATAAAAATATTCGCAAGCAATTGTCACTATAAAGGTACTTACTCACTTCGCAAATTCACTTAAACATTTACTTTTTCGGCGATAACTTTTTAAATGCACGCTTTGTCAACATAAAGCAGGCCATGGATTCAACCATTTTCCACGAGATGTCGCCTGATGTTAAGGATAAGGGAATTGCATAGCCAATGCTAAATTACCATCGGCTGTAGTCGAAAATTAGACCGTCCGGTTCATAGGCTGTCCAATTCAAGGGAACTCTCCCCTAAGTTAATTGTAAATCTATTATTTTGTAGAATATTTTAGTATATTAATACTTATTTTTCGGACCACGTACAGGATTCTACAAAGAAAAGAGGTACTCATCTGTGGAGGATTCTACCCTATGTACACATTCTGGAAATAAATAACTATTATTTAATATAATTTACGCCTTAAATTCAATAAAAAAGAAATTATACTCAATAATTCACATAAAAGGGAACAGATTTCATAGATATAGCGAAGTTTTTGAGCTATTCGTCTTCTTAGGATGTCGACACTCTCCGGAAGTTGGCAATCATCTGGGTATTCTGAGTTTTGACTGAAGGACCTCCCGATATTGGATTCGATTCTCTTATATATAGACTTAAAACTCGATCCATATCAAAATCTCTACTCCGGAACAAGTCAATCGAAAGGCATTCTGTAAAATGAATTCTGTTTGTCTTGATCCTACTTAGTTTCTATTCGATCCCAATTGTTTCGGCATTGTTCTTGATCCTAATTAGACCGATTCAGAACTCGAAAAATCGAGAGAATGTCCCACGTTCAGGTATTTGATATACAGTGGAATTAATCCCGGAGATTGTTCTACCATGATCATTTCTGAAGTTTGGTGATTAATTTATCGGTTTTCACATAGTTTTCCTGGTTCTTGTTATAGCTGCGACAAAAGGGTTTCCAGTTGGATTCTGGATTTTCATGGAATCTAGGAAACGTAATTTTCTATTCAGATGTAACATCTGAAGATTATTGGAAACATTTCAGAAATCAGAGTATCGAAAATTTGTCTAAATCTATGCAAATATTCAGTTTCTGTTTTATGTAAAAGCGATCTGTGATCTTCCCCTGATTATTTAGAAATTGTAGCCGATGCATAGTTTCAAGATGTAATACAATGAATCACAGCACACCCTGTATATATATATATATATATATATATATATATATATATATATATATATATATATATAAATAAGGTACATTCTCGTATTTAAGTTAACGTTGGTTAATAATTTGAAAAAAGTCTACGGATTGTATGAAAAAATGTCTCCTTGTGAAGGGATTAGATTCAGGCATTCGTTATTCACTTTGTAGTTCTCCGAAACCGACCAACAGAGATAATATTTTTGAAAGAACCTGATTAGAAGGTTTACAAGAAAAGACGTGTTCTTCGTACTCATTTGGGGTATTAGTCATTTTCAAACCATTAATATACATTTCCGTGTAATATAAAATAGAAATTGAAAAAGTTGCTAGAATATACATTAGTATACCATAAAAACTAACTGTTCAAGTTGTAATAGTTCCAAGAAATGAAAAGCACCAGCCATTTTTAGTGAGATTTATGTCAAAAAATGAGAAAAGCTGTGGAGCTTTCCAAGCTTCTGAATATTCATCGCAAAACGTTGCAATATTGAGTTCGCAAATATTAAACTGGAAAACGTTGGTTCAATATTTTCGCCTCAGAGCTTTCTCAACTAAATCTTTTTACAAACATTGAAAACTCTCCGCTTTGAGAGTCATTATGAACATTTCTTCTATATTTTTTCCAATGTAAATTGAGTTCAGATAAACCTAAGAGAATTACTCTTCTTGCGATAAAATTTGTTGGGATTACAAATATACGTACTTACATATAAAGTGGAGTGAAGAATTTCAGAGGAATCAGACCAGAATGGAATTTTGAAATATGACACACGTGAATTGTATTCTTTCGTCACATTTATTTTAAGGAAATATAATTGCAAAAAATAATTCCTAAATTCGGGAAAATCTAATGAATGAAGAATAAAAATTGGAAAAAGAGTAGTAATTTTTGACCCACTCAAAAAATAAACAGAGGTAGTCTGTATTTTTGCTTTTGACTGGAACGGAAAACGTACTCCGATTCTGATTTTTTTTATCGAAAGAGGAGTATCGTAATTTAGTTCTATTGAAAATAACTTGTTCTTCTTCCCAAAATTCCCACCAAGGGGGGTAAAGGTGTTATTTTTTTTGAAAATCGTTTTTTTGTATTTAGTGGTGGTGGTGGTACTGCGAAAACTGTCAGAATTCAAGTAACGGTAAGATCATAAAAAATTTCTGTAGATAAATTCCCTGACAGTATAAAAATAGGTAAAAACCAGTTAACTCATCAAACTAAGCTCCTTCTTGGAAACATTGGAACAACAAATAGGGTTTCGAATACACATTTGCTTCTGTCTAAAATTATTTATAGAGTTTATACATCGTCATAATTTCTTCAGCTACAGGAAACACGGTAATTTCCTCGAAGTAGAATTTAGCTTTTTTATGGCCGCATTCTTTCCAGTACTCATTTTAGAATAGACAAACAGTGTTAGTCAATTTGATATTATTTCTTATTTTTTTCATTGCTCCATCTAATAAAGTCTATCCTAGTTTTTGTATAAATAGTTGTTTATTAATTTTATAATAAAGTCTTCATTTTTTACTATAGAAAATCCTGTTTTCATCACGTTCCATTGTATCCGAAGGTACTATATTACAACACTACCTTATGATATGAATCTCAGTTGAGGTATAGTTTATGTTTAACATGCTGCTGTAGTAATGTAACTAAACAAGAAACAAGTAGCAGTAACATCAACATGTCTGCTGTTATATAATCTAGATTTTGTTGGAAAAACCTGTACATGGCAGTGTAATAAAATTGGTAAAATATTTTTAGGTTCGTTGGATTTAGATTTTGAATCAATCCAAAGAATGTTTCAAATATTATGTAGAAAAATGTATACATACATTCATTTGAGTCATATTAGTTCATTCACTATTCAAGTGTATAAAAAGTTGATCCTTTTCAAAATTTTTTAGACAGAATTTGTTGCTACTCCCCAGTATTATTAGGAAAAATACATTTTCCCCAGGATTAGATGGTCTAGCACCTTTTCTCTGAAGCAGGATATATCAACGTTATCACCATATCATTATCCATAATAATGTCTAGAACTTTTTAGAACAAAGCAAAGATGACCATTCTTATCGCAAACATCCGAAATTAGATAAGCACTTGATGAAAAGAAGTCGATGGATTTTTTTAAGTGTTCGGTAGAGTTCCTAGATGGACTACTACTTTGGCCTGCGAGAAACTATTTTCAATTATATCGATGCATACCTATCTCTAACCTTCCATGTAAGATTGGGAGACGCGTTCTCTGATGATACATATATTTATATATAAACCTAATCTGAGGGTTGTACCGCAAGGATCTGCGTTAGGGCCACTATTATTCTTCATCTGCATTGATCTTCAATTTAAGTATAATAAACGCCAATACACTGTTATCTTGGAAACTTTTTCGAGTCTAGTATTCCTGCAAACTATTGCTGTATTCATATAAATTTTTCTTAAGAATTTGACTGGACTAAATGCTTTAATCATGGCATCCCCACCCTAGTGCTATTACTATAATGATTGTCCTTACTTTTCTACAACTATGTATTATCTCCTCCCGAATGTCGTGCGTCTGGTCCATAATTATTATTCGAGTGCATTTTTCGTACAAATGGGACATTTAAAAAAATCTACATAATAAAACGATTAGATACCTACAACTCAACACGCTAGTGTTGTCCGGAAAGTGCGGCATTTTTTCTGTTCCACTTCCGACAAAGCACATTCATATACATACATAAATATATGGAGATAGATCGATGATAGCAGCAGCAGATATGAGCAGCTTCGCCCCTAGGATAAACGGGAGCTATATCTACAGGGTGAATGTGAGTACCATAAATTTCAAGTGTTGAAAATTCAAAGAGAATTCAAATTTTATATCATATATCATTTTTAAGAGGTGTTGATCAAAAATTTGGCATACCCTATTTATTTTTTCAATATGTTTCACAATCTGGCAGTCATTGTACAGGGTGTTGTTATTTTACGAAATTGATTCGTACCAAACCCTCAAATTAATATTTCTGTTACGCCAATCAGTTTTTAGATTTGTTTTCCTCATTTACATAAAATAAATAGGTAAACTAGATAACTAATTTCAAAATATCATAGTGATTGCCCAATGTTTGAAATTCTAATTTAGTAATTATTGGATATAATTTTTGAAATTTTGTTTATCAAGTTCATCTAAGAATTATAGAAAATGCGATGACCAAGAACCGAACCATTCAGTTGTAAGCTTTCTGAGAAGGGCAGTACACCATCAGACTTGATTATCCGATATACAGGGTGGTCCGAATTATAATGGAGAAACTTTAACAGCGTATTCAGCAGATAAAATAATTAAAAAAGTTCATATAAACTTATCTCCAAAAACACTTCGCTTTGTTTTTGGAGATAGGTTTATAAAAACTTTTTTAATTATTTTTATCTGCTGAATACGCTGTTAAAGTTTCTCCATTATAATTCGAATCACCTTGTATAGGTATCTTAACATAACTTATTGCTCATTTTTTATTCAATTTGTGCGTTTGATATTTTGAAAAATTTATGTGTTACGTGAGGTTCATCCTAGGAAATTATTTTGGATTATACAAATTGTCTCAAAAATTATGTGACAGCAACTCGTTGCATTTTTGAAATTACATGCCATATATTTTCTTGGTAATTTTTATAGCTCCTATGATTATTTACATGGTACTAAGAGTTTATTGAAGTTGGCTCAGTAATAATCACGGAAAAGAATTAAAATTGAGAAAAATCGACTTTGCACAACTGGTTGAAAAAAATAATTAAGACATAAACAGTACTTCAGTGATAGAAGTTTGCATGATTCCTATTGTAAAAAGGTTTAACAGAGGCCTAATCCAATTTGAAATAAGAAAAATAAAGTACTTTGAAATTTGTAAATTTTTTCGATAAATTTTGAATACTCTGTGAATAATAGTGTCAATTTAACCTAGTTGAGGACTCTGTCACTAAGGTACTGTTTATGTCTTGAATGATTTTTTTAGCCATTATTGTTAGGCAGATTTTCGTTTAATTTTAATTTTAGTTATCATCTCTGATCCCATTTCTATAAAATTTCAGTACCATTTAGTCAACCATAAGAACTATCAAAAAGAGAAATCATGCAAGTAATTTAAAAAATAGATCAAAATGTTGTCACATAATTTTGGGACACTCTGTATAATTTTTCGTAGATGGGCCTTACATTACAAATGAAGTTTGCAAAATATCAAACTCACATCTTATCTAACAAATGAGCAATAGAAGACGGGAGCTGAGCTGCAGGACCCTGTATATTTATTTTCGGTTGTATGCCTAATTTGTGATTCAAACCTATAAAGTTTTTTTTGCTATATAAAATCAAATTTGAATTATCTCTTAATTTTCTAACGTATAATTTCCTACCCAAGTCTTGAGGAACATGATTCATTTTTGACCGACTAACCACGAACGGAGGAGGTTATACTGCTTTTTTTGGTTCGTACGCGCCTTTTATATAGTAAACGAGCTCCGATTTTGATGATTTTTGATTGATTTGAAAGAGGAGTCTTGAGAAATGGTCCCCTATTCATAAAAACGGAAATCCGCCATCTCCTTCCCTCCGAAAACCTTCCTCGAAAGTGGTGGAGGGGGCAAATTTTCTGGAAAATTGAAAATCTGAGGTGGTATAATTAAAGATAGGACAATATCCGGAAACGTTTAAATTAAATTAAATTAAATTTTTTCAAAAGAGTAACGGTTTTCGAGATAGACGCATGTTAAATTCTCAAATGTGTAATGTGGAGAGGGCGATTTCTGTCGAAAATTAAAAATCTGTGGGCAGTACATAAAGGACATAATTATTTGTAGGAACATTTATAATGCACATTTTTCCCTTCGAGTTGCGGTTTTCGAGTAAAATCGGTGTTAAAACGGTAACAACTAAAATATTCAAGCGTATTTCCGCAGCGATGTTCTGAGATCTCAATAATAACAACTACAAGCAAGGAATATACGTGGGTGATAGGATAAGTACTATCTTCATTGGTATTAGTGAACGTTCAACGATTTTCGTGACTAATGTTACACACAAAAGTGTGAAATAAATATTTTTTACAAAAAATTGGACCGACGTTATAAGTTGGTGCACTGAAAAGTATAAAATAATATTAATTCTATTGGTGCTGGTACTTGTGAAGTTGGTGCCAAAAGTTATCAATCTACCTGCAACTGCACAACTTCAAAAGTAACAGCACCAATAGAATTAATATTATTTTATACTTTTCAGTGCACCATCTAATAACGTCGGTCCAATTTTTTGTAAAAAATATTTTCATTTAATATTTCTTACCCCCAAATTTGAATCATCCTGTATACGTCGGCATTTGTGTGTGTGTGTGTGTTTGTGAGTGGTGGGGGTGGGCGAAAGGGCACGCGACGGAAATATCGATGGTGCCTGATTATGAACAATTACTACGGCGAAACGTCGTCATAATTTTTCGTTCTCTCTTCTCTTCTCTTTGGTATCGACATAATGAGTGTTGTGTTCTGTGTGCAATGACCGGCAAACACGCAATTTGCGATGATCGATTATGGAATTGTCCTTTCTGGAACTGCGAGCAATAGAGCATAGAATCATTTTTGATTTGTTAAACAGACATAATATGTGTGTGTCCAATTCTTTCGATTAAATAAATATTTATTTATTTGTTGGTAGCTTTGAGCCGAAATGAAGTGGAAAGTTTACACACAGGAGACTAACTGACCAAGTACGCCGAGGGCCAGCGCCCCAACAGAGTTCCGTACTAGGTACTTGGATTTTTTTTCGTTAGGATTTGAAATGAAATTTCCTTGCTGGAGGTGTTACAGTTTTCTTTTCTGTTGATTTGAAATGTCAAAAGTACTTATATAATTGTTGGTAGAGCTGCAATCTCTCTAGTGCTACAACCTGATTTGGAATACTTCATTATTTCCGAGAATATACTAACTTTTTGTTAAACGCTGTTGATGCTATCAGCATTTGAGATTTAATCATTAAACGCGAAACTCACGTCCAACTCCTAAACAATATTTAACGAAAATATTAACCTAGTACACTACATGTTTGAACTTTAACTTTGTTCATAAATTACAAAGTTTATAACAGAGGAATAGCCTCTCATTTAAAACTGGAAGAAACTTTTAAACTACCATTAACATGATGGAAAATGAAGGCATCCACATGCAAACATAAAAGTCGTAAAGTGCTCAGTATCTTTTTTTTGTTCGTGCGCGCGTTTTATATAGTAAACGTACCCTGATTTTGATGATTTTTTATTCATTTGAAAGAGGAGACTTGAGAAATGGTTGCATATGTGTATTTTCGCTATGTGGAGGGAGCGATTTCTTTTGAAAACAGAAAATCTTAAGGTACCACATGAAAGACAAGAATATTTGTAGCAACATTTAAAATGAACATTTTTTCCTTAGAGTTAGGTTTTCGAGTTGTTCGAGCTGTGGTAAGATGGTTAAAACTAAAATACTTATGCGTATTTCCGCCGCAATATTCTGAGATCTCTACATAATAACAAATACAAGCACAGAATATACGTTGGTGAAAGGATAAGTACTATCTTTTTTGGTATTAGTGAATGTTCAACGATTTTCGTGAATACTGTTACACTCAAAAGTGTGAAATATTTTTTTTTTTTACAAAAAAATAGACCGACGTTATTAGTTGGCGCACTGAAAAATATGAAATAATATTAATTATATAGGTGCTGGTACTTGTGAAGCTGGTACCAAAAGTTATTGATCTAATTGCAACTGCACAACTTCAAAAGTACCAGCACCAATAGGATTAATATTATTTCGTATTTTTTAGTGCACCAACTAATAACATCGTTCCAATTTTTTGTAAGAAATATTTTTAAAGCAACATTTTTCAGTTCTAGAAGTAACTCAATTTGATTGGTATATTCTTTTTTGATGCCCATTGCAAAGATTGGTGTATTTAATCTTTGCCCATTGGATATAATTGTTAAAGGAATTTACGGCATCTTGTCTTTTGCAACAATTTGAACATCGTCGTCGCTAGAAGACGAATGGTTATTTACATAATTTATATTGTCATTTGCTTTAGCAACAATATCTTGATTCACTTCCTGTTAACCATGCTTCTATATCATATATCATCCCTTGAAATATCTGCGTCTAATAATTTTTTACCAAGAACTTTGATCTCATTTAATCCATTTTGAAGTTCTAGCGAGCTCTTAATTTTCATAGCTAAAAGTGCCGAAACTGAATGTTTTCTTCTTCATCTTCCTCCATCTGCTGGGTGGACAACAATGACTTCCATGACTTTTTTAGTAGGTCCTGATCACTTGGTACCATACTTCTTGTAATGAAGAAACTACGTCTTTAAGATTAATGTTCTTCAAGGTTGTTGGAATGTCAGAGTTTGATGCCACAATTTCTTTAAGCAGGTCCTTTCTGTAAAATACATCTACTGCTTGGATGACATGGGTTGTAGTACAAATTTGTTTGTCATCACTTTCAAGATCCACAGGGTGCTCTGGAGCTTCGTCTAAATAATAGCAAGTCCTTTTGTGGTAAATTTAATTCTTTTAATTTTCTTGGTACTGCTGGTACAAATTCCATATGGAGCCATTTACAAAAAAAATCCTTTGTTATTCAACCTTTTTTGCCCTTTGTAAGATACAACCAGCAATCTTAACTTATGGGACCCAGATGCATTCGCACATGGCATGAAGTTTATTGTTTCTCTACTAATTTCGGCCCGGCGCTGAGTTTTAATTACCATGAAAATGATTGTATTGATGTACAGGATCATCAAAATAAATGCTCTGGTGGTAACTTGCCTTTCGTACAGCTGACCCAGGTTCGATTTTTGTACTGAAAAATACAAAATAATAATAATACTATTGGTTCTGGTACTTTTGAAGTAGGAGCCAAAAGTTTGCAGTCTACAAACTACAAACTTCAAAATTACCGGCATCAATAGAATTATTTTGTATTATTCAGTGCACTAACTAATAAAGTCGGTCCAATTTTTTCTAAAAAAATATTAAATTGTAGGTTCAAGAGCATTGGATTTAAAGTGGGAAAAATGCTTTTATAATATTATTATATATTTTTATTATAATTTCTATAGTATAATTATATGAAATACATATAGGTACTCAAGTTTCTTAAAACAAAACCTTTTATTAAATTCTTTTATTTTTTTCAAATCTGAATTTATTTAATTACTAACCCTACACAGCTAAAAACTAGAAGAGCAAATTTCAGCCTGTTGGTCTAGTAGATTTAAAAGAAATAGGTTGTGACAAGCTGCTGACATACAGACACGTAGTAAATGTTATCTTTTTCCATTAGCTCTCTTTCAACTTCCGATTCCTGGCTGATTTAAACTCTTATCAGATCTACTCGGTCAGATGAGTATACTATTAAAACAAGTATAATTATTTTACTACATTCATAATTCAGCTGGCCAAGTATATAATTGGAAACTGTCATGGACCTGGGTTGGAAAAGATATACCTAAGTATCATGTTGTTATAAAATAAACTTAATTAAATCTACCATCTCTTAGATAGAGATTCTAACCTTCACCGTGATCCGTTTTAATGCACTGAATAATTACAAATTGATAACAATCCCCGATAGCGCGATTTTGTATTCGATTGACCTGGTTGGTAACTTTGCATTTGTCTATTAATAGAAAACGACGTAAACACTTTGTAATATATTATTATAGATATATAACATGTCTGCACGAACGTAGTGTATTTCTTGCAAGGCGTCGTCATAGGAAAAAAAAACAAGCAGCTGCAAATCCAGAAGACAAGAGTAGGTCAGGCGATAGCTGGAGGATTTTTCTGGAGTTTTTATTTCATTTATGTTATTGAAAAAGTGCTTTGATAGGATTATTATTTGTAATACATACACAGTGTCAAGTATTAGTGGTTAGAATATCTTATAGGTAGATAAGTTTTAACACTATTGAGGTTCTTATGCACAGAGTATTTCTCTATAAATATTGGATTTTTTTTTTGAATTTTTCTATCAAAACCAAAATAGAAATGCGATGTCGCCAAAGAAGATAATACGTTGTTACATTTATTCAGAGATTTCAAATGCTCTTATTCAGTATTAAAATTTTCGATTCTCTAAAAAAATCCTCTCCACCTCCTTTGGGAGAAGTGTAAACCTCCTCTGTTTGGTTCGTCGGTCAAAAAAGGGCAATTTGAAGAAAAGCCTAAAATAAAATACTTATTCCACATTTTATTGAACCTGAAAATTAAAATTTGATTGTTATTTTGATTAATTTATCTGCTTAAATTCGCTTCTTAACTAATAACACAGAAGCACTGTAGTTCTTATCCATTTTTAAGGGGAAAATTCATACAACTCCCTTTGTATTCAGTCTGCTACCGGTTTCGAACTGTTAACATTTCATCTTCTGGCACCAACACGTAGTTGTCTAACAAGTTAAAGCTTGAGTCGTAGATAAAAGTAAGCAAGAGAAAGAAAGCTAACTGCATAAGACTAACATTCACAAAAAGCTGAATTGAATTATTCAATATTCAGAGGGCATATATTTACTTCAGATCTTTACTATATTTGTTGTTGGCAAATAAATTTTATCTCATTTCTGTTATATACCAAAATAAAAGTCAAGTGTATGCTATTCAACATGTGCTGCCATCTATTGGGAGATAGGCGTAATATAAATAAAACTAATTATTGCGGTTTTGAACATGATAATCTAAGATTTAGGTGATTTAGCTTTAATTTGGTGAATTATCTGTCTGGATTTTCTTATATAAAGGAACTAAAACAGTGACCACCTTAAGGGTTAGCGTTTTAATAATCTAGTTATATATATATAAAAGCGAAAACCACTCACTCACTGACTGACCGAGAATCATTCCCACGGCCAAACGGCTGGAGCTACGAAGTTGACATTTTCAAGAAACCTCCGCTTTGTTTAGTTGGGAAGAGTAAGCCCTATCAATGGGACTAAATATATGTTTTGTCTGTCTGCCTCTATGTCTGTACGTGCATTATGCAAAAACTAGTGCATGGAATTGAATGCAGTTTTCACCGATGTATTACTAGAGGTCTAACTTAAAATATAGACTACTTTTTATCGCGTTTGTCTGTCTTTCTGTATGTTTGTACACGATCACAAGAAATGGAATTGAATGCACTTTTCCAAGCGCACAAAGTCGCGGGCAAAACCTAGTATAATAGATAAAGATAAAAATACTATTTTGCATTGTTTATGATTTAAGCCTGGTTCCATGAATTTCAAAAGGTCTTTGTTCCTACATTTATATTCAATTGCGCACTGGTCCCACATTGTCGATGTTATTTTTAAAAGGAACAATCAGTAATCTTTCTTCTTATTATTAGATTCCCTTCGAGCGTATGAATCGCTTGAATACTTAATGTCATTTCCATACAAAATACTCTTCCTCTGGGCTCGACAAATCGTCGCAGATAATATATATGTAGGTATATATGCGTCATTCGTTCTTTTTTCTTGTGTGTCTTATTTACTGTTCGAATATCTCTTCTTAGATGATTTTATTAAAGGCGCTCACGACGGACGATCTCTTAACAGCGGCACACAACTGGCAATAAAAAAAATGCCTGGGGCTCCGACGCGCTCCTGCAATTGCCCATCGTTCCCACTTTTATCCTGCTGCTGTAGGCTCCTTGAAGACTTTAGGGAGACGGGATAGGAGGGTAGGGGGGGTTAATAAGCGAACACGAGTGTGCTGAATTATTATTAACAAGAATATAATTTCCGTGAGCATTGCGGGTTTAGTTAAGGGTGATGGAGGAAAAAAAAACACTTATAGACAGGATATGTTGTTTAAAGTAAATTGAATTTCTTATTCGATTGACATAGTGTACAGGGTGTCCAAAAACGTTCCTGTCAAACATAGACCTTGATTCTCTCACATTCAGTTTAGCTAAATAAGCATGTTTGATTAATTATTTCTCTCTGCTAGAGTGGAAGACACCCTGTATATTGCAGATTCTAAATGACCTTTGTATTTCAAATCTGTACATACTAAGTTTAGTGGAACGAATTTTGTAAAAACGAGAAATAAATCACTTTACAATAATTAAAGAATATGTACATAGGTAACTTTATTTACTTTAAATCAAATGTTAAAAATGCTCGACGTTCCCCTCCGCCTATTAATAAATTCGTGACTTACTCTTTCCAAGACTTATCCACGTATTAGTTCACATTCGTCAATAATTCTTTGTCTTAGTGCCTACAAGCACATTAATTCTCTAACGTAAACAAACACGTGATTTTAGATAACTCCAAAAAATCTGATGGGTTAAGGTCCGGAGAACAAGCAGGCCTCTTTATGAATTATCTACGTCTATTCTTTCGATTTGGAAAATTATCATCCAAGTAAAAACCCTAACCCTTCGATCATAGTGCGGGGAACTCCATCTTGTTGAAACCAAAACTTTTTTGATAACTGCCCATTCTGTTTAAGTGAAGGGCCTAAAAGCCTATTTTCTATAAATCCCATCGAAACAAGTTTTGTGGATGCTGGGTAAATGTTTTATGAATCCAATAAGGATTCTCATTTGATCAATATCTGGAGTTATGGCGGTTCTCTTCCATTTAAACAAAAAATGCTTCATCGGAAAACACTACATTAGCTGCAAAACATTCGTCGTCATAACAAATGTCCATCAGTCGTTGGCAAAACTCCATCCGTCGGTCAAAATCATCGTCAGACAATTTTTGAACCAGTTGTATCTTATACGGATGATTCTTTTTAATTTTCAATATTTTCCCCTCATAGTTTAGTTTAGTGCCAAATTTATTGTACAAGTTTGAGGTGATTCCTCTAAATCAATGTAACGTATTAATAAAAGGTTCTTTCAAAATCTGCAAAACTATACAGGGTATCCCATTTAAATTAAAAAGTTGAGGGTATTTTCGGTGAAAATGGAAATATAGTAGTAACAAAAATTATGGCATCAGTTGCGTTATGCGTCGAAGCATTGTGTTTTTCGTTTTAAAGATATTTACTTGCTTCCATACTTTATCCCCACCCTGTATATTGCTCTAGATCTTCTAGAAGCACCAATAAGAGAAACTCGATAATCCAACATAACCTTAATTGGTTACATCTACCGTGCATTCCAAATTATTGTCACTGAATCTTCCAGATTCCAAGAAGACAAAATAAGCAATCAGTAATTATTGTTTAATTTATAGGACAAATTAATATCAATCGATAAAAAACAATGGACTTTGAAATGTCTTGAGTTCAGTCAGAGTCATAGATAATTTATACATTTTTATACCAAGTGTACTAAACAATGTAAGAAGCTCCCAATGACATTAAAATTTTTAATAAATGTTCAAAAATGTCTGCAACTTTCTCTAAACATTTTCTGCTTCATCTGCGATACGTACTTGTTACTGTCATGGTTGATTCATGTGTCCACTTTTACTCTGCACCCTGCAGCCTTCAACCAGTCCCATTAACTATAATCTAATGCTGTGAGGTCTGGAGATCTTGGAGGCCAACTAATAGGACCACCCCGCCGTTACCATGCCATACTCTTGCGAAGTAGGTACAAATGGAAAATTTAGAAGTAAAACGCGTTGTAATTTTTATATTCAAATATTGAAATATTTTATAACATTTGCTTGACAAGCTTAATAAGAGTTTATCAGCTTTAATTGAAATTGTTAGACAATGAACTGAAGAGGGGTCAAATTTCTGGTACCTATAGGTAAATAAAAATTTGGAGCAATATTTCTTTCAGGAGCTCATAGAAAAAGAATATCAAAATCATTCGAACGATCTGCAATGGAGAGTTATTGAAGAAAACTGTCAAAAATATTTAAAAAAAAACATTTCAATTATCCTCAATATTTTTTATGATAATAATTTTAATTCGGGAATATGCATTTCTTTCAATATTGCAAGACATTATTTCAAATTCCTTGATTTATTAGTTTTTTATTTGATAGCTTGATGTAGTTAACCAACTTTTATTAACAGTTTTATATAAATCACTTAGCATTAATTTGGATTTCATTGAATTTATTAAAAGAAAGGAAAATCTTCAAGTCTTCCAGAATCAATTTTTCAAACCAATTGCACATTATACCAAAAGCTCGCTTTTGTGTTGTCCCGATTTTCTTCCATCTCTCCTTGTCGACTTTATGGAAAGAAAAGAGATAGCCTATCTTGCAGCACACATTATTTATCTCTTTTTTTATGTAGGTATACGCGGAAACTGAAATGCAACAAAAATGTATGGTTTACTCGTTGGACGCGTAAAACAGAACCAGTTCTATCTATCTGTCTGTCTGTTTGTGCCAGTTTATGATAATATGGAAGAAGATGGAGTACTTACTGAGAAGAGACGCGTATCTCATTCTCTTGATGAATTGTTGCATTTACAAACCAGTGCGGGCGCGCAGAAGATTCCTGGAAATCGTTTGCACTACTCTTACACTAGTTCATGTGGTAGGTACGTGAAGGAATTGAAAATGACTTTGTAATAATCTCTTGAAATAATCAACGTGTCTTGAGAGTAATACGAAATGTACTACTGCACTATAAGTAGACGAGCATTATCATGATTACTTTCAGCTATTGCTAGAGTGATGAAGTAGTTGTAGGAACTTGAAATAATATATTAAAAGGATGTTCGATGATTACAAGCCCATGTATAGAAATCCATAAAAACAAACAGTTTGATATACTGGTGTATCCTGAACATCTCTGATTTTTTTCACAATTCTGCACCACTCCGATTTTCATAAAAATTCTTTTTTCTTATGCAAAACCCAAAAATTATCTGTTTTAAACTTGTTTTTAAGTTTTTCCCATGTATGGAAATGGAAAAAAATCATATAGAAGGTTAGGTACATTTTTATAAATAAATTTATTTATTCTTTTTTGTATTCTATCGTAAAATTTGCTGAGAAATGTTTGAATCCAAAAATTATTTGAGCTCAATTTGTAAACTATGCTACGAGAAACTGCGAGATTCGGCATCATTGCCTCTTAATCTTGACATCGTACAGAAGATTTTGGATTTGAGTTCTTATAAATATGGGACTATTTCTCAACTTTTTCTCTCAAATGAATCAAAAATCTTCAAAATCGAAGCACCTTTACTAGGCAAAAGACGCGTACAGCAATACATAGAAAAAATAAAAAAGCAAACTACTTGTATACCTCCTCCTTTTCTGAAGTCGACCAAAAATAAATTCCTCGTTTGACAAATACCTACAGCGAAATTCCAATCGCTGATACAGTTGTATTATGAGAAATAAAATGGTGGATCGAACAATAGGTAAATATTTATTCAATTATATGACGTATAGGCGTAATAATTGATTCATATAATATTTGTTTTGTCCAAAGTCTCAAATAACTGTATTAACACTATGAACTTGAATGTTTGTTCTGGGTATACCGTTGTAAATAACTTAATCAAATCAATACCTGACAGAAGAAATGCGATTGGGTACTACTGTAGGTACTCTGGGTGGAAACGTTAACATTATTATTTTTCCAATTAATATTTTTTACAAAAAATTGGACCGACTTTATCAGGTGTTGCACTGAAAAATAGAAAGAGAGAGAAATGCTTTATTGTCGAAAAAATATAAATTTTGTAGACAAAGCAAAATAAAAATATCAAAATCAAACAATACAAAAATAAAACAAAGTCAAAACTAAAATAAAAATAATAAATACAAAATAATATTAATTCTGTTGGTGCTGGTTCTTTTGGAGTTGGTACCTACAACAACAAACTACAACGGCACAACTTCAAAATTACCAGCACCAATAGAATTAATATTATTTGGTATTTTTCAGTGCAACAACTGATAAAGTCGGTCCAATTTTTTGTAAAAAATATTTATTTCACATTTTTGAGTGTAACATTACTCATGAAAACTGTTGAACGTTCACTAATACCCAAAAAGTTATAGGTAGGTTTAGCTTGTACTTGATATTTATTATTCAGAGATCTCAAAACATCGCGGCGCAAATATATATATTTCAGACTAACTGTGTAACTCGACAACCGTAACTCAATTTAAATGTTGTTACATATAATCTTTTCTTTAATATGGCCGTGTGATATTTTTAATTTTCGAAAAAACTGCTCTTCCACGTACCGGAAATAAGCATATCACATATTTCAGACATTACCGTTGCGAAACACGGAGACCGCAACTCTTTTGAAAGAATGTTCAATTTAAACGTTTCCGGATATGGTCTCTTTTCTAATTTTCAAATCTCGGAAAAATTTGCTCCTTCCACATAGCTGAAACACATATTTCAGACTGTAGCGCGGAAACGTATGATTATTTTAAAAAATGTCCAATTTAAACATTTCCGGATATGGAATTTTCATTAATTCTGTCGTCTCGGATTTTCAATTTTCGAGAAAAATAGCGAAGGAAAGGAGATTTTGGATTTGATCGGAGTACGTTTACTATGCAAAACGCGCTAACAGCCATACAAAAAAAGCAATCTTACAACCGAATTGTATACCTTTTCCTTTTTTTGAAGTCGGTCGAAAACTGATTAACTTTGGAGCTGTATAACTTGACAATAGAGATCTCGATAGTTTCAATAAATTGGTTAATTGTAATTATCTTATTTGTTTAACAGAATATAAATCTACTAACTTTTCAAATTCTAGACATTGTTTATAATGTCGGGAAAAAATTGAGCCTTGGACATAAACCGCGCCTTCTCCATTTTTTTCAAGAATCTTATTTGTTATCTTCCGTTCTAGACTATTTCCCTGATTCAGCGCCTGTAAAGCTGGATTTTGATATATATAAGCAATATAATCCGTATTCGGCCGCCGTAGGGTTGCTTTTGCTGTGAAAAACGTATCTGAAAGGCTAAAGTAGCGTTGCTGCCAGCTTTTATATTAGGACAGAAATTTATTTGAAAAAACTTCTTCCCGGAGTATCTGGAATGCTTTTCATGGACTCTATACAAGATGGTTCAGATTGATATGCGCATCCTTGTAATTTCTGACTTCAACAAAAAAAATTAGCTCCTAACCCTTAAATACCTTTTCTCATTTACTCACCAAACCCTATTGAATACAATCATTGAAGTTTTATTATATTCTTTTAGAGCTCTATTATCTTTATTCATAAATTTTTGACCGACTTCAAAAAAAGGAGAAGGTATACAAGTCGGTTGTATGTACCTATCTTTTTTTTATTTTTTGTTTATGGCTATTCGCGCGTTTTGCATAGTGAACGTACTCCGATTTGGACGATTTTTGTTTCATTTGAAAGAGGAGAGTTGTTGAGAAATGGTCCCTTATTAAGGAAAATCAAATGCAAAATCTCCTTAGGGGACAATTTTTCTCAAAAATTGAAAATCTGATACGACAGAATTAATGAGAATTTCATATTCGGAAATGTTTAAATTGGACATTTTTAAAAATAATCCGCGCTACAGTCTGAAATATGTGTTTCAGCTAAATGGAAGAGGCAAATTTTTCTGAAAATCGAAAATTAGAGATTTGAAAATTAGAAAGGGGATCATATCCGGAAACGTTTAGATTGAACATGTTTTCAGAAGAGTTACGGTTTCCGACATTTGCAATGGGCAATGGTATAGTGTTAAATTTGTGATATACGTATTTCCACTATGTGGAAGAGCAATTTTTTTCGAAAATTGAAAATATGGCACGGCCAAATTAAAGAAAAGATTATATGTAGCAATATTTAAATTGAGTTACGGTTTTCGAGTTACAGCAGTAAAGTCTGAAATATGTATATTTGCGCCGCGATGTTTTGAGATCTCCGAATAATAAATAACAAGTACAAGCTAAGCCTATAACTTTTTGGGTATTAGTGAACGTTCAACAATGTTCATGACTAATGTTTTTCACAAAAAATTGGGCCGACTTTATTAGTTGTTGCCCTGAAAAATACAAAATAATATTAATTCTATTGGTGCTGGTAATGTTGAAGTTGTGCCGTTGTAGTTTGTTGTTGTAGGCACTAACTCCGAAAGAACCAGCACCAATAGAATTTATTATGTTGTATTTTTCAGTGCAACAACTAATAAAGTCGGTCCAATTTTTTGTAAAAAATATTTTTCTAAAGAAAAAGATTAAATAAATAATAAAATATAGTGAAATCGGTTTTATTAGACCCCTATTATTTTTTTTTCATATAAATTACATATAAACTAGTTTAACCTAGATAAATATAGAATAGAGGGGCCTACAAAAAGCTAAAATGAGGTTTGTAGCATGGCATTTGAAGAAAAAAATTGCAGTTTTGGGATAGATCACTACTTGTAAGGTTTACTATTTTTGAAATAAAAAAATAATAGAGTGCGAATATCAAACGAAATCACCCGGTATATCAAGATAAATCAATAACAAATGACGCAAATCATTTTCCTTTGATCAGTAAAATAATATTGAGGATTATTTTGCGGGACAGAATCAAATCAGCGCGCATGTTTCAATCTAAAATTAGGACTTTCCCCATAGTACTTACAGTCAATTGGGCATCCGAATATTTGGTTCGCCCAATTTTCCATAGAGACCTTTCTGCTTTGACAGTCATCGGAACTGCCGCGCTCTTTCACATTTTCCCAAAGCCCTTTTCGATTTTCCAGGCGATAGAACTGTATACAACGTATACACCTGTTCGTTTCATTAAAGAGATCATGACAGTGGCAAAAAATATTGATTTTCAATTTGTGTTCTCCCAGATTCCCGTAGCCCAATGACTGATATATTCCCATACATAATTGGGAATATGGATCAGGGCCTTTTTTGACCGAATTCTAAGACCGATGAGGCATAAACGTCGAGTGTGTGTTGTTTTCATTTCGCTAAGTAAACGTGCTCCGATTTTTGTGATATTTATTTAATATTAGAATCCAATATTTCGTTTTCTCTAAAAAAGGAAATATGTACCTATACGTAAAAGAAACCTAAAAAAAGTTGAAAAGCAGCTAAATTACAATTAAACCCCAAATTTTTACATTAATCAAAGTAAAAACGAATCATTAAAACTTTTAACAATCAATTAAACGAACTTCAAACGCATCCAACGAGTTCTATGTACTAAATATAGAAATAAAAAATATATCTTATTTATCTACAGCATTCTCCTTTGTATGGTTTTCGTCTCAACGCCCCAACTAATTACCAATCTCAAGCTTTTTATACGTCGTCAATAATTAATTTATTTATCGACACAAAATAATATAACTGTATAAAATGTTTTCTTTATACTCGACCATAAAACTTGCCTGATTTATATCCCATTGATATATAGACGATATTTGCCGGACATTAGCAACAATCAAAACCCATTAAAACTTTATTTGTTTGTATGTTTATATGACAGTGGATTTTATTAAAAATAAAGATGACGCAGAAAGGTAGGGTTTGTGTAATATACAAGCTATAGAAATTAATAATATTATTGATGAATTCATCAATTAACTTATGGTGATGACATGTGGTACTCGATGACATGAACAAATAATAAAAGTTTTACCGTTAATTAAATTGACTTTATTTTGTGGAGTGAAATATATTTGCATAGTTTATGTATTTAAGCTTGACTTGACCTCCTTCTAAACGTCCAAATTATCTGAAACTGCACTTGGTATCTATTATACCTATATCATATTTTAAGAATAATGCGTTCACAGAGGAATATAAGATTTGGCATAGTTGAAGCAGAAAGAGTGAGGAATGCACCAAGCCAAAATTAATTATTAAAATGTGTTACAAGCTGTTTTTATTTATTGATGTAAAGGATCGTATTGGCTCTTCCACTATTTATCATACCTTAAGTATTGTCATACTTTCAGTGACCGTGGATTCCATACCTGAACGTCTATTGTATATTTCTGAATCCTATGACTGGATTTTGATGGTGTTTTTACCATGCATGTATGTTCATGTAATGTTATTGGAATGATCTGGTTGTAATTGTAAGTGTGACTGGGCCTCCTAGTTGGAGGGTTCCATACCTGAAATACCCAAAGAAGTATCTCTGAGCTCTATGGCCGAATTTTTGTGGATTTTTCGCTATGTTTGTATGTAGTATGTCACTGAACTGTCTTTTTAGTCTCTTTCAGTGCGATTGGGAGGGTTCCATACATATGTAGGAGAAATTCTCATGCTGTTCTTTCTTGGTGCATGCATTAATTCATTTTTTTCAAGTGTTTGCCCGGGAAGTGCCGGGAGGATAGCTAGTATAATATAAGTGAATAAATATTGGGTTTATACTTTTAAATCAATTTTTAGTTTTACAGAGCAGTCTTTACCTCTTTTCATTTTTGTAAATTATGATTTGTATTTTGTTTTGATATTAGCTGTTCTTGCCAAACCAATGACAATACAGGATCTTGAATCTTGACATTATTTTTATTTACCTGTGTCAAATATTACGATGTGAATTAATGTGAAAGAAGACATTTTAAGCTAAAATACCTATAACAGGTAATCTGCTGGTTCTAATCAATATCGACTCGCTATGGCAACGTTTGGGAGATTTAAATAAGTCCACCCATTTGACAGATCTTATATAATTATTCTCGAAATTCGAAAATCTGAGACGGCATAATTGAAGATGAGACCATATCCGAAAACGTTTGAATTGAACATTTTTTCAAAAGGGGTACGGTTTTCAAGTTACACTATGGTAAATAATGAAATATCTGTAGATATTTACGCTATGTGGACGGGGAAATTATTTTTCGAAAATGGAAAATATGAGACAGCCAAACCAGATAAGAGGTTATATGTACTTAGCAACGTTTAAATTGGACATTTTTCAAAAGAAGCTACGATTCTCGAGTTCGAGTAATATCTAGTAGAATGCACAATTATTATTTTATGCTTTTCAATATTTTCAATGCTTTTTTATTCTATATGTCTATATTATTTCGTTTGTGTTTGTAATTTCCGACTAATATACCTTCTAGAATTAATAAACATATAGAATTTAGATATATTTATTGATTGGTTCTTAGAGAAGTATATTTTAAATTACCTTCCTTTTTTCAAATTGCCTTCTCAAAGGCGCCATTTACACAAATAGCTGGAATATCTTGGACGCATGAAGGGCGGCTATCTCACTCTGCCATCTGCTACGTTGATTGCTTTTTGCCGACAAAAGTAATACACTGAGATGATTTTCTTGGGAAGGTACATTGGTTTCTGTTTCATCCAACGCTAGCACGCCCACTTAGCATAGGTATTGCAATAGAAATTCCAAAACTAGGTCTGTTTCGTCTGCTTCATTTTTCGTTTTATTTCCAATTACGAGTGAATCGTACTTTTCAATCGAGATTAAAATTGCATTTTATATTTCGACCAAAATAATGATTGAATTTGAATTTGAAAAAATATTGAAAATATCTCAACGATAATAACCACCCATGTAATGATAATTTGGAAATCTTATCTACCGAAAAAAAAAAGATTAAAATTGCATTTTCTTGAGTCATTAGAAATATATATAGAGGGTGGTTCTCCGGGAAAGACATCGATCGATTGTGGGCAAACGATAACTACAAATTTGGTGAAATACTAAAGTTTCTGGGGGAATTGCGTCTAAAATATTTTCATGTCGGAAATAGATACCAACTTTGTTTTTTTAAATGGAATACCCTGTATATTACCGCATTTTTAGATTTCTTTTATAATTTTCAAAATATTTTATGTATAATGTCCTATATCTAAGTCTAACCGTTTTTGACATATTTCAAATTTTATGTCGAAAATTAGCTTTACAGTCCAAAACATAATTACCAATCTTTCCTATGAGAAAGTAATATTTAATTTTGATTGATTTTCTTGTAGAAAAAGATCTACTTTATCAGTATTCTTATGATATTTTGATAATAATTTATACAGAGTGATCAGAAATGAAGCTTGAAAACTAAACCCAAAAAAAACGTCAAAAGTATTTTTTTTAAATGGAAACCTACGTTTTTTATTATTTTATTATATCAAGCATGATAAATAAGGGCAACTTTGTATAAGGTTGTCTATACACAAAGCTGGTAGTTTTTAAAATAATTGGCAATTTTCCATTTTTCTATGTAAAAATGCTACACATAACAAATGTCAATAAAAGTCAAACAAGCGTAAAAAAGTCAATATAATACTTTTTATTTGCAAATTTTGAGTAATTAATCTGCCGAGAAAAACTCCATTTTTTCGTAAGAAATCAGTCTCTTTACTCTTTCATAGGCCTAACTACTGAAAATGAGTAAGGATGAAACTCGTGTTTCCATAAAATTAGATATTCCTAACTCGCATCCTACTTGCCTTGTAGAAATTGTTGGATATGCAGCAAAATATCCAAAATTGAGATTTCAATATTTTCATTGTTAACAATTGGTTTATTTCTACGTAATTTAGGCTTTATAGTTCCAAAGTTCTTGAAGTCTTCTATAATATTCTCACCAGATTTTGGTGTTGGTTTGTGTTTCTGTGGATATAGCGTTGCGATTGTATTACATGTTCTTGAAATAACTTTATAACATTCTCCATAATAATAAGAAAACTCAAATAATCTTTACTTGTATTAAAGTCTTCTCGTCATGATAATTACTCAAAATTTGCAAATGAAAAGTATTATATTGACTTTTTTGACGCATGTTTGATTTTAATTGACATTTGTTATGTTGTTTATGATATAAAATATGAAATATGTCAAAAACGGTTAGACTTAGGTATAGGACATTATGCATAAAATATACAGGGTATTCTATTTAAAATAACAAAGTTGGCATTTATTTCCGATATAACCGGAAATGCTACTGACAAGAAAATATTTTAGACGCATGTCCCCCAGTGACTTTAGTATGTTAATATATTTTCAGATTGTTGGTAGTTATAGTTTGCCCACAATCAATCGATGTATTTCCCGGAGAACCTCCATGTATATAGATTTATAATGTATTTATTCTGTTTCAGTGATTAATGAAATATGAGAAACAGATATTATTAGATCAAAAAAACAAATTAAGTTACATTTTTTGTTACTACACAGAACTACCAACTTACACTTTAATTCGAACCCTGCATGGATAATGTTATCGGTATGTTTATTATTTAATGTAACCATTAAGTAGATTGACAAACAACAACCAACAGCCGCCCCTAAATAAGAGGTAAATCAATCTTCCTCCGCGTACGTGGAGTTGGAGGACATTTTGTCTCTGGATCACGTCAACGACCCCATGTTTGTGTGTGTTTCTCTTTTTATTATCTCTACTGTTGTAGTGGAATTCATCAAGGACATGTGACATAAACCTACGTATGACATATATTATTGTATAAAATCTGCTCTTGGGCTTATTTCTTCCACCTATCTCCTGCCTATCCCTATGGAAGTTGTAATGTGTGCGAAAATGTACACATGTGTAATAAAGTTTATTGGAATAATATTCATGGGAATTTTTAGAATACCTATTTGGAACATCATGGTTTCATACTATTAGATGTAAGAATCGAACACGGCTGGCGGCCCTAGCACATACTTATCAGAGACAAATCAAAATTTGAGGATCTTTCTGAATAGATATATTTTCAAAATTCTACTAGAAAATAATATTAGATGCAGGTAGTATGATGGGGTTAAATTTGATTTTACAGAAAAATTGCCCCCTCCTCGTCTTTCTGGAGCGGCTTTTGGAGGGAAGGAAATTTCGGATTTGAGTTTTTCTAAATAAGGGACCATTTCTCAATCCTCTTGAATGAATCAAAAAACATCAAAATCGGAGATCGTTTACTATAAAAAACGCGCGAACAGACATACAAAAAAAATGTAAAAAAGCAAATGTGCAACCGAATTGTATACCTCCTCCTTTTTTGAAGTTGGTCAAAAAACGTTCGACTGGTTTCAAAATTGCTGCTCCTTTATGTTTCTATGCATTGAGAAAATACTTATTTGGTCGCTGCTTTTTTATTCTTGTGCCATAAAAAAGTGAAACAAGGCAATCATTTTTTATTCTGATTCCAACTTTTTTCATGCAACTGTACTTGAACATTATGAAGAAAGACTTCACGTTGTTATCTCGTAACCAGTCATAACAGACGGGAATATTTATGAGATGTATGTATTATATCCGGATATGGCTTGCGACGACAGGTCCTTATACCTCCTACCTCCTTACCTATACAAATACAACTAAAAAGTTTCTCGAATGATGTTGAACATACATATTCCGCTCGGTCTGTCTACTGTTTCCTTCCTTGATGCTTTCAAGTGGCACGTGTAAGAAGGCATTAGGGTAAAATAACAATTTAGAGTATTGATACGTAATGACTTTGATAGAGATTTTGTTTACTATGGCTTTGTTCCAACAGCAAATCCCGAACGAATTTCCAACAGTTTGCAAATCGCCATCTATGAGCATGTCTGTCGCATCTGACGAATCTTGACAGTAGTAGTTGAGACAGCTGATAATAGCTGTTGTCTTGATATTCCCTTGAGTTTAATATTTATATTCTTGTTATAAGAAGGCTCTGTACGTCACTCAGTATATTGTAAATATAAGAGAAGTTAATGGAGGCACTTATATAAATAAAATCCTTATTAAATAAATGCATCGACAACAAAGAGGTTCTCTCTGACCTCAGTACCTACGGATTATTGTCGGAACAAAATCCCCAACACGATCTGATAGTTGTTGTAAACTGTCAGAAAACTGAGTTGGAACAGAAAACTAACAGTTTATTATACGCCTTAAAGCTTGGGTTGGAAAGCCTTTGGGCTATTGCGCAGAATCCTGAATGTAAGAAATAGTTTCTGATGAAACTTAGAACGAAGCCCATTTTTACTGACCAAGCCTTTTCAGGTTGGATACACATCCGTTTTATTTTGAAACAGGGATAAAAATCATAATTAGTAGTTCTACGAAGTTGGATTTTATGTCTTAATAGACCGTATTCGAAAAAAAGAGGAGGTATATAATTTATATGTCTGTTTGCTTTTTTAATGTAAGTTCGCGCGAACATAGTAAACGTGCACAGATTTTTTTTAATTGAGTTTCGCGCCTTTCAAATAGTAAACCTGCTCTGATTTTCATGAGTTGGTCCCATTGAGAAACATTCAACATTTCCTTTCCCCAAAAATCGAAAATTTGAGACCACAAAATTAAAGAAGATAACATATCTGGCAACGTTTGAATCGTACAATTTCAAAAAAATCAAGGGTTTCTGAGTTACAGCAGTACTAAAGTCTGAAATATATGTGTTTCCTCTATGTGGTTGGGGCATTTTTTTTTCAAAAATTGAAAATATTATACGTCCAAATCAAAGAAGAGATTATGTGTAGCAACATTTAAATTGGACATTTTTCTAAAAAATATATATAAATACGGTTTTCGAGTTACAGCAGTGATAAAGTCTGAAATATGTGTATTTCCGTGATATTTTGAAATCTCTGAATAAGTATAAGCAACGTATTATCTTCTTTGGTGAAAGTTGAATGGTGTTGATGACTAAAGTTACATTCAAAAGTGTGAAATAAATATTTTTTACTAAAAATTGGGCCGATTTTATTAGTCGATACACAAAAATCCAAAATAATATTAATGCTGTTGGTGCTAGTACTTTTGAAGTTCGTACCAAAAGTCTCCTAACTACAACTGCACAAATTCAAAATTACCAGTACCAATAGAATTGATATTATTTTGTATTTTTCACTGTATCTTCTAATAAAGTCGATCCAGTTTTTGCTAAAAAATATTTATGATTATACTTTTTTCATTGAAAAGAAAGTGTTGAGAGATGGTAGATATCATAGTTTTCAAAATGTCAAAATCCAACATGCCCTTCCCCCTAAAATATCCCAAAAGGGTGTGAGGGGGACAGTTTTTTTCGAAAATTTTATCTTGTACTATTGCAGAAATGGTTACATTTGAATCGGATATTTTTCAAAAAAAATACCGTTTCCCAGTCACAGTACTAGGAAAATGCCATATCTTTACCGCTATATTATGAAATCACTGTACATAAATTGATCAATTCTCATGATACAATAATGTTAAATAAACCAACTTTATTAGTTGATAGCCTGGAAAATACAAAAGAATGTTAATTCCATTGGTGCTGGTACTTTTCAAGTTAAGCAGTTCTTGTTATATTATAAATTTAGACATAAAACTGATTGAAAATATTGAATACTTGAACCCAGACACAGTGAAAACTAAAATTTCCTGTCCTGTCACCGCAAGCGTAACTCGACAAAACTAATTACTATTTTCTATTTTGTTCCAGGAGCGACACGGGATATAGGTACCGCTCTTACAAGGATTTGTTTACGACATAAAGCTGTCGAAGCTAGAATGAAAAATTTCACAAGGTAAGCAAGAAAAAAATCACATTATGATCAATATCAGAGTATTTTTTGCGCAATATGTTGTCACTGGTACAGGCAGACATAGAAAGAACTTCTAGAAATACGTAGTTGTTAGGGTTCTCTTGCATTCTAAAATGTCATAGCAAAAATATATATTTCTATAATGGCCTCTCAACAATTATTGTATTTCACTTAACTGTTGACTCCAAATACAGTAGATACTCGATTATCCAGAATAATTAAAATCCGGATAATTGAATACAAACAATTTTTTTTAATATTTTTAACTCTAGAAAAATAATGTGATAAGCTCGCCTATTGTTATCTTTTGGGTACCTTGTCATATGGGTATCTTTTCAGGGCTAATATTTCAACAGGATTCGCCAATTGGGATTCAAACAATAGGTGACTTGAATACAGAGTATGGAACCATTTCAACGCGAGTCAGACTCGCACCTCACCATTTTTTCTATTATTGTTTTGTTACAATAATTTCCTCAATAAAATAATATAAACTATAATCATAATAACAGAAAAGTTCTGGTGAAGTTGACTCTGTTAGCTACATACAAAAAATATTTATTTATATCCTATGATTTCATCTAAAATGTCCTTGTTTTACTCTATACTACCCTAATATAAATGTACAAACTCCTCAGAGTATTAGTTTTTCTCCTACTTTTTTTTCTCAATAACATTTGATGATTACCAATCATCCCCCTGATGCCCTAGTATTTTATTTATACCTTTAATAAACTTATCAACTCTAATGTGTTTTGTATAAAAATAAACCACAAATACCCGACTGATATACTAATGTGTTTACAGTGTAATAATGGAATGTCTGATAATGCCACTTCAGGATAAGCTCGAAGAATGGAAGAAAACAGTTGTGAACTTGGATAAAGATCATGCAAAAGGTATTTCTATTTCACATCGACTTGAATCTCGTTGATATAGTTATTGAATAAGCTTCTTAATCAAATGGAGCTAATCTGAGTAAATCATGCCTTGTAAAGTACAGTATAGTCGATTTAAGTCGACAAAGTAATTATGTCATCAGATAGAAATTTTATAATGACTTTTAGGTAAATTTTTTAAAGAAATGTACCTATCAAAAAAGAGCCGTAGTGTAAATGTCATCAAAAATAATTTTAGGTTATAGATATAATCAGTACCTACAACTTTTGTTCAAAGCAATTTTTCATAAAATACACAGGTAAGAAAATAAAAATTAATAAAGAAAAATAACAAATATTGATAAAACATGAACACTCAATATAAATTTGATGTAATTGTACATTTTCTGGAGATCTTAATATAGACCATGATTAAAAAAATATATAGTATATTTATTGAAAAGAAATAGGCGAAAAAAAAAATTCTGCCTTGAAGTGGAACTCGAACCCTGTCTGCTTTATATTCAGCAGTCAAAACAAAAATCTTTAACCGCAAGGCTATGACACATGCGACAATTTTATGTAATAACATGTATTTATACCAATGAAAAGGTTTTCACTTCAATAAATTTTGAAAAATTTACCTTTCCGCTGACTACAGGCCATCGGGATTTTTTTTATTGACCTTTCAACATTATTTAACACTGAAAATGTATAGAAATGTATACAGATTGGTTTGAAAGTTTTACTGAATAATTGTCAAGTTGATCAATGTTGATCTGTACAAACATGACATGGGGATTGACATGTTTGTAGACGTTACTTGTCAAAACCAAGCCAATTACAATCACGGTCCTCTAAGGACCGTGAATCACAATCAACCTGTTCCTAAATACAAACCATTAGCCTGGCCAGGCTTAAATTATGTCACCAGTCAATGTCAAATTCCTATATTGAATCCAATATCTGTCAATTTTCGACCGCCATTTTAACCCTGGCCAGGCTAATGGTTTATATTTCGGAACAGGCTATAAATTAGTTTATTTATGTCAAATATATTAAATGTCGAATGTGACAAATTGTTATTATAACCTATCAAATTCAACTGGTTACTTAAATACAATATATAGTTTGTTTCACAAATCATGGCCATTGTGTGTAATCATTCACGAGCTACGTACATATCGCTATACGTCTCATCGTATCTCATTATCATGAAATTCTCTACTACGTTTGTCGATCTAATCTACGACATCAGTATGTCAAGCTTATCTCTTTCCATACAATAATTATAGGGCGCTGCACGTATGTCCGAAGGCAACGCAATCTTTATTTCATAGGCGTCACAAAGTCATTGTGACGTTTCAGATAATTCAGATGCATAAATTTATATTTCATAACTCAAGCAATAAATTTGCATTCTGTATTTCTGCATTATTGTTGATATTAAATCTTTCATATTATGTTTGCTTATTTAATCAATCGATATTTTTTTCCTCTAATTATATGAACTTCCTTAAATGCCATATCTTATCTCGAAATTTGCGACGTTATTGATTACTCCCGTCAGTTGAATAGATCCATTTTTCGTGTTTTTAAGGCAGACGCCAACATTCGTGAAACTAAGTATAGCTGTTTCTATTTCTTTCGTTAGCTTTGTTGTAGTTTTTGAGATATTGAATGAAATGTAAAAATTTAGGTAAAATAGATGTATGTTATTATAACTTTTAATAAAATTGAGGCGGAAGATGCTATTTTTAATGATTTGTTCATAAAAAAAGGGAAAAATTGTGTTCTTAGGACTTACGATTTTTAGCTGTAATTTTCGATTTGGAAGTATCTTTTCAATCCCAAATAGTATATAATCATCCTTGAATTCTTGTAAACACTAACATCCTTCAAAATTTGCAAAAAAAATCCTGAAAATACTGAAAAAGTGAGGTTGAACGAATTAATGATAGACTTGTGCAGTATATTCAACATTCGATTTTGCCAACGCTGCCAGTATAGCATTCGCAGCATTAGATTATTTTATAAATTCCATTTCCACGAATATTTGCTTTAGAAAAAAATAACGACAGTATTTTCTATTAAAGCAATCACTGAATTCATATTTTCTAAAGCCTGAAGACAAAGTTCGTCACCTTCGTCATCAAAATTTGCCATACTAACGAATTTTTGCTCTAAAGCAAGTTCAATAAAAATATTTTTTTTTGAATTTTAAACATACCTTTAGACACTTGAAATCTCACCACTTGGTTTATGCTTTCCTTATCGAATATCTAAGAATATGCTCAATATTACAAACGTTATATTGACGGTTTTGACAACATTGGAATTGACAGTTCTTAAATGTCAACCACACTGTACAAGTTAATCATCAATCCGTTTAACCTTACTTTTTAGCGATATTATATTTACTGTTTTACGCATATTTTTGCTAATTTTGAAAGATGTTAGTGTTTAAAAGAATGTTTTATTAACAAATCATAAAAAATAGCGTCTCCTGCCTCAGTTTTATTAAATGTTATGCCAACATACATCTATTTTTGTAAATACTTTATTTCTTAGAACGTTTATAGAAAAAGGCGCTAAAATGTATTATTTTCAACATTTTTAGTACCTATTTTCACTTGCTTAGTCAAAATATGATACTAATTTAAACTTCCCCCACATGTAGATTACAAGAGAGCCAGAGCTGAACTAAAAAAACGATCTTCGGACACATTGAGGCTGCAAAAGAAGATGCGCAAAGGTGCTGGTGGTGATGTTCAAAAGAGATTCGAATGTGGTCTTCAGGATGTAACAGAAAGGAGACAGCTATTGGAAGAGACTGAGAAACATGCCGTACGAGCTGCATTGGTTGAAGAGCGCGGGCGCTTTTGCTCCTTTGTCGGCCTGTTGAAACCAGTCGTGGTGAGTACAATTCTCCAAAATTGATCCTAAGGTAATATTAAATCATCAGATGCCAATACATTGAAGGATCTGGTACGCCGCCGACCAAATCTTCTAGTCCAGCATCTATGTTTAGATTAGATTAGATTAGATTTAAGAGGGGGTTACATTGCACTGCGACCATAAGGTCTATTGTGTCCCCCACCTGAGTTGCACTCGCCTATACGCGGTCTACAACTCGCCTTCCAGTTCCAGAGTTCTAATGAACTCCAGTATCTGGGTTGGCTTCAAGGAGGATACTTCCTCATTACTGCAGGTTGCTAGTCCAAGGCACTGTTTGCGTTGGCTAGCAATGGCGAGGCATTCCGTCACCAGGTGATCCGGAGTTTCCTCCTCTTCCCCGCAGAAAATCTGCACTCGTCATCCTCTGCTAGACCTAATCTCATTAGATGCTTCTTGAGGCGACAGTGTCCTGTAAGAAATCCAGTGAGTAGGTGTAGCTTGTTCTTGCTGAGATCCAAATGCCTTTTGGATCTTGCAGTATCAAAGTTTTTTAGAAACTTTTTGGAATGATCCAATCCATGGGTATCCCGCAAGAGTGTTTCTCTTACGGTTTTTTCCTTCTCCAGAAACTCCTCCTTGTAGGTGCTTTCATCTGTGCCACAGAAGGGTTCTGGGCCAGTAAATGGAGTTTGTGCTCCTTTCCTGGCAAGTGCGTTGGCCTCCTCGTTGCCTTTGATTCCCGAGTGGCCGGGAACCCAGACTAAGTAGACCCTGTTGTTCTTGCCTAGCTCATTGAGCTTCCTTCGGCATTCCCATACCATTTTAGAGTCAATGGTATGAGAGTTCAGTGCTTTAATTGCAGCTTGACTATCAGAATGTATTGCAATGTCACATTTCTGATAGTTTCTTTCAAGGTTCACCTCCACGCATCTCTCAATTGCAAGCAATTCTGCTTGAAAGCATCTATATTAGAGTTATCCTACTGATTTGGTATTTTGCTCGGTATTTTAAACCTATTTAAAATATCTGGTCCTGGCTCTGAAGGAACTGATACCAAACGCAACTAAAAGACTGGGTATCTGATCTGTGTATATCGACATATCTGTTTCCTGGTAGGCCTAGTTTGCAGTACCAGTATTTCCAGCCTGATCGGTGGCTCCGATTCTCAAAAAGTCCGTCCATATATGGGCACGTTTTTAGTTGATTTTTGATATTTGATTTCGACGTTATTACTGAATATAATTGAGCCACAATTGTACAGGATGAAGAAGTGGCAATGCTCACTGAAATGGGCCACCTTCAGGAGGCAGTGCAACAATTGGAAAAACACACCAACGATCCCAGCACTCTGCCACCAGCCTCTGAACAGGTGATTGCCGATCTCAAAAGTTCCGATGGTGGATGGATGTTTCGTACACCACCATCATCACCATCCAGTCTGGGATCGAGAAAATCATCAATGTGCTCCATCAGTTCCATAAATAGTTCTTCATCCAGCAGTTCCAAGAGTCATCATTCACCCAGTCATCCATGGCAGAGGTCATTGTCTCAGGTAAGAGATGGAAACGACATTTTTAAATTATGTAATAATTCTTAGTATTGAACACACGCATATGCATGTTTATGGATTCTTTTGAGTGCTATTACTTATCCTTTCACCCCATTGAAGGGTTTTTAGTTTTTATCATTATTTACATCGACAAAAGTTGAACAGAAGATAATCAACTTTCAATAAAGCTCCAAATGGATTAGTGATTGCGAAACAAGTGATATAAAACTCATAAAAATCATGTAAATATTGGTCCTAGGCTGAAAGGGTTTCCATCAAAGAATCGTGAAAAATATTCTATGTAATTTTCTCTTTTTTTGTGTTCATTATGTATTTATTATAATAGTTTGAATTCAGTTTCTATTATTTTAGGCATGATAGCTTATTTGTACCTACTTTTTATTTTGTTGTTAATTTTGATAGATGTATATTTTTTATCATTTTTATTTTGTTTTCTTTCTTTTCTTGTTTTCGTTTTGTCTCTGCGCGGTACGTACAAACACAAACAGCCAGTAGGTCGTAGTGGTACGATGCGTGTGAGATCTGTGAGCAGTCAAGATTCTGGATTCACATCGCAGGATACTCTTTATCCCAGACCTCCATCATCTTTCAGTGTTGCGCAGGTAAGTTTCAAGTAGAGGAAACATTTTTTTTACATTTAACTAGCTCGAGATTTATTAGTTGAACTTTTTATGTGCATGTTTTTACTTTGCCATTATCGCTTATTAAAACAAATTACAGGATAGTGTCTTTCATATTTACCTTATCACACATGTACGACAAATGCCTGCGGTGGTTTTGTCGTACGTAACTCTAGTTACAAAATATTTTTTACGTCCCTAAAGCTAGCAGAGCAAACTGAGAAGAATCCAAAATACATATTTGGTGCCTATAGCGTACATTAGGTGCTAATTAAGTGCTGTTTTCCAGAATTAATTGGTCTTATAGTTTTTTTGAAAATTGCCTAGCTTTAGACTAAAGCTAGCAAAGCAACCTTTAAAAATCAACTTTTAGAGATTTTTAAATAGTTTTTGTTACTTCCGGTTCTTGTATCAATGGACTCCGCAGCGATTTCTCAGGCCCCATACGGTCTAGAGACTTGAAATTTCGAATTCGTTTTTAGATCGCAGATATCTCGCCGCCTGTTAAGCTCCAAGTGTGATCCAATATTGGTAATTATAATTATCTCATTCAATCATATTCAACCAAGATCATTATAATGTCGACATGGAACGACAATGGGATTCGTCACTGGAATTACGCACGAGCATGGAGCGTATATATACGTCTCGTTCTCTAGTATATAGGTACTTATTGGAAGATCGTCTATGGTTATGTCGCAATTGTCAGACGTTATTGTTAATTTAAAGTTTAATTTTGTGTTGTGGTAGACAAACAGTAATTTGTTATGGAATTGCTGTTGCTGGCAAACACATATACATAATACATAAGTATAGTTAAAATCGAGAAAAGGATAGCAATAGTAGGTACTCATCGGTACGGTTTAAATCTTAAATGCCCAATAAAAACTATTTTTAATTTTTTTTTTTTTAATTTCACTTGTTTTTAATGTTTGTAGGAATAATTAAGTGCTAATTGAGTGCTGTTCTCCGAAATTAATAGTTCTTTTATTTTTTTGTCAAATGGCTGCTTTGCTTTTAGAAATCAACTTTTGGAGATTTTTTTGGTGCTCTTTAAGCTAATTAAGTGCTCATCAAGTGCTTTATTCCGAAATTAATTGCTCTTATAGTTTTTTTTTGAAAAATGATTGCTTTGCTAGCTTTAGATCTAAGCACAGCAACCTTTAAAAATAAACTTTTAGAGAACTTCTTTTTTAGTGTTTGTAGGGATAATTATGTGCTAATTGAGTGCTGTTCTCCGAAATTAACAGCTCTTTTATTTTCTTTGTAAAATGACAGCTTTGCTTTTAGAAATCAACTTTTTTTAGAAAAAAAATTCGTGTTTTTTGAGCTAATTAAGTGCTATAGTCTGAAATTAATTGCTCTTATAGTTTTTTGGGAAATGGCTGCTTTGCTAGCTTTAGATCTAAAGCTCAGCAACCTTTAAAAATCAACTTTTTGAGAACTTTTTTTTTAGTGCTTGTAGAGGTAATTAAGTGCTGCTTTCAGAAATTAATTGCTTTTATATTTTAGTTTGACTTAGATCTAAATCCAGCAAAGCCAGCACTTAATTAGCTCTACAAGCACCAAAAAAGATTTTATCAATAACGTTCATTCCTAAAAGCAAAGCGCAGCCATTTTCCAAAAATAATAATAATAGGAGCAATTAATTTCGGAATACAGCACTTAATTAGCACCTAATGTGCGCTACAAGCACCAAATATGTATTTTGGATTGGATGAACTCTGCTAGCGTTTGGGACATATATTTTTTACATATAACACTTGTACTAATTGTGCAAAGCCAACTTTGGATCTAAATCTATATCTACTTTATATTATATTATAAAAAAACCTTTTTAAATTGGGATACAATTTGACCCTGCTTAAAATTTACTTTGTGTAAACTGAAAACATATTGATGAGTCTGTCATATAATCCAATTTATTGATTGGTATCTTGATATAGGTATCAAATATGTCAGAGCACAGCCAAATCAGCAGCAGTTCCAGCACACCCTGTACACCATTCCCACCGGCAAATACAGCACCCACCACCACTTCAACATGGCCAAATCTCCAGGAAACCATTCAATTCGAACGTGCCGCTTCTGCCATCATTAGCGACAGACCACATACCATCTCATCAGGTGAGTTGTGCCAAAATCTTTTTTGAGTATCGGGTACCTTGAAATGTGAAAACTGATATCCTTCGTTTGATATCCGAACTAAACCCTAATAGTATAAATCCCACTCGCATTTAATCCTTATTCATTCAAATTACATTTAACACCTTCATAATCATTGAGTAGTGATGACTGTACCCATTCGAATGACTTACTACCTTGAATCAAAATGACACAATCAAATATTTATTTTTTGCTTATACATCCATAATATTTTTATGTTTATCCAAAAAATTATTTTGCTTACACCATACTTTTGTGTTATTTTTTCATTCCTGGAACAACAGCATACGAAAAAGGTCACCAACGGCCTCCATTAACAGTGTATACTTTCCAAGCACCTGATCAGAGCTTGTCGCAACCGACCAGTCCTGTAACATCTTCGACATTAACTGATACATCGTGCACCGTCTCACCCAAGAGTCCAGCTGCTTCTATCAAGTCCTCATCGAAACCGCCATTGCCGACGGTAAGTAGATACAAACAGGATTTTCTCAATTCTTTCAGCAGCTCCATATATTGTGTGATAATGTATATGCATTTGTTAGACCTTAGCTATAATAATAATTTTTTAACGAAAGATTCCAAAAGCGATAGAAACTAAACCTAAACTTTGCTGAAACACAGTACAAATAAACCTGTCCAAAACAAGCATAGTAGAGTCTCACTAATCCGACACTTTTCTAGTTCGGTACGTCCGATAATCCGGCAACTCCCACCTGCGACTCCATCACATAATGAATACGAATATATTCACATTACCAAATACTTTATTTTTTATAATGAATTTTTCTATACAATCCAGTAGTCAGAACATTCCAATAATCCGGCACCTCCTAGTTTGTGATAGTGCCGGACTAATAAGACTTTCTGTATTCACTAAACCAAAGATACGTTGAATACAAGAAAAAACTAAATTTTATTTATTGAACAAGTATAATTGTAATTTCCCTAAATTCTTTTTATGTGTGAACATATTGTATTTCGTTTCTGTGCAATTCGTAACATGGTTTTTCCAATTATCTTTACACATTTCTTAGAGATGTTCATCATTGGAAAGGCAAAGTGGCCCCAGCATTCCGGCAAAAACCATCGCCGGCATGCAAGGAGTTCGCGTCCTGCCACCAGGAGCTGAAATATCATTGGCAAAGCGACCAATGGCACAACAACACCAAGCTGCCCACAATACAACTGAAACAACAATGTGTGCTGCATCAGATGCAGAACTACCGCCACAACAACTGCAACAGCCGACCTATGTCAACATGCATGACTTGGCCAGCATGGCAGCCACCAAAGCTCAACAGCAAAGAGATAAGAGCCTACCGCCACCCCCGGCAGAGTTTATTAGTCCCCCAGAAAAGGTGATGACAATTTGCAAAAATTGATGTAAATTAGAAAAAATACACCACTTCTATGTTGTTTTGTAATAGAAAATACAAAAAAGTGTAGGAGGACAGGACCTTACCTCGTAAGCCTGGGAGGGGTCCCTCATGTAGGAGGTAGTAAATTAAAGATCGTCTGCACAGTGCATCCCATTTTGGTTGAGACAGCCATGTATCTCGGTTGTTGTTGAAGATAGAATCTTACGGTTTTCGCGGTCCTGTGTCACTTTTTTGTGAAACTCAAGATGGACCTAACAAGTTTTGCTTAACTTCTTTTGTTCATAATTTACAGGGCGTTTTTGAAAATTCATACTTTTTGAACTCCCCACAGATCAACGAAGTTTCTCAGTGATAATGTCAAATTGAAAACTTATCCCATTTTTTCAATGGAACGCCCTGAAAATTGGGGAAAACGCGCTAAATTGAAACTTGATCACTGTTTATGGTACGATAATAATATTTTTAATTTACGTACAGACAACTGAGGGTGAAAAGGAAAGCAGCACCAGCGAAAGCTCCTTGGAGTCATCAAGCGGCTATGGCAGCCAGACGACGTTCACTGCTGAAGAAGCTCAACATTTAGACGGTGAGATTTTTCAAAAACCAACCGTATTTTGACGCATGTTTTTTTTCCTTCTATATATTGAATTTTCTCATCATCGTGTTATCATTCTCATCTTAATTGTATCGAGCGTTCCAAAAAAAAACTCATCCGCTTTTGAAAATGAGAACATATCTTTGCTACAACACCCATACGAAGCTAAAAGTGACAAGTGATGTTTCAATCAATATAAATGCAATTGCGGATGACTCAAGTAAAGACATGTTTTCATTTTCAATGGCCTACTGGGGATGAGTTATTTTTTTGGATCGCTCGATATTAACAACACAAAACAAGGTTGAATTAAATTTAGTTGATGTATTATATTATTTGGTAGTAATTCATTTCTTTCATAAAAATTTGGTTATCCAGTTAATAGGGAACATGCAAATTGAAACAGTTTTTGTATTACAAGGAAACGCATTGAAACGTTTGTTCGTAAATATCAGCTTAAACGAAATCTCAACATAACCTAACTTTATCAAACATTCAGAATACGGAGATAACTCTTTGCTATGGAATATTTAATATCTGCGCTATAAAATTGTCTTTGCTTTTTCCTAAAACTGCTTTATCAAATTGTGGTGTGTAACTTTAATAATATATTTATTTAAATTATAAAGAACCTAAGTTATTTCCAATTCGATAATTTCGGTTTATAGAAACTAGATCACATGTGGACACGGCTATGATCTATATTAAATAATTTCCTTCCTTCAACTCTTTATGATTTTAATTGACCTTTTAAATAATATACCTATGTCATCAAAGAGAAAGATTCAAGAATAACTTGAAATCTATTTATCATTTTAACAACATAACAAACGTTCTACGCATGTTTTCTATTAAGATCTCGCAAATCATGTGTTTTTTAAAACATTTGAGACTGATTCCTATTTTTCCTTCACGAATTAATACCGTCTTTAGCTTCTCTGTTATCAATTCTATCTTCCGCAGATAAAATTAATTCACTTGATATTTAATAGGTACTTAATTTTTAAAAATCATGCATTTTTAGTTCTCGTAGTTATTGGTCCAAGACTAACCTTGATTTTGTATTTAACACATTATATTTCTCTCTCTTAAATACACATTGTGGATTTTCATTCTTATCACTATCATCTGTCTAATATATACACGTAAATTGAATGCACTTGAAGCATCAAAAAGATCTTTATATACAATTCAAGTAATCTTTCTTTTTATTCCAATAATCTATTTAGTTGATTATATCGTATGCTAATTTAATTTGAACCATTAATAAAATAATATCATTTATATTGAGATGCAAGACTGTCATAAAGTAAGGGATATATTTCAGTTTATTTTGTATTTCTAACAAATTCAAAGCTGAACATGAAAAAATAAGGTAGGTCAAATAATGAGGTTATGTCCAAAAATGTACGTCAAGTCTGTTTCACAATATCTTCGAACCGCGTCCCTTCAAACGATACGCATCGTTATTCAGCAGTTCTGGTTGTACTAGACTGAGCTCATAAAACAAAGCCAGTAACCCGGTAGGTTAAGATCAGGCAGTCTTGGAGGTCATAGATTTACTAAATCTCTGTTTACAACACAAATTTTAATAAGAGCAGTTAAAATTTGTTCAACTGGTTAATAAATATGCTCCATCTTGCATAAAAATCATGTTTTGAATTCTTCCGTGTTCGTTTTGTATCTGCTGAATCGCATAATGTCGTAACATTTGCGGGTATCGTTCAGAAGTAACAGATGCCAGATATGGGCTCTTCATTCTGTAGCTTTTCAAATGAGTTTGGACATTTTCTGTGAAACCACACCAAACGATCACTTTTTTCGATCACGATTTCGTGCGGATTATCTTTTGATCATATTCGACAAATTTAAGTATTAACTCGATATTTTAGAGAGATAGAGCCCTCATGTGTCCATAAAATACAGGATATCCATTCAACTACTGATTGCAAATGGATAGAAACCCCTTTACATCCGAAATAATCGCAATACGAAAGTGTAATTCCTACCGCAACAAGTTCTTGTTTTTAGATCCAATACATCCACACAGTTCACGTGAGTTTTATTTTGAGAACAATCCTGTAGATGGCGGTGATTATGTTTGATTCTTGACAACTCTTTTCTTTTCCATGAATACAGTAAAATCATATTGATGAATCAACTAAACTCTATTTACTTTTTTGCTGCCAGCTTCATTTCTTGATATTATATAAGATTTAAAGTATAAGTACCCCTTACTTTATGATGACATCTGCCCCCATAAAATAATACTACATACTTTACCTACCTACAAAGCATGTTGTGTGATCATATTTAGTGTGTGTTTTGATAGATATTAATGGTACAACAAGCAAGTATTGCACGCTACCACGCAACAATGAGCTACTAAATGCTGCGAGAAGGCGACCACTCTCCATGACAGGTAACCTAAAAAAAATATAAAAAAAAGACAAAAACTGAAAAGAGTTATCCAGGGTTTCCCAAAAGAATCGGAACGGCTGAATATATCTGCAACGGCTTGACATAAAGTTATGAAATTTGGTATCAGTAGTGCCGGATCTAAAACTAATACTTGCAACGTTGCCAGATTTACAGTTTTTTTCTATGGAGCCTTCAACTTTATTTTTCTAATGTAATCATGTGTATTTTTAGCGCAATCGATTTGTCGTGTTCAAATTACTATGATACCCTATAATATCAAATTCCAATTCCCCTAATTTTTGTTAATGTGGCAATTCAACATTTCGTTAAAAAATATCACAAAATTTCTATATCTGGAGAAATCCAGGCGATATGACAATGAAAATTAATTTATTAGAAATTTGGCAAGCCTGATCTAAAAATACCATTTACAGCGTTGTCAAATTTACGATTTTATGATTCTAACAACAGTTTTATTAGAATTCTGTTAATATCGCTTAAGTACATAACTTACGAATTTTCAGAACTAAAATTCGATTCAAGATTCGAATATAATCAATAAGGTTTGATTTGTTTCAGTTCAAAAAAATAACTTTATGGTATCAAATAAAATGTGCAAAATTTAAAAAGGAAAGATTGGAAGATTTATTGGAAACAACATGTAAATTTGACAACGTTGTAAATAGTATTTTTAGTTTTGACAAATTTCTAGATTAATTTTCATTGTCATATTGCCACGATTTCTCGAGATCTAGACATTTTGTGATATTTTCTAACGAAATGTTGAATTGCCATATTAACAAAAAATAAGGAAATTAAAATTTGAATACGACAAATCGAATGCCCTAAAAATAAACATAGCATTACATTTTAAAAAATAAAATTTTGGGCTCCATAGGCAAAACTGTAAATCTGGCAACGTTGTAAATATTATTTTTAGATCCGGTACTACTGATAAACGCCGAATACAAAATTTCATACCGTAATGTCAAGCCGTTGGTGAAATATTCGGCCGTTCTTTTGGGAAACCCGGTATACCTAAATGCTGCTATATTACTTTTTTGGTGAAGGTGACTTTTTCTTTTTGCTTAAAAAATATATGAAGGTTGGTTTTTAGTCGGCCTGGAAAATGCTGAAGCTTTATTTGTCTTTGTGGTTGTTTTCAAAATTACGAATTAAATTGAAGAAATTTGACTTGAATCCATATAAATCTGTTCAAATTACAAATGCGCTTGATATCTAAAAAAAATTAAACAAATAATTCTAATAAAACAGATCCAAATAGTAGATACAGATCAAAAGATATCCATTATGAAAGAAAAAAATCTTTGACTTAGTCAGGCTCGAACCTACGAACTCACATTTAAAAGTCGAGCGCCTTACCAATTAGACGAGCGGGTCTCTTTTTGAGTATTGCTTCATTGGAAATACCAACACTACTGATAATGAGATAAGATCATGTCTGAGTAGTTGAGCAACTTACGGTAATAAGATTACTCAACTGGAAGACCGCTGCAAAAGTCAATAAATACTGTACAAATATTCCACCTATTTTATATTCTTTCAAAATCACCTGGATGTCGCATTTGAAATCTGAGCAGGTTGCAGATTCTTTACAATTAACCAGTATACTTCCATAGTTTCTTGTAGATTAACTTGATGTAATATTTATATACTAACTATTTTTGATACTGGGACAAGTTGATGAATTCAGTAATATTTCTCATAATGCTAGCAAAACATATTTTATCTAACACACACATATGTATATGTTTTTTTTAGCAATGGGTAGTCACACGATGCGAAACACTCTTCTGAGACGGGGTTCGATGCAAACTCAGAAACCACCACCACCCATCAGAAGAACGTCTTCGATTACGAACACTGCCTGCTCAATGGGCAGCTTGGAGCATTTACCCCCACCACCGGCTTTTCTTCTTGAACCCACCAGTCCGATACCCAGCAAAACGCAGACACCACAACCAGGTAAATTTTATTCCAATACTTTCAATTTAAACGTTGACATCATCCATATAGCTGGTTCAAGTGGCTTTACTTTATTTTGATCACGTCAAGCATTCAACCTCTTGGATAATTCGGTTTACTTTAGTTGGACCCTACTGCAACCTAGGGACCGAAGTTTACAAGTTACCTTAAGCTCGCTTGACATGGAGCAATGCAACCTGCAAGAAGTTGCATGCAATTTCTTGCAAGGTCAAAGTATTGCCGATGCTGATCTTGGATGTCGTTTGACATTCTGCAAGTCTCTTGCTATTGCGACATAGCGACCAACCCCTAAAAGAATATTGAACCACCGGCCGCCGCACGTCGATTTAAATTATTCTAAAAGGACCGATGCGGCGATTCAATAGCAATTTTCTAACCTCAAATGTCTTTATTTGTCTTTTTGTTCATTACCCGTTTGTATTTTGTGTTGATTACCATTATTTTTATTGGTCCTTTTGACACAGAAAAACGTTGAACCACAATGAAAATAATCGAAAATGCTCAAGCCTCAAGCAAGCTAGCCCAAATGAGTCAAATGACAATCCTGAATCTTGACTGACAAGCTGACAACTGACATCTGGTATGTTGGTAAACCAAAAGTAACTAAATTTCTCCCTAGAATTGCAACTTTTCACGCAATAGAAATAGCACTAAACCGATAATGCTGCAACGGCAAACTTTGTACAAGTCGATCAGCTGGGCATCAACTGCGCATGCCTATGTGCAAGACATATTGCGTCCTGCATGGCGTTGCATGTTCTATTGCTCCATGTCAAGCGAGCTTTAGGCACTACTAAGGTCAAGTGACCTTGCACATTCCCTGAACCAAGTGGCCTTGGCCATTACTAAGACCAAGTGGCCTTGGACACTACTTGGGCCAAGTTATCTTGGACACTAATTGGGCCAAGTTCATTGGACACTACTAGACCAAATGACTTTGAGCACTACTTGAACCAAGTGAATTCAGAAAACACATGGACCAAGTGGTCTTGGATATTACTAGTACCAAATTACCTTGTTTACACTTTGACCAAGTGACCTTGGACACTACATAAACAAAGTGAACACATACCAAGTAAACTTGCACCATAATTAGATCAAGTGAATATGGAAGGACAATACTTCGATCAAGTGACAGTGGGCACTACTCAGGCGGAAGAGACTTGGAAAAATCTAAGACTAAGTGATCTTCTATATAACTTGTACCAAATGAACTAGAGATTACTTGGAGCAAGTAACCTTAGGATTAGACGCATTTTTGTGTGTTACTTCTTGGTTCAAAGACAAGTTCACTTGGTCCAAGAAACATTTATTATAGAGGTCAAGAAATCATTTATATATTGATTTCAGGTGTTAATGTAGCAGAAACCGTGAAGGCGCTCACCGAACTCAAACACACTCCTGCCAGTCCAAATTCAATCCGACGTATGTCTTCCTCCACCCAAAATATCTACCAAAACACTCAGTCTTCAGTCCCACTCCAACAACAGCCGCTGGCCGCTTTTCCCCAGCAGCAGCAACAACAGCTTCAACATTCGATGATGCAGCAAAGTAACAGTCCAGTGCTGAGCACATTCCAGAGCCAGCAAAATTCATCATCGACAACCAAATTGTCGTACGTCTCGCAGTCTGGCGGTGTCGTCTATGCCAGGCCATCACAGATTATGATGAGTGGCAGTCCAAATGCTGTTAGAAGAATCACCAATTTCCGATCGCAGAGTGCTGATAGAAAATCCGAAGGTAAGTGGTTCATCCATGTTTAAAACTCAAACATATAACTATTGTAATTCATGTTTTTGAATTTTAAATATTACTTGTGCTGTTGAATAATACTGTTCTTAGATTCAGGTGAGTCTTGTTCGCGTTCACTAAACTCAGTACTAAGGCCACAAATGGGATTATTGTTGATACATGTGTGCCTTCGGTGTCCCATATGCATTCGAAAAGATCAACTGGATTTTTTAATTTTAGTGTCTCGAGATATAAATAATTTAGGGAAATTCAAAGAAAAAGTTTTATGCAAGACGCAAAACATTTAGCAGCTATTGAGGATCTGAAATTCATAAAAAATCCTAAGAGAATTGAATGAAATTTGAACAAAGATTTGAAGTAATTGAATAGGTGGCATTTTATTCTGGTACCAAGGAAATTTAGGGACAGGGTCTAAACGAGCTGGGTGGATACCTCTTGAGGAGAAAGGGTCAGGATAATAATTTGCCAATTTTCTATTGGCTGATGATTGGCTGCTAATAAAAGATACGAAGAGCGGAAAATAAAAGGTGTATATATAAGACTTCTGTACAATTTATTATCTGAATTCGACAATCTTGCATTTTAGGTGGTCTAATTTAGAGCTCCCCAATGCGCATGTCCAAATTTCAAAAAAGGACGTCAACGTTGCCGGATGTTTTGCTGTTAATTGACGAATGATACTTTTAGAAGTAGTTCATTTTTACTGAATCTAATTTACATTTTTAAGGTTACGCGGGAGATTTATCATTTATTTAATTTTGTTAAAGCGTTATACACTACCTTGTGAGCTCTGATAAATCTGTGCAACTACATAGTCTGTTTTGGTTCTGATTCAAATACTTGAAAGTAAAAACTAGTTTTCCAGCTTCTTGGTTACCAAGACGATTTGTGGAAAAATATCTTTCAAATCCTGCGGTTGCCCCTATGGCTGTAAGTAGTTGCTCGTATAGTCTTACAAAATTATTCTTATTAGGCCATTCTGAATCCTGGATAGTTAAGATTTTCCACCATATCAAAGGAGCGGTGTTCTTGAAATGGGCACCAAAAATACATTTGAGAAATGGCTTTGATTTTGTTGTTAAGGCAATAACGAATGGGACAAATTCTGGGTTAATATCGTTTAGAAATGCATAAGCTTGTTCTTTCTGCAAATTGCTTAGTCTATCGCCTAAAAATCTTTGGTCTAGCATATTTGTCAAATAATATGAAAAGCTTCCAACCTATTTAAGATATTAAATAAATATAAACCAATAAATATCACTATATATATCAATGATATTTATCTGATATATATCGAGTAATATATGTATATCGGCGAACCCTGCTTTATAGTAAACAAAATGTAGGTCTCCTTTAAGCAAGTAGCAAATATGTCTTTGTTGAATTTGCAAGCTTGAGAAAAAACATTACAAGTTACATTCAAGTTGTGCCTATTTGAGTGATGCGAACAGAAGCAATAGAATTAAATTCTTCTATTTCAAAGCTTAGGCAACTAACTCTACATTACAAAGTATATTATATTGTATATAAGTATAGTATAGTAATTTGAGAATATTATTAATATAAGTTGAACTCTAGTAATAATTATTAGAAGGCAGGGCAGAAGACGGCATGAAATCTCTAACCAATAAATTGATTCGACTAATGGCTTATATAATGTTAACCGAAAATAAACACCAAACTACTCCGCGAAAGATCAATTTATTTGATTAAAAACAAAGGATTAGTTTCAATGGACTCCTCCTTCACCAGATAACTGCCATCGGCGCCATCACAGAGTAAATAGGTTATAGAGAGGCAACTCTATGCTAATTAAATCGGTCCATGTATTAACACCAGAGCCATCTATCAACTGATGCACGAACTAATCATAAAGTGTATAATTGGCGGGACATTTGAAATATACTAATATAGTGGTTTTGATATTTTATTATTCCCTACGTCATGATGTCAATCGGTTACATAGGATTTTCGTTGCAAATCAAATTTTGATAGTTATCTTTTAAGAAAATCCAAGGAACTGATTAATAACATGACGTGAGAAATAATAGTTGCAAAATAAAACAAATAATTTCTGTCAATATTTATTGAACCATAGGTATTAACACGCATTAATTATATAAGTATAATTTTATCAAAAAATGATAGCTAAATCACAAATTATTATTGGTTATATAAAAATTGAAAAATGTTCATACTCATTGGCATGGCTATAACTTATAAAACCTCGTATTAAAATAGTGATAATCATTTACAAAATTACAATAAATGAATATAATTATCAAATTGGATATAGTAAATATCAAACTACATAATATAAAAGTTTATTCAAGTTTGCGTTTGCATGGCTTAATCAATAGGGTACAAATTACTCGACCAATTTCTGAAATTGTTTTTCATATTGATTTACATATTGGCTATAAATTCCCGGAGTGTTTTCAAAATTATAGTTAATGATACAGTCTTAGAATCAATTGTTAGTGATTTGTAAGAAATATTAACTTTTTTAGAACTTAAGGGTTATATTTGAACAAGTGCCTCTGTAATTTTTTGACGAACAAGGAAGGATTTCAATTACATTGATTGGCAAAACAGTAGGATTTCAGAATATACCATACTTACTAGATAAATTAACAATATAAATTGGTTGATATGCAACAAACAATTCAACATAACAACTGGAATTATCGGTAGCGCTTTATACATCGTCCTTTTAATTAAGGAATTCCTTGAGACGGAATATATTTTTGTTTTGTAGTTTATCTCAGACTCACATTCCAATGTTGCTTCTGAAAAGATAGATTGATTCTACAGACTGTTACTTTATCTGAATTTTATGCATTATATTTTAAAATAATACGATAGAGTGAGCAATTCTTATCAAATATATATATATATATATACAGGGTGTAACTGAATAAGTGTAAAACATTTAAGGAGGTGATTCCTCATCGAAAAAAAGATAGGATCTTTCATATAAAGAAACTTCATTGGAGCATCCCTTGTTAAGATACAGCCCCTTAAAGGGGGTACATAAAATTTGTATAACAATTTTTTTCACAAGCACTGAAAAAGTTACAATATTGAAATTAACCTGACGTTTTGTACTACCAAAAAGACACTTAGCCAGTAATTTATTTGGTTTACCCCATGGTTGTAAGGGGTGAAAAACGCAACCCCTAAAATTTATTTCCAATGTAACTTTTTGTCTTATTATTTGTTTACCATTTAAAAATTTATTTCCGATAGCCTGTTTCATTCTAAACAAAAAATGTCTCTTGGGTTTTTTGCCCAAAATAAACCAGTAAGCAGCAAAACATTTATTTTACGAACAACTACAGAGATACATCGTCATAAATGCGAAAATACGAAACTAATCTATCTAGTAGGTCGCTATTAGCGATAGTGACAATTAAATTGGTATGATGCTGTCAGTTTGGGAATTTTCGAAATTGAATTAATACTAATTGTGTGTTGTTGTTCTGTTCTTACTTTGTTACTTTAATAATTCACTTGTTAATAAAATGGCATACACAAATGAGGAAATGGCTGATATGCATTACGTTTACGGTCTGTCGCAGGGGAATGGGTTAGAAGCTTCTAGAAGATATGCTGAAATGTATCCTCAACGGCAGCATCCTTCACATAGAATATTTGCTCGACTTCATCAACGATTACGAGAATATGGTTCATTCGACAAAAGAACGCAGGATTGTGGTCGCCATCGAGAAATACGAACACCACAGCTTGAGGAAGCAGTACTTAATTTGATTGAAGAACAACCTACTACCAGTACTAGAAAGATTGCTTTCCAGCTAAATGTTGATCATATGACGGTATTTCGAATTTTAAAGGAACAACTCTTATACCCTTACCATCTGCAACGAGTACAGGCACTGTTACCGCGAGACTTTCCGAACCGTCTTGAATTTTGCAATTGGATGCTGGAAATGATTAGAAGAAATTGTGACTTTCTGAAGACGATAGAATTCACAGACGAATGTAGTTTTTCTCGGGACAAGATTATTAATTTTCATAATTACCACATATGGGCTGATGAAAACCCTCACGCTATTGTCGAAACTAGCCATCAAGAACAGTTTTCTCTTAACGTGTGGCTCGGAGTTATTGGGGATGATTTAATTGGGCCTTATTTTCTACCTCCTCGATTAAATGGTGAGGCATACGTTCAATTTTTAAGAGAAGTGCATCCAGTACTGCTGGAGGAAGTTCCTTTGGGCGTCAGAAGGGATATGTTTTTTATGCATGATGGGGCTCCCGCCCATTTTAGTCAAGTAGCACGTCAGCATTTAACTGAAACATATGCAAATCAGTGGATAGGTCGAGGAGGACCACATAAATGGCCCGCTCGATCCCCGGATCTCAATCCTCTCGATTTCTCTATTTGGGGCCATTCACAGCATTTGGTATATCGTACTCCTGTTCGCGATGTAGAGGACTTAAGAAACCGCATCATCGATGCGTGCAGGGTAATCAGAGAGACTCCAGGAATATTTGAGCGAATACGTGGCTCAATGCGCCGACGTCTAGACGCATGCGTAATGTTTGAAGGTAGACATATTGAACATTCACTATGATTTCTACATGTTGTGTGTTGTTATTAATAACTTAGTTTTGTTTATTACCCTTTAATCGTTTAATGCAGGTACTAACTACAAAATAACAATAAATCCAGTTCGCATTTATGACGATGTATCTCTGTAGTTGTTCGTAAAATAAATGTTTTGCTGCTTACTGGTTTATTTTGGGCAAAAAACCCAAGAGACATTTTTTGTTTAGAATGAAACAGGCTATCGGAAATAAATTTTTAAATGGTAAACAAATAATAAGACAAAAAGTTACATTGGAAATAAATTTTAGGGGTTCCGTTTTTCACCCCTTACAACCATGGGGTAAACCAAATAAATTACTGGCTAAGTGTCTTTTTGGTAGTACAAAACGTCAGGTTAATTTCAATATTGTAACTTTTTCAGTGCTTGTGAAAAAAATTGTTATACAAATTTTATGTACCACCTTTAAGGGGCTGTATCTTAACAAGGGATGCTTCAATGAAGTTTCTTTATATGAAAGATCCTATCTTTTTTTCGATGAGGAATCACCTCCTTAAATGTTTTACACTTATTCAGTTACACCCTGTATATATATATATATATATATATATATATATATATATATATATATATATATATATATATATATATATATATATATATATATATATATATATATATATATATATATAGTCTACAAATGTATAAAAGGGTTAAAAAATAAAAAATCGGTTGGAGACGATGAAGTTCCTATTTCCCTGTTAAAAAAGTATAATTAACCTATGCTTCCAATTTGGCGTATTCCCACATGAACTAAAACTGGCTAATGTAAAACCTATATATAAAAATAAAGGAGAAGATCATAATCAAAAAAATGACAGGCCAGTGTCACTTTTACCTAACATTAGTAAAGTCTTTGAAAAATTATTATATGAAAGATTTACAAGCTTCTTGGATGCGTGTAAGGTGATCAACAACTATAAATTTGGATTTCGAAGGGGCTATTCGACAATTAAAGGAGTCTACTCAGGATTGATACAAATCCTGGAATTAGTAAACCAAAAAAACATACTTTAGCAGTATTTTTAGACCTGTCGAGAGCATTAGATAGTGTTGACCATGGTATACTCATTGAAAAGCTTGATAAATATGGAATTAGGGGAGTGGCTCAAAAATTGATTAGTTCTTATTTAACTGATGTGTGTTTGAAAGGAATTAGAGAGGTTTGATAATCTAGTCAGATATGTGTCTGATAAAAAAGGGGGTACCCCAAGGCTCAATATTGGGCCCACTTTTGTACATTCTATACACCAACGAGGTTCCCTCCCTAATCGGTGATCATGTGATCATGTATGCAGACGACACTTTAGCTTTTATGAGTGAAACGGTTCAGAGTAATATTGGACAACATATTGAGGATTCATTAGGCACTTTACATTCATGGTTTTCCAGTAATAATTTATTGCTCAATGTTGATAAAACGCAAATAATACAGTTTGCAGCTAGAGCAAATAATAGACAAACATATAATGTCTACAATAATGAAATACAGACATCACCAAATATATCATTTCTAGGCATTACTATAGATGAAAGACTTGACTGAAAAGCGCATGTGGAGAGAATGTCTGGTGAATTATCCAGATATTGCTATGCGTTAAGAGTGATTGTGAATGAAGTAGGGATGGAGGCAGCTCTATGTATATATCATGCTCATGTCATATCCAGAATCAGATATGGTATCATTTTCTGGGGAAATTCAGTGAATGCAGAAAGGGTGCAGATTATGCAAAAGAGATTTATTAGAATAATCTTTAAAGTACGACCCCGGGATAGTTGTAAACCATTCTACAAAAACAATAAATTGCTTACCTTCACCAACCTTTATATTTTTGAATCTATAAAGTTCATATCTCAAAACATGCCTTTATTCGAGGGAAATTATAAAAAACACCCATACGATACAAGGACAAGAAATGATCTTATATCAGATAAAGCAAATAATACTTTTGTACAAGAAAATGTAAAGTATAGTATGACAAAAATTTGGAACAAAATCCCAGACAGTTTTAGAACACAACCACATAAAGTGATGTTAAATAAACTTAGGACATATCTAACTGAAAATCCGTTTTATACTACGAGAGATTTCTTCAATGCTGATATAAAATTTTGATTGTTCTTTTTATTTATGTTTTAATTTTCCTACTTCAAATTCATCTTTTATAAGCCGTAATACATGTATATTATGTGACAAGTTCCACATCTCTCAATGAGGTATTTATTGTAAATTTTCTTTTACTAATGGAACAAATAAAGTATTATTATATATATATATATATATATATATATATATATATATATATATATATATATATATTATAGAAGAACGATTTGAAGCTGGAACAGGTAATTCAATTATATCATGAGCTGGTGACGTCCTGATTAAGATCTGGTATAGCCTTTTGGGGTACGATGTTGAAGCTGTTTTTGTAAGTCAGAAGAAGGTGATATGATGTCTGGTTGGCATTAAACAGAAAGAGTGTTGTAGACTAGTAGTCAATTATCATATTGGAATTGGCCATATTAGTTTATGATTTAATTATTCCTACATTAAGATTTAGGATAGGACGATAATCGCCTATATATTTGGGGATGAAGGTCTTCATTAAATTGAGTAGAGACATAAGGAACTACCATAACAAATTTTCACTTAAAAAAAGGTTGAACTCCTTTTTAATTGATAGATGTTTCTATAATCTATCTGAATTTTTACACTACAGTATTCTTTTCAGGATTTTGTGTATTATTTTTCTTTTCTTTAAAGGATCTGTGACGTTTATGCTTATTAACCTAACCAATAGTTACATGAAAATAGAATAAAACAACAATAAAACACAAAATTTCATGCGTGATAGAAAATCTTCAAGGCAAGCCCTAGGCCCTAGGTATCATATTTATTTTGAGGCGCGAGTGATACAGGGTTAATGTGAATAGCTCAATGGATTGCACGGACGTTAATTCGCTTGCTTTCCTATTAAATATCTATAATAGTAACAATACAATTATTTCACTTACGCTAGATTAGTCACTAGTAGACGTAGAGGGTGTTTGCAAGTCCAAGTCAGGTGTAAATCATCCATTTTCATGGACTTGTCCTCTGCGGAGCACAAGATCAATATACACGAGGAGGACTAATTCTTTGCTATTGTTTCTGAAATAGAATTTCTTGAGGTCAAACGCTATTAACACTATATTTTTGCTTACCTACGCCTCAAATTTTCTGGCATTAGGTATTCTCTTAACGCAGGGGAAATATTATGGAAACAATCTTTTGTTGATCTTTTGTAATCTGCATACTTACGGGGCAAGTATAACTTTGGTAAAGCCAATTTAGACATTAGTTCACTGGTATATGCTGTACAATTACCCTTAAAATGTATCCCACTAACAAAATTCGACTTCGCTTCTAGGTCGGCTGCCGCTATTCCAATTCACCAATCTCATTCTTAATGAAAGTCCGTAGAAGAAGGGAACATACGTATATCTGCAATTTATAAAAATTTATAGTATATAGCCAGCCTTTTTAAATCAGTTTAATCTTACCTTCCGTGGATCTTCACTAGTACATCCAGACAGGCAGCATTGGGCAGCATTTACGGTACATTTCAAAGAAATTCTATAACTGTTTATGTTTCCGCTTGCCCTATCATGTGAACAATTATATTTGTAATATACTACTCACTGACACTCAAGCACAATGATTTCGATAATATAGAATTCATTTCAGCTTCTTTTGATATTACTTACTGCAAGTCAAATTTCAAATTTTAACAAAACGCTAATTTTCGGTCACGAAGATAACACAGCAATACAATTTAAAATAAATATGGCGCATGCGATATCATGACAATTAATGATAGTGGGTCCATCTCTTGAGCAAGCCTGAAATATCCAGGCCAGCTTTGTAGCAATCCAACTGAAATTCACTCTCCTTTTTGCATTAGCTGTTAGATGGCGCAAAATTTCAGCTACATATAGGCAGTGTTCGGGGAGTCGCTATCTGCACTATCAATGCAAACACTACCGCTGCTGTTCATGGAGATTATTTGTGTGATAGTGATAGCAAGCTCCATGAACACTATTTTGCGTTTGCGTTCACATTCTGTCATTTGCTGCCATATTGAGGTTAAGGAGTCGAGGCACAAAAATATGAATAAGAAAATTGACTTATTTTTTGCCTATTAAGAGATTCGTCTGAGAAATATTACAAATTGAAAATGCTTTTTCAACTCGGAATAGAACCGGCGTCATACATGGGATAAATGTGGGTTGAAGTACATAATAGCGAGGATGATGGTTCTTATATTTTATTCGTATTCTCACTAAACCTGGAATATGTACAAATTGAAACTACTTAGCAGTAACTTAAGTACTGACAAGCATATATATTTGACATACGCGCAAAGATCTCCGCCTGAATTGCTGGTTTATCCTTATAATTTCCTGCTCTTTTGTGCAGTTCTCATTATTGGTGAGCATCTTGCTAGTTTTTGCACAGAATGGTCATTCTAATATCATTGTTATAAATAAAAATTGGCACTTAGAATGTAAACTTTTGATAAATTTTGTGTTAAATAAATAATCTTTATCATTCATTTCATTACTTTTTGGTAAAATTTACGAGACGTTAGTTTTTCGGTGCCAACGTATCTCAAAAACTAGATTGAAAATAATTCCAATAATATTGAGGATTGAATAATTAGAAGAAATCAAACGCAGACATACTGGTATACGAGTATACTTTTGCAAAAGAATTTGGTGACCATTGCATCTTAATTGCCCCTGAGTTTCCTCATCGCGTGAAAATATTTCAGTTAAATTACTTATTTAACTTATCTATTGAGTAGAGACTTATCCTTCTCCGCTCTAGAAAACTGTCCGAATCATAAACGATTATCGGTTTGTCATGTCAGTTTCAGTTCAGTATGACGATGACGTCTATGTCAGATGTACAGTATTCCTGTCAATGTGGCTTGCAAACGCAAACACTATCCTATACACTACCTCGGAAGAAATAGCGTTGATAGTATTAGCTTATGACGTGACACACAAAAATTAATGACGTCACGATAGCGTCTGTAGTACTACCATTGAGCTCCGTGAACAGCTGATAGTGCAGATAGCAACTCCCTGAACACAGCCATAGAATAATGCGAGTTTCATACCCCTGGGCGCCATCGCTATCGCTGATGCGTGCGTGCGCGCGGCGCGCGCCTTCCACCTTGTCAACGTCTCTGCCATTTCATGGTTTCCGGCTCCTCCCGAGCTCACATGTTGCCACCGCGTCTTCCAGCGCCGTCTATAGGCGAAGCTATGTCACTGCGATTATTTGTTTCGTAACAATAGATTAACCGATGATAGTAGTATTGGGACCCTGTGCATGTACATTTATTGTATCATGATGTTTTTTTTTCAAGGGCCTGGTGGTGTAGGCTCAAACTTTATCGCCACATTGAGTGCGAAATTGGTACCACAGCTGAGTCCGCGTTCATCCCGACGACGTGTCGAAGACGAGCAACAACAACGAGGTAGCGTAGGGGGTGGCTATGCTACTTCCGGTGTAGCTGTTGGTGGTGGCCGACAAGCTGCTGCTCATCATCATCATCACCAGCAGCAACAACAACAGCGTTCCGGACCTGGGCAAAGCTTTCTGGATTCGTTGAATGCAAAACTGGCTCAGCAACAGCCTCAGCAACCTCAACCGCATATGAAAGCCAACCGGATAAGGCAGATTATCAATAGCAAGGCACAGGTGAGAGATTTTCATTCGATCAGAGACATATTTGATCTCAGAAGTTGGTCCAGTATAGCTTTTATCGGTCAAATGTGCGGAAGTATCTACATTAAAAATCATGTACAAGATGGCCCATTAATAAAGGACGCCGGCTATATCTCAGGATCCGTTAATCGGACGATACGTGAAAAAAAATGTTTCAAGGAAAATCGGCCTAAAGAAAAATCTGGAAAATATTTATAAGTTGCCAAGTCTACTGCTAGAGGGCGTAACTTACACCACGAATTAAAAAACACTGTTTTATTCAAAATTATCCTAAGTTAACCTATACCAAAAGTTTTTTTTTGTAAACTACTGAAAATAAGCAAACTTTTTTGTATTAAAGTTTTTTCTCTATCTTGTCAAATAACGGGTGGGGAGAAGGGCAAATGTTGGTTTGAAACAAATGGATAACTTTTTTGGTATTTTAAATAACTTTGTTTCATTTTAAAGCTTTTTTGGGCGCTTCTAATGGAGTAATAACATTTCGAGTTTGCGTATTTTCCGAGTCGGTGGATGACACTCTATGACAAAGTCGCAGATTTTTATGAATTTCTCGAAAATTCCAAATGCAGTGATATTTTTATTTTTCATTATAATAAATAGTTTTTTTATTATCTATGTCGCTCTAGATGGGGTAATTTAAGTCAAGTGTAATTAAATGAGAATTAAACACAAATAACTGCCCACAGGACGGACAACACTTTGAGCACTTCAGGCGTTTTTTAAATTTTAGTTCTAGGATCTAAGTTACTTAGCTCTCGGTGTAAGTTTTTTGGTTCTATTAAATATAAAAAAAATCCCAAAGTTTTTGTTACTGTTAAGAAAGATATATTTTATTTTCGCTTCTTTTGTTTTGTTTCTGTCATGTCAAGGCCTACAGAGATTCCTACTTATTATAATTTTATTGTATAAAGTATTAGGTTGTTGTTACAGTAATTTTTGTTTAATTCTCATGTAATTACAATAAATTTCAATTACCCCATCCGGAACGACATAGTTAATGGAAATTTTTTGTTATTGTTAAACTTTAATAAAAAAATACGGAAAATAAGCAAACTCAAAATATTATTATTCCAGTGGAAGTTCCCAAAAAGTGGTTTAAAATGAAACAAAGTTATTTAAAATAGGTCATACCAAAAAAAAGTTAAGAAAGCAAAGAGAATCTGTTGGAAAATTTCGCACAAAATTATTCTAGACTTCTCAAATAGAAAGGCCAATAATTCATGACTTGCCAAACTAACGGAAGGACGTTTTTAAAACTGTGTATGTATAAAACTTTCTGTTTCAGCCTGATCCGAAGGTATGCCATGAGTCCCTCATGGACCAGATCAAGCGAGGTGCCACCCTGAAGAGGGCCAAAGCCACAAATGACAGATCAGCTCCGAAGATCTATTGAACTTTCCATCTTCTTCCCTCATAAAACACTACTCAAACAATAATAATTATTGTAGAGTTGCATTTGAGATGATACTAACTAGATCTAGTTTGCTAAATATATAAATACATACATATAAAACCTATTTAATATACTTACTATATAATATCTAATTCTCGTTCGCCCAGTAACGTTAAGAAGAAGACATTATTTGTTCGATATATTATAATATATATGTGTTGATGGTAGTAATCTTCCCAAAGTTTATTTTTATATTCTTATTATTATTTTTTTGTATTCGTACTCTTTTATTCACTGTTTTTGCTTTTCCCATTTTACTCAATGTTTTCAATGTTACAAGTCGTTATTATATTGTAATTATAATTTATTGATGTGAATAAATATGCATATCTTTTATCAATAACTTATTAACCAAGTAACAGATTTGTCATAAATTATTTATGATTATTTCTTTTCCAATATTAATCCGAATAAAGCTGAAATTAAATATCATTTTCATTCAAGAATCTTTCTAAGTAAAAGAAACCATGAAATTATTTTTTAATACATTTATTTTTCCATTCTACAACCAAAAAATCATTATTTATTCGAATTTGATGAGAATATTTTCATTTGAATTGTCTGTTTTTTGATATTATGAATTACAGGATGGATTGTATATATTCTCAATATCCAATTAGGAACAATTTATGAAGAAAAAACAATGAAACAGAAGCAATTTTAAACCGTCATAAGGAAAAGAAACTTTACTTCCGATATCTCAATTCATATTTATAATAGATACGGTACACACCATAAGATCAATTATTACAAATTTCTAAAATAAGAACTATTTGGTAATTTGTTCAAAGTATTTTCTAAGTTCATCTCGAATACATTTTCTATCTGATTTACTCTTGATTTGTCCTAAATATATAAATGGGTTTTGGGTCTATTCAAGTAACCAGTAATATTACGTCACAGGTGGATTGGTATGCCGGAAATTTCAAAAGTTGCTAAACCTATATATCTGATTTGATTTGAATCAGCTGATTATCTTTCATAGCTGTTTACATAGTTTGTTTCATGAATGATAGCGTCTGCCTTGAAAACACGGGAAACGGATCAATTCAACTGAGGGCAGTAAATTAGTGGCGTGACTATTTCGGGATACGATATGTTATTTAATTTTTTTATACGCTTTAAAAATATTGATTGATTAAATAAGCAATAATATGAAAGATCTATTATTAACAATAATGCAGAAACACAAAATACGAATTTATTGCTTGGGTTTTAAAAGATAATTTTAACCATCTGAATTCTCTGAAATGTCACTTTGTGACGCCTATGAAATAAAGATTGCGTTGCCTTCGGACATACGAGCAGCGTCCTCTCATGGTATTGAAGGAGATATTCTTGAAATATACTGGTGCAGCTGAGTTCGTCAAACGTAGTAGAGAATTTCATGATAATGAGATGCGATGAAAAGTATAGCGTTATGTACAGGGTCTTTCTTCTTTATGCTTAATGGCACTTGCTTGGTGCAGGGTCTTTAATTATATTTGCGTGCCTATCTGGAGCCTTTATTTGTGAAAATAGAAAAAAATGGTTTGTATGAAATTGTAGTTTGCTTTTCATATTATCGTTTGAAATTATTCGCCTTAAAAAATGGAAAAATATAGGCAACTTCAATTTTTTTAAATGAATTTTTTTATTTCAAATATTTATATTGATGATATTTGGGTGAACCAAGAAAGCTATCGTGACAATAAAAATAAAATATAAATAATAAAATAAATAAATTTTAAGAAAAATTAATGAATAACAAATAAATAAATTTATAAAATATTACAATTTTATTATTTCCATGGCTTTCTTGATAAAAGTTATGAAATTTTTTTGCAGTTTATTTATAGTCTAAGCAAAAATATCTCGAAAATGGTTCACCTAAATATCATCAATATATATATATATATATTGATTTTGTATTCTTGACTGGATTTATAATAAATAAAAAGATGTTCTTGGGGATGCAGTCATATATTCAATAAAATTCTTTGACTGAAGCCGAGCTTTCGAGAATGTTTATTCTCTTCTTCAGGACAAAAATCGTGAATTTATAATAAATTAACCAAAAACAGGAAAGATTTCATATTCATCAATTACAAATGTCATTATTTATATTTCTAAATATAAATAATGACATTTGTAATTGATGAATATGAAATCTTTCCTGTTTTTGGTTAATTTATTATAAATTCACGATTTTTGCCCTGAAGAAGAGAATAAACATTCTCGAAAGCTCGGCTTCAGTCAAAGAATTTTATTGAATATATGACTGCATCCCCAAGAACATCTTTTTATTTATATATATATATATATATATATATATATATATATATATATATATATATATATATGTATAAAGAAATAAAAAAAGATCTTTCGTTGTAGCACATAATATACGGGGTGCTCCATTAAAAAAAAGGTGTCTATATTTTTAAATTTTTCAACTGCGATATTTTTTTACTTCAAAAGATAATATGAAAAACAATCTACAATTTTTATAGCAAACATTTTTTTCTATCTTAAAAAATAAAGGTTCCAGATAGCCATTAAATATAATCAAAGATCCTGTACGTAGCTCATGAATTATTACAGGCGATCGCCATCATTCGTGAAACAAACTGTAATTTCTTGCTTCACATTCATAAATTTTTATGTCAAATATTTTTGAAACAACAATTTAAAAAAATCCTACTCGGTAAACAACACTCGGAGAAGTTTTTCTTCCTACTTTTTTAAAAAAATGATTTTTGATTCTTCTAGAGAACATGTTGAAGAATTTATTCAAAAATGTTGATTGAGTACAATGAATCTTGCAAGTCTACGTCACAAACACGAGGAAAGAAACAAATCAATCAATGATGGAATGATGAGCAGTTTTATACATGAATAAAACTAATAAAACCGGTTATCTGCAGACAATATTTGCTTATTACTCTTATTCCCTAACTATAGAGAACAAACAAAAAATTAAAGAACTTTTATATACATAAATAAAAAGGGACTTATGCAATAAAAAATCTATAAAATGTATTTTGGAACTGTAATTATTTTAGGTCCATTTCTACAAGCATGGAAAGTGTATTCGAAACAAATAATACGACATTCAGCAAAATAATTTGAACTTATTGCCTTAAAGTATTTCTTAGGCTTTATAATACACATATTACATTTTTATATATTCGTAACGTCCATTACTATACGAATCTGACTGACTTATTTTTATAAATATATACATATATTATACATAAGTACACTGATATATATAAATATACGTATAGTCGGAAATGAATAAAAAAAAATAAAAGATTAACTGTAGTATTAAACTTTAGGACTGATGTTGAATATTAATTCTAATAATATATCGTTGTGATTATGAAGTATATTCCTTCTTTTGTTTGTGTTTGTTTTTAAATTATTATTTTGTAAATAATTCTTTTATTTTCTCTCAGTCTAATTCTCTTTAAATATACATATAATATGTCGTTTATGTTTTTGCTTCCGCTCTTTCAATAATGTAAATATAGCTTATATATATTATAACAGATGCATTATAATATATTTGCAGACTTAGATTTAAGGGAGATGAAGCACAATTATTTTTTTGTCATATATATATTTATCCTTTCAGTACAATGATTATATTATATATATATATATGGTTATCCTGTGTATAAGGTCTATTTACTAATTTGATTCTTTCATTGTATTAAAAGAAAGAAACTAAATACTACAGAATATCGGGACGTGTATCAATCAAAGGTAAATAAATAATGGAATACATATTATAATAAACTTTGAATGGTACATTGTTGATTATGTTAAATGTCATACCTAATAAAAATTATAATATATTATACGCATGTGGTTTAGTGTAGGGGCGTATTTTATTTTTAATATGGAATATTTAGATAGTGTCTTTTTGTTTTGTTTTTTATTATAGTATCGAAAAACTATGATGTAACTTGAATGTAAATATATTTTAAACATACTTTTTTTTAGTTTAGTAATGTTTTCATAATATAATATATTTAATATTTCATACAACATTCATGTTTAAAAGTGATACATTGTTTAGTTATATTAACAACAAAAAAATATGTATGGTCAAAGCATTCAGCTTGAAATTTGTGTTGTGTCCAAATAAATAAAGTTAAACCAGTAAAAAAACAGTTTTACTTGAACTCGAACTAAGAGATTGATCCATTGATAATTTCTGTTTATAGAAACCATTCAAAACACTCATTTTCCGGCGAATAAATCTTAAGAAATACTATTACGTTATTGAAAAATCGCCAATAAACGCCTCAGTAACTACTGTTGACTGCTATGAAGCTATGAAATTCAACAATGACTATCATCCAATATGGCGGGCGATTCGGATCCTCCGGATAAAAATTGTAAAATTTGTAGTTTCTGCAACAATAAAATTGGAAAAAGTATAGTGAAGTGCAATATAATAAATTGCCAAACGGTATTACATGCCAAATGTTTTGAAAATTATCAAAAGTAGTGGTAACCGACACTGAAACCTGGAAATGCAAAGATTGTAGTGTAAACAAAGAAGAAAACGAGCTGGAATGCGAGTTGAGAATTTATAGAATCCAAAACGAACATTTGCTGCGAGATAATAAATTGCTTGAGAAACTATTAGTGGAGTTAGAATATACATCAAATATGTTGAAAAAGAAAATAAGCGATATTGAATCTAAATCATCTCATACGATAAGTTATAGTGAAGTGGCGAAATCATCAAAGTTTTCAAGTGAACGCTCTTCTGAGGTGCTTTTCGTTAAATCGACAGACAATAAAGTTGCAGGAGAATCAATTGAAAAAGTGGTCAAGGAGTCATGTGATCTCTCCGAAATAAATGCTAAGGTAAATAGTATCAAGAAATTAAAGCATGGTCTCGTTATAAACTGTTCTAACGAGGATTCCATGTTAAAGTTGGAAAATGTGTTATCTAGAAACATCGGTTCTAAATATAAAATTGAAAAATCAAAAAACTTGAACCCAGGTGTTCTAGTGAGCGGTGTAAATGTCGAAGAAAATGTGGATGGGTTTGATTTCATTTCTAAATTCACAGAATATAATGATCTTTCCAGTGAAAATACCAAATTGATTACGAAATGGAAGTCTAAGCGAAGCAATACTTTATGTCTTATATTATGCCCCGTGGTTGACTTCGGTTGTAAAATATCAAATTAAACTTAAAAATAAAGCCCTGCAGAAATTTAAACGAACTAGTCAACTGGCTGATTGGGAGTATTACCGAACCTTGCGTAACCTACCAGTATCCTCAATCAGATCTGATTTAATAGTCAAAAATCAAAATAAAAGTTTATGGAAATCCTTTAAAGATTTGAATATAGTACAAAGTAAAAACATTCCTATTCCACGTATTGCGATCCAAATAATATCAACAAAGAATTTCTTTCTGTTTATAGTTCAGGCGATAGACAAGCTGAAAGTTGCGCATACTATAATGATCACAGATTAAATGCAGAGGCTAATTTTAGTTTTAATCTAGTAACTATAGATGAAATTAATGGTATTATAGAGACTTTGAAATCTAATGCTTTGGGATATGATGCGATTAACGCTAAAATGATAAAGTTATGCAAGCATGTAATCTGTCCTCATATTACTCACATTGTGAACTGTTGTCTCGAGCTTGGTTATTTTCCTGATCAATGGAAAACTGCTATCATCACTCCACTAGCAAAAGTACAAGATCCCAAAGGATGCAATGATTTGCGACCGATAAGTATTTTGCCTTCACTTTCAAAAATTTTTGAAAAAGCTGTAAACAAGCAGATTTATAATTATGTGATAACAAATAAGATTATTGCACCTACTCAATCTGGTTTTCGATCTGGCTACAGCACTACCACAGCGATGCTAAATTTAATAGACAACATTATAAAAGACCGAGATGAAGGGTTGCTCACCGTTCTGGTGTCTGAATTATTCCAAAGCATTCGATAAAATTGACCACAAACTACTATATGCCAAATTATCTTACATCGGTTTTAACGACATATCACTTCAATAATTCTTCCAATCATACTTGAGCAACAGGTATCAAACGGTTCGACGCGAAAATGAATTTTCAGATTTAGGAGAAATCACATTAGGAGTACCTCAAGGTAGCATTCTTGGACCGCTTTTGTTTATCATTTACATCTTTGATATCTGTCTGCGTATTTCACACTCTCAAATTCAAAATTATGCTGATGACACTCAACTATATATATCATCAAAACCAAATGATATTTCAAACCTTAACTATAGATTAAACACTGACTTATTTTCAATATATCGTTATTCTTTGAGGCATAATCTAAATTTGAACTTGGATAAATGCAATTTTATAGTATTTGGTGGGAAAAATTTAAAAGAAAACATGACATCACATATAAACGTTACTGTAAATGAAGTTAATTTGAGACAATGTGATCATATAAAAATTTTGGATTTTACGACAGACAAACATTTAAGATTCAGTAATCATGTCACTGCTATGATTCAGAAATGTTATATTCCGCTTAAACTAATCTATCAAAACATTAACATTATAAATCATAAAGTAAGAAAAAAGTTATGCGAAACACTTGTGATGTCTATTATCAAGTACGGTTTGGTCGTCTACTACCCCTGCTTAGACCTACACAATAAAAATCGTCTTCAAAGAATACAAAACTATTGCTGTCAGCTCATCTTTAACTTGCGTAAGCATGACCACGTCTCTAGAAAAATCTATGAATTGCGATGGTTGAAACTTGACTTATTATATAAATTCACCTTAGCAAATTTGATAAGACATACAATCACCACATCTACTCCTCCATATCTAAGTGATTAACTCGTACTCAGAAAAAGTCTTCATATGGTCCCGTTACGAAATATATGTAATTTGTCTTATAGGAAATTTAGGACTACCCTCTTTCAGCGCAGTTTCAGTTATAATTCTGTACTTATATATAACAAGATACCTCATTGGATAAGAGATATAAAATTTTATTTATTAATTAGTAAGGATTTGTTATGCTTTTAACTCACTCATCTTTTATTGTTTATTGTTTTCTGCTTTATTAGCTCCTTAATTTACTGTTTTCTGCAATATTAGTTTTAGTTTATTGTTCTTTACTTTATTTCTAATTTATAGTTATAGTTATTTGTAATTACATTTAATTGAATTGTAGGGTTCAGTTGAGTAGCTATTGGCTAGACTTCGCCCTTTTTCTTTAGAAAATAAAGACATTATTATTATTAATATATGAAATTTTTATATTTAAACATTCCCAGGATTGAGGTAAGATTACGAAGTTTGAGTTCACTCGTATTTTTTCAACTTTATTGTACTTTTCAGATGGATTCATTTTTTGGCACTAACAGAGATTTTATTAATGAATTATGTCGAAGATGCCAGCAATATACCAAAATAGGTGTTTGTATCGCTTTTTGAAATATAAAAATAAATTTGTGTATGAATTTCATTATCGTTTTTATTTCCCCCAAATAGTTTTTTTTCTGAGCTGAGGTTTGAAATAATTGAGATTCTTATATAAATTAAATTTTATAAAGAATGTAGAGCCAAGAATTGGTCTTTGTTTTATGTTTTCCAGTGAGCCTACAATTATTGCTGAAATTGTGATAAACATTCCACCTCAAAGTGGGCCATACATCCGTAAAAAAACACTTTTTGTGTTTGTATGTTTGTCATCTTAACTCAAATATATTTTCTTGTAATTTGGAAACTTCAGCGGATAATGTTGAAAATATACAAAAATCGACCCTTTCTCAGAAACTACTGAGCTCAAGATTTTAAAAAACAAAGAATCTAGAGTTCCACTTTTAGTTTACAGGAAAATCTAATCGAAATAACAATTTCTCTATTTATGCGCGACTCGCATTTGACAAAATTTTTATTCTGGATACCAATCGTCCTGAAGGGGTTAATCACAAGAATAGATACGCCACTGGTTTCTCGCCGCCTATGGCATTGGTTTTCGAGATAAGGGAGATCGGCAGATGTGATAATTTTGAAGAAAAAATATGTAACGGAAATTTAACTGTTGATTAAAAGAAATTCAACTCAGGAAGCAACATTTTCTACTAAACTTAACATTATCATTTTGCCATACGGACAAACATATTTTCAAATAAAACTAGTAATCTAAAATAAAAGCTGTAAACTACTCAATATCTAAATAGCGCCGTGCTGATTTTTCCTTTCCCTAATTCTTTTACGGACTACGTTTTCGTTAATTGCAGCGCTGTTTTATTTATTTGGATAACTTAGTATTATATTAGTCAAATTACTTCTAAAAATATAAGTATCACTAAACCCCTATTTTCCTCACCCAGCATCTCTATTCACTCCACCCTCCCGTAATAAGCTTGTTAGGGAAAGCCGCACTGAAATATAAATTGAAATGTTTTTCTATAATATATTCCTACACATCTACCATACAAATAAAAAATTCGGCAATAGTCTAGTTTAGCGGCTTTTGCTATAAAAGCCCTAAAAAACAAATGTTAGTAAAAATACATATATGGTAACATAACTTTTAAAAAAATTGAGGCGGAAGACACTATTTTTAATGATTTGTTACTAAAAAAGCAAAAAATTGTGTTTTTGGTACTTACGACTTTTAACAGAAATTTTCGATTTGGGAATTTCTTTTCAATCCCTAATAGTATATAACCATTCTTGTATTCTATTGAATACTAAAAATTTTCAAAATAAGCAAAAATATGCGTGAAAATAGTAAATATAAGTTCACAAAAAACGGATTGACGGTTGATTTATGTAGTATGTTTGACGACACGACTTGACGTTAACAGCATTGACATACGACAATTCCAACATTGCCAAAACTAATGTTTATGATTGAACATCTTTAAAAATATTCGATAACGAAAGCATAAACTAACTAGTAAGATTTTAAATGTCTAAAGGTTTAGTTCTATGTTTAAAATTTAATAAAAAATATTTTTTCATAAATACTTGCTTTAGAGCAAAAATACGATACTACGATACATATTACGGCAACTTTTGATGCTGAAGGTGACAAGTTTTGTCTTCAGGTTTTTGAAAATTTAAATTCATTGATTGCTTTACGAGAAAATATTGAGAAAGAAAATAGAGAAAGAAAAGCTCAATACTTGTCATTTTAGAAAACATTAAAGTGTACAAGACAAATTCGTATAATATACTAATTTCTGTTGTTATTTTTCTTAATTTTTTCTAAAGCAAGTATCCTTGGAAATGAAATTCCATTCATGAAATACAGATTTGTAAAATAATTTCATAGAACGAAAGTTATACTGACAGAGTTGGCAACATTGATATTAATTGCACTTGGTAGTTCATGTATGATGTACTACATAAATCATCCGTCAATTCGTTTGACCTGACTTTTTTGAGAACTTATATTCACAATTTTCATGCATATTTTTGCCTATTTTGAAGAATGTTAATGTTCTATAGAATACAAGGATAGTTATATACTATTTGGGATTGAAAAGAAACTTCCAAATCGAAAATTTTTGCAAAAAATCGTAAGTACCAAAAACACCATTTTTTGCTTTTTTTAGTAATAAATCATTAAAAATAGCGTCTTCCGCCTCAATTTTATTAAAAGTTATGTTACCATATATGTATTTTTACTAACATTTGATTTTTTAGGGCTTTTATAGCAAAAGCCGTTAAACTAGAATATTACCAAAAATTCGAAGGGTACCTGTTGTACATTCTACACACTTACCAAACTCGCTTACTCATAGCACTTCGTTTGTTCCCCGAATCTCGGTTTGCTCCGCTCTCCCCTAGACAAACATAACCTTGTATTCTTAATCACGTGACCAGAATCCGAATCCCATATGATTTTTGCTTACCTGCATTTTTGTAAACAAAAAACATAATGCGTAACCTACTTAAAAGTTAGAAGAAAGATGAATATTATATTTATTTAACCAGCAAAAGATTATGTGGGCTGTTTGTAAAGATTCGCTCAAATCACGAGGTAAGTAATAATCGATTAGTAAATTAATCAGTGCAATTAACAGGTGTAATCAATATAATGAGCGTGTAACAGAGTAACAAAACCGATATATTTATAAGAAAAAGATTTTACTTTCACTTTGTTTTGCAGTTCACCATGAGTTGTAATGCACCCAAACAAAGCAGTCTTCTTCATTACTTCGACGAAAATACATTCCTCACGACATTGACCAGTTTCACATTTGCAGTAATTGGAATATTCATCTTTATTTTTAGTTCTTACATTTTTTTCGATAAACGCAAAATTCCAAAGGGATCATTACCTAAAGTGCCTTATGGCAACATTAAAGATGTTGCTAGCCAACAAACAACTCTTTACGACTATCTAAGAAAATACTATAATAGATTTAAGAGAAAAGGATTCAGATGTGGTGGATTGTATCTATTCTTTAAGCCTGCAGTACTTATTATTGATTTGACTCTTCAAAAGGTTATTTTTACTAAGAATGAGAATCTTGTGAAGTTGGAGTGTATTAAAAATGTTATCAATGACACAAATATCAAATACTTTTTCGAGAAAATGAGAGAAAAGAAAGAAATTCTATGGAAGTGTGCAGATGCCAAAAATGGTTTCGAAGATGGTTTGCAAGATTGGCTATTACAAATCACAAAAGAGATGTTTGGAAACAAAATTGAAGATAAATTGTTGATAAATCTTATAAAACAGAGTACATTGTCACGTCTCTTATATTTTATAAATATGGCGTACCCTTATTTCAGAAGAAAAACAACATTCAGCTCCCTCAAACATTCCATTGATGAAATTGTTACATATCGTAAAAAGAATGATCTCAAACAAAATGACATTCTTGAAAGCATTTCATGCCATGAATGTTTCGATGATATTATTAATATATTTGTTGATAATATAACATTTACACATTCAAGTGTATTGCTGGGCATGTATGAACTTGCAAGTAACGAAGATATCCAGGAGGATTTAATTGGAGAGATTAGAAGATTTAATAAAGAAGATGTGGCTATAAGTTTGGAAAGTTTAGATAAGCTTTCGTATCTTGATGCTGTCGTCAAAGGTAAATAAAATATATAAAAATACAGCTTGACAAATCTAGCCACCAATGTGAAACTGCCTCGCCTATATATGTAGGAAAATAATTATTAGTACTATTATTTAAACAATTACACTTTATTGCAATGAGCGTTTCTGTTGTATCTAAATTACTGTACAATTTCCCAAGTGCATATATCAGCTGGAGCAACTTAACCATGTATATGTATTTATTTTATTTTCTAGAAATACTCCGGAAGTATCCACCTGTGCCTGTCATAGTTCAACGTTTGAATCAACATTACGAGAATACTGAAAATCGTTTTAAATTACCGAAGAATATTTTGGTAATGTCATCAATATTTGGTCTTCACCACGATTCCAACTATTACTCGGATCCTGAATGTTTCGATCCAGATCGATTTTCCGAGGATAAAACTTTTATCAAAGCTGACTCATACATTCCATTTGGTTATGCATCGGAAGCTCAAATTAGTAATATTTTTTTTATATATTTTGGTTTGGAATACTAAACTACTTTAAATTATTATTTGCAGGTTCTAAGTTGACTGTGATGTGTATAAAAATGATTATTTTCAGTATCTTATCCAGATACAGGATAGCCTTATCAAAAAAGTTTACATTCTCATTTGATAATAATAAGTTGAATGTACACCCACAAGGACCATTACCAATCGAATTTGTACTTATTGAAACTGATAGTTAAGTATTATATCTATATGGAATAAATATATTGGACGTTAATGATTTGTTTTAGTGAAGTCATTATCATTTAATGTAGAATATAATAAATTGCATCACTGAGATGCTATTTAAATTGTGCATAATTTTACGATACATATTAGGGATGCGCCGAAGTATTGCTTCGGCCATTTTTTTTAATATTCGGTTTTGGCCGAAGCAGTAGTTTGATTCGGCCGAAGCGAAGCGATAAAATTTTTAATAAATTTTAATAAAAGTGTTTTTGCGCTTATATTATTATTTTTATTTTAAGTTATAAACGAGATCGCGTAGCATGTTAAGCGGTTTCAACGTGAAAATGAATAAAACGTCGAGTGATATTTGGAAGTATTATTTATTATGTGAAGATAATTAATAATAAATATGCAAAGTTCAATACATGTAAATGTGAGATTTCTCGAGATAGTCTTGGTAAAAATGCCTCCACAACATCTATGATCAATCATTTGAAAGGAAAACATGTAGAAGAATATAAACAATTATACTATAACTATACATACTATTAATTATTATTTAGAAGTAGAAATTGGTTTTGTTTTTTTAGCTTACCATTTTATGTGTTTTGGTGCAATATTCAGCAGATTATTAATTTAGTTTTTTATTTGTGTTCCTGTTAATTTGAATGAATATGTTTTCTATGCAATAATGGTGATTTTTTATTTGTTTATAAACATAAATATTAATATTTGTGATTTTGCCGAAGCTTCGGCCGAATCACTGTAAAATAATAAACGATTCGGTATTCGGCCGAATCGAAACAAAGGCGCTTCGGCGCATCCGTAGTGCATATTTCTAAACTTTTTAGTAATATGTATTAGGTAAATTTCTTATAGAAATATACCTATTGCGATCGTTCACACTTTTGAATTTCGAAAAAATTTCAACGGCATGTTGTTATATGTCTATAAGTTAGTCCAAAAAAACATTTGGTTCAAAAGATTATATATATATATATATATATATATATATATATATATATATATATATATATATATACACTAAACTCTATGATTGGGTAATCTGCCGAAGAATTTTTATGGGGCTTAAAAAAAGAATACTCTTCTTGCTAACCAAGCTTTCGAAAAATAGATTTTCATCTTCAGGGTTTTGCAAACGAGGTTACAAAATAAAACGAGCAAAAACAAAGTTAGGATTTCCTTCGCCCATATGGACAGAAAACAATTAACACTTAAGACGTTTTACAAAATTAAAATTTCTTAAAATTCAATCATCCTCCTCTATTTTCTAGTTCTATTTACACAATTCCTGAAATGTTTTTAGAACAAACATTTCAGGAATTGTGTAAATAGAACTAGAAAATAGAGGAGGATGATTGAATTTTAAGAAATTTTAATTTTGTAAAATGTCTTAAGTGTTAATTGTTTTCTGTCCATATGGGCGAAGGAAATCCTAACTTTGTTTTTGCTCGTTTTATTTTGTAACCTCGTTTGCAAAACCCTGAAGATGAAAATATATTTTTCGAAAGCTTGGTTAGCAAGAAGAGTATTCTTTTTTTTTAAGCCCCATAAAAATTCTTCGGCAGATTACCCAATCATAGAGTTTAGTGTGTTCTAACAAAGACTGCCGTACTTCCAATATATATATATATATATATATATATATATATATATATATATATATATATATATATATATATATATATATATATATATATATATATATGGGATATTACGAAATTTGTTAACACGATAGAGGTCGCAGTTTTGAAGGTATCAACTTCAAATTTGCTACAAAAATCAATCTCTCAAATATCTCGGTCGAGTTCGTTATTGGGCAATATCGGGTAAGTAGTTTCAAAATGGCGACCATTCAAACATTTAAAAAAATTATCAAAAAAGAGCAGTAGTGTAAACATTATTAAAAATAATTTTAGGTTATAGATATAATCAGTACCTACAACTTTTGTTCAAAGCAATTTTTCATAAAATACACAGGTAAAAAAATAAAAATTAATAAAGAAAAATAACAAATATTGATAAAACATGAACACTCAATATAAATTTGATGTAATTGTACATTTTCTGGAGATCTTAATATAGACCCTGATTAAAAAAATATATAGTATATTTATTGAAAAGAAATAGACGAAAAAAAAATCTGCCTTGAAGTGGACTCGAACCCTGTCTGCTTTATATTCAACAGCCAAAACAAAAACCTCTAACCGCAAGGCTATGACAATTTTATTTAATAACATATAGGTATACCAATGAAAAGGTTGTTAAAATTTCAATTGAATGAATTTTGAAAAATTTACCTTTCCGCTGACTACAGGCCATCGGGATTTTTTTTTATTTGAAATAGAAAGATTGAATGCTGAAAAAAAGTCTTTGTTAGATCTTATAGAACATATTATTTGTTAAAACTTCTTAATAAATTTATGGGCTCTGAGAAGGTCGAAAGAAATAATAATAACAACATCATTTTAATAGTGCAACAATATAGTAGTACAAAATTATAAAATACGATAAGCGTGTTCATGCTTGTTTCAATATATATTTAAAATAAAGTATTAATTCTGTTGGTATGTACTGTTAATTTGGAAGTTAGTTGAATTGGAAACTTTTGGCATACCAACTTCAAAAGTACCTGAACAGAGAGAATTAATATCAACTAATAAAGTCGGTCCAATTTTTTGTAGAAAATATTTATTTCACACTTTTGTGTGTAATATTAGTCATCAAATTCAAGCAACGTTCACCAAAGAAGTGAATACGTTGCTTTTATTCAGAGATTTCAAAACATCGCGGAAATACACATCTTTCAGACATTACGAAAGCTGTAACTCGGAAACCGGATTTTTTTTGGAAAATGTTCAATTTGAAGGTTGCTACTTATAAACTCTTCTTTAATTTGACCGTCTCATATTTTCAGTTTTAGAAAAAAATTGCCCCCACCACAAAGCGGAGACTCACATATTTCAGACTTTACCACTGCTGTAACTAGAAAACCTGTGTTTTTTTACCAATTTAAACGTTGCCGGATATGGTCTCTTCTTCAATATTGTGGTCTAAAATTTTTTTTGGAGCGTTTTTGAGGGGAAGGACATGTTGAGTGTCGATTTTTTTCCAATAGAACCAACTCTCAATAGTCCTCTGTTCTCTATCAAATGAAAAAAGAATCATGAAAATCGGAGCACGTTTAATATTTAAAAGGCGCGAACATCCATAAAAAATGCAAACAGTCGAATTTTATACCTCGTCTTTTGGATCGTCGTTTAAACTACTCTGTTATTTGAATTATATTGATGAAGGAAAAAATTAACAACATAAATATTCACGATAGTGTGTATTTAGAATTTCTCTTAATATTTATTTGTGTTTTCTTGAGAAAAGTAATATCCACACGGTCCAGGAGAGGTGTGAATTATTTACCATGATCACTGAAAATGGTGGAATAATTAACATAAACACTTCATTAGAAGATGCACTAAAAATAATAAATATTATTAGTAGGTTATGGAGTCAAGTATGAGTATCAGCTGATCAATTAAAAATTTTCATGGTTCTTACACACTGTACATTTGGCTATCTTATTATTTTTGATTAAGGCGATCCTAGTTTTTTAAGATACTTATATTTGATATAATTTTTTGGTTCATTTGATTTTAGTGCTCGATAAGTGTGTTTGCTATTTTTTTGTACTTTACATGAATTGTATTAGTTCGTTGATTTTAGTGTAAATGAGAATTTTAGTGAAGAATTTCGAGTTTTGCTCATGGATTCTAGATAAGACCATGGCATTATGCTCTTGCTCTTCAAATTTTGTATTCACGAAAAACTAGTAAATTCCAGGCCACAAAACTCGTTTGGTCTGTGAATTCGGAGCGGCAATATTCTCGCTTATTCATGTCCCCGAAGTCGCGATTTCTACTCATATCTGCCACAATTTTTACATGGTAAAAAAAGATATTCGTTTCCAACTTTATTTAAAAATAAAATATAACACTTAATTATCTCTGAATTTATTGCTTCGAGAAAGCATCAAGCGGCACAATATTAACTTGATTGTTATCTCCCTCACTATGTAAAGTTATGCCCATTTCGCTCAAAGTTTCATTGGTAACAACGCCTTGTCGATGTAAACTAGCAATAATTTTTTGATTTTCCAAATTGTTCTCGCACAAATTCTTCACGGCCAATATAGACCATTGTATGATGACTATTTTTATTTGAAATTAAGGAAAATTTAATAAACACTCTATTGGTGAATGTCTATAACACGACACTGCTGCTATTTGCATATTTATTCCCATAAAACGGAACTAAATCATTTTAGAATGAAGTTGTGACAATAAAAATGTATTATACCTAGCTTTAAAGTATATTTAAAGGATACATGGATTTAAGGCATCCATATTGCAGCAGTCTAGAACTATGGGTATCAATTCAGCTGAACGTGCCTTAAAATTGAAAATCATACAATTTTTTAAAGAAAAAATATCAATTACATACCAAGTTTTGCATGTCTGCATTTTTACAGCAGATATTTCCAATCAACCGGATTAGATCAGCCTTAAAACCAAAAGCTGGATGCTTGTTTAAATTTTCATTGCCATCTCCAAACTCAGATAATTTTTGTATCGGTGTAAAACAATTATCAGAATTTTTACCCAACTTGTGAATGTTTATTAGCAAAACGCCTGTATTTATCAGAAGGTCTTTGTTACTAAACTGTTCGCGATATTTCAAATCACTTGATATTGAGGAAATTATTTCTAATATATAGGAGACTTCTTCAATATGGTTGTTATTTCCATCTTTGATTTTCGTTTGGAAGATTACATCAGATGAGCTTAGGAATGTTTTTATTAACATATCCAAGCCACTGTCATGTAAGTTCAAGCTACCTTTCTTTAAATGTAAATGCTTCAAAAATTCTAGAATAATAAGTCTACGATCAATATCCAAGTTTTTATAGGTATTTTCCCAGAAAGCCTCATGTGTAAAACATGTTTCAAACAAAAAATAAAGAAACTCATTACTGTTCACTTTGAAAGTATCGATGATCGAAGAAAATATATCTTTATCGTAAAATGGTGACTTCAGAAAAATTTGATATGTTAATGCAGAACATTCAAGTTCATGTAGGAAATTTTGAAAGCAGTGATAACATATTTTCAAAACTTGAGAATAAAGACTGCTGACAGATTCTTCGTTTGTCGTGAGTAGATTATGCAAAAATTGCAGAAGAATTTTAACAGCTGTATGGCGACTATTTCTTTCAATTAGGAGATAGAATAACTCTAATATTGTACTCGATATACTTGTTTTGTGAATGATTAGATTTTGAACTTTATGATCGCTGGCAGCATTTCTAAGGGCTCTGATTATTTCCAAAAGTACATCCAACTCATCAGGAGAACATTTTTTGTTTCTGATAGTATCAACAAGATAATCAAGCCATTTATTCAAGAACACAACACATTCTTCTAATACGACTAAACTAAAAATATGAAAATCAGTTATTGATGTATGGATGAATAAGTTTAATTACGTTTTAAGGGACCCACTCGAGTTTCTTTCAATTGTAAAAGCTTCCTTTGTATTCTGAATGTAGGTCCTCCAGCGTGCTATTTCTATCTCTGCGAAATAAGGGTTGATATTGATTATTTTTTCCTTATCGGTTACTTCCCACTTGAAAGGATTTTCGCACATTTCTCAAATAATCAACAAGTGGATTCGTAGTTTTCTTATTTAAAATTTGGTATTTTCTAAATTCAAATTCTAGGTTATATTATTATTTTATTATCAGAGAACTATTTTATGAATTTCTTGTTTCATGCAAAACAGAGAGAACATCTCTCTGATGCAAAACAAACAATTTTTATAAGTTCTATGAGAATCTTATAAGATTCTCATAGAACGCCACAGTATACTGTGGCGCTATCTATCCTCATGAAGAGTATGTATTTTTTTACAGGAATCTATTTGTGCTTTTCGATTGCTTAGACTTTTTGACACAAGATGGAAAGCTCTACACTACAGCTTTGAGGTCATAAGGATAATTCAAATTGCACATCCATAACGGAACAAAACCAAAAACGATCATGAGTTAAATTAGCACCTTGCAAGAGGCAATTGCTTCTGAAGTATGAGCTTTTGTGTTGGTCCTATGCTTAAAAGCAATGCCTAGCACTGACACCGAATTTTATATACAATTAATTGCCCTTTCAGGTTAGCCAGAGTAATGATAAAACTTTCTGAACAGAGAGTGTCTTTCTGTATTTCATGTTCAACTTATCCCAAGAGCAAAAACGAAAAGAAAATTAATTTGGATGCCTCAGTTTTTAACGCTAGCAGGGACCATAAGTTGAAAATGTTAAAAATAGCAATAAATCTCCCTCAATAAAGAAAAACGATCAGAAGAAAACTAGAGACTAGCTCGATCTGATCTTCTGAGAGCAATATGCTAGAATCATCCATTGATGATGCAAGAACCGTGGTATGCTATATTTAGCAGACCACGGTTCTTGCATCTTTGAAGGTGACTCTGGTACTCTAATAAATAAATTTCTTAATAGGAGTATTTTTGATACTTATTAGGTGTTTGGGACATAAATAAGGACAAAAGAATATTTCCTCATTTTTTTATTGAATAATAGATGTTTTGTCTGTCTGTCTTTAACGTTCTGAAGCAAGATCAATGTGATTTATAACAAGCGCCTACAATTGTGTAGTTATCAAGTAAATAATAAATAATATCTACGTCTAAAATAAATACTTATATACTATAAGAACATTTATTATTTACAATTTATCTATGTACATCAATCAGAATGAAGGTACAAGTATCGGCAAGCTCTTTTTATCTATAGATAGTTTGTAACAATTGGTTTTATTCCTTGATAGCTTTAAACAGACGCAACAACTTTTTGTTCAATTCATTCTCCAGTTTCTACGAATAGCATATATTTTTTTTAGCCAGATAGATATAGCAGAATAAATTTTTGTTTTAAACTTTAAAATTCATTATTTAAAAGATACTAAATAAAATATAGTAAAATTAAGCATTCCCCACTTCTTATCTCTAAAACCATATAGAATATAGATATGTCATCCACGTATCCATGTCTGTGCATATAATTAAGGCATAAAACGTGCACGGAGGAGGACCTGGCATAGTGAAAGTTTATATACTGAAGTAGTGCACACAGTTAAAATTTTGATATATTATGCGGTAATATATTAAATTAAATTAAATAAAAAATATAGCTTTCGTGGAAGCAGTGTATTGTGTGTTGCATAACGAACCTGTTTGCAATGTGAAGTCAACGAGTCAGGGCTGTCAGATTGTTTTATTCGTAAATGATAACCCTGGTCAAATGCAAATTTAAATATTGCGAATAATTTATACAAAGTGATGTAATTATTTTTAGGGATACATTTAAATGCGCACTTAATGTCATTTCAAATAATTTTAATACTTTTGATAGTGGATAAGTGCATTTATAAAACGCAGGTTTTCAATGCGAAACATTTTGAATCTGAAGTCACTTTTGTGAAAGGACTGGCATTCTCTTCATTTTGTCGTAAGGGTAAAGTAATATTACCGGCGTTAAGTCGAAACATTACAATGCATTGTAACTAGCTGTTAGTGTGTTTTTTGAACTATTAACTAAAATTAAATTTCAAATTTCATGTATTGGAATAAGGAAGGAATAAGGCAAAAAAACACACACTAATGCCGTTTTGTACAAGCTTGCAACTGACATAATAGAAGAAAATTCCCAAAAATTATATGCAATTATTATATCTTTGTCAAAAAAACTCATTAAAGTTTGAATTAAAAAAATGAATTACGTTCGAATCTCGACTACTGGGCGACCACTAGTACCTAAATAGTAGGTATATCGCATTGATCAGAAAGTTGTTGCGTGCGTAGAATGTATAATAGTAGTTAATTTTGAATAGAATTCAGATCAGGTAAACTTGTCATCATTTCATATTGACGGATACCACGTAAACAATATATAAAGGAACAAATGGATTTTGGTCGCTAAGCGCATCTACAGAGTGTTCAACAAAAAAAGCCCCTTATTCAGCTGAGAAATAGAAAGCAATAATGTCTTTTGGTAAGTTGAAACATCTTTCTGAGGAGCAGAAGTATTCAAGCAACAGTGATATAATTAAATAAACCTGAGTTACTGTACTGCCATATTTAGAAAAACGTTTTCTTCTCCTTACAAACATTGTTGAAGTAATATCCGGTCACAGACAATCTATTCCAACAATAGATGGAATAGATTGTCTGTGCTCCAGTCTTCTAGTACTTTCAGCCATGGAATAAGACATTGTACCATGCTTTCAGCAAACATTTGAGGTTATTTTAATTTCTTGACTTATCATCAAATGATAAATGGATGTAGTGAAGACAAGCCTTTCTATTCCACACCCAGTACGAGGAGGAATTTCATTAATGAGATCTCTCAAAGAAAAACTACATAGGTAGTAACAATCTAGTCAACGTCAATAGTGACATCTTTCTCCTGTTCACTACAACTATCACTACTATTATGACACAACAACTCATGCTTAAAATTATCATTAGCTGGCACTAAAAGACCCCCATACGGTTGCTGAACTAGAGCTGCAGCCATATTGTAATCGAACATCTTAACCTTTTTCGAGGGTTTCTTAAGCAACTCCTCAATGGAGTAGGGGTTCTTTTTTTGTTGTTTGCCAGCTTTCATTGTTTCTGCTGTTGCATCTGTTATCGTTAACAGGTCCAATTTCTTCTCATGATGGTGATGGTTATGGTGATGGTCATTTTCGTGGGTGTGATTCTTTGGTTGGGTGGTTGTGGTGGTATCAGTGGTAGTACTGCTGGTTTGATATGGCATTATGAGGTTTGACCAGCCGTGGGCTATTGTTGGAGCGACGTCTAGGTGTGACGTGGAGGTTGCTATGTGTAGTTGATGTTGCAGGGCCACCAATCTGTTGGTGTTGGTAATGTTGTTGTTGTTTTGGGTGTTCTGGAGGTATGTGGATGTGGATTCTGAAATTGATGTGGGAAAGTATGGCAACGTTTGGTTGATGCTGGTGGGTTTTTGTGGGTACATGTCACCTCGCATTATGGCATCTGTAATGAGGAATTTTGATAATTAGTAATAGTTAAGAAAACAATAAAAGTCATAAAATACCGATGAAATTAACTTTTTCAACAATCAGTAGATATATAAAAGTGATACAATTCCTTGTTGAATTTCACTATAATATTACATGTATTTGTCGTGAGTAATTCGAGAATCTATATACTTATTCAATACATAGTTGAAATGAGTTCCCAGTGAGTACTGAACCGATCTTCAAGATTTATGTGTCAAATTAAAAGGGATAATGTGTAGGTTTGCCGAAATTCCTCAAAATTTACGTTTTTCCTAAGAGCTACGCCCTACAGACCTTCAAAGGTTGAGTCAATACAATTCTTACAGAAGAATAATAATATTAATTGAAATTCTGATTTCTCAGTGAGTACTGAACCAATCTTCAAAATTTATTTGTCATATTAAAGGTGATAATGTGTAGGTTTGCCGCAATGCCCCAGAATTTACGTTTTTCCTAAGGGCTACGCCGTACAGCCCTTCAAAGGTTGAGTCAATACAATTCTTACGCAAGAATATTAATGTTAATTGAAATTCAGAGTTCTCAGTGAGTACTGAACTGATCTTCAAGATTTATGTGTCAAATTAAAGGAGATAATGCGTAGGTTTGCCGAATTTCCTCCGAATTTACGTTTTTCCTAAGGGATACGCTAATGATTACATACCGGATTGAAGACTAGAGTTTCGGGAATGATGATGTTGCAGCATTTCAGGTGGATCCGGCCATACACCTGAGTTCCTGAGTATCCTGTTGACAGAACTCACTGATGGTATGTTGTGTGGTTCGCAAATTCTTTGTGATATTAATTGTTCCCTAATTTCCCATGCAAACATACCGGGATTTTCCTGTTTGAATCTCAGTATCTTTTTCACAACGGTGGGCGTGGCAACTTGCTGGAACAAAAGAAAAGAAAAAAAATGTTAAAATTCAATTTTAACACAGTTTTTTTTATAAGACGATTATTCTGATATTAGAGTAAAAACTAATGGATTTGGAAGTATTTATGTTTGGAAGTAACTTAAGTTCAAATAAATTAGGTATAATTGAAGTGTTGAGATGGATATAAACGGTAATAAGAAGTTCAAGTAAGGTTTGCTTGGATAGGGTTTTGTACCTAGATTTTTTGTAACCTTTGAGTCAAACATAAGCTATATTATATTCTTTATTTTCCAAATTTTACCTTCAACAGTTTTGGATAGATATAAGAAATAATGGTCAATTTCATAATACACTGAAAACAGTTGTTTGAATTTTAAATTTTCTCCCTTAATTTCTATTCTCAGTTCGGTCAGCTATCCCTGTGTTAGAACGAAATAAAAAATTGTATGTGACAATATTAAAGAAAAGATCATTTTCTGCAATGTTTGAATTCGACAATTTTTCAAAATAGAATCGTACCTGGAAAACAGTGACTAATGTCCTATTCCAGATACAGAATCGGTACATTTAAGACATTACCTAATCAAAGGTTTTCTGGCGAAAGTGACTGTTTCAAGACTGAGTGGAAGAAAGCACTTGTCTGTTCCCTATGGATCAGAGACTGAGAGAACTCTGCCTATACCGGGTGATTCATTAGGAATGTCCAATCTTCAAACCATTGAATCTAGACCAAAAAATATGATGATTTAGCTTAATAATCTCTATACAAATATTGCAGGTTTCCGAGATGTACAGTGTTTAAAGTTGAAATTTATTTGTTGAATTTTGCAATATTTTTTTATGTTTTAATATTTTCTGCTAGAAACTTTGTAGTCTTATGTTTTTTGGTATGGTGACTATGAATTTGACCTATCTACGTTTATATTATTCTGGATTTCGACAAAATTTTAATTGTCACGTGATTAAATAATAAATAAATCAATATTCAAAACTAATGAGTGTAAAGTTTGAAGAAATAAAAAATTAAAACCAAAATTGGATTGACTTTATTAGTTGATGCAATGCAAAAATCAAAATAACATTAATTCTATTGGTACTGGTAATTTTGAAGTTGTGCAGTTGTCGTTAGTCGTTAGATTGAACACTTTTGGAACCAACTTCAAAAGTATGGCAGGTAGATACTTTTGAAGTTTTGAATCCAATAGAATTAAAATTATTTTTCAGTGCACCAACTATTAGTTTTAATAGTAGTAGTATTACTTTACCACTGCTGTAGTTCCGAAACCTATGATTGTTTTTTGAAAAATGTTCAATTTAAACTTGCCAGCTATGGTCTCTTCTTTAATTTTGTCGTCTCAAATTTTAGAAAAAAATTGCCCCCTCCACCTCCTTTTGCTGTAGTTTTTGAAGGGACGGACATGTTGAATGTCGATTTTGAGGCCAACTTTCAATAGTCCTGTATAAAACAAGAAAAATCCTGATGGCCTGTAGCCAGCGGATATGTAAATTTCTCAAAATTCATTGAATTGAAATTTCATCTATCTTTTCATTGGTATACCTACATGTCAGTACATGTCAATTGTACATTTTTAACCGCATGTGTCATAGTCTTGTGGTTAGATTGTTAGAGGTTGTTGTTTTGGCATATAAAGCAGATGGGGTTCGCGTTCCGCTTCAAGGCAAAAGTTTTTTTTCGCCTCTTTCTTATCAATAAATATACTATATATTTTTTAAATCAGGGTCTATACTAAGATCTCCAGAAAATGTACAATTACATCAAATTTATATTGAGTGCTCATGTTTTACCAGTATTTCTTATTTTTTCTTTATCAATTATTATCTTTTTTTTTCTGTGCATTTTATGAAAAATTGTTTCGAACAAAACTTGTAGGTACTGATTATATCTATAACTTAGTTATTTTTGATGATATTTACACTACGGCCCTTTTTTGATATTTTTTCTAAATGTTTGAACGGTCGCCATTTTGAAACTACTTATCCGATAATGCTCAATAACGAACTCGGCCGAGATATTTAGGAGATTGATTTTTGTAGCAAATTTGAAGTTGATACCTTCAAAACTGCGACCTCTATCGTGTTAACAAATTTCGTAATATCCCATATTATTTTTATATATATAAACTTTACAACCAAAAGTTTTTTTTGCACTTACTTATAGACATATTACAATATTACAATATGCCGTTGAAATTTTTTCGAAATTCAAAAGTGTGAACGATCGCAATAGGTACATTTCTATAAGAAATTTACCTAAAAGAATCATGAAAATCGGAGCGCGTATACTATTCGAAAGGCGCGAGCAGCTATAAAAAAATATGCAAACTGTCGAATTGTATACCTCTTCCGTTTGGGTCGTCGTCCAAAAATACATAATATAGGGCTTCACTCTAAGGTATAAGGAATGGCTAAAAATAATTCCTTTGCTTCAAAATTTAAAATTGAGAGAGACTTTTAACATTCGCGTAAGCGATTAAAATTTATTCTTTGTGGCATGCTTTCAAACACAAGACACAAAATGCCAAATTAACAGTTCATTATTTACTAATGAACTCTTAATTATTCAAAAGTCAATAGCTTCGAGACTCTCACCTCTCTCTCTCTCTCTCTCGGGCTTCACTCAAAGCTTACAGGAAAATATTTGCAAACATTCCAAGTACGGAACACTCTCTATCAAAGCCCTACTCGCACATGTTCTATTTTTAGAGTTTCGTTCAAAAATAAAATTAATTTAAAAATTTCATAAACTTTTGTTTTTGTTCGATCTTGATAATGGATGCATCTTTTGAACCGTAGATAGTTCTTGTACAATGGTGTGAGTCCGACTCAGACTTGGTCGTTTTTTTAATATACCTGGATTTTCTTATATTTGTAATTTCACCCAATAAATACCTATCATAAATTACCTGTAGCCATCAGGTGTGTAATGAGTGGCCTCAGTGCCGCTTCACTCAACAGTTGAGGACGGCGACATGATGATGGACTTGGCACGACATGTTTGTTTGTCTTCGGCGACCAACAAACAACACACATACACACACAGATATGGTGGACAATAATGTTCTATATAGTATAGAGATCTCGATGCGAGATAGCGCATCGGCCAATGTACACATTTCGTGCTCGATTATTACACCCCTAAATGATGATGATCACCACCAATATAATTCTTGTAACGATCCATCCTTATCGTCGTCCGTTTGTGTGTATGACCTTTTTTCTATGTATTTATTGGGGACAAGCTGCAGTGAGCTTCCATTATGATTATTATTGATATGAGATATGAATAATCCATAACAGTGACAGATCTGTGGTTCCACTCACACTCACTTTTCTATCACTTGCGTATGCAAATAACAATCGTTAGATATCAAAATGAAAGATGTGAAGATTTCTACTGTGAAATATATTAAAATATAAATGAAGTCAACAGTAGATATTAGGTAATACAATTACCTTGCCTACCAACGATGACAACAACTACTCGTAGAGCTAATACTCCATCCCGCATTGGATTACATCATCGTTGATTGGTGCAATATGATTGAATACAATGCAATACATACAGGGTGGTCCGAATTCTAATGGAGAAACTTTAACATCGTATTCAGCAGATAAAAATAATTAAAAAAGTTCATATAAACATATCTCCAAAAACGCTTCGTTTTGGAGATACGGGGCGAAAAAAATCCTTTTTTCTTATTTTTAAAGAAAATCTTTTAGATTTTGCTTTCAAACTTAGTAGGTATTATTGCCACTTAAAAACAAATTTATAGCATCATAAACATTTGTTTTTGTTTTACCAGTGGCGTTCGTGAGACCGTTTTAACTATTTAAGAAAAATGGTACGCCAATGGTTTATCGCAATTTTGTTGAAAAAGTTAGATATATTGATCAATTCTTAATTAATTCTCTTCAGTCTTGTTGCTGAAACGAACCGTTTTTGAGAAAAAAAAATTTTGTTTGCATTTGCACCTAATATCTTCGGTTTGCAAATAATGTGATGTAAATAAAAACGAATTGAAATAGCGCCAATTATCTTAATTTAATTTGCAAACCTCAGATATTAGGTGCACATGCAAACGAGAAACGAGAAACAAAAATAATTTGTTTTTCGAGAACGGTTCGTTTTAGCGAAAAGACTAAAGAGACCATTTTTTTTAGAATTGATCAATGTATCTAAATTTATTAACAGAATTGCGATAAACCATTGGCGTATTTTTTTATTATTTAAAATAATTAAAACGGTCTAGAAGAGTTTCTTTAAAAATAGGAAAAAACGATCTTTTTTTTTGGTGATAAGTTTATATGAACTTTTATGATTATTTTTATCTGCTGAATACACTCTTAAAGTTTCTCCGTTATAATTCGGACCACCCTGTATATTGCAAACTTCTAACAGAAACACAACGGGGTAGCGCTAATAGTTAACTTCTCAGCGGCGCTTTGACTTCTTCGGACACATCCTCCAGTCATATGTGTATCTGAAGAGTTCTAGTTCTAATGAGAAAGAAATCGGCGATTAACACTTGATTGTAATAATTTGATGTGTTCCGAATGAAATTAAAGCAAAAGGGTAGGAAGCTTGGAATATAAGTATTGAATTCTATTCAATCAATTGCACCTATCAACGATGATGTAATGCAATGCGTGATGGAGTATTAGCTCACTGAGTAGTTTTTGTCATCCAATGTCAACTGTTGAGTTAGAGTCATTCATATTTTAATAACAATCGTGTTATTATACATTTTGTCTAACCTGCCTGACAGTTTAAAGTTTGAGAAACACCGAATTTTCTAAAAAAGTCCGATTAAACTGAGTGTCTTTTTTAGTTTTTTTCAGCGTGCCAAAAGAAACAATAATAATCTTAAATAAATAAGTAGGTAAATAAAAAGGTAGAAAATATGAAATTTGATTTTTATCCTTCACTGTTAGAAAATCCGATTTGCGATCCTATTCAGATGGTCGAAAATGTGTCTTTTCTCACCTAGGGAGAAAAATAGTTTTCGTTTTGTCTTACTAGATGGCGTAATTCATTTAATATTAATACAATTTATACTTCAACATTCTATTATTTTTAAAGCGGCAGAAATATATGAAAATAATATAATTATCGTTGTTTGTATTTATTAAGTATTCAAACATTATATTGCTAATATTTTCGAAACGATAATACAGTTTCCTATGTCAAAATAACAGTGGCAGTTTCCTATAAAATCAAGAGTCACTTGTCAATTATTGTCATTTAATACGTTGCTTATACTTATTCAGAGATTTCAAAACATCGCGTATCGCGTAAGTACACATATTTCAGACTTTTAACTGCTGCAACTCGGAAACCATTTTTTTTTGCTACATATAATCTCTTCTTTAATTTGGCCGTCTCATATTTTAAATTAAAAAAATACCCCACCACATAGCAGAGACACACATATTTCAGTATTTACCACTGGTGTAACTCGAAAACCGTAACTCTTTTGAAAATGTCTCAGTTAAATGTTCCTAAATATAATCTCTTTTTTCAACCTAGCCGAAATATGTACACATATTTCAGTCTCAAACATTGCAGTAAATCCAAAACTGTAACTCTTTTGAGAAAGTGTTTTTTTAAACGTTACCAGATATAGTCTCATCTTTAATTCTGCCGTCACAGATTTTAGATTTTCGAGAAAAATTGCCCCCACTTCAGGGGTGGTTTTTTGAAGGGAGAAGATTACGGATATGACTTTTTCTAAATATGGCACCATTTCTCAACTCTCCTCTTTCTAATGAATCAAAAATAACCAAAATCGTAGCACATATACTATAAAAAACTTGAGAAAAGCCATAAATAGAAAGAATAATAAAATAAAACATGCAACCCAATTGTATACCTCCTTCTTTTTTTGATATGAATTAGTAAATATCGTTACCTGAGTATTCTCTCATTTAAAAAACCGGTACCTACTTAATAGAGACTATCTCGCATCCAAATTACCTAAAATAGAAAATGTTTTTCCTCTCAAAAACAATCTCCAAACCGAGTAGGTAATAGAGTCATCCATATTTTCATAAATTTTCTATTTGAGCTTCAATCAGAAGATTTTAGCTCTTCTCAGTTGCCATTTTATTTTTGCTATATCACTGAATCAATTAATTCAATGCAAAATATATATAGGTACATTAATTTGTAGAATATTGAATAAAATATGGAAATCATAAATTTGTTCCAATTAGTGACAACAGTTTCTTAGAGCTTTTTCTATTAAAACCTTGATTTTTTATGCTTCTAAAGATTCAGGAATGTTGTTAACATTTAGATAATCATCTAATTAGGTAAGATCTTTGATTTATATTTATGATTTTTTACAGTACCTACATAATGACCATAACCAAACTTTACTGCTTTCTAAATGCATCGATTTTGTCTGACTGCTTTCTGTATGAATGGCTGTTTGCGCGTTTTGCTTAGTAAATACCTATATTTCGATTCAGACGATTTTTGTTTTATTTGAAAGAGGAGAGTTGAGAAATGGTCTTAAATTTAGAAAAACTCAAATCCGAAATCTCCTTCTCTCCTAGAACAACCACCAAAGAGGGTGGAGAGGGAATTTTTCTCGAAAATCGAAAATCTGAGACGGCAGAATTAAAGATGGGACCATATTCGGAAACGTTTGAATTGAACATTTTTACTTTCCTACGCAACTATAGTAGCTGTATAAGGAAAGTAATAAACATATTGTCAGCCATTGGTCTGTCTGTCTGTCTGTCTGTGACAGCATTATCTCGGGAACGGATCGGTGGACTTTGTTGCTTTCTTTTTTATTTTGTTTGGTACCAATATCACTCGCCGGTGGCACTGAATGAGAATCCTGTATGCACTGGGTGTTGAGCTAAAGCCAAAAAACGTGATTTGCTCAAGACTATAGTGCGAAAACGGCTCCAACGATTTTGATTAAACTTGCCTAAAGTATTCTTCTGAGAGCCCTTTACCACCTACATACAGCGCCATCTCTGAGAAAAAGCACAAAAAAAGTTATGCTTGAATAAAAATCTGTATTTTCCACATGTTTCTTCAGATTCTGGCTAAACGTTTCATCTTGCGAAAAAATGTTACATGACTGTTAATGTTTGTATTGATATGTTGAAAAAAATGAGTGGTAGCACGATTTAAACAGAGGATTTTTACTTTACTACCGCTGTTGTCGTCGCTATGTAAGGAGAGTATTGTAATAGTGTAAAATTTTTCATTCACTGGAATTTGCCTGCGAGCTGTAGGAAAGTCGTGTGAGTGGATACACCAGATTTTCTTAGAAGAGTTACGGTTTTCGGCTAACTGCAATGGTAAAGTCTGAAATATGTAATATACAGTGCGTTCATAAAGTATGGAAACGCTTCAATAACTTCTAAAATATTAACATATAGAGAAAAAGCTCTGACTGGTCCCTTTTTGATTTTGATTTTCTACATTTTATCCCCTCTACCTTCCAAATTATGACGTCATCATTAATTTTTTAAATAGGAAGGCTATAATTTTATATTATAAACGGGTATTAACATAAAAATATATGAAATACAGGGTGCTAAGAAATTAATGTATTTTCATTTGCTGCTTTCAATTTTCAATAATAACAATAATATTAATATGCAGTGGTAACTAAGAAATTATTAATTGTTGCTAAAGACTCCGATTCAAACGCATACTTGTTTTTACGCAAAATTTGTATAAAATTGAAAGCAGCAAATAAAAATATATTAATTTTTAGCACCCTGTATTTAATATTATTTTATGTTATACCCAATTATTTGGTATTTTTGAACACAGAAAATTGCCAGTTTTCCGTTTATAATATAAAGTTATGGCATTCTCATTTAAAAAACTAAATGATGACGTCATAACTTGGAAAGTGGAGGGGATAAAATGATGCTGTTTCCATGTAAAATAAGAAAATCAAAATCAAAAATCGACCTGTCACAGCTTTTTCTCTATATGATAGTATTTTAGTAGTTATTGAAGCGTTTCCATACTTTATGAACGCACTGTATGTATTTCCGCTATGTGGAGGGGGCATTTTTTTCGAAAGTTGAAAACATGAGGCGGCTAAATTAAAGAAAAAATACAGTTACAGCAGTCTGGAATATGTGTATTTCCCCGATGTTTTGCAACATAGTATCCTCTTTGGTTAACGTTCAATGATTTTGATGAGCAATGTTACACCCAAAAGTGTGAAATAAATATTCTTTACAAAAATTGGACCGACTTTATTAGTTGTTGCACTGAAAAATACAAAGTAATAATCATTCTATTGGTAGTGGTATGTACTTGTAAAGAAGGTGCCAATAGTTTTCAATCAACTACAACTGCACAACTTAAAAATTACCAATATAATAAAAAGGTATTATTTTGTATATTTCAGTGCACCTATTAATAAAGTCGGTTCCATTTTTTGTAAAAATATTTCATATTATTATTTTATTTGCAACAGTATCATGAGAGTTTGTAACATCCTTACTGCCCAAGAAATACATGACATGGACTTAGCCTACGAAAAGTACATGACAATATGTAGGTGGATAATCTAATGGAACTGTCGCCACTGTCGCTTCGGTTAGTTGTCATTTTCGCGAAACAACACAAGTGTAGTAGCAGGTTATCATCTGTGAACTGTTATATTATGTGTATTATATTGTATTATATCTCATTTTAACGCGACTGCTGCTGTTGATGTTGCGATACGTCCGTCGTACATGCCCACGGGATTTTGTTAATTATTATGCAGGTATATCACCATCATCATGACAATGTGTTGTTGTTGTTTTAAGCCAAAACCTCACTTCTGAACTATTAACTTCCCAGTATCTATGAGTAGGAGCTTTTGTTATGGGTCAGTTTGTGTTTCAAGGACGCCAAAGTCCTACAGAAGGATGTCTATGTACCGGGTGATTCAATATGGGTGACGAGATACTGTATCTCAGGAAGTTTGGGGAAAAAAATCGACAGTATACAAAATGCGATTTTTTTGAAAAAATTATTCTGTATAAGTTTATAAATAAATATGCTCACGTTAATGTCAACGTAATGGTCCATCTTTTTGATATATGATTTTTTATTGTAGGGCGTAAAATAAAGGTGGGAGAGGATGCTAAACTTTTTGGACTATAAGTGTTTATAACTTAAGTTTGACTTAACGGAATTTTGTAAACGAGGTCTGGTTCAAGAAGGTTTGGTGAATATAATATAAAACTATCCGTACCATTCTGGTTCATGCTGCCCTCCATAGGGCAGGCGGGTTTTATAAAGTTAACCTTTTTTTTTTAAATTTTGCTGTGAAATCGCAAATGGAACCGTATGAATATTTTATTAGATTCGGAAAGTAGAACATATTTGCAACAAAATCAGTCCACACTGCATGTCGATATCTTCGTTCCTTTAAAAGTTAATGCTCTTGGACCTATGAATTTAAAAAATATTTCCAGCAATTTTCATTGGTCGATTTCCTCTGAAGGATTTTTTCCCAAACTTTTACGACTATTAATTAGTTCCTGAGATACAGTACCTCGTCACCCTTATTGGATCCCCCGGTACATATGTACCTACGTTATTGTCTGTTAGAAATTGTCCTCTCTTAGACCTTTCCCTGAAAATCGAAACTTAAATATAGAACCTTTTGTGTAGAAACTCTACTCGTTTTTAAACTCATCTAATTTGGAAAATATAATGTGAAGTCCACAGTGTGGTTCGTGATGCTGAATTCCGTTGTTACTAGGACAACGGCACCGATGATGTTTATAAAATATGAATGTCATTTAAAAAAAACATTTGTATATAGTTAGCCGTCGAATAAAAATGGTTTGACGTCTACAATAGAAGTCTTGGATCTGGAGATATTCGAGACGAAAACCATTTTAGAACAAATTTGTAGTTGGATTTGTATCAAAAACCGTTAGTTCGTATTAAGGGAAACCAGACCATTAGAAAATCTAAGCATCGAATGAAGCTGTAAGGTAGTCGATATAATTACTTGTTTGTAAGATATTGAAAAATAAAAGCATACGAAAACAATTTTACACCACTTTTGCAATTTGATTAGTTTAAAAAAAACATCAGATAATTTTTGCAAACCAATTAACTAGCAAATTATGTATCTAATGGAGCTGATACGGAGTCAACAGTTGTCAAAATATTGACTTCTCTCATCACAACCTTTCTATAGTTTTCTTTGTTTATACAGTGCGTTCATAAAGTATGGAAACGCTTCAGTAACTACTAAAATATTATCATATAGAGAACAAGCTTTGACAGATCGATTTTTGATTTTGATTTTCTTATTTTATATGGAAACAGCATCATTTTATCCCCTCTACTTTCCAAGTTATGACGTCATCGTTAATTTTTTTAAAATGGGAATGCCATAATTTTATATTATAAACGGAAAACTAGTAATTTTCTGTGCTCAAAAATACCAAATACATGGGTATTAACATAAAAAAAATATGAAATACAGGGTGCTAAAAATTAATATATTTTTATTTGCTGCTTTCAATTTTACACAAATTATGCATAAAAACAAGTATGCGTTTGAATCGGAGTCCCTAACAACAATTAATAAGTTCTTAGTTACCACTGCATATTAATATTTTTGTTATTATTGAAAATTGAAAGCAGCAAATGAAAATATATTAAGTTTTTAGCACCCAGTATTTCATATATTTTTATGTTAATACCCATGTATTTGGCATTTTTGAGCTCAGAAAATTGCCAGTGTGACGTTTATAATATAAAATTATGGCCTGCCCATTTAAAAAAATTAACGATGACGTCATAAAAGTGGAGGGGATAAAATGATGCTGTTTGCATAAAAAGTAGAAAATCAAAATCAAAAATCGACCTGTCAGAGCTTTTTCTCTATATTTTAGAAGTTATTAAAGCGTTTCCATACTTTATGAACGCACTGTATAAAACAGCAATTTCATTTCCTGCAAAACTTCTCAGCGCATCTTCATGTAAGTAAATACTCAAATTAATGAAATTGGTCGATATCACATTTTATTTTCAAGCTAATTGATTCGAAACTCTCACTAAAAAAAGAAATATCTATAATAAAAAGTGGCCAAGTGCGACTGGGGATCGCCGAGAAAGGATTCCAAAGATCTGGAAATGTTGGGAACAGACGAAATCTGACTCATTATAACAAATTTTCTTATGATAGATTGAAAGGTGATAAAAATATTAAGGCTATTGGATCAAATCTAGAATCAGAATCTTTCACCTTTATGACCGACTTTCCTAAAGAAGGAGGTATACAATTCGACTGTACTTATGTTTTTTTGTATGTATTCTCGGTTTGCATAGTAAACGAGCACCGATTTCGATTGTGATTTGTGATTCAGATTTTCAGTGTTTCATAAAGTTGTTCCATCGAAAAAGTCCTACAAATGCTAGAAAAAAATATTTTCTAAAAATTTATTTCTTCGTGAAATTTTGTAGAACATATTATAATTTCTTAAGAAATATGTTCTTGAAAAGTTCAAGTTTCGCAGATAGGGCTCTGAGGAGGCCGAAAATCCCCAAACATCCATCACAGAACCACATTAAATTTTCCACATCCACATTTCTTTCTACAATATTTGCATTGAATACTTTTATTACTAACTAAGAAATTGTCATCGCATGCAGCACAATTCTCATATTCTCCCGAAGATGACATCCTACTTACTGAGAAATATTCATTAATTGAGATATATTTCAATTTAACTTTTTGATTCAAATTTTAAATTATAAATCTGTTGATCTTGCCGGCCACTCAATATATCCTCTTCCTTCCACCTATCTCTGTGGAAATACTGTGTTCAAGTATTCAATAACCTTGGCAGCATTATGAGGTGGAGCACCATCTTGCTAGAACCAAATTTCTTCTGATAGCTGTAACTGATTGGCATGATTGGGAAACATTCGAATTAATTTTGGAACTATCTGATATCTTAAAAGTTGTAAATATCTATCACCATTTAACGTTTCTAGCATAAAAAAGGTCAAATTATTCTTCCTCTAAGTATTTCACATCAAACGTTCAGCTTTTGTTTATACTATGTGTGCCCTTCTTCCATCCATTGTGAATTATTATCCGACCAATTCCGGCAATTATGACGATTTACAAAACCATTCAGGCAAAATGTCGCTTCATCAGAAAGAACAATGTTGTTTATAAACATATTATGAACTACATACATCATTTCTTCGCAAAAATGAATTCGTTTATCAGAATCATCTTCATTTATTGCTTGATGTAATTGTACTTTATAGAGATATATTTTTTTTGATTTTCCGTCTCCTTTTAGGTTCATTATGTAGGCTTAGAATTACATCAAGTTCATTATTTTGATTTGTAGCTGTCTTCTTTCGTCCACAACCGGGAATATTTTTTATAGTGCCAGTTTTGTTACATTTGCATAAATTTCGAGGAACTGTTGATTTCGAAATTTGAGAAATTTCGTCAGGAAATGTGGCATTAAACAAATCGACAACTTCTTGTAAATATCTTTTTCTATCTCCAAAATCAACAATTATCAATAGATTAATTTTTTCATGTTTATTTAATTTAAATCAATTCAATAATATTAATTTCAAATAATTTGCCAAATGAAATAATATTAGAAATTAGAGTTATTTGACGTTAATGTCAAAATAGGTGAACAGATTTTGGCATAGGTACTGTGATAATTGCTATTTTATTTTCTATTTTATTAAAATGTTTACTATCATTTTTTTTTATAAAACCGTATGTCGCAGATCCACTAAAACTGGTATTCGTAAATTTTGAAAAAACTTAGGTATCTACTCGAAAAAAAATACAGGGTGATCCATACATATCCGATGACGTCATATCTTGAGAAATATGACGTAAACGAAACATTTGCAAACACCAATAAAAAGTACATAGAATATACAAAAACATAATCAAACCATAAATCATGTGTTCCGCTCATTTTGCCCAACCCTGTATATCTCAGAGGTAGTTCACATCTAGTTATAAGTACTATGTGAATTTGATCGGGTGTTTCCGACAGGTTTATCATGTTTTTTTCTTAATGAAAATCTCTTCATATTCATGCTAATATCACGATACGATACCGGAATCAGTGCAATCACAGTGTTGTATAAATATGTAAAGCACTCGAACAATATTTGCTAAACGAAAGATAATTATTGTTGGGGAATTATTGTGTTGATGATAATAATATTACAGTAATAATGTCGCACTATAGGAAGCTATTTGTAACTAAGATAGTGATGTTTATGAAACTGTCATGTTTGTCAAATAATCAGGAATGCTTTTTTATCAAAGCAAAAGTGTAATTATGACATGGTTAGAGTTTGGCGCCACGAGAACTAATTTTCACCTGAAGGGATCTCTATGAAGATTTAAAAATAATGAAAATTATATCATTTTCTGGATGAGAGTGCAAGTTCTTTAAATAAACAGTGTGTCCCTAATTACATAACATTAGCCTGACCAGGCTTAAATTATGTCATCAGTCAATGTCATATTCCTATATTAAGTCCATATATCTGTCAATTTTCGATGGCCACTTTAACCCTGGCCAGGCTAATGTTCTGAATTTTGGAACAGCCAGTATATCTGCTGACATGTCAAACGTTACACTGACAGAAAATTTGTCACTTTCTATGTTACTAAGGGCCGATTTCATAATGAATCCCTGATGGGAGATTGGTTAATTCTTCAATTCGTGTAGCTCATATCTATATGACAGAATAAAAATAGTGAATTTTATAATAACTTTTATAAAGTTAGTCACCTTATCTTCCATTATTTTAAAGTAACTATGAATTATATGTTCAATCAAAGAAATTATGAACTTTTCAATGTGGAATTAAAATCATTAGGAGATTAAATTTAATTATGAAATCGGCCCTTAGTGGTGCAACATGTCAAAATTTTCTCACCAAATTTATTCTTCGATTTTGGGAACAACGTAGTTAAGTGACACTAGTGATTAGCAATTATCATGACAAATTTTCTTGAACTTCTTCTTGAGATATATGTCATGTCCAGAGCTATGCTTTAAGAAACTTCAAAAGAACTTGGTATCTAGTTAGATCTCACTTCTTTTATTGACCGACTTCCATTTGTCTACGTATGGCTGTTCACGCGTTTTGCATAGTAAACGTGATCTGATTTTGCTGATTTCGATTGATTTGAAAGAAGAGAGTTGAAGAATGCTCTCATATTTAGAAAAATTCAAATCCGAAAGCTCCTTCCCTCTAAAATCCGCACCCGAATGGGATGGAGGGGACAATTTTTCTCGAAAATCGAAAAGACGGCAGAATTAAAAAGAAGACCATTTCCAGAAATTTGTTTCAAAAGAGCAACGGTTTTTCTGTTATATATTGCAATGGTAAATACTGAAATATATGTATTTCCGCTAAGTGGAAGGGACAATCTTTTGCGAAAATTGAAAATATGAGACGGCCAAAGTAAAGAAGAGCAACCTTTAAATTGGACATTTTTCAAATGAAGTTAGATATTGCTTTCAAATTACAGCAGTGGTAAATTCTGAAATATTTGTATTTCTGCAAAGAATATACCTACAAGGGTAATAGGATAAGTACTTACTATCTTCTTTGGTATAAGAAAACGTTCATCTTGTTACACTTAAAAGTGTGACATAAATATTTTTTGACCAAATTTTTATTTTTTATTTATTTGAATGAACAATATATCTTTGGGTAGAGCATAACAAATTAACCGACCCCTATTTCACTGACTATGGGTGAACGTAAAATCATTTTGGTTTTCTTTAAAATGTTTTGAAAATACTTTCAAATTATCTAATGGATTTATCTCGGAATATAAGATATCTTCTCAGAATACCATGAACATGAGACATAAATATCAGAATAAAATTAGATGTACCTAACTATGGTATCTAACACTCAGAATGACTATATGGACTATTAAACTTGTCCTTAAGCCTTCTGGAGATGTGCATTTGACCCCAAATTTATATGTGCTTTGATACCTATCAATGATTTCTGACAGTCATGCTAAATGTTAATAACATGATAAATACTTCGAAATAGATGAATATTCTGATATAAAAAATCCCGATGGCCTGTAGTCAGCGGAAAGGTAAATTTTTCAAAATTCATTGAATTGAAATTTTAACAACCTTTTCATTGCTATACCTACATGTTATTAAATAAAATTGTCATAGCCTTGCGGTTAGAGGTTTTTGTTTTGGCTGTTGAATATAAAGCAGACAGGGTTCGAGTCCACTTCAAGGCAGATTTCTTTGTCGTCTATTTCTTTTCAATAAATATACTATATATTTTTTTAATCAGGGTCTATATTAAGATCTCCAGAAAATGTACAATTACATCAAATTTATATTGAGTGTTCATGTTTTATCAATATTTGTTATTTTTCTTTATTAATTTTTATTTTTTTACCTGTGTATTTTATGAAAAATTGGTTTGAACTAAAGTTGTAGGTACTGATTATATCTATAACCTAAAAGTATTTTTAATAATATTTACACTACTGCTCTTTTTTGATAATTTTTTAAAATGTTTGAATGGTCGCCATTTTGAAACTACTGACCCGATATTGCCCAATAACGAACTCGACCGATATATTTGAGAGATTGATTTTTGTAGCAAATTTGAACTTGATACCTTCAAAACTGCGACCTCTATCGTGTTAACAAATTTCGTAATATCCCATATATTTATATATATATATATATATATATATATATATATAACTTTTGAACCAAATGTTTTTTTGGACTAACTGATAGACATATAACAACATGCCGTTGAAATTTTTTCGAAATTCAAAAGTGTGAACGATCGCAATAGGTATATTTCTATAAGAAATTTACCTAATACAAAAAAATCCTCTATCTACAGTTGTTGTCTAATTAACGACCTAGTTATCTATCTTATTTGACATGTCACCGTCTTTGTGTCTATTTTTTTGTTGGGTAGATATACTTTTTTCTACTGTTTTATTAGAGCGACAATAAACGTTCTATCGTGGAAAATGATCTTAATTAAGTAATAGTTCGCATGTGTTCGATGCCTATAACAGGCTATATAACTAGATCGCGTTTGTGGTAATTATTGCCGTGTTTTCGGCCCTCATTGTCATATATCTACCTCCTATATTAACCTATAACCCCATATTGTTTGCAGAGCGTTTACGCGCCTTTGTCATTCTTTCCTGACACCGGTGAGGCATGGATATAAAAGGATATATCTAATCGTTACGTGACAACAGGATATCATATAGCAGGACGCTTTTTTACAGTCCTTCAATGTTAACAAGATACTTGGTTAGATCGGTGTTGATTATTCCCCAGTGGTTTTAACATCATAAATTCTCCTGGATATTATTATGGGTCATCTTTATTCTAGAACGATCCAACACGAAAAATTAATTGAATTTAACTATCTAACCGGCACGAAAAACGCAGAGTACTTGTATTTTTTTTAAATAAACTTAATTTTTTTATCGTGTGATAATTTGTTTCAATAGTTTTCCAACTAAAATAAAAAATATTTCAAGAAAAAAGAGTAAATGAAAGAAGAAATTAGTCTAAAATGACACAGATTGTATCCTACTATATTGATATGAGTTTTTGTTCTGTGTTGAATCTTAATCCTCAAATAGCGACTGCTATTGTTGCTTTGCTCCAAGTTCAAGACAGAAGAAGTCAGCTATTCGTTGCACAAGAATGTCACAAATCTAATTCACTCATAAGATCATCATCACTGGGGGTGCGTTTTGTTTACCAATTGGTTCAGGTTTATCCTGCGACCAGATGGCCGTACAAATGTCAAAGCTATGCTTGTGAAACCAGGAGAGTGAATCACTTCCCGCCTCCAGGTTTTATTATCAGATAACTTTGTAAGATCTTGGTGGCTGGAAATGATAACCAACGAAGAACTCTACAGCAGGACTGACCAAGCTTGTGGCAATGAGAGAGAAAATGGCGATGGCTAGGGCATACATACAATCCCGAAATGGGGCGAGACTATTGAAAAGAAAGCCCTGGAGTGGAACCCGCCAGGTGCCAGATGAAGAGGAAGATCTGAAGGAAAGTAAAAGTGGAAAGTAGATAAAAGAGATGCAGTCCGTTGGGAAATCATAGCCATGAATGCCCCACGTTTGGAGCGATAGTCAAGTCCAGGTGATCAGCGCTTCATAGGTTAGACAGGCCTGTGGCAGCTGCCGCCAGGTATATTGTTAGCATTTTTCAAGATTTAGTTGTCTCATTGGCCAGCATCAGCTCCAGATGTGAACCCAGTTGAATATTTTTCGGTCTTCTAGAGGAAAGGGAACTTAGTCCTGAAGATTACATTCGCCGTTTAATTTTGACCATCCCAAGAAAAATACAAGCAATACATTCTATATTTTTTCGTCCTGGTTTTCTAAATTTTAACCAATTTTTATTTTCAAATTATTTTATTTATTGTAAAAACAAAACGTCGCAAAGCATCCAAGTTTTAAGTTTATTTATATTATTATTTTATGGCGGTATTTGGACAAAATGAGTTTGTAACTTATACATGTCCAGATCAGAAAAGACCAGTGATAAAAAATTTGAGATATTAATGAGGGCTTCACTTAGAGTAAATAAAAACTTACATGAATGATGTTCAAAAGAAGGTCATCATGGCAAATGCTGCTTATCGTGTTCCTTACCTTCGTCTTGGATCCTCCTATGGATCCCGGCCTGATTGAGCCAGTCTCGTAGAACCTTGTTAGAATTTTGGAGACACAACCATGGGATACTAGCAGCTGTCTTGATATATCACATGGTCGTACACCGAGGAGGGCCAACTCGACTATTCGACGTCTAACGCAGTCCGGTAGAGGGCGTCCGTTAACAAAAACACCACCAAGTTGATTGACGCCCGCCTGACCTGAAACAATATCGGAACTTTAAATTTAAACAAATATTTTTGTCAATGGTGTTTACTTTCGTACCCCTACTCTACACGTAAGCAAAGTAGGTAATCGTGGGGAATTTTCGATGTCTGATATTCTACAAATGTTTACGTTTCTCAAAGGTTCATGAGACCATAAAACATATTTTCTGCCATTGGTTTGTCGGTCTGTGCTAAAATTATCACGGAAATTGATAAATAAAAGCTAGTAGTCGTAAGAACTAAGAGAATATGAAGTTTGAAATAAAAGAGGACAGATTATTTGGTTTGTTGTTGTTTGTTTTAAAATTCACAACATTTATCCAAGAAAAAAGAAATAGAAAAGCATGTAAATAACATCCCTTCATAATTCGTGTTTCACATCTCACCTGTATCCTTAAGCTCACAAAACGGTGTTGACTAATAATCAAGGTGGACCTGATAGAAAACAAAATATTCAACAACAACCAAAAAAAAATAATCATCACACAACCCGCTTTTACACGAAAAGGGCCACTATTAGGGCGTTCAGATCTGCCACCGAGAGGCGCTATCGCGTGTTTTATACAACCACAATCAGGCAATGAGAGGCCCCCCTGGTATGGTTACATACACCTGCCAAAATGTAAACGGCCTTCCATAAAATAACGTGTGTGTGCTTAGATTTTTTTTCCTTCGTGGCCTGAGATCCTGATCATCTCTCACATTCAAAACTTGGCATTATCTTGGCGCAGTTGCTTTTTTTTTTGGATAATTACAAAATAAGGGATAGGTAGGTATATGTATTTGTTATCTTAAAGGTAGATCTCGTGTTTTGGTAGGATTTTCCACGAAAAAAAGAATGAATATATCTATCTATCTTGTCTGTCCGTCAGTCAGTCATAGTATAACCAGAACAAGTCATCTTAATCTTTCTGGCAGTGAAAACATATCATATAAAATTACGATAGCCCTTAGAACTCTATAATTCGGCAAAATCCGTTCTTAGCTGACGTCGTCTCCTATCCATAAACTAAGGCACTAAATAATCCATACGAGTATTCTCGTCCGCCATTCTTGAGAGTGCTGTCAAATGTCAAATGATAGACATCTATGACTTAAGTCTTAAGTGTTTAGAGTTTCGGGAGGATATTTTTTATCACATTATAATGCAAATTTTCATCGTGGTATCTATGAATGAACCATTTTTTAACAGTGTGATCATATAGCGTAAGAAACGTCTACGAAAAACATAAGAGGAAGAGAATGGTTCTACGACGATGAAACAGCATAAATCGTGTAAGATAATCGCATAATTCTCGTGAAACAATACTGTCTTCTTTGTATAATTTACATTTATTTATTCAATGATCTTAAAATAAATAAGCCCAACTTCTATAAAATTATTGCAAAAGATATAAACATATAGAGTATAGAGTATAAAAAAACAAATTGTAATAATTTGAATATTTTTTATATATAATTTGAATGAATAGCGCTTATATCTTGAATTTTAATATCATATCAAACTACAATTTTGAAATCTTCAGTTCAAGTTTTCCATATCCACAACAAAGAGAATTATTCTGGAAACGCCTTGCAGGTTCATCGTTGATAAGAAGTTCTGGCATATATTTTCAAATTTGGGTAAAAGTCTAGTTTAACAGCTTTTGCTATAAAAGCCCTAAAAAATCAAATGTTTGTAAAAATAGATGTATTTCAGCGCAGTTTTTAATAAAATTGAGGCGGAAGGCGCTATTTTTAATGATTTGTTAATAAACAAGGGAAACATGGTGTTCTTAGGACTTACGGACTTTCAGCTGGAATTTTAGATTTGGAAGTATTTTTTCAATTCCAGTTTTGGCAACATTGGAATTGACAGTTTTTAAACACTGCAAATCATCAATTCGTTTAACCTTACTTTTTCGCGAACTTATATTTACTATTTTTACGCATATTTTTGTTAAGTTTGAAGGTTGTTAGTGTTTAATAGAATGCAAAGATGATTATATACCTACTATTTGGGATTGAAAAGATACTAACAAATCTAAAATTCCAGCTAAAAGTCGTAAGTCTTCAGTACCCGATTTTTACCGTTTTTTTATTAACAAATCATTAATATTAGCGTCTGTCGCCTCAATTTTATTGAAAATTATTCTAACATACATCTATTTTTGCAAACATTTGATTTTTTTGGGCTTTCATAGCAAAAGCTGCTAAACTAGACTATTATTATTATTCTTGATAGAAAGTTTTCCCTTTTGCTTTGTTTCTGTGATCAAGAAATATCATTCAAAGAAGTTGTTGAGAATAAACAATTTTATATCTCTACGTGACGTGAGTAACGTAATTTAATTTTCATTTCTGTATAAACCAAATCCTCTATGTGATTCTAGAGTATCCTCTATTTAGGGCTGAAAATAGATTTCGTATTTTCTTACTAGATGGCGTTCTTTATTTATTAATAATGCTATTTCTACCATTTTTTAAATCCAAAAATCGTTTGCGAATAGAGTTGAAACGCTCCAGTAAAAGCAAGGGGGAGAAATTGGCATTGCACGGCTTTTCAACACCTATATTTTTAGTTTCCTTTACATCTAGCAAACTTTTTATTGAAATTTTGAAAAGAATAATTCCTTAAGAAACATTTTTACCTTTTCCCCGATTCTTGAACCTAAGAAATGGTAGATAGCAAAATTTCAAGCCATTGTTTTGTACGGGCTGGATTTTACAGCTAAAAAACTTACCGATGCAATACAAGTTTGAAGGGCTGTAACTTTTTAAGGGTGCGTTATTGTATATAGATAAATGTTGTCAAATCTACTTAAAATTGACCATAGAATATGCCAGCAAGAGTATGACCATTCTTTATTAAAAACCCTGTATATTGCTCTACATAATCTACCTAACTGCCAAATTTCAGCTTCATGAGTATCTAAATTAGTTTTTAGATTAAAAAATGTTTATCAATCATCAAAATCATTGAACGTTTATTTATAAGCAGCTATTCCGAAATATATAGCCAATAATTTTGCCTTTTCTGTGCAATTCGATTGTCCTTGTATTATTTGAGAAATTAATATTTTGAATTTTTGGCCGACGAATCCCGAACGGAGGAGGTATACAATTCGACTGTCTGCTTTTTTTTTGGTTCGTTCGCGAGTTTTATATTTTATATAGTAATCGTACTCTGATTTTGATGATTTTTGAATCATTTGAAAGAAGAAGCTGAGAAATGGTCCCATATTGAGATGGTATAATTAAAGATAGGACATTATCCGGAAACGTTTAAATTGAACATTCTTTCAAAAGAGTTACGGTTTTTGAGATACAGGCATGTTAAATTCTCAAATATATATATTTTTGCTATGTGGAGAGGGCGATTGCTTTCGAAAATTGAAAATTTGTGGGTACTCCATGAATGACATAATTATTTGTTGCAACATTTATAATGAACATTTTTTCCTTAGAGTTATGGTTTTCGAGTTAGATCGGTGTTAAAATGGTAACTTCTAAAATACTTGAGCGTATTTTCGCAGCGATGGTTTAAGATCTCAATAATAACAACTACAAGCAAATAATATACGTAGGTAATAGGATAAGTATGGGTATTTATTGAACGTTCAACGATCTTCGGGACTAATTTTACACTCAAAAGTGTAAAATAAATATTTCTTACAAAAAAATTGGACCGGCGTTATTAGTTGGTGCACTGAAAAATATACAATAATATTAATTTTATTGGTGCGGCTACTTGTGAAGTTGGTGCCAAAAGTTATCAATCTAACTGCAACTGCACAACTTCAAAAGTAACAGCACCAATGGAATTAATATTATTTTATATTTTTCAGTGCATCAACTAATAACGTCCGTCCAATTTTTTGTAAAAAATATTTATTGATAAAAAACTCATCAACCCTGTATGTGTAAATTTTCTTTTTGGAAAGGACATATGCATAAGATTTTAAAACGTTACATTTGGGTCTATCCCTCAAAAAGAAACAAAAAACAAACATACATTTACATACATCGAAGTTATTATTTCTTAACAAAAATACATAGAACTAATTACATCATACACTGTGAGGTGCAGAAATTACAAAATGTTGGTTACAAAAACATGATCAAGGCAATAAATTAATAAAACAATCTCTCACTCATAAAATTATTAATAATAAACAATAACTTAATCTGTCTCTCAATCTTATGTGCCATTTATTTATCAGCAACTTAAATCAAGTGTATATAAGTATATATATATATATATATATATATATATTACTTAATACCTACCTGCAAGTTCATAATAAAAAAATAAAAGCGCCACAATTACATGAATAAACAACCTTAAAGTCAAGTAGTGCCCAATTCCCAAATTACCACAAATCGGACAGTAAAGTCGTTAATTAGCCCGGCGAGCGCAGTGAGTAGTGGCCGGGCGCAAATTCGTCTTGATCGACCGACCATACGACATGAAAGCTGCACCGTTTTGCGATTTTATCTCTTTATTGGTTTAGGTAGGTGCTTTTGAATGGTGCATGTAGGTAGCGCCAGGAGACATAATAATGCTGGTGAAATTTATTAATTTAATCACCCATAAATACTGTCCTCACAAGTGGAGCTTCCTGTCGTTAAACGTAATACGGGAGAGAATTTATTTGCATTTTGTGATTTGAAGTTTAGGCCAATATATGTGTAAGCAATCTTTTGTCCCTCAGTATTTTACATATAATAAGTTGATATGACAAAGAGAAGGAATCAGTTTATTGACTTTAAAAAGCAATCTCATGGTTATTTATTTTTGTTTGGAATATTTTGGTAGTTGAAACATGAAAAATACTGCCGAGGGCGAGGCGAATTCTCACACGACGAATTCGGTACCATTGTAAAAGTAAAATTCCACTTTCTACGTATTATTACTGTTCATGAACTACTGTTGAGACTGACAGATGGAACGACTTTATTAGCTGTTGCACTGAAAAATACAAAATAATATTAATTCTATTGTTGCTTGTTCTTTTGAAGTTGTGCAAGATTGATAACTTGTGGTACCAACTTCACAAGTACCAGCACCAATAGAATTAATATTATTTTTTATTTTTCAACAAATAGAGTCGGTCCATTTTTTTGTAAAAACTATTTTACACTTTTGAGTGTAACATTATTCATCAAAATCATTGAACTTTCACAAAAGAAGATAATACGTTGCTTATACTTTATACTGATTCAAAGATTTTAAAACACCGCGGAAATTAACATATTTCAGACTATCGCACTGCTGTAACCCCAAAAGCAGTATTTTTTATTGAAAAATATCCAATTTAAACGTTGCCGGATTTTTTCATAAAGTTTGTGCTTTTAAATTTGTGATTTTTTAAAAAATGCTCCCTCCACCCCGTTTGGGAGAAATTTTTGAGGGGACCAACTCTTAACAGTCTACTAACAGTCTAACACGTTTACTATTTATCAGGCGCTAACATTCATAAAAAATATGCAGACAGACTGTCGACTGTCGAAGTGTATACCTAGGGTTTGGTCATTTATACAGTACCTATCCATTTCTAAAATATTTTTTTTGTCAATTGAACATATAATGTGATTTTCTTACAAAATAAAATGTCTTTCACGGATATGATTTAATAATTTCCATAATTTTAACGTTGGAAATTTTAGGCGTACCAACTCACCTGTGACGTAACCGACGAACCCCGAACGGAACAGATATACAATTCGACTGTTTGCTTTTAACGTAGTCCGATTTTTATGATTTTTGATTCATTCAAAGATGGTCCCTTATTCCTAAAAAGTCAAATCCGAAATCTCCTTCCCTCCGAAAATTTTCTCGAAAATCGGAAATCTTAGGTAGTACAATTAAAGATAGGACAATATCTGAAAACGTTTAAATTGAACATTCTTACAAAAGAGTTACGGTTTTCGAGTAAGACGCACAGCTCATCGTGAGCGCGGGTTCGAATCCCGCCTGAGCCATGGTTGTTTGTAAACTGGACCCGTGCACAGGTATTCCAGTATACCTCTTCGGGACTGTATTCCAGATAAAAAAAATCGAGTTGGAGCGATGTTAAAATCTCAATTATGTGTATTTTCGATATGTGGAGGGGGCAATTTCTATCGAAAATTGAAAGTCTGAGGCAAACCAATTAAAGACCAGATTATTTGTAGCAACATTGATATATGACATGTTTTCCACAGAGTTAGGGTTTTCGAATTACAGCTGTGAGAAAGTCTAAAATATGCGTATTTCCGCGACAATGTTTTCAGATTTCTGAACAATAACAGCTACAAGCAAAGAATATATATACACATGGGTAATAGTATTAGTGAACTTTCAACGATTTTCGTGAATCAATGTTACACTCAAAACTGTGAAATAAATATTTCTTTCAGAAAATTGGACCGACGTTATTAGTTGGTGCACTAAAAAATACAAAATAATATTAATTCTACTGGTGAAATTGGAGCCAAAAGATATCAATCTAACTGCAATGGCACAACTTCAAAAGTACCAGCATCAATAGAATTAATATTATATTGTATTTTTCAGTGCACCAACTAATAACATCGGTACAATTTTTTTTTCCAATATTTTTGAAAGCAGTTTTGACTTCAAAAGATAAAGTTTCTAAATATTCCTTAGCCGCACTTAAGTGTGTACAGTGAGCTTAAGTCGATGTCTTTGCCATATCTAAAGTAAAAATGAAAAAAAAAACAACATGTAGGTAGGTACCTATGAATGAGCATAAAGTCTGACTCGGCAATTCTTCTTTTTTATTATTTATTACATACGGGTACATTTCCCTAAGTCACCAGTATCCCATGTTAGTTATGTACATACATACATATATAAATATGCAAAGACAACTGAAGCAGATAGCTGCTTTTGTATATGTATTTAGTATATAAAATAAATGCAGTAGGTAGGTAAGGCAGGAAATAATACGACAACAAAAAAAAAAAGAATTTGCAGAACTAAGTGCCCCAATGCATTTTTAATCAACAGCTAATAGCTCCTACAAGCACACCCTATGTGGGCTGCAATAAATGAAATGATGGTATGATTATAATTTGCTTATAGCTTCATATAAAAGGTGTGACGCAGTTCTACCCTTTTGAACGCATCTGCAAAAAAAGTTGTTGAAGTTAGTGCCCTCTTAGACGATCAAATTTGTTTTTTTGAATTGAAAAGTGAGTGATTAGTATTTGCTCAGTACTCAGAATGTTGATAGGTAATCAATAAACAATTGTTTAAGATAACCTATCTTTTGTTTCTGCTATTACCCAATTCTATTAGGGATATCTTTTGTTTCGTTTAGGTACACAATACATCTTTTTCACTATAAATAATTCATTTATTATGTAATCTTCGATAAAAGTCATTCCGCTTTCAATTTTGGTCTATAATTAATGAAATTATTTTGTTCGTACAAACTTCCTCTTGTTCATTGGTTGCACGTTTCATTTCAGTTGCAGCCAATAGAATTAATATTATTTCGTATTTTTCAGTGCACCAACTAATAACATCGGTCCATTTTTTTGTTAAAAATATTTATTTCACACATTTGAGTGTAACACTAGTCATGAAAATCGTTGAACGTCATTGACACCAAAGAAGATAGTACTTATCCTATTACCCACGTATATTATTTGCTTGTGCTTGTTATTATGTAGAGATCTCACAACATCGTGGCGGAAATACACATAAGTATTTTAGATTAAACCATTTTAACACCGCAGTAACTCGAAAACTGTAACTCTAATGAAAAAAAAAATCATTATAAATGTTGTTACAAATAATCTTGTCTTTCTTGTAGTACCCTTAGATTTACGGTTTTCGAAAGAAATCGCCCCATCCACATAGCGAAAATACACATATGTGAGATTTTAATATCAATGTAACTCGAAAACCCTCTTTTGAAAAATGTTCAATTTCAACATTTCCAGATATTGTCCTATCTTCAATTCTGCCAACTCGAATTTTCGGGGGGTGGTTTTCGGAGGGAAGGACATGTTGGATTTGAGATTTTCGAATATGAGACCATTTCTCGTCAAATTGTATACCTCCTCCGTTTTTGTTCGTTGGTCAAAAATATCCAATTTCTTAGAACTCCGTGAAAAGACTTGATAGACAGTTACTATAGAAACCGCGATTTTACCCAGAGAGAGATTATTTTTTGGGACTGAAATTTGTAAAATGGCAACTTCGTGTCGCTATTTTGTGACATGTTCAAATGGATTTGTTTTGTTTCTTTTATAAATTAATTATTAAAATATTTTTCAAGCAATAGCTTTTAAACGAATGAAAATATTGACATGCAGTGTGGACAGATTTTGTTGCAAATTTCGTCTACTTTCCGAATCTAATAAAATATTTATACGGTTTCATTTGCGATTTCGGAGCAAAATCAAAAAAACGATTAACCCGCCCCCAAGGGCAGCCAGAACCAGAATGGCATGGATGGTTTCATATTATATTCCCCAAACCTTCCTTTCTTGAACAGTATATTGTTAACAAAATTCCATTTAGTCAAACTTAAGTTATAGACACTTATAGTCCGAAAAGTTTAACAACCCCTCCCGCCTTTATTTTATGTCCTGCAATAGAAAATCATATATCAAAAAGATGGACCATTATGGTGGCATTAAAGTGAGAGTATTCATTTCTAAACTATTTTTATTTTCGAAAAAATCCCAATATTTATACGATCAAAGCTATTCCGCCCCCTAGCCTACGTGGACGTATGAATTAAAAAAATATTTCCAGCAAATTTTCCTTGGTCGATTTCCACTGAACGATTTCTACGACTATTAGTTCCTGAGATACAGTACCTCGTCACCCTTATTGAATCACTCGGTAGATGTGTTGTATAATTGTGTCAGGGTCACTCAAAAATGCGAAATGAGTGAGTAAAAAAGTCTGGTGTCACGACTGACACTCCTACCGCTCTCAAACGAATAGTTAATAACTTTAGTGAATGTGAAATACATAAATTTGAAAGCATATTTTGAGAATAAATAATATGACTAGTTACAGAATTAGAGTGTGTGCTACTTTATTTATTATTGTGATAAAATGAAAAATACATTTTACATAGTAGGATGTTGCAAAAATAAAATTTTCTACGCTTCTGTGTACATCATCTGACGACATCATCAGCTCTGTTACTTGCTCATATTCCAGATTCCTTACTCTTTATTTCAGAATCGAATAAATCATAATGTTTCATTTCATCTCGTTAGGGCCCTTGTTGCTGTTCTCAGATGTTTTTCATATAAATGTATTCCTACAGACACGTATATTATAAATATGAATAAAATGTTGATGTCTTGAAATATGCGTTACCATTAAATGTAATTGGATGCATGTAACTGAGTTAAATATTGATATAGATATTCAATGTGATATCGTTAGTATTTTCAATCATCTAGGTTCAAAGTAGTACCTATGATAAACCTAAAGAACTATTCCAGGACAAGTAGGTTCTTCTAGATGTTAGATTTCCTATTTATTGAAAAACTTGTTTCCATCAGACCATCCAATGAGACAATCATATTATCTTAATCGGTTCAGAAGTTCGGCGCAAATTTAATAGATATTAAACACTTCTGTTGAACAAATTCTAGAATATTTAGAGGTTCATATATGAATTTGAGAAGGAGCTGAATGATCTCCATCAGTTGAAGGTAGTTCAACAACTACCTGAGAGGAGCTTATTGCAAAATTACTCCAACGAGTAATTTTGCAATAAGCTCCTCTCAAAATTTAAGCGGTCTTCAAAACATACTTCGATACTAGTTTACTTTATTTGTTACTGACAATAGCAACGATAATATAATACGCGACAGTTTTAATATCATACTAAATTAGTAGGCATCCGGATCACCATAAGTTAGTTCGGTGGATGAGATCTAACGAGATCGAATTTGCACCAATATCTATTTCTTGGTTCCGTAGTGACGTATCCTGTAGATAATGCAACATAAAGGTCTTAGATGTTGTGACAATATTTAATCAATCATCATTCAATCATCATGAATCAATAATCATTTATTAGTGCTTCCAAAATATATTTTTGATTGATATTCAACAGTTGTTTCTCACCAAAAAGGTTGTTTTGCTTATTAAACGTTAAAATTTTGATAGCTCGCTTTTGAATTCTGGCTACCGGCCCTAATGCATTTGAAAAAGCTGAACCCCAAAAAATAATCACATAAAATAGTACGCTATAGAACAATGCATGATATAATTTTAATAAATCATTTTTGTCAAGAATATCACTCATTTTATAGAAAACAAAAAGAAGGTATCTATTACATTTTTAACAATACTAAAAATATTTTTCTTCCTATTCCAATGTTCATCCACTATAACACCAAGGTTTAACTTCGTTTACTCTTTTTATTTTATCAGATTTACAATTAAAATTATTATAACAACCATCTTCATGTATTGTCAGTCCGTCTGTAACAGGTAGCTTATCCGGGTATAGAGAAACATTTAAAACACTCGAATTTGACATATTCAAAGTCGCTCTGTGATAATTAAACCATTTTCATATATTTTTTTAGGAATGTTTAGCATTGGCTGTAACTTCATCCCAAATGTCATCACTACACATAATGACTATGTCATCCGCAAATGATAAAATTACACCCGGTTTATTAATTTGCAATAATACATTAATATAGGCATTAAATAATAATGGACCCAACATTGAACCTTGAGGGACTCCACAAGTGATTAAACTGTAAGAACTTTTAACACCATTAATTATAACAGTTCCGGAAGTCATTAAGAATCCCTTTTATAATAAGATCACTCAACATAATCAACAAAAGTTCATGAAAACGAAAACTGTCCGTGACACGAAAAAAAATCAAGATACCAGATTTGCTCAGAAAGGGATAATTTTAAAAAATAATTCTACTTTAAGAAAAAGCACGGACGCTAATGGAAAGGATAAAGAATTATGTCCCCAGTGACTTTAGCATGTCACCAAATTTTCTGTAGTTATCGTTTGCCCAGAATCGATCGATGTAAAAAAAATCATTTTGATCTTCTTTATTGACATGTTGATGCTGTTGTTTTTTTCGAATTTCGAAAGTACAAACGATTGCAACAGGTACATTTCTATATGAAATTTACCAAAAAATATACTAAAAAATTTACCCGTCTACAAATTTCTCATTTTAACCTACATAATATTGACCTCTTACCACATACCATGAATAATTAAAATGTATGTTTAGCTTTTTGCCATCATTAATTTGCATCAGGCTCCAGAAGCCAGGAATCCCGCCAAAAAAAAAAAACGATCTCAACACTTTGAGCAACGGTAAAAATTCACATAACAATCATTCAACCAAATCCACATTCATATATAAAAAAAGGCGAAATGATATCCTAGAAAAACTCGAAAACGAAGAGGATATATTATTATCATCATCATCATAATCATCGCATTATGGTTGTTGCTGTTGCAGTCATTAAGAAGAAATAAAATTTATTACAGCTGCACACGTCTCTAATGACAGAGTTAAACATACCTATTTTGCAGAGTGTCACTGTGCCATCACAAATAAATAATGTATCTATATAGGGAATACGAGGTGCCGCAGGTGAAAAAGACTGCTGATTGATTATTAATTGTATTTATATGATTCTGCAGAAACTGGAAAAAATATTTTTGGGGCCATCCTCATCCTTATATAAGAATGTAAGTGAATGAAGTATAAGTAACAACGTTTGGTAATAAACGGTAACTTTACATGAATTCTCAAGAATACCTTCTATACATACAGGGTGTTTCTTAATAACGTGCTAACATTGAATGAGGTTATTCTTGGATCCATTCTAAAAAAAAACTTCATATGAACATAGTATGTCCTAAATGTCTTTTTTATGATAACTTTGGTATGACACTGGATTTTGAAGAGATTCTCAAAAAATAGCCGCTTATTGAAGTTCATCAAAAACATTTTTCATTTGCATTATTTTTTTCAACTAGAAAAAGGTACAACTTACCAGTGTGTGGCATTTTGGTCAAAAGAACGTTGAGTTCTGAAAAAAAGGAAAGAAAATACTATTAGTAGGTAGGTATATATATTTCCTCATAAGTAATGTGATGTTCATGTAGTAGATACTTATATTTCATCAAATTCAGAAACAAATAAAGAAAATAAACAAGGAAGGTCAGAGTTGGTATAAAAAAATCCCGATGGCCTGTAGCCAGCGGAAAGGTAAATTTCTCAAAATTCATTGAACTGAAATTTGAACAACCTTTTCATTGGTAAAACTACAAGTCATTACATATAAATTACTGTATGTATCATAGCCGTGCGGATAGAAGTTTTTGTTTTGGCTGTTGAATATAAAGCAGACAGGGTTCGCGTTCCACTTCAAGGCTGATTTTTTTTTTCGCCTATTTCTTATCAATAAATATACTATATATTTTTTTAATCAGGGCTTATATCAAGATCTCCAGAAAATATAAAATTTTTATATATATTTTAATTTGGTTGTGTTTTTGATCATTCAATGTTATTTATTGTTTGTTATATGTGCGAAATTTTAACGTCAATGTCACCATCATAGGCATATACCCTCACTAACTTTCCCTGAAGATGGAATTAATAAATTCCGAAAGCTCGGATTAAGTTAAGAGTTCTCTTTTTACCTTACAAGCTGAATTTCCCGATTAATTTACTAAGTTATATATATATATATATATATATATATATATATATATATATATATGTTTTTTTGGACTAACTTATAGACATATAACAACATGCCGTTGAAATTTCTTCGAAATTCAAAAGTGTGAACGATCGCAATAGGTACATTTCTATAAGAAATTTACCTAAAAATTGAAAATTTGAAAACTTTTAGCACCAACTTCAAAAGTAATATAAGGTACCAACAGAATTAATATTATTTTGTATTTTTCCGTACACCAACTAATAAAGTCGGTACAATTTTTTGTAAGAACTATTTATTTCACAATTTTGATTGTAACATTAGTCATCATCAATATCATTGAACATTCAGCAAAGAAAATAATACGTTGCTTATACTTGTTCAGAGATTTCAAAACATCGCGGAAATACACATATTTCCTATTCATTTCAAACATTGTCGGATATGGTCTCTTCATTAATTTTGTCGGCACAAATTTTCGATTTTCGAGAAAAATTGCCCCCTCCACCCTTTTTGGGATATTTTTTTTAGACGAAGGACTAGTTGATTGTTGAATTATTTTTCAGTGGGATCAATTCTCAATAGTTCTTTATCAAATGAGTCATGAAAATCGGAGCACGTTTACGATTTATAATATAATATTCATGGAAAAAAAAACATGCAGTCAAACAGTCGAATCGAATACCTCCTCCATTTGGTTCGTCGGTCAAAAATGTTAGTTCTAGAAAATAGCCTACAAGCTCAAATTCCAAATTTGTTGCAGTTTGAAATATTTGGGCTTCTATATTAAAATATATTTTTTACAAAAAAATGGACCGACGTTATCAGTTAGTGCACTGAAAAGTATAAAATAATATTAATTCTATTAGGGCTGTTACTTGTACTTTTCAGTGCACTAACTGATAACGTCGGTCCAATTTTTTGTAAAAAAATATTTATTTCACATTTTTAAGTGAAACATCGTTGAACGTTCACTAATACCAATGAAGATAGTACTTATCCTATTACCCACGTATATTCTTTGCTTGTATTTGTTATTATTGAGATCTCAAAACATCGCTGCGGAAATACGCATTTTAGTTATTACCATTTTAACACCGATTTAACTCGGAAACCGTAACTCTAATAATTATGTTTTTCATGTACCTACTGCAAACAGATTTTCAATTTTCGACAGAAATCACCCTCTCCACATAGCGACAATAGATATATTTGAGAATTTAACATGCCTCTATCTCGAAAACCGTTACTCTTTTGAAAAAATATCCTATCTTTAATTATACCACCACAGACTTTCAATTTTCGAGAAAATTTGCCCCCACCACCCCTCGTGGGGGGCGATTTTCGGAAGGAGCGAGATGTCAGATTCCCGTTTTTATGAATATGGAACCATTTCTCAGGTCTGCTCTTTCTAATGAATCAAAAATCTTCAAAATCGGAGTACGATTACTATATAAAAGGCGTGCACAAACAAAAAAAAAAGCACACAGTCGAATTGTATACCTCCTCCGTTCGGGGTTCGTTGGTTAAAAAATAATTTTCTTTTACTTTCAATTGTTTATTGTGAAAAATTTAATGGTGCCAATCGTTATATGGATTCACCAAACGCTTTCCAATTCTACATCTGGCATTCAGCTAACCTTTAGTTTACCCTATTAAGTCAAAAATGTAGGGTTATCGTAAATCATTTTAAGTGGTCCTTCTATCTCGTAAATGTGCAATTGAATTTCAGTATACCTACATGCCAATAGTAATAATTAATAATGGTGTGTATAGGTATGAATAAATTTAACATTCAGTGGCACAACGCTTTAGCATTTTATGAGCTATTCCGCTGCAGGAGTTGAATGCTTCTACACAAGTGAATACCTAATTTTATTATTCAATTACGCTTCAAATGTAAATTATATACAAGGTGTGCCAAACTAAAACTTCCCACCCCTATTATCTCGCAACGAGATAGGTTTTGATAAAATCGCCAAGACACGTCAATTTTGTTATAGTTTGTGTCACATAAAGATTCAGTGTCTTGGAACTTCGTCAGCGAATAGTTCAAGAATCTCGTCAGATTAAACCCGAAATGTTCGTTCAGAAGTAGAGCAAAGATTTTATTATTGTTTGGAAGTAGAGGTCACACACTTTGAATATTCAATTAAATGAAATTGTCGCATTTATTGATATTTTGTCTTATTTTTCAATTGATGATTTTATGGCCCTAGTCCAACGAAAAAAACAAAATAATATTAATTCTATTGGTGATGGTAGTTACTTTCGAAGTTGTGCCGTTGTAGTTTGTTGTTGTTTTCACCAACGCCAGAAGTACCATCACCAATAGAATTGATATTATTTTGTATTTTTCAGTGCATCAACTATAAAGTCGTTCCAATTCTTTGTAAGAAATATCATCAAAATTGTTGAACGTTCACTGATACCAAAGAAGATAGTACTTATTCTATTACCCTATACCTATAGGCTTAGCTTGTACCTACTTGTTATTATTCAGAGATATTGAAACATCGCTTTACAGATGTACATATTTCAGACTTTACTGCTGTAACTCGAAAGCCGTACCTAACTGTTTTGAAAAAAAAATCAATTTAAATGTTTCCTTTCTAATTTTCCAATCTCGAATTTTCGATTTTCGTAAAAATTTGCCCTTTCCACATAGCTGAAACACATATTTCAGACTGTAATGCTGAAATCTATGATTATTTAAAAAAAGTCGAATTATACGTTTCTGGATATGGAATTTTCATTAATTCTGCCGCCTCGAATTTTCATCTTCTGGAAAAATTGTCCAATACCGTTGCGAGATAATAGGGGTGGGAAGTTTTAATTGACACACCCTGTATATATAGCCAAGTAATAATAGGTACACCTACATTTCGGAAGAAACCTCGCAAAGTTGGATGTTGGTTTAGGTACAGTATTCCTTTCAATCAAAAGTTTGTCATGAATATTTTTTTAACATTAAATACATTATTTGATTAAGTTGAAGGAAGAGAGTTGAGAAATGGCCCCATATTTAGAAAAACTCAAATCCGAAATCTCCTTCTTTCTAAAAATCGCCCCCGAAGGTAGATTCGGCAATTTTTGTCGAAAATCTGAGACGGCAGATGATCCATATCCGGAAACGTTTAACTTGAACATTTTTAAGGTTCGCCACGTCCGAAAAAAAAACGGAACGATCTTATGTATATTTTTTTGTAAAACAAATAGTTCCAAGTTATTCAAGAAAATAGACGAAAACTGACCATTCCCCCCCTTATCTCCGAAACTACTGAACTTAAAATGTTGAAAAAATACAGAAATTCGTTTTCTACTTATAGATTATATGAAAGTCCATAATATGAAAATAACATGGTATATCACTCAATATTGACAAATTTGGGTCAGATTTAAAAAACATGAATGTACGGAACACCCAGCACGCGAGTTCAACTCGTACTTTTCCATTTTTTTCAAAAGAGTTACGCTTTTCACCTTATAGCAGTGGTAAAATCCTGAAATATGTGTATTTCCGATATGTGGAGGGGTATTTCTTTTTTCGAGAATTGAAAATATGAGGCGACCAAATTAAAAAAGAGATTATAGGTACCTATACAATAGCAGCATTCAAATTGGACATTTTTCAAAAAAAGTTATAGCTTTCGAGTTATTGAAGTGGTAGAGTTCGAAATATGTGTATTTCCACCGCGATGTTTTGAGATCTCCGAATAATAACAAGTACAAGTAAAAAATATACACGGTTAATAGGATAAGTACTGTATTCTTTGGTATTGTGAACGTTCAAGATTTTCATGGCTAATGTTACACTCAAAGTGTGAAATAAATGTTTTTTAACAAAAATTGGACCGACTTTATTATTATTTACTGAAAAATACAAAATAATATTAATTCTATTGGTGCCGGTACTTTTGAAGTTGGTGCCAAGAGTCTTTTATCTAACTACAATAGACCAATTGCACTAATGAATTCAATTCTCCGCATGCGCGAATTATCGGCCATAGGATACCTCTTTATTTATGTATGTATGTCTGTATGTATGACTTATATACAAGAACCAGTGTTCTCTGGTAATAGCCCATAGTACTGTACATAAAGAAATTGATAGAAAAGGTCTCAGACAGCCGTTAGGATGGAATTATTTTGGCACAGGCATAGTACATTCTGTTCAAAAGAGTAAAATTTCAAAAGAAAGTAGTCGTTGTAAACTTCCCGCGGCGCATGCGTAGAACAATTTTCTCTTAATGCAATCGGTCTATGGCGTGACTTCAAAAGTACCCGCACCAATAGAATTGATATTTTGTATTTTTCAGTGCCCCAACTAAAAAAGTTGGTCCAATTTTTGATAATAAATATTTATTCAAGTGTTTATTCATATTCTAGCTAAACGGTTGCTGCCAGTTCAACATTGAATTTGTTTAAAAATGGTCATATCATCTGATCAGAAGTTTTTTGTAATTCGATGAAGTACTATTCGTTTGAGAGTGCGGTATGAAGTCGTGAGTCTGGACACACAAGCCATTTTTGTCTCGTCTCCGCACTGTTCAAGATTCATTAGGTATACACAATTTGTTACTACGTGCCAGAAAATTATTTAAAAACAAGAGCTCTACAACAATCTAATATTTCTCCTTTAATTTTCACTAGGCACAAATTAATTAATGCCTTTTCATATTTTCTCACATATAAAAAAACTAAACGAACGCTCGACATTTGCATACTTATCTCATTCAATCTTACGACTATCATATTTTCACATCGCGCTGCTACCTTATTTTCAGCTACTTATAGCCGCCATGAACAACCACAGCAGGGGTCGCATTTAATTACCCGAAAAATACAAAATAATTTCGATAATTTATTTGTGAGAATCGATTGAACTTTTACGTTCTCTTTTTTTTCTGGCTTCTCTGTCTTTTTTTATTCATCTCCACGGTATAGAGTTGATGTTGATGATTATAAAGTTTCTTAACGAAGCCACCCAGTAGCTCATATTATTGTATACCTACGAGAGAAGAGGACCGTAACGATATTTCAATAATTGAATTATTTATGGCAGTAGGCACAGAAGTAGTCGAGTTGTGGTCATGGAGGCACTCACAGGTAGCTTTATGGAGGACATAGTCGTTCGTCCGAGAGGGTCCAATTTTCTGCCACCTTACTCTTCCTAGCAATTCTAGTATCTAGCAATCCTGGTGGCGGTTGTGGAACTCACATGTGTGACACTTTCGTCTTAACTCAATTATAAAAAATGCCTGCATACTTACATATTACACGAAATTTTATATGTAAAGTTAACTATAAATGACGCTAATAGCGGTAACTGAAGATGAAGATGAATTAGAGCTATACAAAAACTACAAGTGGGTGCACAAAATCATATGAAAATTTCATTAGAGACAACAATGCCTTCTTCAACTAAGAAAACCTTTTTTTTGAGAATGGTCAATTTGAATGTTGTAGGAAATTAATTCATTAGAAAAAAAATGCCCCTGCTTTGGAGATGGGAATATTTTTGGCGGGAGAAACAAGTTTAATTACTATTGAACAAAATTTGAATATTTTTTTATTGGCTTACTCAACTATAAATCGCGAACTTTTATGCTAAATTTAATATTCTATAATTTCAACCTAACCTTGCCAAACATAAACAATAATTATGCAAAAACCTTAACACACTGACATAAAAAATAAGAAAAAATTATAATCTCAATGACTGACTAATATAAAATGTAATTTAGAACTTTGAAGTAATTCAGTTTCAGCTAGATAATCCTTCAGATGTATTAGGTAAATTTCTTATAGAAATATACCTATTGCGATCGTTCACACTTTTGAATTTCGAAAAAATTTCAACGGCATGTTGTTATATATCTATAAGTTAGTCCAAAAAAACATTTGGTTCAAAAGTTTATATATATATATATATATATATATATATATATATATATATATATATATATATATATATATATATATGGGATATTACGAAATTTGTTAACACGATAGAGGTCGCAGTTTTGAAGGTATCAAGTTCAAATTTGCTACAAAAATCAATCTCTCAAATATCTCGGTCGAGTTCGTTATTGGGCAATATCGGGTAAGTAGTTTCAAAATGGCGCCCATTCAAACATTTAAAAAAATTATCAAAAAAGAGCCGTAGTGTAAATATTATTGAAAATAATTTTAGGTTATAGATATAATCAGTACCTACAACTTTTGTTCGAAGCATTTTTTCATAAAATACACAGGTAAAAAAATAAAAATTAATAAAGAAAAATAACAAATATTGATAAAACATGAACCCTCAATATAAATTTGATGTAATTGTACATTTTGTGGAGATCTTAATATAGACCCTGATTAAAAAAATATATAGTATATTTATTGAAAATAAATAGGCGAAAAAAAAAATCTGCCTTGAAGTGGACTCGAACCCTGTCTGCTTTATATTCAACAGCCAAAACAAAAACCTCTAACCGCAAGGCTATGACAATTTTATGTAATACCTTGTAGGTATACCTACCAATGAAAAGGTTGTTAAAATTTCAAATCAATGAATATTGAAAAATTTACCTTTCCGCTGACTACAGGCCATCGGGATTTTTTTTTTGTAAAAATGGTCATAATTTTGAGAGAATATTCAATTTATTCGCTATCTTCATTGAGGCTCAATTTAAAAATACCAGAAAAAACAACAAAAAAATAAACACATCTGTAGGTAATCATGGTAATAATATAGCCTGTTGATTTTTTCATTAAAACAAACGTTATCTGTGCATATTTTGCAAGATGAATGCAAGCTGCTCTTATTTTCAATGGCGCTTGCAATCTATATACAGGGTGGCCAATTAGTGCGACAAAATAGAATAGCTTCTCTATTTTCTATTATTTTAAAATAGTTTAAACATAAAAGATGTCGGGAAACACAAGCCCAACATTTTAAAATTAGTTGGGACTATATAGGGTGTTTTTTTAATGAATCACTCTATATATTTTTATATTTTTGTAATCTACATAAAATAACAATAATAATAAGTACAATGGTGTATCACTTGTCAACTTTCAATTGTTAGGAGCCTACAAATAATCAAAATCGACATTTTTGCCCCTTTCACATCTATTTGTGCCAAAACGGTAAAAGATAGAGAGAAATAGGTTTCACACTCCGTACTTAGTTTTTGGACCTATTGAATATGGTACCATTTGGTACCAAATATTGATACCATTTATGAGACTACTGTCGGATACGTCTATTTTCAATTGTTTATATTTCCTAAATAAAGAATTGAAAGTTAACAAGTGATACACCATTGTACGCGTTATTTTATGTGGAATTAAAAAAAAATAAAAATATAGGTATAGGGTGATTCATTTAAAAAAACGCAACTTTGTGCTGTCCTGGTTTTTGGGGACACCCTGTAGATTTCGATCTAATTTTAAAATGTGGGTCTTGTGTTTAAAGATTTAAATATATTGGCTGATACTTGATGGAAATACATATGTGATAGGAATAATTGAAACAATATATTAAATTTCCACTATTATATATTTTAAGGACACATAACAATTGTTTCGGCACACTGTACCTTTTACAAAAGTAAGTATAAACTGAGTTTATATAAATATATGATAGTGGAAATTTAATATAGTGGGTCTCCCCTACAACTTTTATATTCACATCATTTTGAAATAACTGAAAATGGATTAGTTATTCTACTTTACCACCCTGTATATACTTTTTGACAGACGAACCAAACGGAGGAGGTATAATTCGACGTTTTTTTGTGGAAGTTCGCGTAAACATGCTCCGATTTTCATAATTCTTTTTTCATTTGATAGAGGAATTTTGAGAACTGGTCCCATTGACAAAAATCGACATTTAACATGTTCTTCGCCTCAAAAACTTCTCCCAAAGAGAATGGAGAGAGCAATTTTTTTTGAAAATCGAAAATTTGAGTAGACAAAATTAAAGAAGAGGCCATTTCCGGCAACGTTTAAATTGGACATTTTCAAAAAAGTCCTAGGCTTCCGAGTTACAGCATTGGGAAAGCCTGAAATATGTGTATTTCCGCGATATTTTTAAATCTCTGACTAAGTATAACCAACGTATTACCTTCTTTGGTAAATGTTGAATGATTTTGATCACTTTGTTACACTCAAAAGTGTGAAGTAAATATATAAAGAAATTAAACCGACTTTATTAGTTGGTGCACTGAAAAATAACAAATAATATTAATTCTATTGGTTCTGGTACTTTTGAAGGTGGTGCCCAAAGTTTTCAATCGAACTACAACTGCACAACTTACCAGTACTAATAGAAATAATATTATTTTGTATTTTTCAGTGCACCAACTAATAAAGTCGGTCCAAGTTTTTGTAAAAAATATTATAAATTCATGGAATCTTTGGTAAAATATGAACGAACTTCTAAGCATGAATATTATTTCAATCAATAACTCAACGTTATTTCCATCTCTAACATAAAAATCTAGAAAACTGTGAAACAGCACTGCGAAGCCTTATAAAATATATGATGACATCCAATTTTTGAGAGAATTCTATCGCCCTGCCCCTCACCTACGTCCATGGTAACATCGAGCTCCCATCAGCTCGACAGCCCGACTTTGCTTGCCACACTGTATTGTTATGATTGATATTTGATTGAAAGATTTTTAAAAATAATAACCGTAATCGTCGAAGACATCTGGTATACCTACCTTCACAGGGGTTATCGTTTTCGGTATCGTATAAATAAATAAATAAATGAGCAGGCATTTCTAACGGGAGGGCCAATAACTGACCGAGGTAGGATGAAATAGGCATCATAATATAACCACTATGTTCCTATATGCTAAGCATTAATTATGCTACAATTAATGTTATATATTTTTGTATGTAATTAAAGATGACAATCGAACATAAATCAAATATTTGGGACTGAGAGAGGACCGTAAAAGATCAATCTATTGAATTGGAAATCAAGTCGAATTGATCTAATGATATGTAGAAGAGATTTTTAACTTCTAATTAGCTACATATGTTGGTTAATTATTTATCAGATCTAATTTTTGTGTAAGTATTAAGTGTATAATTATTCTGCTATAAAGCTTGTAGATAGGTAGATGAAGATAATTTTGTAACTATATTTACATACAAATATCGTAGACGCAGTTCGAATTCAAACCGAAATATTACGTAAATTTCTTGTATAAATATCGTTCCCAAACAAAATTATTGACCGACTTCAAAAAAGGAGAAGGTATACAATTCGGTGGTATGTTTCTTTTTTTTTAATTGCGTTGTAAACCAGCTCCGATCTTGATGATTTTTAATTCATTTGAAAGATGACAGTTGATAAACCATTCTATATTTAGAAAAACTCAAATCCAACAAATCCTACCCTCTAAAAAGGGTCAATTTTTCTTGAAAATCGAAAAATCTGAGGTGTCAACATTAAAGATGAGACCATATCCGAAACTGTTTGAATTGAACATTTTTTTTAAAGTGCTACGAATTTCGAGTTGGAGTAATGATAAAGTCTGAAATATTTGTATTTCCGATAAGTGGAGGGGAGGAAATTTTTTTGAAAACTGAAAATATGAGATAGTCAAATTGAAGAAGAGACTATATGTAGCAACATTTAAAATGGACTTTTTTCAAAAGAAGCTACAGTTTTCTGGTTACAGCAGTGGTAAAGTCTGAAATATGTGTATTTCCGCTGCGATCTCTGAGATCTCTGAATAATAATAGTAAAGAATACACATGGGTGATAGGATAAGTACTATATTCTTTAGTATTAGTGAACGTTCAGCGATTTTCATAATAATAATAATAATAATATTAATAATAGTATTTATTCATGTTAATGTACAGTGAAGTACTTACATAAGTCAGAGAAAAAAAATATAAAAAGTTTAAAACATGTTTAAAAGAGAAATTCAACAATAAGAGTGACATATACATTGACATGCTAAATCAATCTAAGTACAATTTAATTTGCTTTTCAAAGTTTTTCAAGTTCATTACCTTGACTGAAGTCGGTAAAACATTGAACAGAGTTACGCCATAATAGTTAACACCATCTTTAGATTTATTCAGTCTGTGAAATTCTGTAACTAGATTCTGACGGTTACGTGTATCATACTTATGTACTTGTTGATGGGTAACATATTTATTCTCAGTTTTTTGAACGTGAAGAAGACACTGAAGTATGTAAACTGAGGGCAGAGTAAGAATTTTCATTCGTATGAACTGATATACAATCATCCCAGTATCCAAGATTTGCTATGATACGAAGTGCTTTCCGCTGGATCTTGAATACTAGCTCGGCATGTGGAGAGTGGCCCCATATAATTATGCAGTAGCTTTCAACTAAATGTATAAGCCCGTAGTAGGCAGTTTTCAGGCATGCTTCACCAATACAGTTGGAAATTTTCCTCAGGAGAAATAAGTTCCGTGAGGCCTTTCCCTGGATATGCCTTGCGTGGTCTAACCAACTCAGTTTGCTGTCGAGCATCACCCCAAGAAATTTGACGGTATCATTTTCAATTCCCGATGGTCTTAGTGAGAATGTTAGATTTTCAGTTTTCTGCGTATTCAGGCAGAGTTTATTCGCGGAGTACCATTCCTTGGCGATCGACTGTGCATCCGTTATCCATTTATTGAGTTCAATCAGGCTAGAGTGTTTGCCTACTATGATTGTATCGTCAGCAAATAATACAGAGTTTGTGTTTTCAAATATACCTGGAAAGTCGTTGATATAAATTAAAAACAAAACTGGACCCAAAACAGAACCTTGGGGTACCCCATATTTTATTTGTAATTTTGATGATGTGTTGTTATTATATGTGACGCATTGTGTACGATCATTCAAATATGATGTCAACAAAAGAACATTGTTGACATCGAAGCCGTAGTTCCTTAATTCGAACAACAATAAATCGTGAGACACACAGTCGAAAGCTTTGGTGAGGTCTAAGAACCGAGTCTGAATAAAAGATTTATTCTCAAAGCCTTTCTGAATTATATCTGTTATTGCTAGAATTGCTGTAGCCGTGGATAATCCCTTTCTGAAACCAAACTGTTGAGTGTCGAGAATATTGTTAGTATCTAAGTGCGCAGTAATTTGATTTTTCAATGCTATCTCAAATACTTGACCAAGTAAAGGTATCACAGAAATAGGACGATAGTTTGATAATTCCTCTAATGAACCCTTTTTGTGAATGGGCACTACTCTGGAGAGTTTCAATATACTGGGGAAAGTATTGTGTTAGACTCAAAAGTGTGAAATAAATATTTTTTTACCAAAAATTGCATCTACTTTCCAAGTATTGCACAACTTCAAAAGTACCAGCACCAATAGAATTAATATTATTTTGTATTTTTTAGTCCACCAACTATTAAAAACGGTCAAATTTTTGCTAAAAAATATTTATTCTTACACTGTTGTGTAACTGAAACAAACTGTCAACTATATATAGTTATATGAGCAGCAACTGAGAATAACGCAATAAATCAATTTTTTAAAAATTTTCAAGGTAAATAAGAAACTGTACCTAGTGCTTTTTAATCAATCTGTTATCAGAAAAACCCAGTTCGATCAAAGCGCGTTAAAAATCAAATAGCCATATCAAAAATAGCTGAAATAAATTCAGGAAAAGAAGTTTTCTTCTCAATGAATTTGCATTCTGTTATTTCAATCATTAGGATAAACATTCACAAATAGATGTAGCACATTTTGCAGATTAATATACAGAGGGTTTTAGGAGTATGGATCCTTTATCGCGTACCGTATGATAACCACTGGTTCTGTAAAACGATAACCGCTCCAAAGTTTTTAATAAAAGCTCTAGGAATTACAGAACGAAGGGTTAACACTGTATGTTTATAGAAGTTCGATAGTATTGCCCTGAACAAGCGCAGGGGTGGCGATCAAACACGACACAAGAAAATGAAAATAATCGAGTTTATAGGAATTTTTAGAAGGTGTGAAAGTCATTATCTACTCTAGGTCAAAATCAAAAAGAATATATTTGTCTGCTGACCTAAATAGCGCAAAATTACAAAAAAATTGAGATATTAAATGTTTTAGGAAGAACTGGCTGATTTATGACGTCCAACTGACTGATGGTATATGGGATATGAAGAGAGTTGTGTTGCTAAAAAATCAAGATACACCCATCACCAAAAACTTTTTCGAATACTTTAGGTGTGAAAGTACAGCGGAGAATCCAAAATCCCTTCCTAAAATAGGTAAGAAGGAATCTCAGTTAAACATGGAACTTCTTCAACTTGGAAGACCTCTTAGGGAAAAAAAGAAAAAAATCTGTAAAGCATTTATTGAACCAAAAGTTTCGAAAAACTCCTGAATTTAAAATAGAGGAAGACCAACAAGAGGAAGCCGAAAATACCTGCGACTGCCTAGAAGAAGATGTTGGTTGGTATTCAATTGTTTTTTTGACCGACGAACCTTGAACGGAGGAGGTATAAAAATTCGACTGTCTGCTTTATTTTTTTTTATTTTTTGTTGTTCGTGCGCGTCTTTTATAGTAAATATAGTAAACGAGCTCCGATTTTGATGATTTTTGATTCATTTGAAAGAGGAGGCTTGATAAATGGTCCCATATTCATAAAAACGCAAATCCGAAATCTCCTTCCCTCCGAAAACCGCCCCAGAAGGGGTGGAATTGGCGAATTTTCTCGAAAATCGAAAATCTGAGTTGGTATAATTAAAGATAGGACAATATCCGGAAACGTTTAAATTGAAATTTTTTTTAAAAGACTTACAGTTTTCGAGATAGAGGCATGTTAAATTCTCAAATGTATATATTTTTGCTATGTGGAGAGGGCCATTTCTTTCTAAAATTGAAAATCTTTCGATACCACATGAAAGACATAATTATTTGTAACATTTATAATGAACATTTTTTCCTTAGAATTACGGTTTTCGAGTTAAATCGGTGTTAAAATGGTAACATATAAAATAACTAAGCGTATTTCCGCAGGGATGCTTTGAGATCTCAGAAATAACTACAAGCAATGAATATACGTGGGTAATATGATAAGTACTATCTTCATTGGTATTAGTGAACGTTCAACGATTTTCGTGAGTAACGTTAGGTACACTCAAAAGTGTTAAATAAATATTTTTCACCAAAAATTGGACCGACGTTATTAGTTGATGCACTGAAAAGTATAAAATAATATTAATTCTCTTAGTGATGATACTTGTGAAATTGGTGCCAAAAGTTATCAATCTAACTGCAACTGCACAACTTCAAAAGTAACAGCACCAATAGAATTAATATTATTTTATACCTTTCAGTGCATCAACTAATAACGTCGGTCCAATTTTCTGTAAAAAATATTTGTTAATAAAATAAGTATTTTAGTGAAATTTTAAATTTTGTTGGACTTATATAATAATGTAAACTTTAAGCAAAACGCAATAAATCCTAATAAGAAGTAAGCAAAAAGGAATAATTCCATACTAACCGGGCAAAATGACATGAATCCACATTGTAGTTAAGCGAAATGCAGTAAATCCAGTAAAAAAATAAGTATATCATATTGTCGTGAAAATCGAAAATATAAATGAAACCTGGAAATATTCCTTATTTTAACTTAAATATTTAATTCCGCGCTGCATGAAAATCTTTGTTTTTCTTCTAACTTACTTTGCAAGTTTTTCAAGTTCTATTCAAAACAACATATTGTGGATTTGATTTAATGCGTTTTGCTCAGTTGCTCCTCATATATGATGCCGGCTCTTTGCATAACATACGATGTACCTACGGGTATATTATACCTAACAGAAAAATGCGTGACAAGCGATGCAAATTCCAACCCTTAACTACCTACTATAAAATTCATTTCGACTCGAACACGTCGCGCTCATGATTCCGATTTACATTAATTTCATATTTTTCAACATAAAACCTTCACGTGATCGATATTTAAATTTTTCGTAGGTAGGTAGGTATATTGCCTCCTGGGTCCGTAGCTACATAGCTAGTAGCGTAACGCGCCTACCTAATCACGGTCATGCTTTTTTTACGACTACTAATTTTGATCGTGATCTGTGTGCGTTTCGTGCACACGCGTTTTTTAGACGATTCTGTACAAAATGTATAATATGGTTTTGTGATAGCTTTACCTTATAGTTATATGAACTGTTTAATATATTCTACGTCCGTGAGTCGGATTTTATTCGGGAAAACAACTCTTTAAATTATACCACTTTTTAAAATATCTGGTATATACAGTCACACGACTTCCCGAGCAACTTCCTGAAAATTATTTTCGAGCTATTAAACTGTTTCTTGCTTTTTGACCGACGCATCCAAACGGAGGAGGTATCTATACAATTCGACTGTCTGTTTGAAATTTGAGAAATAGTCCCATATTCGTAAAAACTCGAATCCAAACTCTCTTGAAAATCGAAAAGACTTAATCGACTTAAAGATAGGACAATATCCGGAAACGTTTAAATTCAACAATGTTTAAAAAGAGATGATGCTATTAAATCAATTTCTTAACAACGCTCAACTGATCATTATGAAATTTTGCATACCTATACGAATTCCGGAGTACAGAATAGGACATAAGCTACCTTACACCCAGAAATCCAGATATTGAAGGGTTTGGTAAAATTTTTCTATGGAGAAATAATATTAAATAGATATTTCAACTTGAAATTTCGAAAGAGTATTCCTCAAAACAAATAAGCAAACAGGTATTCCACGATTTCCCGAACATCATCGGCTTATGGGAGGAAATGGGGCAAATAAATGTAAGACTCGATAGTGAGGTTATTAATGATTTAAGTTAAGTTTTAATTTAAATCAATCGGCTCTCATATTAAGGAAAATTTAAGACATTTGACCGTCTTCCGTATCTCTGAAATTTTCTGGGCGTAAAATTTTGTGGAAAACCCATGTGAAAATCCTGCGTTCAGAACGCCTTTTATTTGACGTTATACGCAAATTTCGAAGAATAACTTAAGGTAGGTACGTCCGTAATTTTAATATTTTTATCCGAAATCTAGTAGAATCAGAAAATTCAGGTGTGGTAGGCTTTAGAGTTGTGGTTTTGTCATTGCATCTATGGAACCTTAAAAATAATAGAAATGTCATACAAATACAAGCCTTACAGATCACAGGTAGGTATAATTGAGTTGGAGAAATTGAAAATCTTTTAAATGAAACAGAAGATAGATGGAGGTTGCTTTTACGCAGTTGTTCTGGAACAAGGACGGAACACCCCCTCCTATCCCTCACATATAAGCCAGAACATTTCCTCTTGCAGTTGCGCCAATGACATCCTTATTCTAATATTCGTTCTGTGATACAACAAACCGTAATGCGTTCTTAAATATACATTTTTCCACTCTTTACTTACTTATTTTACTTGAAGGCAAAGTGCGATTTCTGTGCAATATTAATGGGTGTCCGACCGACCCCCTGCTGTTTTTCTAATTGGAATATAATAGTCGGAAGCGTGTCGAACGGTCGTTAGAGTGTAGGCTTTTGAGATGCAAATTTCTGTCGGTATATACGATCTGATTAAACAAATTAAGCGTTTCACGCTTATGGTCCCGTCGAGATATACTATATATATATGCCTACGTAAAATATGTAAAATTCGTGGTTGACACGGAATTTCCTTGCTAAAAATTTTCGGTGTAAGTCCATTTATATATAAATACGTGCCTAAGTCGTATTGGATTCAAATTGTTTTCCATCCAACCAAGAGAAATAAAAGTAATTGAAAGCAAATTGAATAGCATAATTGGGTACGTAGAAAGTATTTCGTTTAAACTGCATTGAATAATGGAAACGTCTAGACAATATTGAAAGTTTTTGTCAAAATAAATCATGAGATACCTACAAATTTTTAAACTATCCTAATTGGGATTTAATAATGTACATTTAAATTTGGTAAAACGAAAAAATATGTTCATTACAACGGTTACAGCTCTGCTATATATCTTGCGACTAGTGGTGTCCCACAGGGATCAAATTTAGGCCCTTTATTATTTCTCATATTTATAAATGATCTTTGTGACTCACTGGATTGCATTAAGCTACTGTTCTGATGATCTTGAGCTATACGCTTCCATTACCATTTTAGAAGATTGTGAAGATTGATTTACAAGATCAAATAAAGCGTTTACAAAATTGGTGTATAAAAAATTATTTATAATTAGATAAATATCTCAAAATGGAACGTTCTAACTTTTACTTAATTTAATTAATTATCATTATCCATATCTATTTAGAATTTAAGACATACTGTTACAATTGTAGAGACCTGGGCGTCAGCTTTGAGCATTCAATCAACACATTAAAGAAATTGTCACATCAGCTTCTCGTGCATATGGCTTTATTATTAAAAAAATTGTAAAAACTTTACTGATATAGCAACATTATAAATATTATATTATAGTCTCGTCAGGTCTAAATTGGAATATGGATCAATAATTTGGAATCCTATTTACAAACAGTACCTACCTACTTCGATATTATTGATAAAATTCAGAAGAGATTCTTAAAATATCTATGTTTTAAGGTTAATGAAATATATCCCCAACGAGAGTGTAACTATGTCGACTTACTTCACAGATTTAATTTTATATCTGTGAAAAAATCAAGCCTATGTACCTACCTACTATTTCTACATAAACTTTTGACTGGAAAAGTTTACTGTTCTCTGCTCTTGGCTCAAATAGATCTCTACGTACCTATACCAAGGATTGACAACTGGATTTAATAACACTTTAAGTTTTAAAAGGGCTCAAACTAATTTGATGATAAAGTTCACACTAAATTTAATGTGTAGAAATGCTAATAAATTAAGAGATGCTCCATTACCTACCTGTGAACTTGAAAGCAAATCTCGAGCACATCTTTAGTTACGTCATGAATAATATATACCTACATTCCTTTCTTTTCTCTTTTTCTTTTTTTTCTCCTTGCTTAAGGAACTATAGTCCATTCCAATGGAGTTGATAGCTCGAGTACCTCATTATTAATTCAAACCAGTGACCTGGTGTGTCAACAAATTTTACCTCTCAAAGGACCTTTTTACATGCATTCCGCAAAAAGATCCAAGGATTATAGGTCAGGCCACCCTGTAACAGGTAGTCGAACAATAGAGGCATAAAATGCAAATGAGGAAGGATGTATTGAACCGGGAAACCAGTGCCGGAGAACGGACGGTGCTTAGTGAAGTTAACGAAAATTAATACTACTTTTAAATGTCGTTTATTCTAAAAATACATCGTACCGAACATATTTAAATATATAACAAAAAAATTGTAAAACTATAATTAAATATTCTTCAAAGAAAATGAAAGAAGAAAATTGGCTTATTAGAATTCCATTAAATCATCTTCAGAAAAATCTGAAGAATCGTCATTTACATTTATTATTAAAGGCTCAATTTCTGTAGTTTTGTCGATTACATCGTCAAGTTCCCACATTCTTTGTTCCTCTTTTATTGTGTGTTCTATGGCGTTTTTCCAATTATCTGCAGATACATTTGCCAATGAATTTAACAAGAGCGTCCGAACTTCTTGTATCTTAAATGTTTTATTGTGTCTAGCAACATAGCCTTTTACCTGTGCCCATATCAACTCTATAGGGTTCAGCTCACAGTGATATGGGGGTAACCGGAGTACAGTGATACCTCGATCCTTTGCCATTTCATCTACTATATATTTTTTAAACTGTGACTTTTTCTCCCTGACCATTTCCAACAGCTCTTTCTTAACTAAGTCCGCCTCACAATGCACACTCTTCTGATTTAACCATTCAATTATTTCCGCCTTTCTCCATGCACTTGTTGGAACCTTTTCCACTACCCTAGAGTGATAGCTGGCGTTATCCATCACTATTACTGAATTTTCAGGAATATAATTTGCCATTTGCATAAAGTATTCCTCGAAAACATCAGCTGTCATCTCTTCGTGGTAATCTTTAGTTGAATTTGATTGGAATTCTAATAACCCTTGATCTAAAAATCCATTTTCACTTCCTATATGAGTAATGATAAGTCTGCGTCCCTTCCCAGATGGCGGTCTCAGTCCCGTTGACCAGCCCTCCATAGTGGCTTGTCGAGAACTCTGAATGTTTTTATCCTGCCAGACCTTGGATACGGTGTGCCCTTCGTTCAGCCAAGTTTCATCTAAATAGAAGATATTTTTGCCTTCGCTGCGGTATTTTCGTACAGACCTCAAATATTGTCGTCTCCAGCAAACTATTTCTGGTCTATCAATCAGAATAGATTTTCTATTTACCTTCTCCCAACGAAAGTTCATATCTCGTAGAAGTGTCCACAGCTTAGTTCTTGACAACGGAGGCATGGTTTCGTCATCCTTAGTGGCTTGTAGAATCTTGTCCATTGTTGGTATTTCCTTGGCGAAATATAGACCATGCACTTTTCGTCTGATGGAATTTTTAATATCGTCGTCAATTTCTTGTGGTTTCTTCCCTGGATGAGGTTTTGGTTCACTCAGGATTCTGTTTCTTCTCTCCTGCAAGAATCTATAAATAGTTGCTTCTCCAACTCCTACCATATTAGCACAGGCAGTAATTATGTCGCGAACATCATTTGTAGGTTGCTGGTATACAAGAGCATCATGAACGTTTAATATGAGAGTTTTTTCTCGTAAAGAATATGCACTCTTACTTATTCCTCGAAGAGGAACTGGAGAAAAACTTGAAGACATTACAGCACGTATCACTTACTCGTCGAACTTGAAATAAATTTTGCAATAATGGAAAAGTATCGAATCTGTCGATCGTCGATAACTAAGCACACAGTTTGAGAATCGCACAGAAAGTGATATATCACAGGGTGATAGATTCCACCTCAGAGCTGACGGAGCAGGTAGAGCGCTTAAGGATTAATTACTCGTAATCTCTGTCACGAAGGCACTGTGCAGTGAAAGTGCTTGAGAAATATCGGTTAAACAAATTAAATGCAGGTAGGCAGTGCCAGAGCGCCTATGGTTTACGATAGTTTTATTACTCTGACCCTCGATTTGTGCTATCAACTCCATTGGAATGGAGTATAGGTATTTATTATGATAATTGTTTTATATTATATTCTGAATATATATCTATTAATTCTAAAAGTGCTGGTAATTCTCAAGTTGTGCAGTTAAGTATAGGTAGAATTAATTTTGGTACCATCCCAAATGAGTTTTTTTAATATTTCACTGTCATCTTGAAATAATTTCGTACATATTTTGACAGATCCGTCAGTTAATGTTAAAAATATGGTTATTTGTTGCCAATCTATCATTAGGTGCTAGTCAGTTTGAAGTAGGATCTTTAACCCACACCCAACCTAACCTAACCTAACCTATTTTACTAAACCTTATAGAAAATTAGATGTTCCCAACACTCTTTACTCCATTACATTAGATAATTGTTTGGAACCTCTTATGCTAGTGCTAGTGATATGATTCGGAAATTATTAAATTAACAACCGCCTCATTAAGGGGAAGGCGACTATATCTGTACCTGTATAACGACGGACATTATTGTGCATTTCTTGCCACACACTAAAAACCAATGCACCTTACTAATTACCTATTTCAATAAGGATAAATGATAAAAACGAAACGAATGCGCCTTTTTGATTTTAAATCATGATGGCGGTAATTAAAATTTTATACCAACGTATATTATCGAATTCAACGAAATAATATCTGACAAATTAGTGAGCAGCTTGCACAGGCGCATTAGAAAATTCCTGCGCAGCCCAAGATACACACCTGCGACGTAGTTAGTACTTATAAGAACTGGTAGAATCATGGATCACGTAAAATAATTAGAGACATAGTAATTATTTGATACAAAAATTATAATATCTGTAGGTAGGTACTTGTTTTTTTTATATATATAAAAAGCTGAAATGTACCTATCTATAATCTACATTAAAAATACTTTATCCTGGTGTTTATGATCCAAATGCAATAGATAGAACATTTTGGTACCAATAAAACGGAGCTCCAACGCATTACACACGTATTGTTAGAGATTATTTGAAGGAAGTTTTTTCCCAATAAATGAATTGGAATATGTGGAACGATTGAATGGCGGCCTATATCCCCCGATTTGACTTCTCTCTATTACTACTTATGGGGTTATTTTAAAATTAAAAGTATATTTCATTAGACCATACAATATTGCAGATTTAAAAGTTAGGAGGTGAGGTCCTACAAAATATACGAGAATTCCAAGATTGCCTTGCTTATTGTCAAACAGTGAATGGTGGTCATTTTGAATATTTAATTTAACTGTAAAATAAATTGAAAAATAGTTACTTTCTAAACATTATGTGACATTATTTCCTTCATTCTACTTAAAGTATCAAAATTTTAAATTTATGAAATAAATGTTCTCGGTTATGATTGCACCAAATTTGAAAAACTTAGTATTGCTGAACAGAAAGCGAAAATCCATTTTAAGCAAGCTGCCTCAGGACACCCTCTTTATTTAAAATTTTTGAGTGGGTGCTCATAATTTAGAGGCAGTGCAAGAAAGGGGTAAATACCTATTTTCATATGTACCTATATTGAATTGTCAAATTGAGTATAGAAACTGACCTGTTTCATGTTTTTTCAGACAAATACATAATAACGCTAAAAATGAATTTATTTCATACCTGTCAAACAGTTTTTATACGTAATACATTTTGACAAAACACCGAGTGCGGCCCTGGAAGCTGTTTGAGTAAATGAAAAAGGTCTCGTGTAAGTAAGTATATAAACTCCTAGCAGATGCATTTTATCATCACACCTTATAGTAAGTATTAACATAAACAAGCATCCAGGTTAATTAATTATATGTGTTGGTACCTATATTTGTCTTCGTTATGAATTGAATTATGGCCTTGTCATATTAAGGATGTTTTCAGTGATTATCGACATGTATTAAGATTTTTATGTAAATTGAAAATGGAAAGTATTATTCGATCAACCTCACATACGTTTTTTCGATTTATACCTATAATCAACTACCACATTATTTTAGGGCCAAATTTTATCCTTGAGGTCAAAGTCAACCTTAAATCGTCGACCCCTAAACCTTAAATTGTCACATCTGTTTCACAGATGTTCCTTGTTTATGAAAATCAAACCTATCAAAAGTTTCAGGTAGGTAGGTAGGTAGGTACATCTTAAGTAAAGATGCCTTAGAGGAAAAGGAGTCCTTCAGGTAAGTCGTGACTATGAATATGGACATGTTCTCGAAAATTTGAGATAACAGAAATAAAAATAGGACAATATCCGGAAACGCTTAAATTAAACATTTTTATAAAGAGTTACGGTTTTCGAGTTACAACTATGTTAAAATCTCAAATATGTGTATTTTTGCTATGTGGAGGGGTTATTTCTTTCGAAAATTGATAATTTGAGGCAACCAAATTAAAGACCAGATTATTTGTAGCAACATTTGTTTTGAACACTTTTCCCATAGAGCTACGGTTTTTGAGTTACAGCGATCGTAAAGTCTAAAATATATGTATTTCCGCGAAGATCGTCTTGGATTACTGAATAATAACAAGTATAAGCAAAAAATATATAGGGGTAGGTAACGGTATTAGTACCTAAACGTTCAACGATTTTCATGACTAATGTTACACTCAAAAGTGTGAAATAAATATTTTTTACAAAAAAATTGGAGCGACGTTATTAGTTGGTGCACTGAAAAATACAAAATAATGTTAATTCTATTGGTGTTGGTACTTGTGAAATTGGTGCCAAGATTTTGCAATCTAACTCAACTGTACAACTTCAAAAGTACCAGCACTAATAGAATTAATATTATTTTGTATTTTTTATTGCACAAACTAGGAATAACGTCGGTCCAAAAAAATATTTATGATATATATTTATTTGTTATTGTGTTGCTTATGTTATATTTAATATAACTATACCTTTTTTTGAAGAAATTTTAAAATCAAACCTTCTTCTAGGTTCGTTGCTATGTAAACTTGGACGGTCCCCCTACAGAGAAGAGACAAACTTAAAAAGTCAAAGTAGTATATCTTTGTAAAAATTTAATATAGAAAGTTCCTAATCAAAATTGCGAAGACAAACATAGAATCGATATAATTTAAATTGGAAATTAATCCCGGAAAACTAATCACATTTACTGCTAAAACAAATACTTGATACCTAGATACCAACATAGAAACAATAAACGGAGTTAATAATCGAGTCGAAGAAGTAATACTTCTGACGCTAAAATGATATTCCCAATATTCAGAAAAGGCATAGTTTATAGCTTTAGAGCCGATCACGGTAAATCGCTTCTTAGTACATTAATGATATTTATATTGCTTATACGCCTTTTACCACAGCTCATTCTCCATTATATACAACAGAAAGTAAGGAACAACATATGGGATTTGACAAAAATCAATCGGCATTTGAATCAGTAGTTGATCGTTAGCCCTCGAATCACAGATAGACGATTGAATACAAGTCAGCATTGAAGATTTTCGTAGATCTGACCAAAAAAACCATAGAATATGCGGTTGAAGAGGTTCAGGGTAAGCTGGATTGTGTTGAAAGTCATCAGTGCGTTAGGGAAAATGTTAGAAATAAAAAAGACAAACCACAGATCATTGCTTTAAGGTGGAGTGGGTTTGGCTAAATTACATAGAAGACGAATTGCTCGATTATTTCAGGCATTCAAGAAGGATGATTAGATGGAGGTTGGAAAGTTTATTATGGAGGAAATATCATTAAACAAGCAAGGAATTAAGCCGATGCAAATTATTATTGAACAAGAAATCAATAGAATTTTTTGAGTTCAATTAGCTATTCGAGATCGTTTATACCAATATGGCGATGTCAGAAGTGTTTGCGGTCGTTAAAGTGGCTAGAACCGTGAACATTTTGAAAACAATCAACAAAAACAACCAAAGTAAGAATATACTTATAAGACACAAATGAATCAACGCAATGAAAGTAATAAAGAAATATAAATAGGAACCAAATATGACACCAATAAATCTGCGAAGAATGCAAGTGGGAGACTTCCGGAGAGGAGTAAGCAAAGTCCACTTATAAAACAAGACTTACTTTGTAGCTATATGTACTAAAATTCACATCAGTAGAGAAATAATGATCCCTTATGTTCTGCTGAAGTACCTAGACAATAAAAAACAGGCAATAGTTAAATGTTTACTTACTTTAGGAAGAAGCAGAAAACGCATCTTCGGCATCTTAGTTGATGTGTGGAACAGAAAGAACCGGAGCCGCAACTTATAGCTTGGAATTAGAAGAAGGATTTAGTGATGGAGTAATACGGCCAGTTTGTGTATTCAATATTTTTTTTATTTACTCAATTAGTAATCAAAAGATTGGGCTTTGGGACCTTTTGAATTTGCAATAGATATTCTACGGAACCTTGAATTTCTCTTGCCCATTTAGACACTTGAACGAGTAAATACGTAGGTACGTCAACCATCGGAAAAATTCACCTAAGTATAACATACCCGACATGACAGTTTCCAGCAATGATGGTTTATTTTTCGCTCTGTGCTTATATAAAAATACGCATTCGACTCCAGGAAAGCATGAAGTTAAATGCTTATTGAATTATGTTTAAGTATGCTTTCTTTGGAAAATCATTCAATCTACCGAAATGTTCAATTACCTTTAGTTGACTCCCCCTAGGTACTAGTAATTTTAAAGTTGGCAAGACATGAAGTACCATTTAGGTAGGTACCTAGATAGAAGACAATTTGGTCATATCTTCAGATTACCAGTACAAATAGAATAAATATCTATTGTTTTCATGGGTTAACTAATACCTAATATCGGTCGTAGATTTTGTGGAAAGTTATTTGGGTATTCAACATTTTGGACTGGTTCATTTTTATAAAATGTTCAAACGCTTAGGTATTTAACGGTATGATATCAAAATATAACGGCAATATTTTTTTACCGACGAACCAAACGGAGTAGGTGTAGGTTGAATTTGAATTTGACTGTTGGTCTGCCTGTTTTTTTGATGCGCTTTATAAATAGTAAACGTGCTTCGAAAGTTTGAGGTATACAAAGTTAAAGAAGAAGACCATATCTATCAAACAACCTTTAAATTGGACTTTAAAAAAATCATAGGTTTCCGAGTTACAGCGTTGGTAAAATCTGGAATATGTGTGTCTACGCTATGCGATGGGGGCATTTTTTTTTTTCGATAATTGAAAATATGAAACGGCCAAATTAAAGAAGACATTATATGAAGCAACATTTAAATTGGACATTATTCAAAAGAAGCTACGGTTTTCGAGTTACAGCAGTGGTAAAGTCTGAAATATGAGTATTTTGGTATTTTCGCTATGTTCGCAACGTAGGTATTATCTTTTATGAATAATATTACACTGAAATATTTCTTACAAAAAATTGGTCTGACTTTATTAATTGATCCTGGTAAAACATTCTATTGATTCTGGTAGTTTTGAAGTTCGTGCCAAAAGATTTCAATCTAACAAGAACTGCACAACTTAAAAATTACCAGTACCTAGGTACCAACAGAATTAATATTATTTTGTATTTTTCAGTTTACCAACTAATAAAGTCAGTAAATTTTTTTGAAAAGAAAATTTATTTGGATACCAAATCTTTCTCGCTTCAATCTTCTTGGGGAGATCTTTTGGGAAGAAGGTCATATTGAGCTCACTATGGAACCATCTTTTGTCAGGTCTCTTTCCAATAAAAGGATATTGTCCAGAATTTAACATGCAAAATGCGCGAAAAAAGCAAACATAATATGATTAAATTGTAGATATTTATCTAGGTAGATACCTACAGGTAAGACCCCCTTTTTGTGAAGTCAGTCAGAAATATAGAGCAAAGTCACATAGCTCATATCAGTTCTGAATATCCATAATCAACTATTATCTAGAAATTATTCAAGTCAATGCGTAGTTACTCACCCCCTAAATAAATTCTTCTCTCCTTCAGGATAATGCCAAAATCTTGCACTTTCTATTGCCTCCTGCAGGCTTGTCGTAGGATATTCCTTAGTTCTTGACCCATTCACAAGTAACAAGGACTCTACTAGGTATGTAGGTACCTATTACTTCTTCTTATTAGCGTGTTGAAGAAACACTCTTCTCCTTGCACCTCTCTTCAAGGTTCGGTCGTGGGAAGAGCCGCAGAGTGTGACGAGTTCTTTCACGCGGGCTGCGAAGAGCACCAGCCGGCACTTCCCGGGAGAGCGCGCGTGACCGAATAGTGTGACGGACAGCGAGAGATGCCACAGCGAGGACTGCCTGTCGCAGGAAGGACGACGAAGGACGATGCGCGACGGACCGCGTCAAAAGCATAGGCCGTGGGTCCCGCCCCCAGGGCCAGCCCACACCATACACACACACACTGGAGCGGCTCATCAGAGTCCAGTAGGTAGGTTAGTCGCAGCCAAAGGGGTGCAGGATGCAATCGAAAATGGTGAAATTATCTATCTACTAAAGAACTGTAGGTATCTGTTTAAGGTGAGAAATTGGCTACTACTGTAGGTAATACCTAACATCTGCCAAAATTACAGTCACTGCTTTTATGACAGGTGTCATTATAGCGATTTGCAAAAAGGTTCACCTCCCCGCTATGCTCCCCCCCGTGTGCCATGCCTTTTAAGATCTTGTTTTTACTTGAATCATCTAAAATTACATAGGTAATTAGAAACCTACATGCTCGTAAATAATTTGGATAGCCGTTTCAATAGCCCTTAAAAATATAAAATTGGTGCAAACTGTAGATACAAAGCCTGTCAAGCTAACCGGTATTTTGAAATTACTTACTTTCCTAGTTAACTTTGATTAAATTGTTCTAGGTATTTGAATCCAGATTATCGTCTTATAGCTTATAGATTCAATTACCTGCTCTTAGAATCGGTAAAAAATGGCATGGCATAACATGACAGGGTAGATATTAGTGCGTTTCAGAAACACTCATAAAAAACATAGGTATTTAGGTAGATTCAACATAAAGGATAGGAAAAGTTACCAATTTATTAGGTACCTACCTATTTACTTATGATTAGATATCATTTCTACGGTTGTCCGAACGCATCCATGACAATATGAGATATGACAATTAATTCCCATTTCCAAACAAATTAATCAGAGCCTACTTGAGTATCTGAATGCAATGTGTCATAATGAAAGACTTAATACGTGATCCTATTATTGCGGAGTTTGGTGTTCCGCAGGGTACTGTGCTATAGGCCCTTTATTGTTTAATGTGTAGGTAGGTATATAGGTACATTAACGAAATAATGTCCACAATGAACAATGATAAAGTTTATTGTTTCGCTGATAATACAATTAGGAAGATTGGGATAGTGAAATAGGAATGCAGGAACAGAAATGTTCAAAATAAAAACTAGGCTAAAAGTTGGTAGTCCGCTTTCTCCCAATATTTAGATTCTAGGTATCTCAAAACGACTACTGTCAAATTCTCAGAATATATACCTAAATTCATGAACATCATTGTAAAAATAGGTTGGCATATACCTAGGTATACCTAATTAAAATATAGGTAAGTGTAGTCGTATTATTAAGCGAAGTACTTAACTGTCTATGGTCTAATTATCTAAGGCATTTATAGATGAAAATTTAATTTTAATTCAAGAAAGTCCATAATTTCAAAGCTTCAAGTTGCCAAAAAAATTGAATAAGTAATAAAAATTAAATTGTTCAAAAATCGTCAATTTCCAACGAATGCTATGTAAGTACCTACTTACTTTAAGGGCGGCCCATAATGTAGTGACACATTTTGAAGTCTAATAACTTTGCCTCTGAAATGCCTTTGGGTAAGTTTTTGGTGTCATTCGATAGAAAAACACAAAAAAATGTGTGTAAAAAATAAAGGGTAGGTACACCAAACAATAAAAATTGTAATCAAATTGAAAACATAGTAAAGTTATGTATACCTACTTATTATTTTTTGGAGAGAAACCATAGAGCTTTACAATTGTCAAATAGACAGCTGCGTACTGACTGTACAAAAAAACGAGTACTTAATCTTGCTATTCATCACTCTTTTATTGTTGAAAATTTTATTAAAAATGACGTGTCTATTGCCCTTACTCGGCGCCAATTTCGCACAAGATTTTATTTTAATTCTCCTTGTAGAAATACAATTTTAAAATGGATTTGTCAATTTAGAATCACAGCATTATCTCTAAAAAGGAAACCTTCAGGTAGGCCTACTGCATTTTTACGAAATCCAAAACAATCCGTAAGAAGACAATCTCAAGTACTTATTTCTACTCTCAAGAACTAGCCAGCAAAGAATATTGCATAAAGATTTACGCTTCCAACCATTTAAAGTTCAACTTGTGCAGGAGCTAAAAGACAATGATTTATTTTGTAGCGGGGCTTGCATAAAAATAAATTTTTGGGCTATTAGAAAACAATGCTGATTTGCCCGAAAATTTATTTATGTCTGACAAAGAACATTTTCATATGTGTGGCTACGTAAACAAACAAAACTCTTGTTACTGGTTCCCGAGAAAACCCGCAGGAAATACTTACATCAAACTTCTCTTCATAGCCAAAAAGTTACTGTTTGGTGTGCAGTGTCATCACAGCGAATTGTGGGACCTTTATTTTTTGAGGATGAAAATGAAGAAAATACCTTTATCTTCACTGACTCCCAATGTCATGTAACTTAAACTTAACATCCTGTGAGTTTTGGTTATGGGGCTATATAAAATCCAGGATTTACATCAATAATCTTCAAAGTATTGACGAATTTAAAGAAAATATTCGAAAAAAGAAATCGGACTATTTCTCCATTATCTAATGTTATGTGAAATATGGTGCCTAGAGTAGAAGAATTTTCAAGAAGAGTAGGTCATCGTCTTTAAGACAATTTTTTTTAAATTAGGCTTTTTATTACCTAAGTACATGCTTCCTCATACTTACTCATAGTTTTCCTTGTTATTGTTATTTATTATTGTTATTTTTTGACTGTGATTACAATTTTAATATTTTGTTGCACCCTGTATTTGTTTGCAGCACATAATTTTTTTTGAGTTTTTCTATCGAACAACACCAAAAACTTACCTTTCAAAGGCAAAGTTATTTAACTTGAAAATGTGGCCATTCTATAGTTAGGTATGGGAAAAGCAAACTACTTTAAACTCATTTAAACTGGGTATTTTAAGGGCTATTTCTCAGCTGTCCTCTATCAAATAAAAGAGAGGTATAACAAAAAAATCGAAATAGGTAGGTACCTAGGTACTATACCTATTTATTATTCACAATTCTATATCCACATACCTACATATAAATACAAACATACCTAACTTCTTAGGTAGGTACAATCAAATTGTAGCTAGGTTAATGAACATTTTATTTTTCATCGATCAGTGATCATCAGTTGGTCAAAAATTAAACAGACTGGATATTGTACCTACTTAGTTATCTATGTGTAAAAAATAGTCCGTAGGTACGTATAATTTCAAAAGAATTCTGGAACCCCGTTAATAAGAAAAATGAAATATCTAGGTATCTACTTGATCTGGACAGAATGACTTATAGTTAAATTCAAGGGAAATTGAAATGCATAGTTTTATCTCAGTTTAACGTGGTGCGAAAACTATGAAAAAAGTGGCACTCTAAATAAGTAGGTAAATAAATAAGGTTTCTTCTTTTTATTTTGACAATTAGACGAATAAAATAACAACCATTTTTTCTCACTCATCACATATCTTTGAATTGTTCAGCTATACTTAAATGTCAATTTTCCATCTTTCAAATATCACTTGCCACCCTAAGAAATTACATCATCAAAACCCCCCAAACACCCGCCTATGGCAACGTGCCGTCGCACAAAAACCCTACAGCTTGAACAGACGACACATACACACATAGACAGACGCACAAGCAGCACGACGACACACACAAAACGGAAGCTCTGCTGTGGCATCCTGTTTGGCGCGTGCCACCCTGTCGTCCTCGCTCCTAATTGGCCGATGGGCCAACGCAGATGCTCAGCTATTGGTGGCGCGTGTCCTCGTCTCGTCACGCATTGGCCTTTACGCTTCCAGAGCGCGCGGCGATGAGTTTTCCCTTCACGCCTGCCCCGATACGCCGCGGTGGCTGGTAGTAGAGGAGATAGAGCTGTTGCTGGTGCTGCTGGGTATGATCGAGTGGCGTAGTTACGAAGGTAGGTACACATCACGTGCAGTTTTTTTCAAGGGGTATTATTATTGGATTTGATGCAATTATTTGAGCGAGGGTTTGCAAATGGAATCAAAGAATTATATTGGAAATTTGCATAGTAGATAAAATGCTACGTAATGGGTAGATATACCTACCTAAGTATCGATATACCAATGAGCTTTTCCAATATTTATTATTCAATCATTATTAGGAGTATTCAAAGATTATCCTATTGAAAGCTTATTTCAAATAAGTAGGTACCTACCCACCTATCAAATGATGAATATGATAAGTAAATATTTTTTTTTGTGGTGAAACTATGGACAATTTTCGTAAGTGTCATTCAAGCACCTATTTTAAAACACACTTGAATTGTGATACAAACTGAAGGCTGAAGGTATTTCAATTAATTTTACCCAGAAATGTGATTCCAATTTTCCTTATTTTGGTGCCGAGTGCCGATTAGGTACTCAAGTAGATGCCGAGAACAATGTTAATAAATTTGAGTTTACCCAAAGACGTTCCAACATGTTTCCAGGACGCGAAGCTCCATATCCACGAGTCTTAAGGCGTTTTTGGTGTCCTCAAGATATTTATCGATTTGATTCGCGGTCTCTTCAACCTATTCCTTTACCTACCTAACTACCTACAAGATTCAATTTTTACATGGACTCGACCAAGTTGATCGAATCTACGAGATTAGTAATTATCTACATAATTTATGTCTACGAAAACTACTATAATAATTCGAGCCTTCGATTGAAGTGGTCAAAAATCTCTAAATCCCTTTTCCTGGTCTCAAGTCTATTTATCTATTTATGTAGGTACTGTTTCTTCCTATAGGTAATTAAATGATTGCTATACCTACCTCCAGTAGGTAAAATTTGGCAAGTATTTTCAACAAACGCTGGATTTATCTAATCTCCCATACCACTGTGAACTAAACCCGATAGAGTTAATAAACATAAGAAACGACGAAAGTTTCTCCAATTTGTCTTTTCCCGATAACGAGCATGAATGCATTTTCATAATGTGTACAAAATAGACCTAATATTTTTTCACATAAGACCTATACTTTTATTTTTAATAAATTCAATATTTTTGAAACAATTTATCAATTCAAATTAACTGTCGTTTTAATTATATTCTGAAGGTTCATTTAGCAATTCTATCGTAACTGTCAAATAATTTAATTAGTCACTGCCCTTACCTGAAGGTACACTTATAAGCTCATTTAGGTAGGTAGGTAGGTACATGCAATAGTTTCCATTGTATTCCGATATTTAACGAGCCCTTAGACTGGTCAAATAAACAAAACCATTAAAGGTATTTAAAACTTGTTCAAAAGTACCAAGAATTATTAGGATCACCTTGTATAGGATTTGCAGAGGGTAAGTCCGGCAGAGACGCCGCACAAGTTTTTTGAATTGACCATAAGTTATTTTATATGGTATTATTTTTGTGTGATAATACGCTACGCCTGTTAAGGTACTATGCGTTTTTATATATAACGATAAATTTGCTTTTTTTTTAAATTAATGGAAAGTTGCATCTCACTCGCACTATGTGGGTGAGTTGCCACATATAAATCTTTGTTTAAAACTTGAGTGGGGTTGAAAATAAAAGGCAATATATAATTATATAGGCTCTGTCAACCCATTATCTTCCAAAATTTGTTCCAAAAGTGTGAAATAATCTTGAACTGTTTGTTTATTCATTGATAAAGCCCTACTTTAGGAAACTCCCGCCCGCCCCGTCAAATCAGGGTGTCTTCGTAGAAAGTTTTGAAACCAGTCGTAACCTGCCATACCCTTCGCTTCATTAAATTTTGCATGCTGCATCTTTTCGCCATTTCTCGAACATCAGTTCCCGTAGGTGCGAAACCATATTTTTGAATTTTCTTATAAGAATGTGCAACTAATTTATTTTCTGCTTTCTGTCCGAGAAAACTCTCTGGCCCCATTCTTCCTTTTACCAAATTATTGTGTTCTACTAGTTTCCTTTTTAATGTCGGGTATGGAATTTTATATGTTTTGCTAGCCTCCCATATTGATACTTTGATACCTAAGCCTTGGCTATTTTATCCACCGCGAATTTCATATCTTCTTGCTTGGCTCTAATTACCACGCGCTGCACATTTTCTTGAGTACTTTGTTGGCATTTGGCCAGAACAAGATCAAATACATTGTGGCATCTCAAACTGAACTGTAAGTGGCATCTCTCCTGATCGTCTGGTAGAGATGTCACTTGAGATTTAAAATGCGCGGGTCCTTATTCAACAAACGTAAACACATTACAGCACGCACTCGATAAAGGACGTTACGGTAGCCATGCAAACATTTTTGTCTTCTCTAAAAACATATCTCACACCTTACTTACCGCTATGTTGCAAAAGCTGTAGGTCACCACTATTGTCAAACACGAAATATTTCGCAAACAAATAGCCCTTTTAAAATCACCGTCACTGCAGCTAATGCGTTGGACGAGATCTAGGCGAAACTATTCGGTTAAATTCGAGTTACGTCGTGAGATACTGCTAAGTGGCATCTCACCCGGGCTGGCATCTCTCCCGGACTTACCCTAATATAATAATATTCAATTAAGGTTTATTACTCTCTATCTTTTTAAAATAGACTATAAAAATATTATTTTCGCATTGGTACCTATGTAGATTATTTTGAGAGATAGGTAAATCTCGTTATCTATGGTTCTTCTTTGTCTTTTTTGACTGACTTCCGTAACGGAGAAATTGCACATTTTTTCAAAAGAGTTACGGTTTTTGAGTAAGATGCATGTTAAATTCTCAAATATATATATATTTGCTATGTGGAGAGGGCGATTTCTTTGGACAATTGAAAATCTTTGGATACTACATGAAAGCCATAATTATTTGTAGCAACATTTATAAAGAAGATTTTTTCCTTAGAGTTACGGTTTTCGAGATAAATCGGTGTTAAAATGGTAAGATATAAAATACTAGAGCTTATTTCCGCAGCGCTGCTTTGAGATCTCGATAATAACAACTACAAGCAAAGAATATACATGGTAATAGGATAAGTACTATCTTCATTGGTATTAGTGAACGTTCAACGATTTTCGTGACTAATGTGACACTCAAAAGTGTGAAATAAATATTTTTTACAAAAAATTGGACCGACGTTATTAGTTGTTGCACTGAAAAGTATAAAATAATATTAATTTCTATTGCTGGTACTTGTGAAGTTGGTGCCAAAAGTTATCAATCTACCTACAACTGCACAACTTCAAAAGTAACAGCACCAATAGAATTAATATTATTTTATACTTTTCAGTGCAACAACTAATAACGTCGTTCCATTTTTTTGTAAAAAATATTTATAAATAGTAGGTAGGTAAACGTTATCCGATTTTCATGATTCTTTTCTCATTTGAAAGGAGACTATTGAGAATTGGTTACATTGAAAAAAAATCGACATTCAAAATATCCTTCCTTCATTCGAAAACTCATTTCCTAGGTATCTACGTAGGTTCTTAGGGACTAATAGGGACAGACATCTTCCTAAATATCATTGCATCTGAAACAGAGAACCTTAAAATGTGGGCATACTATGTAGGTAGGTTAAATATACATTTTTCTAAAATTCGACTAATTAGATACAATCAATTTCTACATTTTGTCATCATTTTTATTGATGCGTGTAGACATGTATTGTTAGACCAAATAAACAAAATTATTATAATCTGTAACTGTCACAAAAGCAAACGATAAAATAGTTCAACAGGAATTCTTTGGTTATAACGATGTCTTTCTTATCTATATAGGTAGGTACGTATATATAGGTATATATATATATATAGTAGGTAAGGGCGGTTTCGTTCTTAGCACGCAACCCTCTATATGTTTGGAGTGGAAATGGTGATTTTTATCTGAGGATGTCACGCCTCACGTCGTGTACCTATTCCTATCCTGAATTCACCGGTGATACTCTATTCCGCCCGAATATCTGGGAACCATTCAATATCGGGATTCGTTAGGAAAATGTCTTGAAATTGAAAATTTTAAATACCTATCATTTCACTTATCAAAGTGTTCGAGCAGCATTTAAGCCAAACGCAAACCGTCAGAAGTACGCGCATTGCGATTCTGAAAAAACGGAAATTAAAATGCGTATGCTTTACAAGCACGGAACACAGTTGGCAACAGTTTGAAACTAGTCCAAATTACTGCTAGAACACTCTTTATGTCTACCTGTTTATCTAAGGTTGCCGTGCCATCAATAAAATTTGGGCAATTGAATTAACTCTAAATAATGTTTGTTTTCATATGTACCTAAAACTTTTATTCAGTATGTTTGGCAGCTTGTTTCGACCTTTCATTCGTTTTCATTTTGCTAGATAACAGATATACCTACCTAACTTATTTTAATCGTTTTGGGAAAAAATCAGCGATACGAAATTAATAAAAGTTTTCATTCCTCGGCTTGATTTTTGAAAGAAGCAAACAAGTACGAAACCCTACATACCGTCCCCATTCTGAAGTACCTACCTGCTCAAGATCACGTAAAAATATATATAGGTGCCCACCTATAATAAGGGTTTTCCAATAAAAGGTATTATTTTGATATTCAAAGATAAATGGCATTTTTTGAGATAAATTATCCGATGTTTATTTCGTTATAAAAAGGAAGGTATGCCGTTAAGAATGGAAAATAATATCAGCCAAATGACCACCAGGATCACGCTGACAAGACCTTATCCTTTTCATGAAATTTTCCATAACCAAATTTCAAAGTGGCTGCCCTATGTCCTCGATAGCCTCACGAATTCCATCTTTGAGTTCTTGAATCGATGGCGTAAACCTTATCTTTCACGTGGCCCCAAAGGAAGAAGTCGCAAGGTGTTGAATCAGAAGATCTCGATGGCCAATTGTGATCACCTCTTCGAGAGATGACACGGTCCGGAAACTTTTAAATATTGATGATCGGCCGGCTTGAGTACTTGTGTTAACTGAACTTTATAAGCTTTAAAACCCAAGTCTATATTTATGTAAAATACGCTGTAATGACGTTTGTGACATGCGCAATTCCAAAGAATGACGAGAAATGGACAAATCCGGTTTTCTTTAACACTTTGGGCTACAGCAGCAATATTCTCAATTATTCTTGAGCGACTTGCAAAGGTTTTATTCATCACATCACTAACTTGTCCCAACAGCTCGAATTTTTTTACCAATTTCTGTATTGCGGTCCGACAAGGTGCTTCACGACGACCCAAAAATGTTTTAGTTTTACGAACCGTCTCTGCCAAATTTTCACCATTTTTACAGCAAATTTTAATAATTTTAATGCATTGTTGAAGCGTTTATTAAATTGTCAAAAATGACATCTACCGAAATAGCGGGTTATTGAAAATAACACTTCTTATTGGAAAACCCTTTATTATGCATTTTATTTATTATTTTTAAAGTATATGTCCTACCAATTTACCCTCTCTAACCCTCTTATTCAATCAAACATATTATAGGTGTATAAGATTTTTATAACGCAACACTCGAAAAACTGTCTTCATAAAAGTTTTGTAGCGATATAGGTACCTAACGGTCCTATAGCGATTTAAGGTACAAATTATAGAAAGTTTCGACCATACCTACTATAAATCCATTATAAATAGGGATTTCAGCTGATTTTTAATCGAAGGCTCATCAACAGGTTATATTTCATGTTACCTACATTTTTGACTTTTTTTATAGAAATTCTGAAAAATAGATGCTTGAACGTGCCCTGAAAACATTGCTATAGAAATGAAACATTATTATTAAAGACCTAGGTATTTGAAGGCATTTTCGTGTGTAAATAACAGAATTAAATCATTAGGTAACGTGTAAATTTCTGAACGGTTATATACCTGTCCTATATGAGCGGAATGGACTATAACGATTGGTATCTTTCAACGAGTAAAATAAAGGCATCACTTTTGTGGGGTCAGTCTTGCCATTTTGACAATTAACCTGATCAGGAATAGCGATAAATGAAGGAATGAAAATAATTTAGTGACGGAAAACGGACTTAATGCTACTGCCACTGCTGGCTATTCCGTTATAAGAAGGTATTTAAGGATATCTATATCTTATCTGAAAATCGGAAGAAAGTACCTATATGTAGGTGCCTACATAGGTAATATTATATCGAGTGATCCGAAAAAAACTCATTCGAAGTGTGCCGTGTAAATATGGGTAGGTATATATCGTCGCATGTATTTACTTAAATCATCTAGAATTGCATAATAATAATGAAACATCACTTGTTACTTCTTGAAACAGATTCTTTTAACTCAATTTCGGTTCGTTTGGATCATTTGTTTTTCTTGTTTTAAAATTATATTCTGTAGCTTAGGTACATAAATTGTAGGTAATTGAATTGGTGTATGAAGTTAAAAAAGGTCAAATTTTAATGTTGCTAGGTACGTACAGGGTGATTCGTTATAAATTACTTGATGGATATTTTCGTCATTATTGATCCCACAATAAAGTTTAAATTAGCAAATTTGGAACATTCCTTCTGAATCTTTAGAATCTGTGATCAGCAGTTTCTTTTTTCGCTTAGAAATGTGAAATTTTGACAGTTAGGCATTTGTTTTAAATAAGACACCCTGTATTTGATAACACCGTTCGATGTCGTTTTTTACCCTAATTTCTCAGCAGAATTAGACACATCAAATGAAAAATGTACCTATATGTAAGAACTAACTATGAAAAACCATTTCTTAGTTGAAAGTGGAAAAACTTCTAGAAAATATCTAGGTAAGGTAGGTATACCATGGATATGATGATTTAACTCAATAAGGTGGTTGAGGTATATATGGCCCAGGGGATTATATGGCCCATTGTAAATTGACCTATTACAACTGAAATTGAATCAAATCTGGCAGCACAGCATGAAAGTGCAGCTTAACATTAACCACAAAACATACACTCTATGGGAGATTTAGCCCCTGCGGTACCGTGTTGCTGCATTCACATATATCGAATACTGCTGCTGTAAAATAAGGTTAACTTAGGCAAGTCTAGATTGAGATTCCATAGTAAGACAAGTGGAAATTTTTGTGTTGTTGGTAAGTGCTAGTCTTACTCTAACATCCGATCCATTGATTTTGTCAATTACTAAAAAAGTTTCTCTTTTACAAGGAATTTAACTTTCGACATGATTCTAGGTTATATGGCCCATAGTACGTCGGTTTATATGGCCCGGGCCATATAAACCGCAAGTGGGCCATATGGGAAATGCTTTAGGACATTCCATTCCTCCTATGGTTATATTCAAAGGTCAGCGTTTGAAACCTGAATTCTTGGGCAATTTACCTCCCGGAATATTAGTAAAAATGTCACCCAAAGGTTTCATAACTACCGACCTTTTTGTGGAATTCTTGAAACATTTAGCACAATATAAAATTGGAAGTGAGGTTCTTTTAATTTTTGACGGTGCTTCAATTCATCTAAGCTACGTAATCGTTGAAGCTGCGGACTCTTTGGGAATCACGCTATATTGTTTACCATCAAATACGACGCACGAGCTTCAGCCACTCGACAAGGCCGTTTATAAATCTTTTGAGTTCCACTGGGATCAGGCGTTGCTGAAGTATTGGGATGTTCATCCAGAAAGATCATTAAACAAGGCAAGATTCAATTTAATTTTATCAAAGGTGTGGCCAAAGTGTATGACTCCAGAAAATTTGTGTAGTGGATTTAGAGCAACGTGGATATATCCATTCGATATGTTGATTTTACCTGATTCTGCCAATGCCCCTTCAATCCTTACCCATCAGGAACCTCAACAACAAATGACAGTCGTGCAAAAAGTGCTTTCTGAAGATAATGATATGGATGATTTTTCATCGGATGACAATATCCCACTTTCCTCTTACGTCAACCATATGCCACTCAAAACTAAAGAACATCTGGATAATTCGTTCAAGGTACTTTTACCTTCGCCTGAAGGCAAAAACAAGAAACAGTCAAATCCTAACAAAACTAACCGTAAGAAGGCTGTTAACTACAGAGCGCAAAAGGTGACAAAAGATCTGTTTCAAAATTTGCCGCAAAATACAATGGAACCTTCAACTTCAAGACCGCAAGAAGAGTCGTGGTACTACTCCATTTGCAAGACCGACAGACGGTTGGATATGCGTCTTTGCTCTTTCTGCCTTGTACTATCATGAGGAGTGTGTAGGCCTCACAGAAGACGATGATGGTACTTTTATATGCCAAAAATGCGCCTAATATTCATTTGTTTTTATGTGGACCATATTAACCTGCTAGTCGGGTATTATGGCCATTTGCAATTATAATAATTTTATTTTTTATTACGACCAAATATAACTAGAGAATAAAATGTTTTAGTTAAATTTAACAATAAATATTATGTTAAAATGTTACATGTATTAGTTCTCATTATTTGTCAAAATATAATAATAAAACAGTGATGTGTTCTTAGGTGGGCCATATATACCTCAACTATCTTAGTAGCTATACAATTATTGCAGGAGTTTAATGTTGAAATTGTTTGTTGAATATTGCAGTATTTTTTATGTTTTAATAGTTTCTGCTAGAAAATTTGTAGTTTTATGTTATTTGGCATGGTTGAAAAAATCTCTAAATTCTCGGTATAAGAAATGCTAAATTAGAAGTTAAATTCATAATCACTTAATCACCATACCAAAAAACCGCAAATTTTCTAGCAGAAAACTATTAAAACATAAAAAAATATTGGAAACAAATAAATTCCAACTTTAAACACCCTATATCTTGGACATTTGCAATATTTTTATAAGGACTAGGTATTGCATCATATTTTGGGGTATAGAATCTATGGTTTGGAGATTGGACATTCTTAATGAATCACCTTGTATTTTTAATCAGAAAAGTGTGATTTTCATTTGCTATAAACAAACAAAAATCATTCATGATTTAAATGTACCTATTTCTGTTTGAGCAAATAATGATCACCTACAGCTGCAGCCTATTTATAAATCAAATTAAAATAAATGATTCAATCACGCAAAAACAACTTGACCAAACAATCTGCAGAGAAAACCCCATCAAAAAATAACTCAACTCAATGAATGATTTGTCCTCGAAAGTCTACAAAAATTCAAACAGCTGTCGATACCTACATATTTTTATGTTGGTACCTAGGTAAGTACAATTCAAAGGTAGGTAGGTATGTTCCATCACAAAATCATCTTCACATCCGTCAATAATCATTTTCAATGTCCAACTAAACCATTTTTTAATCTATTTTAACGCATTGATTTTGTTGTCTCTTGCGTCCGTTCATCCTCTGTTTCGTATAAATCTGGCTGTTGGCTTTTTATAAACTGCACTCCAATTTGTTACAATGTGGTTAATCAGGTGCTGGAATTCATTATGTGTAGAGTGACATCATTTATGAAGTGTGTCTGTTGTTCATCATGGAATGTTGTCAATGCTTGAATGATGGGTCTTTTTTCTTTTGTATTTGTGCCCGCATATCCTCAGTTGGTAGGTACCTACAGGTAGCACGTTCCAAGATGGTGGCCTTGAGTTAAGGCCTGCTCGCTGCTGATATTATCGACAATGTTGTCAATAATAATAATTGTTGTTGATCTTTGGCATAAGTGTGGTTCACGCCAACATTGTTTGCCGATTCTGCTCTTTCATGTCAATTATAACTAGTACTAGACATTGTCGTAAATATTTCTGTTGTTTATCTTTTTCTTTCATAAATAATCTTAATAATTCATATAACACATTATTGTTGATCTCTGCCCTACTAACGCTAATCTGGTGAATACTTGAAGACACTTATTTCTCGTGTACTTAAAGCTCTTTCTCCTTTTAGGTACCCAGTGCTACCAGAGGAAATGATGGATACAAATGAGTAATTGAAAGACTCATTTTTTTCTGATATCTGTGAAATGAATAGCGCAGTGATTAAAGCTATAGCTGACATAGCTGATATTATTGCTTCTCCACATTTAGTCTTGCTTATCTCTACAAGTTTATTTATGAAATTTTGGTTTCAGAAAAAAAACAACTGCGAAAGCAATTTTGAGTTAATTTCTAATTCTTAATAGTACTTGATGGACTCGTATTCTTTGATAACGCCTTTTTTGACCTTACGAAACTTTTCGATTGTGTATCCCATGCTATTATAATTGAGGAACTCTTCTATTATGGAATTAATGGACTTGCTCTGGAATTTTTCAAGTCTTATATAGGTATATGAGTATGTTTTAGATAAAGGAACTAAAACAGCGCTAATGAAAATTTTCCATGGTGTTCCTCATGGATCTGTTCTGGGACCAGTCAGATTCGTCAGTGATTTATACTATCATATATTACCGAAAAAATGCACCCTCTTTGCTGATGACAGCACACTGATAAAAACTGGCTAATGAGTGGTTCTGTTCAAACAAAGAGTTGCTCTATCCTACAAAAAACCAATATATCCAAAAATTCATCAGTAACAGGTAGTTAAATTATTATGTTATTTGGAATATTCATTTATGAAAAATTGGACTTATTGTATCAGGTGATAAACTGTCAAGAGTCAGGTGCCTTATTCGCAAATTGAAAAAACCTTTCAATACGAATACCTACTCTCAGATTCAGTTATTTTGCACTTTTCCAAAATCATTTAACTTATGGAATTGTTTTGTGGAGAAATTGTATCCAGTTAAATATAATTTTTGTTTTACATGCTTCTTCGATTTGTTGAGAAGATCTTTATGTATGAAACTTTGTTTAGGTACTTGACAAAAGGTTGAAAAATTATGAAAATTACCGATTTATCTAAAATATTTGATAAAAGTTTTCCATTTCTCTGATTTGCTTGTAAATATTACCCAAAAAATTCTCATTGCGAGCAACCAAAGTATACCCAAAGAATAAGTAGACTACATAGACAAGTAATCAGTAAATAGTGTAACGAACTTGACTTCGGCGCCATTATTGAAGGCGTGTGCGATTTGTCATAGCGTGGTGCATCTTGGCGAGTACAGAGTATGAGTGTAAGGTATTGGTCACCGATACATGCCAAGGTCAATATTATATCCCGAAGTATCTAGTGAGTTCACGTGTCGTTGGAAGATGTCTGTTGAAGATTCGAGAAGGAGGGACTTGCCTATATTTTCGGAGAGGATTTGCTACGGAGTCAGTCAGTCCAGGGCAGTCAGCCCGGTTCATTCATGTGAGACAGTACGGCGGAGACCAGGTGCAGTCCGTCGAGATCGGCAGTATGGTAGAGATTAGAGTAAAGTTGAGTCCGGCTGTTCGGTCGGTCCCTAATGGAGGGCCATCAACAGAAATAAATAAATAACGCCCGGTTCAAATACGGATGTAAATAGTGTAAATAGTAACTATAAATGCTACATACTAGTCGATAGTAAGTGTAAGATATATCTATAAAAGTGTAAATAAATAATATGTGATATTTAGTGTAGAAATAAATAAACTTGGAAATAAATAAATCTCAGTAATTTTTATATGCCCGTTATAATAGAATTTTAATGTTTTTCTCTATACTCAAGTTCATTATAATATTAAGAAACAATAAACATACCCATTATTTTCTATAATCGCTTTTGATTATTTAATTTCTAAGCCAGCAACAACAAAAATCTCGAAAGAAACTAGTGTTCAGACTTCTGAAATTCTACAATCAAGTCTTACCAGTCTCATATCAATCTACAAAATATACCTACTTACTTATTACTTTCTGTCATCACCTCAGATTATTAATGTAATAAAACAGCAACTCACCAATAAATTCTTGAAAAAACTAATTCAGACTGATTCTCAAGGTACAGATTGAAACCTTTGATTATTTCAACATAACCTTAAATCAACACAAGACTCGACAACTTCGATCACTTTCCATACAAAAAGGTTTATCAGATGCCTTAAATTATTAGATTATATCGGATGCGTTAATGCGTTGCATATAGGGCTTACAGAATAGCATAAAATATTAACGTCCGATAATTTTCAACCGTTGTCTCTACCACACAAATTAGCGTATAGGCATTTTATCAACCAGAAGTATAGAAGCATAAGTGGGAAAAAGTTGGTTGCATCTAGGTCTATCATAAATTTGTTCACAATCTTGAATGTAGGTACCTAGGTATACATTTATCATATTCATAGGCTCTTCATAATGCAGGTTCTTGTACTGAAAAAAACCCTTTGCCTTCATGCTAACACTATAATTTCGTTAGGTATGACATTTCAAGAGCAATCAAACCGAATCGCCATATGACATCAAAAATATGAACGATAACATCGCGAATAAGACGTGAATGTTTTATAAAGGTAGAATTCTGTAGGGGTATATCTACGATCATCATTCATCAGATCAAATTAATAATTTGGTAGGGTGCTGGTTTGCGCCGTTGAAATTTTTATGTCTTATTAAAAAAGCTCGATCCAATAATAATAGCCGGTAATTACGCGTTAGGCAAATTAGTTTCAGATATAGCGTAGGTATGTGTGTGTGTGTACGTATTTTGGTATCTTCTACGTGGAGCAAGTGAGACATAAAGCCTGAAGAAAGAAGACGTCGACAACGAATTTAATTAATATCTATAGGTACAGAAGGTAGGTAGATATTATTGGGCGAATGATATAAAGCAGAGATAAAACTCCATCCAATAGAGCAATATATGACCATGATATTTTGGTGATGTTCTTATTGATTTTAAGATTCAATGGATTTAAAAACCATCAGAATATACCATAGCTTAAATGCGAATAATAATAATAATTATTATTATTTATTAATTGAATTGAGGTTTTCATATGGGTACAGAGTCGACTTTTTAAGGTTTTTTTCGGTGTTGAAGATAATCATAAAGTTTGAGCTAACTTCCCGCAAGCTTTTTTTCCACTTCATTAGATTTTTGTGCTGCATCTCCTAAGGAACTTCCACTTGAGACTTGACACAATGTTATAAATGCTATGAATTTCCCTCAAAACTGCATGAATCTGTTCAGGAGCTGATTCTTGTCAATTCAATGTTTGCGCTGCTACATTCTTCAAAGGATTTTTCATAGACCGGAGGTACTTACAAATGTATAATGAATTTATCGTAAATTTTTTGCATTCGTACAGGGTGGGACAATAAGTCGGTCCTCCGGCTGTACCTCAGGAAATAGATCTTAGAAGTTTTGGAACAAATATTCTTCAAAGAAACGCTCGAGAGAAATGGCCGAAATTGAATTTTGAGTGTCTAGGACATCTCAGAACTATTTTTCTAATATCTACCTACTAAAATAAGTCCTAGATTCTGGAAGAAAATGTTGAATACGTTTCTTCTATCTTTTTAAATTTGATCATACTGTATTATTGTCAATTATTTATTTATTTATTTGAATTCACGTTTCTCGGCAACTAGGCCATTGACACATGGTACAATGTAGTTTTTACTTTCCTACGCTACTGTAGTAGCTGTATAAAGAAAGTATTGTAATCGTGTGAAATTTTCGGTATCGAGATTTTTACATATGTTGACGTTTTAGAGTTATTTAAGTCTAATAAACATATTTTCAGCCATTGGTCTGTCTGTCTTTCTGTCCGTCCGTCTGTCTGTCTGTCTGTCTGTCTGTGACAGCACTATCTTGGGAACGGATCGATGTATTTTGTTGCTTTCTTTTTTATTTTGTTTGGTACCAATATCACTCGCCGGTGGCACTCAATGAGAATCCTGTATACACTATACAAAAGCGTGATTTGCTCAAGACTATAGTGCGAAAACGGATCTAAGGATTTTGATTAAACTTGCCTAAAGTATTCTTTTGAGAGCCCTTTACCACCACCATCTCTAAGAAAAAGCACAAAAAAAAGTTATGCTTGAATCAAATTCCGTATTTTCCACATGTTCCTTCAGATTCTGGCTAAACCTTTCATCTTGCGAAAAAATGTTACATGACCATTGTTGTTTGTCTTGACATGCTGAAAAAAATGATTGGTAGCACGATTTGACCAGAGGATTTTTACTTTACTACCGCTATTATCGTCGCTATGTAAGGAGAGTATTGTATTAGTGTAAAATTTTTCATTCACTGGAATTTGCCTGCGAGCGGTAGGAAAGTCGTGTGAGAGGACACACCAGATTTTTTATTTATGTATTAGAAATGAAGATAAGATGTTGTACTATTGATTACAAATTGTGAAGATTTATAAAGAAATTCAAATATAATATAGATGCTGTGATTATATGTAATTGTATAATTGGCATTCTTTAAGGAATTGTAGTGCGGTTTTAATTTTTTTATTGTCAATTAAAGTCACAAGTAAATCACTAAAAGACCATACTCATATTTTTATCAATAAAACTTGATGTTCACTTGATTTATCGAATTGTTTTCCATCATTTTCTAAACAAAGATCTGGTCTATTGGTGGTAGATATAACAGCTGCTTCCATCTCATCAGTTGATGCTGTTTATTGCATTTTAATACAATTCGATGGGGCAAACGACATTCAGTATGTCCTTCCCCTCAAAAATTTTAGGTAAATTTCTTATATAAATGTAAATGTAAAAAATTTGAGACGGCAAAATTAAAGAAGAGGCAACATTTAAATTGGATATTTTTCAAAAAAAAAACATTGGTTTCCGAATTACAGAAGTGGGAAAGTCTGAAATGTTTGTGTCCCCGCTATGTGGTAAGAGCATTTATTTTTTTGAAAATTGAAAATATGACACGGCTAACTTCAAGAAACGATTATATGCAGCAATACTTAAATAGGACATTTTTCAAAAAATTTACGGTTTCCGAGTTACAAAAGTAGTTAAAAAGAAATATGTGTATTTCCCGGATGTTTTGAAACCTTTGAATAAGTATCTACATCTGTACCTATAAGCAACGTATTATCTTCTATGATGAACGTTGAAAGATTTTTTTACACCCAAAATTGAGAAATAAATATTTTTTACTAGAAAATGGTCCGACTTTATTAGTTGGTGCACTGAAAAATACAAAATAATATTAATTCTGTTGGTTCTGGTAAGCATTTTTGAAGTTGGTGTCGAAAGTTTTCAATCTAACTACAACTGCACAACTTCAAAATTACCATCACCAATAGAATTAATATTATTCTGAATTTTTCAGTGCACCAACTAATAACGTCTATCCAATTTTTTTTGTAAAAAATGTAATAATTGGTTGTTTCCATTTTGAGGATTGCAGTGAAAACATCAAATTTACCTTATTCTGAGAGATCAAATTTTCTACATAAAGTACCTATTTATTGAATATCTTCTTATTTATTGGTAATGGGGGACTGGCTTGCTGTTTAGCTTCTTTTATCTTAGTGATTACTGTATGTAAGCATAGGCTCTTAGACCTGAATTTGTGATCCATTGGTAAATATTTTCTAAAATACTTTAAGGAAGAATAATTGTACACTTGAAGCTATTGAGTTTTGATAGTGATCAATCGTCTAACCACAAACCGTACTTACATTCGATTTTTTCATGTAGTTGGCTTAGACAACCAATATTGCATGCAAAAATGTTTATATAATCACTTATAAATAATTAAGTATTAACATAATGAGGTGAAACTATAAGATAAAAAGATCGGTTATAGTTTATAATTTATTTATGTAAATCCAGGCTTGAGAAAATATGTGAAAACACCTCATATCTGGCTCAACTATATAATTAATATACTTAGGTTATTATCAAAGAAATTACATTTTTAATATTTTAATTCATCTTAGGAAATACCTACATGTTTGCTTATTTGTTTTTTAGAAGTTTCAAGTCAGTTTAGAAGTTCAATACAGTTAGAGCATGAAAGCCGAAGAAACAAACAAACTCACATTCGCATTTATAATATCTATTAGTTAGGATTATACCAAGTAAACGTGCTCCGATCTTCATGATTCTTTTATTATTTGATAGAAAACTACTGAGAGTAGGTGCTATTTTAAAAAAATCTACATTCAATATGATCTTCCCCTCAAAAACTCTGCCAAAGGGTGCGGAGGTGTTAATTTTTTAGAAAATTCAAATTTGAAACAATGAAATTGAAGGAGAGACCATATCGAGCAACTTTTAAATTGAACATTTTTCAAAAAAAATCATAGGTTTTCGAGTTATAGCAATGGTAATGTCTGAATTATGAGGGTCTCCAATATGGAGTGGGGGCATTTTTTTTCGAAAACTAAGTTTATGACGCGGCCAAATTAAAGAAGAGATTATATGTAGCAAAACTTAATTTAGACATTCTTAAAAAAACGGTTTCCGACTTACAGCAGTGGGAAATATGTGAATTTCGCGATGTTTTGAAATTTATGAATGAGTATGAACAAATGTCATCTTTTTTGTTTCTTCTTTTACAATTGATTTTCAGCCTTCGACTTGCATATTTGCTTCCAAACATTCAATTTTATTCAGTAGGTATTGAAGCTTCAATGCTCAAAATAATAAAAGCGTCCAGATGGAAATCTTTTCGTTCCTTTCTTCTATGTTAACATCAGAGAATCAAACGGATATCAATGTCAGAATAATCCTCATAACCAGCTATTACCCAATGTTATAAAATTATTTAAAACATAGGTACTCACCTTCCATGAGTCATATTCGTTAAACCATGTGTTTTTCTTTAACAGACTATTACATCTTTGATTAATTGCTTAAACTACCTTTACCTACCTACCTAAAGAGCTTGCATCTCTGCAAATCGCACCTTGCTCACTTTTGACTAACTAGACTTTAATCGTCCTTTCAATCATAATCCTTCGTATATAGCCGACCGAATTAGATTGCAACATGGATAAAATTGTTAGCGAATTATAATCTTAATAACCATCTTTCAGCGATTTGTTGTTCATTAAATGTGAGTGTCGGTATGTGATATAGAAACATCATGTTTTATACAGTGTGTCCATGATAAGGTTGCTTTGAATCTAGGATCTCGGAAACGGTTATATCGAGCGATCCAAAAAACATTCGCAGTAGGCATTTAAAGTGTCTTTACTAGATTCAAGGAATAAGTATCTGTCATGTCATTACCAAATGCGTGTATCCAGCCAACATTTGGTAGGTACGTTCGAACACTTCGAACGATGACAATGGTATACAGAGATAATAAATTAATAACTATATTTTTATGTTGATACTTTGTCAAGTTTCGTAAATATAGCTTCTAAAAAGAGAATTACCCTACGTAAATAGTGCCTATAATAGTATTTTATGTTTCGTTAGCTGTAGTGGTTAGTTTCGCATCCTACACTTCCATCATTAGCCAGTTGCCTAACATCAGTGACGGCTTGGAATCTTTGGCGGTTAACTGTTAATGCGAATTGAGATTACGATATTGCAAATCCAATCACTTCCAACAAGATTTTGAATACAATTCAAAGAGTATTTATTATTGAAAGTTACTTTGGTAACGGCGTCAAAGTTGACGGAGAGTGGACCTACAATGTTCTCGCTTGTTTAGAGAATTCTGTAATGAAATGACAAATACTTACTTGAATCTAGTAAAGACACGCTCCCCATTTCAAATGCCTACTGCGAATAGATTTGTTTGGATCGCTCGATACATGCGGATTCAGTTATATCGTGTTCAAAAATTTCAATTAACTCAATTAGTTTTCGAGCTTTCAAAAAATTATAAATTTTTACAATTGTACAATTGCATTGTTTTATTCTCAAGTTCGCTAAGAAGCTAGCAAAAGAGAGAAGGTATTTCTTCACTTTTTGAACGAATTCAAAAACGGAGCAGATAGATATAGATAAAATCGACTGTTTGCATTTTTTGATATGTACACGTCTTCGCATAATACCTAAATTTGATGATTTTTTTTTTATTTGAAAGGGGGGTGTTGAAAAATTGTCACATATCTAAAAGAACTCTAATCCGAAATCTACTTTACTGAGAAAACGCCCCTAAATGGCGTTTGAACATCGAAAATTAAAGATGGGAGAAGGCAACGTTTCACTTAGAAATTTTCCATAAAAAATACAAGCAAAGTTAGTTTTGGAGTTACGTAATGTCTGAAATATGTGTGTTTCACCTATATTTTGAGATCTCTGAATTCAGGAGAATGTTACACGATTCTGATGACTAATGATACACTCAAAAATGCGAGTAATTTTGTTTTACAGAAACTAGGAATGATTTTATTGTTGGTGCTCATTCAAATGCATTAATAATAATACATAATACAAAATCATGCTATCATAATTTTAGAGTTTATCAAGCAAAACAACTTTTTTTTAGTGAAAATCTATTGTTAAATATCAATTAAAACTATATGAAGCACTAATCCCTTTATAATTATTGTCTTCTACGGGAACAGTATACTATTGCTGAAGAATGTGTAGGTATGTTCTAGACAGAAATCGCTTGCAATAAGCAAAACTAAAATATTGGCAAAAAAACAAGTTTATATCGATCCAAGCTTATCTACAATAGATTAGATAATAATCTAAGAAAATAAACTTTACTAGAGGGCGTATTAAATTTCATATTAAAAGTGGGATTTTATTGCTATAGTATGGCTACAGTATAGAATTTCTGTATTAATATTTTTATATCATATCTGTACATTTTTGTAGTTGTATTTATTTTATTTATTTGTTTATCTGTATTGTATTACTATGTAGATTTAGATGCTGTTAAGGTATTGGATTTCAATAATTCATTATTTAGTTCAGGTCTACATACAGATGCTATTTGCTAGGGTTACAAATAATGATAAAATTCTAATAAATCAGAGCGATGATAGCAGATTATTTTTCAAGGCATCAAGTTTCCCAGAGCTATCCTCCAAAGGAAGCACAGAAATGCTGGATTTTGAAAATTTGTTTTTCGAACTTTAAATTAATTTTAAACCCCAACAAACCAAAGTCAATGTTTTTTGAAATCAAATCGAGGATCCGATACTCCGGAATAGGTACATTATATTGAATCATCACCAAATTTGTTCCTCCAGTGAAATAAAATCCTTAGGTAAATTCCTTGATGAGACCTTAAAGTTCTCTCACCATATCGAGTATCCGAGTAGACAGTTAAACCGATCTTGCTGTGGTTTAGAATTTTGATAGAAAACAACCAACTCAACATTGCAAAAATGTTATATTTCTCAAGTTTCTACTATAAAGCCAAATATGGCGTTGTGATCTGGGGAGGAAACAGTGACGCTAATGAAAAATATAAAATACAAAAGTAATGCATATGTATATCATGAAAAAACTCAGATGTAAGCAATCCTGCAGATGACATTTCAAAGATCAAAATTTACTCACTATACAAGCATTATACATAGTATGGATGCATTAAATTTGTATTCAAGAATAGACACTATTTTGAATCATAACGGTTTGACCATAACTGTGGCACTAGAAATACAATGGACGAAACACCGCCTTTCATGTAGGTATAGAGAAAGGAACTCTTTATTCATGTATTAAATTCGGGAATGGACATCCTAGGGTTATCAAAATGAGTCAAGACTTTGACAAAATAAAATAATTTCTCTTACGGTTATTGTATGCACTAGAACCCTATAATGTGTCAGATTTCCTAGATACAGATCTAGATAATTTCTATCAAACACTCTAAATTATTTTTTTTTTGTAATTTTGTGACTGGTTTGCGCATTCCTTGTAATTATAATATATAATAAACTATTATTTTTATATTCAGGATTTGTATGTTAGCCTGAATAAATTATTATTATTATAATATTATATTCTGGTTTCTTGGACACACTGTATACGTAGGTCCAAGCATTTTATTTTTTTTAGTCATTGTATTAAGCAGCATCGAATTTAAGACTCTATTTAGCTAACAAGCGTGCCATGGTTTTTGGCTTTGTGTTTTCCAAATTAATATAAGGCGGCTATTCAAATTTATGATGATGACGTTTAATAGGCAATTGTTAAAAGAATGGCCCGTATCGCAGCTATGTTGTTTTTATTGTGGTCAGATCAAAGCACTAACCCGCCTCGTTTTTTCTTCAAAATCTACGTAGGTATGCAAATTTAGCCCGTTGTTTGTGCACGTTGGCAGCAGATAGGTACATCTACTAGATTTTCGCTCCATCTACTCGGAGGCTTCCCATTGACTTTCCTCTAAGAACACTTTAGAGTAATCCAATGACGACTACTAATTAAATGTTACGAATGGCTTTTCGACTAAGTATATTATTCGTCACCTGTTTAGAAAGAAGTTTCCAGGTTTGCTTACGCTCGACAATGCAGCCAATTGACTTAGCACTGATAATCGGTTCTTCTTTTCATTAAATTTATATCTATATAAATAAATAATATTATTGAACGGTTTGTTTTTGACTTCCATATTTACCGATACCTACTACATGTGATAAAAAACTCAAATATGTATTAACTATAAGAAAATACCAAAAATTGAACCGACTTTATTAGTTGGTGCACTGAAAAATACAAAATAATATTAATTCTATTGATGCTGGTACTTTTGAAGTTGGCACCAACTAATAGAGTTGGTCCAATTTCTGGTAAAAAATTTCAATTTCACATTTTTGAGTGTAACATTACTCATGAAAATCGTTGAACGTTCACCAATACCAATGAAGAGAGTACTTATCCAATTACACATGTATATTCTTTACTCAGAGATAGGTATCAAAACATCGCGGCGGAAATACACATATTTCAGACTTTACCACTGTTGTAGCGTGAAAACCGTAACTTTTTTAAATAAAATCTTCAATTTGAATGTAGCTCTTCTTCTTATTTGGCCATCTCATATTTACAATTGCCCCCTCTAATTCCGCTTCGCGGAAATACACATATTGCAGTGTTTACCATTACTGTAACTCGAAAACCGTAGCTCTTTTAAAAAGATGTTAAATATACCTAAACGTTTTCTGATCTGGTCTCATCTTTAATTCTGCAATCTCAGATTTTCTATAAACATTGTTCCATTTTTAGAAGGAAGGAGATTTATGATTTGAGTTTTTCTAAATATGGGACCCAATGACCTATAAACAGAGGTAGACAGAACATTTCATTCATAAAATACGTTTTGTTTGTTGACAACATCTTTGTGGGCCAGGGGGGTGAGCTGTGGAAGCGGTCAGAAGGGGGATACAACAGTTTTAACTAAATCCCGCCTCACTGTCGTTTTTTAGGTTTCATTTGCTATACGTCGAAATAATTAATACCAAAAATAAATCTGGAGCTTGGTAAAGTCAATGTCCGAAAGTTTCAGCAATATTATTAAATAGGTCTCTATAATTCTTTTTTAAAGTCTAGGATTTGAAAAGCGCCAACAATATAAAAATCTCTTTAATGAAATAAAAATGATTAGGTAATAATTTCTTCACTACGCCCATGGCCGACGTTTATATGTCAATAATTGTCTTTCAAAATTTAAATATATAAGTTACCAAATTTTAATTTACACGTGCTACCTACTTACCGATGAAAAGTTACTTCTGGGTTCGTGTATTCTATTTTACTGCACACTTTGCAACGTCTACTCATTTTTTCAAGTTTTGAAAATAAAGAATATAATAGAATATACAAAAACAACCAAAACACCACGTATTTAAATAATGGGGGGGAGAAACTGATATGCGTTGAGGCGTGGCCGAACAAGGGATGATGTCAACACAATATATTGTTTACAGTTCCGTCTATCTCGTCTATCTCTGTTAATAGGTCATTGATGGGACCATTTCTCAACTTTCCTCTTTCAAATTAATTAAATTCGGAGCACGTTTACTATGCAAAACTCACTTTACATAAAAAATAGAAACAGCAAATATACAACAAAATTGTATACCTCTATTTTTGAAGTTGGTCAAAAAAGAACATTTTCTATATTATGGCGAAGGCACCATAACGCAATATCGAGTCGTTTAGTTAGATATAACATCTCTAATTTGAATTTTTCTCCTCACTACTCACGTATTGATGTTTGTGACTTCACAAGTTTGTCTATTATCCCAGGTTCTTGTTTTTTTCCCATCTATATGCAATTTTCGGCATTATTTTAATCATTAAAAATAATCTAAGCTACTTCTGCGAAATAAAATTAAACTTTCAAAAACAAAAACAATAAACATTTCTAAACCTAATGCAATAAATGTTCAAATAAACCACCATGTGGTGTTAAACAGGAGTCAAATCAGTAGGTAATTCAGACATATTCCCATGTATGTCGGAATTTAAATTTTGTCACACAATATGATATTCGTTTCCTTAATTTATCGAGATATTTGTTCTTTTCTCTCAATTCTTATCGATAAGCAGGCAACAAAATTGGGCTGTCGGAATAATTGTATTTTGCAGATTTATCGGCAAGTGGACTTCAATAATGATACGACTACATTTGAAGAAACTGTAGATATTTGACAGCGCATATGTTACTAAAGATAAAGCATGAACCCAATGGTAATGTGTCCCAACATTACTCGATCCAAACATTTATTTCTCATAGATCTACAATGAAATAACATAAACATAATGTATTTCGGATAGAAGCAGCACTGATACCGAATACCTTTCTTTTCAGCGAAATGTAACACCCATTTTGCAAACATTTTCAAATTTATATTGTTGTCCGATTTCCCAAACGGAGAAAGTATACAATTCCACTGTATATCTGCATGTTTTTTTTCTTCAATTAAGTTATCACCTCAGGAAACTATAACGTAACGTAACGATACAATACTTTCCTTACTTAAGCTACATCATGGTAGCAATAGGAAATTTTAAAAAATGGACCAAACCTGATCATATTTGAAATTTTTTGAAAATTGGTTCATTTTATTATTATGAAAATAGTTATTGTAGATAAAATGAAATTTGTTATAGAATTTTCCTTAAATCATCAGACAGAATGGTAATGGTGACCTACTCATATTTTATTAATAACTTGGCATTTAATTTGATTTCAAAAATTTTTGTCTTTATTTCCAGAATAACTTAAAACGTGCACCTACTTGGCGCAAAGTTTCACCGATATCCAAAAATGTCGGTTTTGGTGATTTATGTTATTCATAAATATTTTCTACAAAAAAATTGACCGACTTTACTAGTAGATAATTAGAAGACTTTTGGCACCAACTTCAAAAGTACCAGCATCGATAGAATTAATATTATTTTGTATTTTTCAGTGACCCAACTAATAAAGTCACATTTTTGAGTGTAACATTCCTTATATAACATTAGCTACCTGCAAGTGAAAATCCCGTCGGAATCGGTTCAGCCGTTACGAAGATTGGCCGGAACAAACAGACAGAAAGACAAAAAATATAAAACTTGTTATTTTGTTATTAGTGACACATATACTTCCATATGCAATTAGTTAAAACCTGCTATTTTTATATTCCAAACAGACACCTCGATTTTATTTATTAGTATATATAGATTTAAATAACATAGGTTCAGGGAAGTTGAAATCCTACAGTTTTTTGATAAAACCGATCCTATCTTTCGAAAACCCCTGTATAACCCTGTATAGTTTTACATTTTTGGAATGACAATGAAGTGTAGATACTAAATTTAAAATGAAATATGATCTGGCACCATGTTAGGGAACACCTTGTACATTTGGAAATAATTTAATAATATGAATGTGAACGTGCCTACAATTTTTGTATAGTTCCTTTCTGAATAAATGGTTGACTAATTTTCTTTTAACCTGGGACATTTTGCCAGAGGTCATGTATGAAATAACCTGTCGGTCAGGGTCGGATCATAATATAGCAGTATAATAATATTTAAATATCTTTTTTCTACGAAATAATTAACATATATTCATATCAATAATTATATTATATAAACATACAATTTGGGTAAGATTAATTCTTTCCTACCTATATTATGGATTGAGTACATAATGAGAATACACCCGGTAGTTTTATTGCAGTCTTAAATACAATACCATTTATTGTGGAAAAAAATATACCTATATGTATTTCTTTGACATCCTCTATAATAACGGAGTTATCGACCATGGACACCCTGCTTCTCACCATCAAAGAAGTTCAAATGAATTAAGTAGTTACTTTCTTCAAGGACGTCTCATTTTATATATCTACCAACTAACTAACGCATAATTATCCCAAATCAAAAAGACTTTGCCAAACAGAGCATACCTAATATTAAACAAATAAGATAATCAACGACTTGCGTTTCGTGTCAGAATTACGATTTCACATTTTGCTAAAATGTAGATACAATTTTACTTACTTACATTCCACGATCGTAAACACGAAATCCAGTTACGAAAAGTCGTGGAGAGTTAATTAATGAAATAATTCAGTTTCGAAACTTATTATGAGAAAGGAACATAATAATTGTGCATGTTCGTTTTGTATTATAGAAAAAAATATCATCAAGGCTTGCATCACGACGTTATTTTGATGTTCTACTTTTTTTTATCGTTGGATCCTGCTACATTTACCTTCACCAAAAATCAAAATTAGCCAATACTGAGCCATTTTACAAACATCATTATAAAAAATTCACTTTAATTGCATTTATAATAAAAGCACTGAAGCTCTACAAATTAATTAGATATTACCATTTATCAAATATTATACAAGGTTCCGACGATTTCACACGGACAGTATTGGTATTTCTTGAATGAAAAGAGATAGAAGGATGGTTGAATTGGAGAAAAGTTGCTTAATTTAGATATTTCCAATATTACGGTTTGCAAATAAAAGAAATAAAGGTTTCTGAAATATTTTCAAACATTTGCATTTGCAAGTAATGCAACAAGATAAACTTGAGGAAATTGTTAGAAATAAAATTTTTAAATTCCTTCCTAAAAAATAACAAATTCATTAACAAACCAAAGCAATTAAGAGCAATTAAATAAATATAAATAAATAGTCATTTTAAAAAAGTTGCGAACTCAACTTAAATGTTGCTCAAAGTGCCCACTATTATTTTCAATAAATTTTTGCATCCTTAGACGCAACTGCCCCTCTGCAATTTCATGTGCGATGTCTCTAAAAGCTGAAGTAATACTTTGACGCAATTCTTCAATACTATTCACTACATTACTAAATATTGATACTGTTGTCATGGTGAATGAAATATTTGGGTTTCTTTTCATGGCCTAACACATTCGAAAATATTTTTCTCATTTCTCTTTCTAGCTTTAAATGTCGAAATGTTATACATTTTTGCAAAGAAGATTTTTGGCTTCATTTAATGGTATAAAAACAAATATGGCATCCTTAAGAGAAATAAAAGCTGTACAGCATATCTTATATATAAAAGATTTTTAACAATTCCATCATCTTCATCTTGGTGCAATAATTATTGCAAATACAAAATTTCAACTCTCTTCTCGGAGTATCAATGGAGAAAATAAATAGAAACCAAATCGATGATTTACAATTTTTACAAAATATTTCAGGTACCTACCATTGATTTTTTTTAAAATTTGCTAACCAGAATATTGAAGAAGTCTAAATTACGCAACTTTTCTCCAATTGAACCATCCTGTATCTCTTACCGTTCAAGAAATAGGAATACTATCCCCATGAAATCGTCGGGACCCTGTATCTTATTTATGAAAACAGCTAAGACGCATGTTGAATAAAAATATTTTTTGACCGATGAACTCCGAAAGGAGGGGGTATACAATTCGACTGTCTGCTTTTTGCTTCCTTTGCGCGTTTTATATAATAAACCTACTCCGATTTTGATGATTTTTTGATTCATTTGAAAGAGGAGACTTGAGAAATAATAATAATAATAATAATAATAATAATAATAATAATAATAATAATAATAATAATAATAATAATAATAATAATAATAATAATAATAATAATAATAATAATAATAATAATAATAATAATAATAATAATAATAATAATAATAATAATAATAATAATAATAATAATAATAATAATAATAATAATAATAATAATAATAATAATAATAATAATAATAATAATAATAATAATAATAATAATAATAATAATAATAATAATAATAATAATAATAATAATAATAATAATAATAATAATAATAATAATAATAATAATAATAATAATAATAATAATAATAATAATAATAATAATAATAATAATAATAATAATAATAATAATAATAATAATAATAATAATAATAATAATAATAATAATAATAATAATAATAATAATAATAATAATAATAATAATAATAATAATAATAATAATAATAATAATAATAATAATAATAATAATAATAATAATAATAATAATAATAATAATAATAATAATAATAATAATAATAATAATAATAATAATAATAATAATAATAATAATAATAATAATAATAATAATAATAATAATAATAATAATAATAATAATAATAATAATAATAATAATAATAATAATAATAATAATAATAATAATAATAATAATAATAATAATAATAATAATAATAATAATAATAATAATAATAATAATAATAATAATAATAATAATAATAATAATAATAATAATAATAATAATAATAATAATAATAATAATAATAATAATAATAATAATAATAATAATAATAATAATAATAATAATAATAATAATAATAATAATAATAATAATAATAATAATAATAATAATAATAATAATAATAATAATAATAATAATAATAATAATAATAATAATAATAATAATAATAATAATAATAATAATAATAATAATAATAATAATAATAATCATAAAAACGCAAATCTGAAATCTCTTTCCCTCCGAAAACCACCTTAGAAAGGGGTGGAGGGGCTAAATTTTCTGGAAAATCGTAAATTCGAGTTGGCAGAATTTAAGATACCAAAATGTTCGGAAACGTTTTCGAGTTTCTGCGATTTTAAAATTTTAAATATGTTTATTTTCGCTATGTGGAAGAGGCAATTTCTTCCAAAAACAAAAAATTGGAGAATGGAAAATTAATGAATGAGATTATTTGTAGCAACATTTATATTGAACATTTTTTTGTTACGGTTTATGAGTTAAAATAGTGTTAAAGTTTATATATAGATTTCTGAATATGTAATAGCAAATACAAGCAAAGCATAGGTACATGTATAATGGTGAACGTTCAACGATTTTCATGACAAATGTTACATCCAAAAGTGTGAAATAGATAGTTTAAAAAAAAATGGACCGACGTTATCAGTAGGTGCACTGAAAAGTACAAAATAATAATAATTCTGTTGGTGCTGGTAGTTGTGAAGTTGGTGCCAAAAGTTTTCAATCTAACTGCAATTGCACAACTTCACAAGTATCAGCACCAATGGAATTAATATTATTTTGTAGGTACTTTTCAGTGCACCAACTGATAACATCGGTCAATTTTTTTGTAAAAAACAGCAGTTGTAAATAGATAGAACAAGATGCGTTTTCGCACCAACTTCAACGCATTATTCATCATTCTTAAGAAAACGTATTAAATGGCATCCAATTATCATTGCAGAAATTCCTTCCCGCCTTCCCGCATCCTCTCAGTAGGTCAATCTGGTAGCAAGCTATTATACCTCTCTACACACTTGATTGACCATATTGCGATGAAGTTATAAAAAAAGCAGAATCACAAGCTACTTACCCGTAAACTCGGTAAGTATCAATTATTTTTTTACGGACTCGTGGCTTGGTGGGTTTACGAGGATGGAAACGATGATGGTGACAATCATTCTGAAGCAACGCATGAAAGTTATATGAATGTGATAAAAGAGATAGAAAGAAATCAGACCCGTATAGGTATATTGCTCGGGTAATATGATACTGTTAATTTGTGTGCAGTACTGGACTCGCTTGATTGTAGAAGGTTTTATTCTTTGAGAATTGAATGATGGAGAACCTCTTTATCTTCTAGTAACCTAGGATTGAACGTTCTTCAAGTGTCGTGTAGGTACTTGTATTCGAGCATAGGTGACTTTCAGCCAAGGATTTGAACAAGCGCGCGGTTCATCACCGGTAACTCATCCAAACCTTTGCTTACGCTTTGGGCTGCTTAACTTCGCGCTCTTTTTCCGGTAACCTGAGCTAGAGCCACTAATGAATAATAGTTATAAATAGGTCCAAGGCCGACAAAGCCCATTTCATTAGAGGAAGAAAAATAATTCAATCGATTATTGCTACTTTTTAATAACGAAAACTTTACAACTCGATTTAACGACTTTAAAATTAAAATATGGATAATCGCTCGGACCAGTCGATTTCTGATTTGAGTGGGAACAACTTTCCTGCTTTTTTCATCTCCGTAACTCCAACTCCTTAATGAAGGTAAGAACAACCCCATAATTTTGAATAAGGGTGAGGGTTATTGCTATACTTTATTTTAAGATCTCATCGAGTACCTACTATCCGACCCTAAAATGTTGATTATTTGCGTGATTTTTTAAGAACGTTACAAGTTACAACCGCTTCAAATCGATTGTGTTTTTTTAGGGTGGAAATTCTAAATTGTTTTTAAGAATAAAAACTCTTCGCCATCCTGAAAAAAAATTCTCCGCTACTTACGTTTTGAAACTAGTTTCCAAATTTGAAGCTACTATTTTAGTCGGAAATAAAAAAAATAGGATGCATGAAAGAGACGAAGCGAAGTGGCTGTTTTAGGTCATGTATCAATGGATCCGACCCTCAGTACTAGGAAATTGTCTGACGTATCTGGTGTATCACGCACAACAATCAAGAGAATCCTTATGCAACATAACATCCTATCAAAATACGTTTTTTTCAGGAACTGAATAAGTATGATTTTGATCGCCGACTCCAAGTGTCCAGTGAAAATATTAACAATAATCAAAACGTCATGTTCGATATTTGTTTTTCGGAACACAGTGAAATATTGATGTCAGAGAATCTCAGTCCTTTTTCCGTAAAAAATATACAATTTCAAAGATGAATGTTATGATAATATACTTACTTTTTTTTTTATACAATTTATCTCATTATGTTTCCTAACTCAAAAAGAACTTAGCTCATACCAATCCGTCTCTGACTCGAGCATTTCTTATAATGTATCTTATGTTCGTCTGTGACTTCTTCTATAATATAAAACGCCGGGTGTTTTAGGACCTACCTTATCTTGAAATCGAGGAGGCTCTGAGGAGAGCGCCAACGATTTCTGATAACCTTCACAAAGAAAGTTGTTGAGATAAAAAGTAAGTGTGTTCAGTGCTAACCGAAAATTAAAAGATCCACTTAACTGCTCGATAATCCAGATTGTGACTGCCGATTATATTATTACGATATAAATAGCTATAGCTATATACTTTCGTTTCAGGTGTTCGTTCATTTTGCAAGTCACCATCAACTTTGGAGGGTTTTATGGTGTGTGGGCATTCGTAAATATTTTGACCTGTTTTTTTTTACTGATGAACCAAACGAAGGAGGTCTACAATTCTACTTTTTATCTGTTTTTTTTATGGATATTCCCGCCTTATAAATAGTAAACGTGCTCCGATTTTCATGTTTTTTTTTATTTGATAATTGATCCCATTAAAAAAAATCGACATTTAACATGTCCTTCCTATCAAAAACAACACCCAAAGCAGGTGGAGGAGGCAATTTTTTTCGGGAATCAAAAATTTGAGACGACAAAATTAAAGAAGAGATCATATCCGGGAACGTGTGAATTGAAAATTTTTCCAAAAAAGCTACGGTTTTCGAGTTACAGCAATGGTAAAGACTGGAAATATGTGTATTTCCGCCATGTGGCGGGAACATTTTTTTGCCAAAGAAGAGATTATATGCAGCAACATTTAATTTGGACATTTTCCTAAAGAAGGTAGGTACGGTTTTCGACTTACAGCAGTGATAAGGTCTGAGATTGTATATTTCTGCCGCGATCTTTTGAAATCTCAGAATAATAACACAAGAACAAGCAAAGAGTATTCATGGTTAATTGGATAAGTACCTACTAGGTATCTTCTTTGGTATTAGTGAACGTTCAACGATTTTCATGACTAATGTTACACACAAAAGTGTGTAACAAATATTTTTGACAAAAAATTGGACCGACTTTATTAGGTGGTGCACTGAAAAATACAAAATAATATTAATTCTATTAGTTCTGGTACTTTTGAAGTTGGTGCCAAAAGTCTTCTATCTAACTACAATTGCACAACTTCAAAAGGACACTTATAAGATATAAAATTTAGTGTTATCAATCGTAATATTATATAGTCTATTAAACCCCTAGGTACAATTTACTTAAATTTTCCTTATTGTTAGATCTTAGAATTTCTCTAACCTTCTAATGAAAGGGTCATATATTAAGATATAATAAGAGGTGGGGAACCAGCATTGAATTTGATTATCAAGGAAGTTTCTTCGGTTTGATATTATCATAATCAATAAACAGGATAAAATTATTAATGATTTATATACAATATTATTTTTCACAACCAACATAGAATAAGTATATAACAAATCTTATACAATCCTTTAAAGTACATAGATATATATCTAACTAAAAAAAGCTAGAAGCTCTGGGCCTCTCTATATGAATCTCTATAAATTTTACTTGAAGACTTTTATTTCTTTAAACAGTATCTAATAACCATGAACCGCAAAAATTTCATATTTTCATTTTGCTTTTTCTTCAAAATTCACTTGCTGTTAGTAACACAAAACAGAAGTTCTATGTTTTATTATAAATAAAATGTTGTTTACGCAACCTAATGAGAAAAGACACCTCCTTGGCTATGGAATTCCCACTTCATACTCAAATGGTCGCAGGCGATGTATAGTGTCTGTCCAGACATAACAGAATAGCTAAATGACAAACAAACTTGCTCATAATTTCTTTAAAATAAGAATTATAATTGTTATTCTTGTGTACTAAATTAGCACTAAATTATTCCTAAAGAATAGTTTTAGATATTTCATTTAAGTGTGCTGACTTAGTATTAAGCTAGCACACTTGCCTATAAATTTCAAAAATAAATAGTAATAAATTTTTTCTAAGTGTATTAAATTAGCACTAAATTATTTAAAGCAGTATTGCTCGTAATTTCAAAAATTGAAGAGTTATAAATTTTATTTTTGCGTACTAAATTAGCACTAAATATACTTGAATTTAGCACAATAATTTTATGTTTGTCACTTTTGTTTTGCCAGCTTAATGGACCTCATTTTTTTGTAAAAAATATTTATTCTCTACTCGAAGGACTTCATGATAAAGAAGAAATACCCTTAAATACCCAGTCAAGATGAAAGTCAAATGTGACAAATAATTATCATATCCTATTAAACAGTTAATCATTAAAATGGTATGGTGTATCAACTCACTGGTGACTTAATACAACTGGTTACTTGAACGGACTTTTAACTAAAGTTCTGTTTTCCTAGCAACTCATGACACTGCGTCGTGAACTGAGCATGGCGTTCGTTCAATACACTTTTCCTACACACTGCAAAACGTTTCATAATGTTGTAAGGAGTACCTAGTCAAATGCGCTGCATAATAAATATTTTTCACAAAAAATTGGACCGAAGTTATTAGTTGGTGCACTGGAAAATACCGAATAATATTAATTCTATTGGTGCTGTTACTTTTCAAGTTGTGCAGTTGCAGTTAGGTTGATAACTTTTGGAACCAACTCCTTAAGTACCAGCACCAATAGAATTAATATTATTTTGTGTTTTTCAGTGCACCAACCAATAACGTCAGTCACAAAAATCGTTGAACGTTGACAGTCACTAATACCAATGAAGATAGTACTTATCCACGTATATTCTTTGTGTGTAGTTTATATGATTAAGATCTCAAAATATCGCTACGGAAATACGCGTAAGTATTTTAGATGTTACCATTTTACCACCGCTGTAACTCCAAAACCGTAACTCTAAGGAAAAAATTTGGTGTGTCCACTCACACGACTTTCATACCGCTCGCAGGCAATTTTCAGTGAATGAAAAAATTTACACTATTACAATATTTTCCTTACATACCGACGATAATAGCGGTAGTAAAGTAAAAATCCTCTGATCAAATCGTGCTACCACTCATTTTTTTTAGCATGTTATGACAAACAACAATGGTCATGTAACATTTTTTTGCAAGATAAAAGCTTTAGCCAGAATCTGTAGAAACATATGGAAAATACGGAATTTTATTCAAGCATAACTTTTTTTGTGCTTTTTCTCAGAGATAGCGCTATGTGTGGGTGGTAAAGGGCTCCCAGAAGAATACTTTAGGCAAGTTTAATCAAAACCCTTAGAGCCGTTTTCGCGCTATAGTCTTGAGCAAATCACGTTTATTAGCTATAGCTCAACACCCAGTGGATACAGGATTCTCATTCACTGCCACCGGCAAGTGATATTGGTACCAAACAAAATAAAAAAAAGCAAAAAAAGCACCGATCCGTTTCCGAGATAATGCTGTCGAAGACAGACAGACCAATGGCTGAAAATATGTTTATTAGATTTAGAAAACTCTGAAACGTTAACATTTGTAAAAATCTCGATACCGAAAATTTCACACGATTACAATACTTTCCTTATACAGCTACTATAGTAACGTAGGTAAAAATGTTCAAAATAAATGTTGCTACAAATAATTAGGTCTTTCATGAAGTACCCATAGATTTTCAATTTTCTAAAAAATCGCCCTCTCCTCATAGCAAAAATACACATATTTGAGAATTTAACATGACTCTAACTCGAAAACCGTAACTCTTTTGAAAAAATGTTCAATTTAAACGTTTCCGAATATTGTCCTATCTTTAAAATTATACCACCGCAGATTTTCGATTTTCGAGAAAATTTGCCCTCCACCCCTTCGGTGCGGTTTTTGTAGGGAAGGAGATTTCGGATTTGCGTTTTCATGAATATGGGACTATTTCTCAAGCCTTCTCATTCAAATGAATAAAAAATCATTAAAATGCAAGTACGTTACTATATAAAACGCGCGAATGAACAAAACCGAAGTAACTTTTTCACCAGCTTTTATGTTTATGCAATAATAATACCTACCTACCTTACGAATTCAATGATGGTAGAAAATGAGAACAACAATAGGGTATATTTTTGAATTGGATTTCACTCATTATAGAAATGCACAATTCTAATAATTAAAATCTCATCAACAACTGTAAATTAATGTTAAACTTTCATATTGGTAAATTTAATTAGTTTCAAAATATTAATGTTATTGCTATTTCATAACATTTTGACAATAGTATTAGTTTTAACAATGGAAACTATAAGAAATGATTGATTATGCAATGCATAAATCTCGAGAGTGAAGAAGTTATTTGAAGTCAAAGATTTGATTTCAGTACTGTGATGTAGATATATTTAAATTCACAAATAAAAGACAAAATATATTCAGCCATTTCGAATGTACTCAGGTATTTGCTGACTTAAGTGTTATCTATTTATTAGAATAAGTAGGAATTTAGTTTTTGGCAAGACTTGTCCTAGCTCTGCTTATCTGAAAAAGCTCTAAGCTTTAGAAGTGTTATTTGCTCATGCATTTTCGATAAGACCTGGTCGCCCTTGTCCAAAATCTTCTAATACGTGCTTAGGTAACCTTAATGAATGACATAAAATATAACAAAATTATTTAATTCATACTAAATGCATTTCAATTTTTTCTAAACCTTACTTTAGATATCTTGAAAAGTGAATTGTTCTTGACGGTGTTCCTGAATTTTAATGAATAATAAAGTCAGTCCAATTTTTGGAAAAAATATTTAATTCACCCTTTTTTAGTGTAAAATTAGTCATGAAAATCGTTGAACGTTCACTGATACCAAAGAAGATAGTACTTATGCTATTACCCATGATTATTTTTTGCTTCTACTTGTTATTATTCAGTGATCTCAAAACATGAGGCGGAAATATTCATATTTTAGACTTTGCCACTGCTGTAACTCAAAACTTTTTATGAAATTTTATATGTTTCTACATATAATCTCTTCTTTAATTTCGCCGTCTCATATTTTAAATTTTCGAGAAAATTACCCTCTCCATATAGCGGAAATATAGGTACATACTCCAGTCTTTCTGTAACTCGAAAACTGTAACAAAATTCAATTTAAACGTTTCTGGATAGTCTCCGCTTCAATTCTGCCTTCTTAGATTTTAGATTTTCGAGAAAAAATTACTCCTCTAACCCCCTCTTTCAAATGAATCAAAAATCAAAGCTCGTTTACGATGCAAAACGCGCTTACAGTCATACATAAAAAAAACAAACATACAAACTACTTTTTGATCGACGAACCACGGACGAAGGAGGTATACCTACAATGCGACTGTCTAATTTTTTTGGTTCATGCGCGCGTGTTCTATATAGTAAGCGTACTCCGATTCTGATGATTTTGATTCATTTGAAAGAGGAGACTTGAGAAATGGTCCCATATTCATAAAATCGCAAACCGAAATCTCCTTCTCGAAAATCTAAAATTCTACATGGCAGAATTAAAGATAACAGAATATCCAGAAACATTTAAATGAACAGTTTTCGAGTTTCTGGGATGTTAAAATTTTAAATATGTATATTTTCGCTATGTGGAAAAGGCAATTTCTTTCTAAAATTGAAAATCTGAGGATGGAAAATTAATGATCAGTTATTTGTAACAACAATGATATTGAACATTTTTTTCAATAGAGTTAGATACAGTTTTCGAGTTACAGCAGTGTTAAAGTTTATAATATGCTTATTTTCGCGATGACGTTCTTAGATTTCTGAATAATAGCAAATACAAGCAAAGCATACATCGATAATGGTGAACGTTCAACGATTTTAGTGACAAATGTTACCTCAAAAGTGTGAAATAAATATTTTTTACAAACAATTGGACCGACGTTATCAGTTGGTGCACTGAAAAGTACAAAATAATATTAATTCTATTGGTGCTGGTACTTGTGAAGTTGGTGCCAAAAGTTTTCAATCTGACTGCAACTGCACAACTTCAAAAGTACCAACACCAATAGATTCAATATTATTTGGTCCCTTTAGATGCACCAACTGATAATATCGGTCCAATTTTTTGTAAAAAATATTTGCATACCTATCTACCTCAACCTTTTTTTGAAGGCGGTCAAAAATGTATCATAATAATCACGTTTCCTTGTCAATAGAAAAAGTTCAAGTGTCAAGTGCATCCCCAACACCCCACAATCTCATCCACACACCCTTATAGCTTTTAAAAACACCCCACGGAGACGACGACATCCAATATCCACCCCACTTCGTCCACTTGTATGTGTGTGATAAACAGCGTCATAATATTGTTATTATCATCCGATTAAGGGTGTTGTATCTAGTATTATAGTAGTAGTAGTAGTAGATTCTCACCCCATCTACAAAAACCACCCACCGTAACCGCTATGTAGTTAGTGGATTTTTGGCTGCTATTGTGTGTCAACGACGATAACCGATATATTATTATTACGGATATGGTGTACCACAACGTTTTCATTTATACTTATTATACTCCTAATCTCGAGTCTATGTTATCAACATCAACAGATGTGTATCAATTTTGCAGTGAGTAAAGCTAGCTAAATCATTCGAGCGGTAAATTTCACACTGCACAATGTATTTGTTCAGTGCTAACCGATAGTAATACATCATCATGAAACACAAGTGATTTTAAGCTCAATTATTGACATTCAAAAAAGCTTGAGATTTTTTTTTGTTTCACTAAGCAAGTCTTGATTGGTGGTCTTGAACTAGCTCTATAAAGGTTTTTTTAATTAACGTCCCTAAAGCTAGCAGAGCAAAGTGTGCACAATCCAAAATACATATTTGGTGGGGACCTGGGCACTTCGCCCAAAATAATATATCGACCACTTTAGCAAGAACTTTGTATGTTTTTAATGAAATTAAAAGTCCACAAAGCCCAAAATGGACACTTCGCACAATTTATTCATTCATATTGATCGAAGTCTATTCGGGACCTTAGTAATAATATAGTTTTATAACTGTTTTAATTTTATTACAAAAGTCGACCAGTATAGAATAGTAAGTATTGTAATTCAACTTCACATCAATTAAGAAAAAGTCATGGAAATTAATCTAGAAATTGATTCAATAAATATAAATGATAAATAGTGTAACGTGGATAGGTAGTCATGTACTTACGGTTAGGTTAGTTTAGGTTAAGTTATGTTAGGTTAGCTTGTATAATTCATTAATTAGTTCTAGAATTGGTATATTTAGGGCCGATTTCATAATGAATCCTTAATGGGAGATTAGTTAATTCTTCAATTTGTTTAACTTATATCTCGATGACGGAATAAAAATAGTGCATTTTTTAATAACTTTTACAAAGTCAGTCACCTTATCTTTCGATCTTTTAAAGTAACTTTAAATTATATGACCAACCAAAAAATTTATGCAATTTTTAATCTAGTATTAAAATTAATGGGAGATTAAATTTGATTATGAAATCGACCCTTATTCTATCTTCCAGAAACTATATGAGAGGTACAGTTTGTCTCAGTATTGTTAGTTTGACAAGCCTCTAGAACATTATTATATGCATTCAGATAATCGTAGAACATTCTCGATGAATGTCATGTCAAGATTCAGATATATCAAGCCGTGTCGATCAGGGGTCACAGTGAGTTTAGAACAGTCAGTCGATGAAAGTCAGTCTATGAAATTAGTTCAGACGGTGAAGTCTGTGACAGTTTAAATTGTCAAAGTGACATTTGTACTACAACAGAAGGTCGTGTACAGAGTGTTGAAAATAAACTATTGGAAGCAATCTGCGAATTTTTGAGTATTACGCAAGTTAAACGTTACAATATATTATTATATAAAATAAACAGGGAGCTATTTTTAAACAAAATTACATTATTTACTACATACCTAATACAGTTGCCAAACATGACTTATAAAAGATACCTATACCTAAAATAAAAACATACTAAACATAAAATAATTCATGGTAGTGGAATGTTAAGTTCAATATATTACAACATTTAAATTGTAAATTTTTCTAGAAAAATGAACAAATGTGAGCAGTGGGAAACTCTAAAATGTGTATATTTGCACGATGTTCTCTCTGAATAAGTATAATTAATATAGTTATCTTCTTTAGTAAACTTTGAATGATTTTGATGACACGCAAAATAATGAAATAAATATTTCTTAAAAAAAAATTGGCCGCCTTTATTATATATTATTATATATTTATTATTGGTGCTAGTACTTTTGGATTGAGACGTGAATATGAACTTATGTAGGTAGTTTCATTTAGAAGACGTACATATTATGTCTTTCTCTCTAGTAAATATATAATTGGTATAATTTTCTTATATCTAAGTTTCTTTAATCATTTTTCAAGTTTGTACATTTATTTTCGCACATTTTTTGCTTTTTGCTTGTCTGTTAAGCCTTCTATATGTTTTGTGGTCTTTGCTATTATTTTTTAACGATCACTCAAACACAATTGCAATATTGGCCGTTGATAAAAAAAACATCAGCTAAACACTAAAAATCAACATTACCTTTCAACGTTGTTTTTTCATTGCCCTTAACAAGTAATAATATGACATATTAGACAGACCATCACTTTCCATAGCAGCTGTTGTCAACCAGCAACAAGTTGATATTTCTTCATTCTAACACAACGAAAAAATAAACTCTAATTCATCATTACAAAAAAAGCTTCTTATATACCTAGGTAGGTACATCCGCTAAAAAACGCCAAATAAAAGTAAATGCTAATAAGTCGATAATTGTTCCAAGCCCGTATTATTAAGAAAAGTATTAAATATAACCGTTAATGATTCGTAAGGAATGAATTGAACATCTCTAGATATAGTGTATATATCAGAATGCTATGAAAATTATAAATTCATTAGCATTCTTTTTTCCTTCAAAGCCATTCCAAGTTGGAGCTCGCGTTCGATTACAAAGACAGCTGCAACTGTATGTTATAATAATAATTACCCTCAGTGGGCAAATTTTCCTAATTAATTCGAAAATGTCGGAATTTATTAGAGCCATCTATCAAGCAGAAATGCACTTACAATCAAATGAAATGAGAGATATGTTTTTTTTCTTTAAGTAAACGGTTTTATTATTCTTCAGTAATGACAGTTGAATAAATAACTTTTTTTTCAAAAACTTGTCACTGAAAAATCCTATTTATATTAGTAATTCTGAAATTGTACAAAAGATGATGTACTTAGATATCAGTTATAGAGAGAAATCAAGCGATAAAAAAACTCAGCGCATTATTTTTTTCGAAAATTGAAAATATAAGATAGAAAAATTGAAGCAGAGATTATACAGGGTATTTATTGATTGAATGCCGATACTTGAGGATGTGAATCCTTGGGTGATCTCAAGAAGAAAAGTTAATATCAACATATTTACTAGGATTTCACGAGATTCTCGAAAATCTAGATTTCACGTCTCGTCTCGACTCGATTTCAAGACCAGATCGAGACGGGATTGAATTTTTGTTTCAAGGCCAGATCAAGAATTACACCTCGAGATTTTTCGATATCGAGAATCTTTTTCGAGATTTCTCGATCTCGAAAAAATGTAATTGTTGCAATAGCTCACAGCTCTTGATAGGTCAGAAAAGCAAAAATAAAAAAATATGTTAGGAAAATTAACAAAGGATAAAAATAACACATATAACAAGCAAATACCAAAGGTAAAAATAAATATATTTATATACCTACTTAAAAAAGACCCATAAAATATTAAACAGAAAAATTAAATTTAAACATTTGAACAAAACATGAGAAAAATAATGGTAGACATAAAAAAATACATAGATCTTTTAATATAAAGAAATATCTTAACAGATAAAAAATTACTGTTTAGATACTCGAAAATATATCTTACACAGCCAAGAATTCAAATACAGCTAAAATTGAGCCGATTCTCCAGTTAATCGACTTCGTCCTTTTTTATTAATGGTCAGTGTTGCTCTTGAAAACAGTCTTTCCGCAGGCACTGAAGTAGCTTGTAAAATTCAAAAATATTTTCGTCACATAATTTCAAAGATAAACAAACTGTCCTTTTGCACCCCGCTACTCCCGTGCTCGATGGTTCTCGGTGCGGTGTTCCTTATTTTAATAAATTTCAGTTCTCGTTTATGTGCTGACTCGTTCACAAATTATATTTTCATTAGATTTGAACAAATATTTTAATGTCATGTAATGCTATTATATTATTCTTTATTAAAAATAATTTTAAGATAATTATTACTACTTACTTTGGAAATTAACTGACACGACACTGTTCGGTCAGTACCTATGCCATAAAGTGCACTTTATTCCTATTGTATTTTTCAAAAATGTCAGCTTAAGTTTTTATATTACTTCCAAGGATATTCTTGTGATTAAATTAAAAAATAAAAAAATTGTCATCGTTTTTTACCTTCTACTTAATAGCATATAACTCTGTATTTTAACGTATTTTTTTAATAGAAAAAATGTGCCCTATCTTTTGGTGCATATGATGAAACCCTAATATGTCCTAAACCTCTTAATTTTTGAGCTACATGGTGTCATTTTTATATTTATATAAAAATTTGTAACTACACACCATTTTTTGACATAAAAGACTTTTTATAATTTTTACTAGTGACGTCCCTACGGGGTTTGATCTAAATATTTTTTAACAAAAAATGGTACGCCACTGATTTTTCTAAGAACCGGAATTATTTTTGAAATCCTCATTTATTTTTTGGAGCAAATTTGGTCCATAGACATACTTTCATACGAAGCACCGTTCTCGCGTAAAAAAATAAGAATAAAAAAACGTTTTCACCAGTTCATTGAGACTACTATTGATATTTTCTTGGAATTTGGTAGGCACCTACCACGCGTGGAAGCACTTCTTTTTAAGATAAAAATGAAGGCATGATATTGAATGTTGGGACAGCTCCAAAATTAAGAGGTTTAGGATATATATTAACTGTTCGTCTTAAAATAACTCAAGGATTCACACCCTTAAGTATCGGCATAACACCCTGTATGTAACAACATTTAAATTGGACATTTTAAAAAAATGTATGGTCTCCGAGTTACAGCAGTTGGAAATTCTGAAATATATGTATTTCCATGATGTTTTGAAACATCTGAATAACTATAAATATAAAAAAAAAAATTGCACCGACTTCATTAGTTGGTGCACTGAAAAATACAAAATAATATTAATTTTATTGGTACTAATTTTGAAGTTGTGCATTTTTTGTTAGATTCAAATTTTCGGCACCAACTTCAAAACTAACAGAACCAATAGAATTAATATTAGGTATTTTGTAATTTTCAGTTCCCCAACTAATAAAGTTGATCCAATTTTATTTTAATACTTATACTTATTCATTATGCAAAGATTTCAAAACATCGCGAAAATACATATATTTTAGACTTTCCCACAGCTGTAACTCGGAAACCTATAGTTTAAAAAAAATCTAATTTAAACTTAGCCGGATATTGTCTCTTCATCGTCGTCTCAAATTTCCAATTTTCGAAAAAAAAAAAGATCCCCCACATCCACCTTTAGGAGAAGTTTTTGAGGGGAATGACATGATGAATGTCGATTTTTTTTATGGGACCAATTCTCAATAGTCCTCTTTCCAATAAAAAAAGAATCATGAAAATCGGAGCACGTTTATAATTTAATAGGTGCGAACATGCAGACAAATGATCGAATTTTACACCCCTTCTGTTTGATTCGTATGTCAAAAATGAATAAGGCAGGCGTTTCTGGAGGTGCTAACACTAGGGCAGATAACCACCCCAAAAATGTATTCAGACTAATAAAACTAAACATGTTGAAAGATTTTTTTACTATTCCTTAGTTTATTTGACAATTCATTAAGCGGACATATTGTTTTGTTTAGGTTCTTTTATATTACTTTCGTATATGTACTCATATAATAATTAATAATTAGTTTTATTTTAAAGAATATTATCCAAACACAGTCATGCAAATGAACATGTTAAATTTAATTTCGATATCATTTAAAGCTCCACTGATATTTAACATTTGCTCATCACAGTCATCATATATATAGTACCCGGTATCTCCGAAACTATACATATATATCCTACAATTTTTTTTTATGACGAAAATGGTTCAAACCTCTATACAATCTGTGATGAATATACTTACTTATATATATTTTTTTACATAACCTTATAGAATAAATACTTAAATTAGGCTCTTCTACCACTAAGCTAACCACCCCTCCCATATTTTACGTGTTATTAATGTAAATAGATTAATCACGATATTTTTAAGACTATTAGACTGAATAAAAATGAAGGTTGAATGAAGTTTTCGTCTATTAAGGACGGATTCACAGTTCATTCTGATATGATAGAGAATTAATTTCTACTTTTTTAAAATACGACAAATATAATCTATACCTATTGAAAAATTATTTTAGTCTAATAGCCTAATGGTGATAAAAAACCTATAAAACTACTACATATTTTGATATGGCGACAAATTCCTCCCTCTTGTCTTGAAAACTTTCATCAAATAAATTAAATTACTTTACATTAGGATTATGCAAAAAATTATATACTTAACAAAAGTATATTTATAAAATTGCATTAGTATATAACGTATATTTTTTCTTATTATACATATAAAATTGATATTGAAATTTAGTTTGGACTATTTTTCTTTAAATTTAATGCTTTTTTACATGAATGAAAAATCCGAAGGAACGATGAAAATAGCAAATTGTTCACATTACTACATCTAGCATTCGTTAAAACAGCTGGCATGGAATGAAATTGAGATATATTATTGAACAATGGATTCCCCATTAAACAAAATAAAGTTTGCGAAAATCCATAAAGCGGTACAAAAGTTACAAAGATTTTATTGAGTTGGCTTTCCCACAAACCCCTACCTGTTATTTTACAAGATAGAGGAAAAATTATAAGAGAAATGATCTGTGAATTACAAATATTTAAATTTAATGCTACTATTACTGGGTCATTTTTTGAGAAAAATGAGTTTTTTTCAAATTACGCCCCCTTGCGGTAGAGAAGGAAACTATAAAATAATTAAGATGAAAAGAAACACAAAGTCTTCTCCACAGTTTAAACTGTGCAAAAGACTTTATGTTTCTTTTTATCTTACCACTTCACTCCACTTCGAGAATGGACTTCTACAACCATTATTTGAAAATAATTTCCAGCACTTTCTCTTATGCGAATTTATCATACAACTTTTTCTCTCTAAGTTGTAGGATGTATAGTTTTAGAGATAAAACCTGGTACCTCTCTTAATCAGTCCGGGTATACATATATTTCCACACAAAAGGAAGTTCCAGAATTTTTAACCGAAGATTAATGTTGGAAGTATTCGCATCTATACGATGAAAATTATTCGAAATCATAAGTCAACGAAACACGACACTCTCTAATCAAAATTAGGTCGCATTGTATTACCATTTTCATTTATTTTTCAGGTGATATAATCCACTTTATTCCAATGACATCATATTACCTACCTACCCATAAGTAGACACGTATCTACGCTTCGACTGTTCACTCTCTACTACTACTAGAGTGAAAATTAATGCTCTATTATTTATAACAAATGAATAAATAATGACATTCAGAATAGAACGAACAATCTGTTTGCCCATAGCAAATGGTTATACAACGTTTTTTATGTGTAATTAATGTAATAGTAGAGCTCCAGACGATGGAGAACTTCCGTGTTGTTAACATAAACTATGCAGCGTTTTGGTGTTGAGATAGTTGCAATAGTAAAATGAACAAAGCAAATTTTTGACCGACTTTAAAAAGGAGGAGATATAAAATATTGTACGTTACCTTTTCTGATGTTTGTATTTATGTTCGCTTGCTTTGCTCCGATTTTGATCATTCTTCTTTCATCAGATACAAAGAAGAAATGATAGGAACCATACAACATTTAAGAGATATGGTAGGTACTCATGGTGGCGTTATTGCATTTCGATACTTTTTTAATGTTTTTTGAAAAAGTATTTTATATGATAAAATAATAAACTGTTTCTTGAACTTGAAAGAGAGACAGAGAGAGATGCTTTATTGTCAAAAAAAAATTTTGTAGGCAAAGCAAAATAAAAAATATTAAAATTAAATAATACACAAACAAAACAAAGTCAACCTTTTGATTGAAGAATCAAGGAGCTCCGAATCGAATAGAATCTTAGTCAAATGGGGCTGCAGTTCTTAACGCACCTTTCCGTTTCTTATGTTTTACTTGACAAGGCTCGGGCCATCTTTTCTTTAGTACCACTTTTGCCACCAGAATAGATAGACTTGTGACCACCTGAACTAATTTATCGCATATTGCCCAAAGCTTATTACTTATTACAATTATAGTGATTCCTGCCATTCATCCAGTTAGCATTTGGCTGACATAATACTGGACCGAGAATCTTACGTAAGACAGATCAGCCTCCTCTCCCAGATCTGCCTAGTCGTTATATTTGTTTACAGTGGATGCCGAATTTTTAAATGACTACAGTTATTCAAAACGTTAATCTAATCTGCTTCACATCTCCCCTTGTTATGATATTAATCATGTACTCTGTTTTGTATTCGCCATAAATTATTTTCATGTCTTCTAGTTCTACATATTTATATAAATAATATCATATATTGTTATAATAATAATAATAATAATAATAATAATAATAATAACCTTTATTGCTAACAAGATCACATGGTGACACAGCAACGTCAATACAAAAATTCTACATGCTAGGTATTAAAATTAAAGTTATATATACATTCCTGTTGCAAAAAATGAGATGTTTTGAATTTGTTTACATTCTTAATTTGTTTAAGAGAATTTGGTAATTTTTCATAGGCTTTTATCGCCCTGTAGTAAGGCCCTTTTTCAAAGAAGGTGGAGGCATGTGCGGGAATGCTAAGGCCTGTTCTGCCCCTGGTAACCACAGACATGTTCTCGGCATACCGATCCAGGTTTGTTGCAAATAATTCTGGCTGTTTTCTCACAAATGATACAAGTGATAGAAAATATAGTGATGGAACAGTGAGCACTCCAAGCTTTGAGAAGTAGGATCTGCATGATACTCTGAGATGCAACCCAAATATGCAGCGCACAATACGCTTCTGAGCTCTTATAGCACCCCGAGCTGAGCCCCAGAATAAGATGCCATAGCTAATCAAAGATTGTAAACTTGCGAAGTAAAACAGTCGAATGGTATCAACGCTTAGGATTCTGCAAAGTCTCCTAATTAATGCACACATGCTGTTAAGTTTAGATTCCAGAGTGATGCTCCCAGGTCAAGCAGGAGTCTAGGTAGACCCCCAACTTTATATTTTCTTGTACTGGGATGGATTTTCCATTTAACTTCACATATACAGATTCACACTTATTTACTATCTTGCTAAAGGATAAAAGACCAGTTTTTTCAGAATTTAATGTCAAATAGTTTGCATGGCACCACTGTAACATTTTTTCCGCGGTAGTTGAACACCCCCTGGAGACACCACCTAGAACAGTATGAGCCAGTTCCACAGACGTATCGTCGGCGTACTGACACACAAGTCCCGGGCCCAACTCGCCCGCAAGATTGTTCACGTATAGCAGGAACAGCAGTGGACCAAGAATTGAGCCCTGAGGAATTCCTTGTTTAATCTCAACAGCTTCTGAGAAGTATTGTTTTTCCGACCATGTGACACTGACAGTCTGCCACCGACCTGTTAGGTAGGACTTCAGCAGCGAGAGACAGGTCCCCCTGATTCCACATCCATCAAGTTTTTGAATCAATATTTTATGGTTTATAGTATCGAAGGCCTTTGAAAGATCAAAGAACAGCCTCACCACGTTCTCATTGTTGTCAATTTTTGTAGTAATGTATGATATGGTTTTGTAAATTGCCAATTCCGTTGATCTTGTTGGTCTGAAACCTATTGCTGATCAGCAAGAGTATTACTGAGATTTAAAAAGTTGGTGATTCTGTTATGAATTGCTCTTTCAAAGACTTTCGACACAGATGGCAACAACGCGATTGGCCTGTAATTGTTGATGTCCTGTCGGTCTCCTTTCTTGTAGATGGGTACAAGTTTTGTCTGCTTTAAATTGCTTGGAAAGATAGCAATTGTAAAGCTATAATTAATTATATATGCTAACGGTCTGCTGGTCAGGTTTGCTACAAACTTAAGAACGTATACTGGAATCCCATCAATACCTGTAGAAAATTTATTTGGGAGACCTAAAATAATGTTAAAGATTTCGCGGTCATCGACTGGTGTTAAAAAAATGGTTTGGTTGCAAGACCCGCGATCTGATGTATCCCCAGAACACTGCTGCGAGGGCATCGTAAACTTGGCACTTAGCATTACTAAACATTTTTTAAATACTTATTGACTGAACTATATGAACATAAGTGCAGCGTGTGTATTGCAGCGATCAAGAGTTTTGGTCATTATTTATTATTTCCTTTATTTCAATCAGTCACTTTCTAATTCCATATAACGAACGAAGAACTACTATGAATTCTTTTGATCGATGACAGTATAATAAAAGCTATCGCGTTTTACACTCTGATTGAGGAACTATTTCTGTCTTTACATAATACAAAAGCATGTGAATATGGTTTATGTATATCCGGCATCCACACGCAAGATGCAAAAAGTGGTTACATGCAAAGATTTTTTCAATATTCACAGCACTCAGACTGTATCTGCCACTCGTTTTTTGAGTCTGAAATAAATCATTCAGATTATCCTACCTCCATTCACAAACTCACTTTTGCTGGGCACGTGTCACGGATGCTTCGCACAAACCGGTGTAGGGTAGGTATAAGAAGTCAGTCAGTCGATTTATGCGATCATTCGCATCTTCCATCTTACAATATAATACAACATCCTGTTGGTTGTCTGTATACGAAGAATACACACACATGGACAGGTGTAACGTCGTAAACGAAGTTCAAGCGCCGTCTCCACGTTGTTGACGTTCATTTTTACCTGCGATTTCGCCCAAAAATGCACCTACTAATTATAAATAAGCCGTAGCTGGGGGCTAACAGAATCAAAATAGTGCGAGAGCTAATCAAAATAAATTGAATAAGCAGAAATATTCGATCTCTGAATTCAAAATAATAATGGCAATTACATTCTACTTTCCTTTCAGTTTTCTGTCAAAACAGGCAGTTATTTTAGCGCTGGGCAGTTGTAATAGACTTCGAAATAGACATCCACAATGCCATCAACGTAGCTCGTATTGGAGTCAATTTGGTAGGCTGTCACTTTGACATTTGACACAAGCATGGAAACAAGAGACTCGAAATTTAAGGTTCACTGAATCATCAAAGATCATTAATCTGAGGTGGGAAAGTATTTTCGATAAATGATTTGACGCAGATGGATATACCGAAGTTGGTCTGCTTCTGCTGGATAACAAGTTGAGGAATTTCCAAAAAGGCCCCAATTAAGTCCAGATTTTTATTTAGTACCGATTAATTTGAGTAGCTCCAGGAGACTTTAGGTTTAACCAAAATAATTGTAACCTGCCGAGAAGGTACAATTGAGGAATGCACTCGAGAGAGTAACATTGTATAACAGTTATTTCAAAATATACCTATTTGAGGGTTTCTAAAATATTTGATGAGAATTTTAAGATTTGTTACTTACTTATTAAGCTCTATACCAAATTGGTTAAAGAAAGAACTCTTACTTATTTAAAACCTGAAAGCAGCTTTTTAGTTGCAGTAGTTGTCGTCTTTCTTATTTTTTTTATTTGGCTCCTGGGCTATATCAGCGAAAGATCTCTGCTGCGTAAGTCGATGGGCATCTTAATTGGCAAACATAGTGAAAGGCAGTGAATTATTATTTGGAGTCGATTTGTGTCCAAGTGTAATAAATATATATATCAAAGCGAACTTCAGAACACCGTGATCCATATGCCAAGATCATAATTTTTTCACCAATAATACCTGGCCAAGTTATTTTAACAGAAAAAGCTGGATATATAAAGATCAGTTCGTGGAAACGCTTAAAGTAGTCTAAAAGTTGGATTACGCTATCAAATACGACTTATGAGCCACATATGAAATAATGAAATACCTCAATAATTTGGACTACAATGAAAGCGGAAATCGAAATTTTAAGAACAAGATAAATAAACTTCAGATGCTAAATGTCAAAATTACAATTCATTATTTTCGTCTTTCTTCCTCTTCATTTTTACCTTGAATAATTCTCCTTATTATATTGGGCTTCATCTAGGAATATTTTCTATTGAAAATCATTTCCGCTCTAGTTTTGGTGAATAAATTTAAAATATTTTCGAAAAGTCCCCCATCCCAAAGGTCTAGCTCGAAAACCGTTGGTGTCTTTGAAAAAATCGGTAAAGGATCTCTTTAATTTTGTTGTAAAAAATTGTCCTGTTCCCCGAATTGATTCTTTTCTTAGAAAAAAAACTTGCACATGTTGATAATTATTCAGAAGCGTTCACGTGCCGCCTCCGGTTTTCCAAAAAAATAAAAATGTTGGCAACAAAATTCTTTCAAATACATTTAAATGAAATTACATAATTGCACCCATTGCATACGTTATTAGACCCAAGGGGCGACTCTAAAATCTCCACTCGCTACTTGCTATAGTGCCAATTGGGTAATTATCGTGAATTAGCCTTTAAATATACGATATCTATCGGTCTTTTTTGGTGGGAACAGTGGCGTAGAAATGGATCGGGATATCCTGCATAGTTGTTTATACTTTCCCATTTGTAGATAAAATAGTTTCCTAATATATTTTTGAAAGTTCTGAAAGTTTTTTTCTTGTTTGTCTATTGGGAAAATCTTTAGACATTCCAATGGACAAAAACTAACAAAGCCCGATAAGAACCTGTTTTATATGAAGTACTAACATTATTTTGACTCCAACTGTAAGCCCTATCATTTTCGGTATGACCTTTCCGAACACCCCGTAAATATTTTTAATATAGGTAGACCAGTTGGTGCACTTAAAAACAGAAAATAATATTAATTTTATTGGTGCTGGTACTTTTAAAGTTGTCCAATGGTAGTTAGATAGAAGGCTTTTGACACCAACTTCAAAAGCACCAGCACCAATAGAATTATTATTATTTTGTATTTTTCAGTGCACCAACTAATAAGGTGGGTTTAATCTTTGTTAAAAACTATTTCTTTCACAGTTTTGAGCCTAACATTAGTCATTAAAATCGTTCACTAATACCATACTTATCCTATTACCCGTGTATATTCTCAAACATCGCGGCGGAAATACAAATATTTCAGAATTTACCACTGCTGTAACTCGAAGACCGTAATTTCATTTGAACATTGTCCAATTTAAATGTTACTACATATGATCACTTCTTCAATTTGGCCGTCCCATATTTTCAATTTTCACAAAAAAGTGTCCCCTCCACATATCCGAAATACACAAAAATTACTGACTTCACCATTGCTGTAACTCGAAAACCGTAACTCTTTTGAAAAAATGTTGAATTTAATTCCAGATATTGTCTCATCTTTAATTATGCTGCTCCAGATTTTCAATTTTCGAAAAAAATTGCACCCTTCACTCCCTTCGGGGGCGGTTTTCAAATGAATCAAAAATCATCAAACTTGGTGTACGTTTACTATATAAAGGAGGCGCAGAAAGCAAAAAAAGCAGACAGTCGAATTGTATATCTTTTCCGTTTGGAAAGTCGGTCAGAAATATGGAGCGCATTCTAGTTGTGCATAGAATATCTGTTGCATAAACCTCAAGTTTTTCTTTATAAAATTATGTAGGTACCATTTTCACAAAAAGCAAATTTCTTATGACATGTTTTTTTTTTTCCTGTAATCAATATATCTAACTACATAATTATAAAGTTACCTAAATGATTTCAGTTTTATTAATTAATTTATACGGTATTTGCTTCAGAATCTTACTTGTCTTATTAGATAGATTCAAAAAAAATATACAAATAAATCTATTACTAGAATGTGTAACTATCGTAAAAATCGTACAAATAAATAAATTATTCATATAATTACCAATAATATGGGAAAATATGTTTTTATTTTGAGCATGTATCTATTTACTTATATAATTTCCATGTTCATTGAAACTTATTATGATATACATCACAATTAAAACATTTTTATACGTTCATCAAAGTTATTAAAGGACACGTTTAATGTTATCTATAGTTTTCTCCCAAAAAATGTGCCAAAAGTTTTCTATCAGCACCATTAGAATTAATATTAATTTGTAGTTTTCAGTGCACCAACTAATAATAGTTTTTGCAAAAAAATATTTCTCAGTTTTGTGTGTATTATTGGTCATCAAAATCGTTGAGGTTTCATTAACAGATTGCTGAATCTCAGAAACCCTTATTTCTTACAAATCTCCAACTTAAATTAGGACACGTTGTGTCTCTTTTTAGGTTTTCGGTCCGTCTGTCTGTCTGCCTGTCTGTCTCATAAACCCCAATAGAAATTTTCACAAAATGTGTATCTTTATTTGCACCATAACAACAAATACCAAATCCGTCTGTATGTCATCTCCTGAAAGGTAATAGGTAAAAAATTGAAATTTTCATAACAATTACATAGTGTGAAATTTTTTACAATGGTACGGAACTCTTGGTTTGCTTCGACTCGCACTTGAACGCATTTATCAAATTTTGCTGTGTCAAATTTTCGTTTATCGATAAAAATTTACCCCTTTTACCGCCTTTGGGGGAAATGAAGTGTTGTATTTTAAATTTGTTAATTATGGGACCCTTTATCAACCCTCATTTATCACATAAAAACAAATCACCAAATCGTAGCGAAATAACATAAAAAATTGGGTCTGCGTCGGACCAGACGGTGGAAGTTTTTTGGCTATTCGCACACACCTACTCTCACACACACATACAGAATATATAAATGAAATATAAGACATTTTTCTCTGTTAGTCAATATATTTCTCTTCAATATATTATTATGAATGACTTTATGACATCATTATACAATAAACCTACATATTATTATCATTATCACTAATTTCTTTTCAATCTTGTAATCACACACAGACAGACAGGCAGCTGAAAATCAATCTTATAGGTGTTATTACCCTTACGTATTTGTGTACCAAAAAATCGGTAATTAATAAGGATATTTAATACATAATTGATTTATTAAAAAAATCTCTAAAAGCCAGAACGTACAAAAAAGTATACGAAAATGTATAATAGACAATTTTTCTCACTTTTAGCGTGACACGGTTTCTCGACCAACACACTATCCCAACGAGCCCAAAGAAGTATAACTTCAAAAATGCACCTAGTTAAGCACCTATCGCTTTAGAGATAATGAAACAAACACTTTCAGAGTATAATTTCATAAAATCGGTCCTAGTTTTTGCGAAAAATGTTGAAATTCTATCAAATGAAGTATATAAGTTTTGAAAAAATGCCCCCATACCGGTTTTGGAAAACCGTTACTATTATGTTGTAATTTGGTGTAATAAACTTAATTGTCTATGGTTATGGAACATCGTTTGATTACAAATGGAGCGGTGGATGTGGTGTTCCGTGTCCGTGGCTGATGGTGTTCCGAGACTTGAACGGTGACAGGTGTCAGGGTCGGAAGTGGCAAGAGGAGGAAGGATAATTTTGGCGGGCATGTGTGGCGTGGTTACGAGTGATAAGAGAGAAGACAATTATTAATTTGATTATAATTAACTAGAATCCAGAATATATTTTAATTTATATAGTTCCAGACCATTTATTTACTGTTTTTAATATTGGAAACCCTTGATTTTTTCGCTGTCCAAAAAAAAAATAAAAAAAAATTATCAACTCCAGAGAGTTAAGACATATTGGATTGTAAAAAATGAAAAATATGATACTCCTCTTTCCATTGAAAAAAAGGATCATCGAAATCAGCATGAATAGTAGAAGTGACAATAAATGATGCATAAATGAATGCCTTGAAAAGCCATATTTATCGATAGTACTCCGTCTTATATTTGGGGGCGTTGCATGCATTGGTTTTTATGTTTTATTAGTTTTAAATAATAAAGTTTATACCAGAAACATGCAATTTACGATTAAAATTATATTCAGACATATTTTAATTATCGAAATGTCAATTTCAGTTTGTCCACATATTTGAAAACCACAAGAAATTCCCACTTAAAAGTAGTTTTGTTCGGGCGCGCAACACTTTATAATAGTCACTTGCATTGCAAATTTCATTGTCTGATATGCATCCACCATTACCACCAGGTATAAAATTTAAAATCCTGCTTGGTGTTGACGAAAACAAATATAAAACGAAAATTCAATCTGACGACGTGTTGACAACTAACTGTCACTGTCACAATCATTACCAACATAATACATAAGATCAGCCAATGCCAGATGAGCGGGAACTGTGACGTCACAGGGCGCTAAAACGCACATGTTTTGAGACAATTTAATTTTTAGTGTTTTTATTTTATCTTTTTTTTATTAAAATTTCGAAGAAAACAAAAAACAGGGGTTATTTTTTTTAAGTTTCAGAATCATCAATAAAGACACTATGTGCAATGACCGAATTCGATCATTTGTTTTCTTTTTATATTGTCTATCTAGTTATTTCTATAGTCTTAAAATGTCAATAATTATTTCCATTGCACGATGATTTTAATGGCATCCTCTGCTATTCGATTTACGTAAATAGATTGGGCGCCACTGGAGCGCCCCATAGCATCCCCGGAGGCCGACTGGTTGGTTAGGTGTAAACTGTAAATTATCATGTTACTACTAATTGTGATATTTATTTCTATACACCTGTCACTCAATTCTCATACAAAATATATATTATAGGTACGTGTATGTATACTTGAACCCCTAAAACCAAAAATCATGAAATATCACCATCGCCACCACCTGCAATGTTTACCCAAAATGAAATTTATATCTTATTAATATGGCCTCACTCTTGGAGCGCCTAGTCGTTAGTTTTGTTTCTCTTTTGTTGGCTAATCAATTTTTATAACGAAGTCAGTTTGCTTTAATGAACGGCGAACCGAGAAACGTCAAAAGCTTCTTCCTTTTTCCTAAACAATTCGGTCTGATATATTGAGATAAATAAATTACAATCATTTTTCTGTTCAAGCTAATGATAAATTCTATTATTAACCGTTAGAGTGCTAAATTAGGCCTGGAATGGGTATAAAGAGAAACTGCTAGATTTCGAAGAGATACTATACAAGATAAGGTATAATTCTTAAAATCTACAACCCATCATCTAAATATACATACTAATACAATATAAATGAACAAATAATAAAAAGAAAATACAACAGAACTATGATATAAAAAATATTAAATATTACTACAGAAATTTTATAAGTAATATAACAGTATTATAAATTCCAATTATTTAAAATCCAAATCTTAATATGAATAATACGCCCTCTAGAAATGTATTTTATATGATTGTCTAATCTATTATAGATAATGTTGGATCGCCATAAACTGTTTTTTGCCAATATTTAATTTATTTTTATATACTGCAAGCGATTTATGTCTAGAACATACAGATGCTTCTGCAATAGTATACTATTCTCCTAAAATACAATTTTATTAGTGCCTCCAAAATATATTTTTGATTGATATTCAAAATCGTTTCTCACTAAAAAGTTTGTGTTATTTATTAAGAGATAAAATATTGATAGCACACTTTTGTATTCTGGCTAAAGCATTTGAATAAGCTGAACCCCAACAAATAATTTCATAAAATAGGACGCTACAGAACAAAGCATGGTATAATTTTAATAAATCGTTTTTGTCAAGAATAAGATCTCATTTTATAGAAAACAAAAAGAAGGTAACAATAAAAAAAAATAATTTTCTTCCAATTAAAATTTTCATCCAGTATAATACCAAGGTATTTAACTTCATTTACTCTTTTTGTTTTATCAAATTTACAATTTAAATTATTATAACAAATATCATCATTATGCATAGTCCGTCCGTCTGTAACACGTAGCTTATCCGCGTATAGAGACACATTTAAAACACTCGATTTTGACATATTTTAAGTCATTCTGTGATAATTAAACCATTTTTTTATAATTTTTAAGGAATGTTTAGCATTGACTGTAACTTCATCCCAACTATCACCACTACACATAATGTCTGTGTCATTCGTAAATGATACAATAACACCCGATATATCAGGTTGCAATAATCCATTAATATAGGCATTGAATAATAATGGACCCAAAATTGAACCATGAGGAACTCCACAAGTGACTAAGCTGTAAGAACTTTCAACACCATTAATGACAACACACTGAAATCTGTTTGAGAGATAGTTCTGCATCAAATCATTAACAATCCCTCTTATACCAATATCACTTAATATAATCAATAGAAATTCATGTACTACCGCATCAAAAGCCTTCTCTAGATTCAGAAATACAACCATTACCCAATCTGCTATTGTCGATTTACTTTTTCTGAATCTGAATTGCCTCTCATTTAACATACCCTCTCCCCCTAGAAAATCATTAACTCTTTTGTGAATCACTTTGTCTGATATCTTAGCCATATTTGATAATAAGGATATTGGTCCATAATCTAGAATATATGTACATTTATTTATTTGCTTTAAAAAATGAATCGAGTGTACAACAAATTTTGTATAACCTTCTCATGCTTTCCGAGGATTACTATTAAACTTTCATAAGTTAACGAACCATTAGAGTTATCATCAGATCAACTTTGTTTAACTTTCCCTGTGTTTCTGAGTATGCGATTGAGGCTTCAATTACTATCGAGCCGTTCTTTATTCTCTGCTAGATGGCTTTTGTCAAAAATATAACCTCAATTTGGTGGATGGAGTTGACTCGAATATTTCATTTTAGATAAAAAACTGGAAAGGGTGAAATGGTGAGGTGGTTTGATATAAATATTACTGGAGATAATACTGAAACGTTTTTATTATACATAATTAGTCTTTCATTTATAGCTTGTTGGTCATCTATTAACTCTTCTGATGCATTTTGAATAACAATAAACTACTGTATTACTGAATATAAGAATACACTAGTAAAAATCCCAGTTTTATGTAATTGTCAAGTTGGCTGATTTTAGGGTTGTAAATTAGACATCATTTGATGATTTGAGAGTTTATACTTGTGTTGTTCCATTTGATAAGTGATTATTTGTTGATACCTTGTCATTTCTCACGAAAACTGCCCCATACATTTTATAATGGTGAATATGCAGACATGGTGTATGCGTACGGATTGTGTAATGGTAATGGAAAAGCTGCCCAAAGAGAATATGAGCGGCGATTTCCTGATCGGAGGTTACCAATGACAAAACTTCTGCTAACGTGTTTAGTTACCTTAGAGAACACGGTAAATTTCCAACAGTGGCATAAAATGAACATCATGAAAGACGACATAATTTGGAACAAGAAATTCTAGACATTGTGCGAGACGACTCAAAACTCAGCACGAGAAGAATCAGTCATGCGACGAATGTTCCTCAATTTAGTGTTTGGCGAAGATTTTATCACATACAAGAAGTTCAGAGGCTTCTAGTGGGAGATGAGTTTCCTCGATTGGCTTTCAGTAGGTGGGTATCACAAAATTGTAAAGAATATTGTAGAGGTGCTTATTCACAGATGAAGCTCAGTTTACGAAATTCTCATTTTTGGGCACAACAAAATCCGTTTGCTATCAAACAGACACATCCTTAAGTAAGATTCTCCTTTGTAAGGTGTGGTGTTATTAAAAACGCATTTTTTGCACATTTACAAACTGATGAAGTTTATTTGGAATTTACACGATGCAGATGTTAACGTTGGAGGCATGTAGGTACTTCCAACATGATCGTGCTTCACCTCATTTCAGGGCAATAGTCAGAGACTTTTTATATCAAAACTTTCCAAATAGATGGATAGGCCGAGGTGAACTGTGGACTTCATAACTGGCCTGCAAGGGGACCTGATTTTAAATTAGTCGTTTGGAGTTATATAAAATCGAAAGTTTATGCAAATAAATTCAAGAGAAGACCTTTTGCGACGAACTGAAAAATAATCCGGATATGACTTTAAGATCAATTAGAAGTCTAACAAAAAGACACATAATGTAGTGAGCAAAATGGTGGCCACTCTGAGTTTAGTTTTCTTGGAATATTTCATTTTAAAGTTTTCAATCCTAATTTTAGTTCTTTTCTTTTCACCTAATAACATATTACTGAGTGTTTCTTAAAATAAAGTTATATCTTTTTGAAATACAGCCTTTTTATCATTTTATTATTTATTTGAAGTTTAGCATCATATTTGTATTTACATATAAAGGGTGCTTGTTACTTAATCCTTGCAATTAGAATTTTCTCCTAAATACGGACCTGTCGACTCATGTTACAACAAGGTTGGGATCCAAACATTAGGAGATTATGAAATGGTTGAAGATTTTATCGATTAGATTTGAAAGATTACATTTTACAGCAGAAAATGTTTTTTTTTTAAATTTTGTATCCCTCGTTCACCGAAAACATAAATTTTCACTCAAATTAACAAGTACTAACAGTGTGGAAGAACCAAATACATTTGGCCCGACATAATTTTGTCTGCACTTTCCCAATTTTCCAACGAATTTTCAAAATTATGTTATACTGGGTGTTGTTTTGAAGTGATTTTTTTCGATTCTTTCAAGGGCGTACCTGGATTTTGATTTTTATTTGTTTGGTATTCGGTACCATACAGGATGAAGACAATTTGTTATGAATATGAAAGAAATATACGGTGGGGTTCGAAAGTTATGAGTAAGTGAAAAAACGGACATAATTGATAAATCACCCTGTATCTTGGTTATAAAGAATCAGAGACCCATTAAATGTAGGTTTCTTAGAACCAGCTACGTGACCCCTATCTACACTTACCTTATGCCCATTTCCCAATGAATCACCCTGTATAGCATTAGAAGTACCTAAGAAATCGGGCATTAGTAGCTCTTTTTTTAATAAAAGAATAAATATGTACATTTATCTCAAATGTGGTATTCTGTTACTAACTACAAAAGAAGTCTACTAAAGTCTTATGTATGTTTAATTTTTTATAGTACACTGCCTTCTATAATACTTCTTTCCCAATTAACCGACTAGACTATTATTAATTAATGTTAATGCTGCTGATGAGTTTGTTTAGAAGCGTAACTATACTGCCTAGTTTATAAGGAAGAAATTATAATCATTTACCGTTTTATAGACTCGCACAGTTCACCTTGCATTTCCTATATTTGAGTGAATATGCACATAACACTTTGTTATTCATACAGGGTGTCCCAGTAATCAAAACCCACATAATTTGAAAGAGTGGCTTGAATATTTCTTTTTCCATTTTTTCAGTTTCAGATAATTCTAAGACCTACGTTTATGCTAATGCATGATGCAGAAGTCGCACGCCAATATATCAAAAGTACGGAAACGATTCGGAACCACAACCCGATTCTCTGCCACGATTCTTTTGGACGAATCACAGCCGGCAACAATCCTGTTGAAAGTAAATTCAAATCAATATAAAACAAGAGATTTTATCGAAAAAGATCCGTCTAGAATAGCAATAGATATAGATATATATTGATTTTGTATTCTTGACTGGTTTTATATTCAATAAAAATATGTTCTTGGGGATGTGGTCATGTAATGAATAAAATTCCTTGAGTTAAGCCGAGCTTTCGATAACGTTTATTCTCTTCTTCAGGGTAAACTACAAATCGTTACAAAATTATTTCAACAACAACTTCGTAGTACATATTTTAAAAATCGGAAATTTAGAATAAATTAGCTAAAACAGGAAATATTTCATGACAAACATAAATAATTATATTTTTAATTGATGTAATATTTCCTGTTTTAGCTAATTTATTTTAAATTCACGATTTTTATAATACTATTAAGTTGTTGAAATAATTTTGTAATGATTTGTAGTTTGCCCTGAAGAAGAGAATAAACATTCTCGAAAGTTTGGCTTAACTCAAATAATGTTATTCATTACATGTCTGCATCCCCAAGAATATGTTTTTATTGATTTTAGGTATACATATATAAAACTGAACGTTATGGCTCTTACACTATTCGAGGTATCCCAAGCAAAGTTTTTAGGCGTGCTTATCATACCTTAAGTAAAAGACTGTAATACTTTTAATGTCCTTGAGACTCTACGTGGTGGGCTCCGTACCTGAAAGTATATTGTCTATTATATATTTCTGAAGTCTATGGCTGGATTGTGATGCTATTTTACCATGTTTTCATGTAGAATGTTATTAGAATGATGTGGTAGTGGCTGTAAGTGTAACTGGGCCTCCTAGGTGGAGGGTTCTATACCTGTAATACCCAAATAATTATCTCTGAGCTCTATAGCTGAATTTTCGTGGATGTTTCGCTATATTTGTGAGCAGTGTGTCACTGGACTGTTTTATAAGAAGCTGTCAGTGCAACTGAGACTTAGAGGTGGACTGTTCCATACCGGCAAAACTCTAAGAAGAAATTTTCATGCTGTTCTCTCTTGGTGCATGTCTGTGGATGGATCTAGGTTGGTGTTCGGACTGGTTCTACGTGCGAGTAGGAGTCTGAGGAAAAATGGTTCCATACTGAAGAGTTTTATGACTTTATGTTTTCGTACCACAATGTACCAAAGTGTTTGCCCGGGAAGTGCCGGGTTAAACAGCTACTTAGTTATTAATAAAACCCTGCAATGGAAAACTGAAACTTATTAAAAGTTCGAAAAAAGCCGAATGGGAATAGAAGTGGTACAAAGGTCGTATGACCAACAATTCAATCTGAAATCGTGATTCTTCTCATATATCTTTAGTTTTAAATTAATTAGCATTGAGTCTTGAGTCTCCCTGTATTCAAATATTTAAATATGGCTTCAAATACATAATATATGTTCTTACTTCCCGCCCAATGGCGATGATTTTACCCGATGTAGAAAAAATGAAAGCGCAATATAACTAATGCTGCACAATCTATTGTAGGAAAACAGATGTTGAAGCTAACACTGAGCAGCTGATATATCTACATATAATTTAATTTGTTGTTGTTAAACCATTTCAAATGCAAAAGAATTCCACAATTAGGAGGAAGTATAGGTATCTATATATGCCTACACATAGGAAGTGAAATTTAGCACAATAATTATTGTTGTGTCTTTTTGAACGAGCTCAGAATTGGCGCCGTTTGGCTATTCCACTAGAAGATTTATTGTTCATCTATTATAAGCGTTGTATCACATTTACTGGCAGTTATATGTAGAGTGAAAGTATTCGAGATTATTTCATTTAGATGTCACATTCGTGGTGTTTCAATTAAAGGTGTATATTGTTTCAACTTGAAAATTGATACAATTTCTTTTAATATAAGTTAGAAGCATAGAACATAAAAATATCTTAGAGCAATCCAGAATTTTGCTTATAATTATTAAAATTGCCAGATTAAATCCTGCGACCCTTATTTTTTCTATGGTCATATACAATTTTAACGTGAGACGATTTATTGAACAGGAATCTGAATAAATAGATAAGCAACTTGTAACTTTGTTTCCTATATTTCAGCAAGATTACGAAGAAACAGAGAGATAATAATAAAAATTATAAAATTTCTTTCAAGCAGAAACCTTTCTCTCCTTTCCTATTTTTTGTCAGAGATGCAACTTCAGAGGCCAGTTTTCTAGAAATCTCAAGAGCTGTTTTTCTGGCTATACTTTGATTTAAAGTTCTGCTACCAGGGCGAGCAATGTGCCCATCTTGTGCCGCAGGCGAGTGATTTCGGTAACCTACACCTAAAACCAAATGGGTTCATCCGTTTCCAAAATGTAATCTTGACAAAAAAACAATATGTTTCTTGGACTGAGGAAACTGGTATGCCATTCTATTTTGTTTGAAAATACGCTATTTTTTCAAATGAAATAGGGCCGCAATGACAGCACATTTACTATATAAAACTCGCACATACTTATTAAAAATAGGACTGCCCACAGAAGTGAAAACTTAAAACAAAGGAATAACTAAGTTATTTAATTTTCTTATTTTTTAAATGAAATTATTAACTTTAGTCTGGTTTTCACATCTGTTGGCACTGAGCAATAATTATTTGATTTTTTATTTATTTTATTAATTAATGAAACATATGATGGACTGCACAAGCTCAATACAAAATATCAATATTGTATTAGTATTTACATAGTTCTTACTGAACTTTATTTTCATTATTAGCTGTATTATCATCGTTAAGTTCAACAATATTTGGTCCGTTTGTACTTTTAATTATTTCATTTTATTCTAAAAAAGATATAATAGGCTTATGGTAAGTGGAATAATAAACAAATATGTTTGGCATTTTTCTAAGTATTGTGTAAAAACTGCATAGATTGTTATTTTATATTTTATAGTAGTTAATTTTGGATCATTAGACATAGTCAAACCTAATGCTTCAGCAAGAAATGCATGGTAGTTTTTTATCAACTGTAAAGTTGGTATTGAAGTACCCACATAATATCATGGGAATATAATCAAATTTTTCAACAAATCCTTTTTCGAGTATGTCAGTACCTTCTTTCGTAGATATACATCAACAAATTTTCGATATTAAATATGAAAAAATCTTATTAAATACTAACAAATCCTTCTATTAGTGCATAATACAATATCCATTGCAAAATGTATAGCAGATATCATAATTAGAAAAATAAATAATATCGAAATTGTTTAAGCAGATGTTGGTAACAATGTTGGAAATATTAAAGAATAAATCCTTTGATTTTGTCATTTACTTTTCTATATAAATATATCAAGTTTTTCACTAGTGTACTGCACAGTCATTCTACAATTATAAATCAATTCAAATTGTATTAGCAGAGAGTACAAGCATGTCGAGGTCATCGGTGTCGCGAGCTGGGAAGATTTTACCCATCCGAAGAATGCCTAACGTGCCTAACGTAGAAGTTTTCTCTTCAATAAAAAAAATATATCTCCTGATTTTTATGAAGTCGATTAAATGACTAATGAATCTGTATCACATGCTGGTGAACAATTGAATTCCTTTTAATTTTCTTCTATGTTAAGGGCAACAGTTTGTAAACAACATAGACTTGACCATATGCCCTTGATCCTGACTCAGTCAAGTCCACCAGTAGACACACCATCTCTTATACAATTATCTGTTATTTTTATTGTAGAAAGTTAAACATGCGCGAGTCAGATCGTGCACACGAAGTGTTCCGTACTATCGTAGAACAACTAAAGCAAAAACAAAAATATATTGTTTGAGGACCTTTTTTAATTTTTAACTTTATTTTATTTTCATTATTTCTTACTGCTATGAAACCTACTGGTGACCCCTGACTTCTGACCCACTCAAGTCCACCAATAGACATCTGCGTCTCAGTTACAACTATCTTTTTTTTTCATAAACATTAATCAAAAGATTAGAAACTCACGGTTCCGTTATATCTACCTGTTAGATGTGGAATTTGAGAAATTGTTAGACTGCTAAACTTTAATTTTGCCAAATCAGTAGGTAATCTGAACCATTTATTGCTAAATCAAATAGTATCGTCATGTCATATAATATATTATTAGACAACATTTTTTCAAATTAAATACGTAACGTAAGCGTCAGCCAGCAGTGTATGTATATCAGTAATCAGTAGATGAATTAATTTTAACAATAATAAATCAATATGGAACGACAAAGATTAATATAGAGTGGGTTATGTAAGATCATACTGCATAATACATAGGTAATTGATAGTTTCACATGTTTTTGTTAACTATGTGTTATGTGTACTTTATGTGAAATTTCTTTGTCCATGGATACCTACTATATATATTCGTATATATATACCAGGTGCTTCAGTTTTATATTCACAATCTTGGGCTTTTTCATTTCAATAAAAAAGTGTAGTAAACACAGTCATTGAATTATCTCCAGGATGACATAATATGTCAAAACTGTGACAGTCAACTTTTCTTTTTCAAATGACATACTAAATATTTTGTTCTTTATTCTTGTAGACTTCTGTTATCGATATTCAGCAAAGTGGACTCATTATCTTCTCTTCAAGAAAAGTTGTGGGGTCAGGGACAAAGTTTCTCACCTCTTTTCATTTCATATAGAGATGAAGTAGAGTATGAAGATAATAGATAGATCGATTTTATTAGTCCTTTTTTGCTACATATTATGTAGATGGGATAAGTCACAGTTGTAAGAGATATAAACCTACATACGATTAAACTCTAAACCTAGATAAAATATTAGTAAAATAGGTTTCACATTAAAATTGATTAAATCAACACATAGTATAAAATTATATATAAAAATAGTTTAATAGTCCAGATTAAATAATGTGATTAAAAAAGAAAAACTGACAACTTTACCATAAACATAATTTAATCATTGCCTTGTGTAAAAAAAAGTTGTCAAGAAAAGCACGACCGCGCATTGGTCACTTTAATTGTAAATTCATCTACCGAGTAAATACCTTTTACGCATAAAAATTTTTTAGTTTTTTTTTAAGTTCTTTGGTGACAATGTCTTTATATCATTTGGCAATAGGTTATAGATGCGAATGCCAGCAAATTTTGCCTGATGATGTTTTCGAGTTATTGATCAAATATTTTCTCCTTGTATTATAAGTATGAATCTCTGCTTCTGTTTGCAAGTGTTTTTTTATTTTCATGTACGTACTTTAATAATTTTAAAATGTACAATTTTGCATCTATTTGTATCTATCTACATGAAGTTCTATAATCTAAATTGAATATTAATCTCAGCAGTCCTTTATATTTTCTGAAAATCATATCTGTTCCCGTAGCTAGTCCCAAAATAGGAATATTATGAAAGATAATTGAGTGAAATATATCGTAATAAACTAGTATCAGTGAATTTGTATCTAGATTAAACTTGAGAGACTTTATCAAGTAGGTAGTATGATTGGTTCAATTTCACACATCCTCCCAATACACATGCAAGTTGAAAATTCCCCAAAAATTCATTCATGGAGCTCAGAGAGGTAAAGTTATGGAACTGTCCATCAAGAAGTATCACTCGCACGTACAGACTATCACAAAACCTCCAAACCCACATACAGAGCGAAACTTTCAATGAAAACCATCCAGAAAGCTCAAATACCCATAGGTATGGAATTATTGCAATTGCAATTATACACCATCATAAACCCAACCAACACACATGAATAGCGAAAATTCCACGAAAATCTATCTATTCAGCTAAACACCGATGGGTATGGAACCCTCCACCTATGAGTCTGAGTCCGAGTTGCACTAACACAACATCACAAATTCTCCTAACAGATATACATACCGAAAACTCCATGAAAATCAATCGAGAATCTCCGAAAGGTAGGTGCAGGTATGGAAGCCTCCTCCATGGAGTCGTATTCGCACCTTCTTATACATACATAGGTACTTTCTCCAAACCTTCCAACACACATACATATCGAAAATTCTACGAAAATCCATTCATACAGCTTAGAAAAATATAGGTCTGGAACACTTCACGGTAATTCACCTATAAATATACAGCAGTTTAGCCCTGTGCATATTAGTTTAATAAATGACTTTTTTTAATATCTGGAGTACAGTCCCGAAGAGGTATACAGGATACCTGTGCACGGGTCCAGGGTCCAGTTTACAAACAACCATGGCTCAGACGGGATTCGAACCCGCCGCGCTCACGATGAGCTGTGGCAAGTTACGAACGCTCTTCCAGCGCCTTAACTCACTCAGCCATCGTGACCCAGTTTAAAACTTCAAATTTCACTTCGATAATTTTCTGACATTAATATATTGTAATATTCCTTCAATATTAAATCATGTTTTTTCTCGTCACAGAAAAAAATTGTGTATTATACACTGGAAGAATATTAGATTTTAACTAAATTCTATTTGTTTTTACTATCGTATAAATAAATAACTTTTTCTGGAAACAAAAAAGTCTAAAATCAGTTTTATAAGATACATAAGCTAACTGGATTTAATAAAATTTTAAAATTTTCAATTCTTTTTTTTTCTAGTTAACGAGTGTAAACTGTACCTAAAAAGGCCGTCAAGAATCTAAAAAAAAATTTGTAGCATTGGAAAAAAAACTGACGTATCTCACCATACAGATAATTTGTTGACACCGTTTACTAGAGTTTGGTGAGCAATTATTATAAAAATGTACCCCAAAAAACATTCCCAATGTAAAACTTTGAGAGGTGAGAGCTATATTCTGAAAACTGAAAAATCTCAAATATTTCCCATACGCTCAGTAAGAGCTGAACCACACCGATACAATTATTGGTATGTTGTTTTGTATAAGAATGTTGCTTTAATGGTACATTTGCATCAAACGATTCTATCGCTTCTCACCGCACCCAAAATTCCTTCCAACAACTTGACGTATTATATTCATAAACCACATCTACAGTAAATCTGGACTCGAGCATTTCCAGTCACTCACCTTCTTGTTTTTAATGATAAAATTCGCACTATCTTGCATACATGCTTGAAATAAGAATGTATAAGAGTTACTACACTTTACAAGGGTGCAAAAATCAAACTGAATCACCTGGTATACACCTAGATCTATAATATTTAATTATGCTACTGCCTTAATATACACATATATCATTTAATATTTAACCGATGTATTATAAAAAGCCAATCATTCAAATTCGAGTAATGTAACATTAATTATATATTGAAGCCGGCAGACATTTTGTTTTTATAGAATAAATTATTATAAACTTACGCATGGTACCGTTAACGTAAAAGTATGTCATTCATTTATTGCTTACCTGTTCGTGGATACGTTATCATTTCCAAATTAAATCATCTCTTAGATATTGGTCCCCTTATATGCTCTTTCTACTATGGCTATGTGAAATGGATTTTATTATATATATTACTTTTCGTTTTAATCAGATGGAAAAAGTGAAAACTCATTCGTAGTGTAAATATGGTAAAATATCTACGCATGTCTTTACTTAAATCATCTGAAATTACGTAACATGAAAACATCGCTTGTCACTGTTTGGGGAAGAAATATTTTATTGGCCAATATTGAAAAAAAACCTGGGTAACGTAATAATCGAAACAAAAATTTCAATTTGCAGACCTTAATAACATTTGGAAATAACTAAAGTGGATTGATGATTTCCGCGCTGTTCATCAATTCTCCTTACCAGTTTGAATCACAATGGTGATTTTTGTTTTAAATGCTCCTAAAAAGAGCTGCATATGTAAGCAAAGCTTATCTAAAAATTCTGTAACTTATTTAGTAATTTGTGTGTATAAATCCTTTTCAGTTGATTCCCTAACTGTTTCGATTAACATAGATAATTTAGTAATTTATTATATGGTATTTGTAAGAGATCTAACTGATTTTCCAGTGAGAAGTCGTGGGCATTGGCTAATCTTTAATAAACACGCTAGCAATAATCGCTTTCTCTAGGTTCTAGAATTTATACAATAGATATGTTAATTACAGTCTCCATTCATTAATCTCCACAGGATGTCTATTAAAATGTGGATCCAGATAGAACATGAAAAAATAAGGTGACAAGTTCCTATAAAGTTTTTCCCTACAGGCCCTCCCCACGAAGATATGCGTCCCTGAAGAGCGCCGCTGGAAATCATTGCCTCTTTTATTATAAATAAAACATGAATTCATTGTTATTTTCTCGTAAATAGTACATTTTTATCGACAATGGAGGAGTGTAGTTTTTTTTAGCTTAAGGTTCAAGCTATCCAGATTTATGTTTTTAAAGTCTTTATCACATAGGGTGTTGAAAATTTAGGCATTAAGATGTAATCCTTCGGCCGCCCCTGGTAAACTAAAAGAGCTAAATAGGTTTCAAGGACGCTATTTTATGAGATCCTTACTAGTGTCCATAAAATTAGATTTTTATTGAATTATATCAGGTACTTTAAAAGATATTTAAGAAATACCTATTTCCATTGGGCCTGCAGGAGAAAACTTTATAGGAACTTCTCATCTCATTTATTCATGTTCTATCTAGATCCGAGAGATTTCCAATCAGGCAACATATTTTTAATGGTATTCGTGTGGATCTATTCAAGCTATTATGCAAACACTCTATTATTAATAATAATAATGAATCAATGTTTTTTGTTGATAATATTACATCAGTTGTTCTTCATTCAAAACATATATTACCAGTAACTAGTGTAGGTATTATAAAATCACTCATGAAATAAATTAATTATCATCTCGACCTTCATCTTATTCTCACAACAAGAAAGCTATAGTCAACATACTAAATTACGAAATGCCTAATCCATTTCTTGACCAACAGCCTAAAGCTGTTTTTTATAAATTTATTAATAAATCAGTTACTCTTTCTACATTCATCAAACTCATCCGAACTTATTTTAAAGATTCACAAATTGATTTAAATAAACTATTTATATATGAGTAGAAATTATTATATAAAAAAAATTAGATCATCTGCCAATAATTACGCAACTGATTTGAAAGGTTTCCAAGTATTGAGCATTCACTTTTGAATGTACTACTTGATTGCGCTATATAGATTGAGGTACATTTAAAAGGACCTCGATTTCATACTACTTATTTAATGGATATAGGTATATTACTTGGCCTGTTATGGGCTCTCTAAATATAATAGATGATCAGTTGGAATGAATGCAAATTGTATACAGCTCCTTATATCCATAGTCCATAGCATACTCTAGGTATGTTTGTTTCCTAGTTTATATAATTGTGACTCCTGGATATTTCGCAACAATCAATTTTATTATGCTTTTATTTCTGGTAAGGATTTGTATAAATCAATAGGCCTACCGCTATGAAGGTTCTTCTTGTATTTTTGACCGACGAACCCAACGGCGGAGGTATTTTCAATTCGACTGTCTGCTTTTTTTGGTTCGTGCGCCTTGTATATAGTAAACGTACTCCGATTTTGATGATATTTGATTCATTTGAAAGAGTAGCATTTAATAGAAATAACACGTCGTCTGTTTGGTTTTCTCATATGCGTTGGCTAATCTTCCACCAATGCATCAAAGTTTTCTTCTAGAAATAGGATAATTTATATGAAATTCTCAAGACCTCAACTTAGTAGCCGGAGGTATAATGTTCTTTGTATATCTACAAGTTTGCACATACGATTGATTCACTTGAACATTGAAAAACCAACGATGAACTCAGCATATAATCTTTGGTAGATCGTAACTATTTTGCTTTATCCTATCATCTAATTTGGAAGTTAGAAGTGGAGTAACTGTCACTGAGTCCTGGAGTGGAAATTAAAGAATAGAGACCCCACTTCTCGATCCTACTTAGTTCCTATTCGATTCACCATCGTGATGGGTACTGATTGTCATTTGTTTTGAGATCGAATTCGATCGATTCAGTACGCGATGCAGTCGGGAGTATATGACCCCTGAACCAATATTCAAAAGCTACTTCAATTTCCAATACCAGTCTTACTCTTATTATTATTTCATAGGATCTTTAATAATATACTTACAATGTTTCCTGTTTTACATATCACCTATACATTTGTTGAACAATTTCCCAAAACCCTTTTCTCCAAGTACCTATCTCCTACGATAGAAATCCAGAGGGGTAAGGTCTGAGGATCGCGCAAGCCAAGGTATAGTAGATACCTACCTCTTTTGTGCCTATCTAACGAGTTATTGTTATACCATCACATAGTTATGCATTGTCTTGCAACCACATGGTCTTTCTGTTATTCACTTCCATTTTTTATTTTCAAACGATCATGGAAGATCTTCGCGAAGAAAATGTGGAAGCCCTTCACCATTCAGCACATAGTCGAAAAAATTAGGATTTTTTATTGCGCTATAATTACATCTGTTGTTCTTAATTATTGTTATCTTACTTTTGGACACCCTGTATATGTATGATCGTTTCAAAATAAATCAAATCTAGTTATGGAACTATTCCGTATTCCTAGATCCCCCTGTATATCATCTCTCATCAATTGAAATAAGTGAGATGTAGCCGCCTTTCAATACCCATGTTTATCGTTAAATGCTTACTGTAAAAACATCTTCCATGTTCCCAGAATTCTCTTTTTTTACCCAACAAACATATTCTCACATATTTATCTTTAATATATCTGTATCAAATACGTATTTTACACGATTGTGAGTAACTTTCAAATTTTCACACGAATACTAAATAACTGCTAATCGGAACACATTTCAGCAATTAGAATGGAAAGTAATTTTACAAGAACATTCGCTGATATTATTATTGGTGGAATATTCAATTATTATTGATATAAATATACCTGCATTTGTTTAGAACTGTTCAATGCAAGAACATAAAATGTTGAATATGAGAAGTAAGTTCCACCAATGATTCAATGAGGAATAACTAGATTGGTAAACATAGATACTATAGTAAAAGTGCCAGTGTCATTCTCAAATTGTACTCTTGAATCATGAAAAAGACATTAACAAAAACTAAATTAATTTTATTCTTTGATAGAGTTACAAATCTTTGGTTTCTTCCCTTCGGCTAATTCATGACAAAACTTGTTTGTCCATTTATTTGTATATCTACATATATACCGAATTTAAATTAAATTAAAATTAAATTATATCTTCTGCAGTTTTAAGTATTAGTTAGTGATAATTTAATTTTTACAATGAGTTCTTAAATAACCTAATACTCTGGAATACTTTGGATTATTCTATACCATAAACCGAATCTATAATTTCAAAAAACTCAGCCAACATATTTTTACATTAATTTATAATTTTTTCCACTCTATTTTGATGACCTCTTTTTAAATTTTGATCGCCTAGTTTCAATCCATTCTATACTGTCGGATACGATTTTTTTAATCTTAAGCCTGATCTTAAATCTCCTGGAAATAAATACATGGTTATTTCTGAAGTTTTAAATCCTTGAACCTCTGTTTCGTTCCATCTTCATCAATGATGTTAATTCCTGTACTTCTTGGCGCTGGTTTTGGGAACTTCGCGACATCACTAACTGGGCTTCTGATAGCAAGTCCTACATTGGTGCCCAATGAATAATAAATAGCCTTGACCTCAGCTCATGTGAAGAGCATCAATGTGTTGATGAAATCTTATCAAATTCCCCACTATCTCTTGGTTCTCCGAGACATTGAAAACTTGAAAAAAGCGTCTCGTCATGACTGAACAAATAAACCGACATCAGCCCTCCTACCTAGATCAATTATTCAGAGTCTGTCGCCAGACCACCTATCAAAATAATCATTTGACCTGGTTCTTTCAAGGCTCTAGAACACTTTGCCTGATACCTTACTCCTTAGTTCATTCTCCGAGGTTGGCTTGACAACCAGAAACGCCCTGTAGCTACCTGGTGATTTCTTCTGCTGTTTCTCTAATTATTTTTTCATGATACCTCGTCAATTTATTCATATTAGCTACTTTTGTTTATTTTTTTACCATTCTCAAATTTTTATGCACTGTAGGTATAGACAATTGTTTGTTTAAACTTCTATAGAGTATTCTTACTAATCTAATTTATTGAACCTTGCTTCCACAAAATTCCTCAGTTCTATTTTTTTCATCTTCATCTATATTTCTGTCATGAGAATTCAGTTGGCTTCTAAATAATTTTCCATAAATGTTCATCGCATGATTTTTATTTAGTTATTTGGATATTAACAAGTCTTCATACTATATTTTCTTGTCTTTGTCCTGAAAGTTGAAAATCATTCAGTATTTCCCAACGGACGGAAGTTCTTTCTAGTAAGCCATTCATAGAGATAACATCTAGCTTAAGTGATATTGAAAAGTAGAACGTACATATTGATTATGTAAGTATATCTAGTATTAATATAAGAATCAAATCTGATAAACATTGCATATAGCTATATAATATCTTCTTCGATCACTGCTATTAACTAATTGAATTATAACTTTTCATCATCCATCTGCTTTTTTCCTATAGCACACTGGTGATACCATTGATACGATCTGATAAAAAGTATACCCTTTATATTAAATATCTGGGCGACCGAGCTTTGCTCGGGTAACACAGGATTTAGTTTGAGGATTATTAATTTTTGTTAAAAAATGTGCATATTTCTTAGATAAAATGTATTGCTTTTATCGTACACTAATCAGTTTCCTCCGGACACCACATCGCTTAGGTACCTCATTTGTCAAATTGAAGTTTTTCATAAAAATTGTAATAATTTAATTCGACAATTACACATATATTAGAGAAATTTAAAATGAAAGAAGAAACAGTATTATCTGTTCAACAAATTTATAAAGAAGAAGATATAATGAAAAGATGAAGAGAATATTTTAAAGAGGCCTTGAATCCAGATATAATAATACCAGAGTACAATGAAGATTTTGAAGAAGATACTGTAGACCGTATACAAGAACTAGAAGTAATCACAATTAGGGAAGTTCAAGAATCCATAAACTTTGTAAAAAGGGGCAAAACAGTGGGACACAACGGAATCACAACAAAAATGATTAAAAATTTAGGAGCCAAGGAAATGGATATGTTAACTTTTCTATTTAATAAACTCTACCATGAAAGACGAATACCAACCGACTGGGCATTAGAAATAATATTACCACTACATAAAAAAGGAGACAACAAAGAATGGACAAATTACAGAGGAATCACAATATTTAGTACAGTGCTGAAAGTATACGAATGAATGCTAGAAAAGAAACTAAAAATCTATATAGAACCACAACTAGAGGATTCACAAAGCGTATTTTGCCTAGGCAGGGTTGTTCAAGATTTTTACAATTAGATAACTTTCGGAGAAATGTTATCAGAATAATATATATGTTGTTTTCCAAGATATAGCGAAAGCGTTTGACAGTGTCCCAAGTAAAGTAATATGGTCCGATCTAAGAAACAGAGGAATACAACCGATAAAAAGTCTATACAAAAATACAAGAAATTATGTGAGAATAGGAAACCTTCGATCTGAAGAATTCACTACCAAAGAAGGTTTAAGACAAGGAGGAGTTCTAACACTTTTCAACGTGATAATGGATGACATAATAAAGGAGGTGAAATAATACGTGAAGAGAATAACCATTGGATATACAGGGTGTATCATAAAAAATGGTCATACTCTTAAAGGCATATTCTAAGTCGATACAAAAACGCACCCCTGAAAAGTTACAGCCCTTCAAAATTGCAAAGTTTTTTGGCTGTAAAATCCAAACAGTACAAAATAATAGTTTGATATTTATTTATCTATCAATTTTTAGGTTCAAAAATCGGCGAAAAAGCAAAAAAAATATTAATTATTCTTCTCAAAATGTCTAAGAAAGTTTTCTAGATGTAAAGGAAACTAAAAATATAGGAGTTGAAAGGGGTGCAATGCCAATTTAACCCCCTTTCCTTTACTGGAACGTTTCCAACTCTATTCACAAACGATTTTTAAACCTAAGAAATAGTTAATATAAGAATTTGAAGCTATTATTTCATTCTGTTTGGATTTTATAGCCCAAAGACTTATCGATGTCATGCAACTTTAAAGGGCTGTAACTTTTTAAGGGTGTGTTTTGTATATAGATAAGTGTTGTCAAATCGACTATTATCCATAGAGTATGCCTTCAAGAGTATGACCATTCTTTATGATACACCCTGTAGAAATATGGAGCAGATACAGATTTCGGAATGTGCCTTTGCTAACGATTTAGTTGTGTTTGCCAGATCCGAAGCTGATCTATAAAATAACCTAAGCACAAGGAACAACTAATGGTAATAGGCCACGAAAACAAAAACCTACATGTAAGCTAAACCATTAAAAGATACAAGTAGGTACATACATTGGGGCTGAAACTTCATAAAGATGGAAAACATGATGCAGAAATTAATGAAAGTATTCAAAGTGCCCTCAAACTGTATCATCCACTGAATAAAACTTTTATCCGAAAGACAGAAGTGTAAAAATGGGCAAAGATGACAATGTTCAAAACTATTTTCAGACCTATTTTAACATAAGAAAGTGAGAGTTGGGACCTGACGAATGATTTAAAGAGAACATTACAGACCGTTGAGATGAGATATTTGAGAGCTGTCTTAGGAATTACAAGAAAGGATAGAATTCAAAATAACACCATAAGAACGAAGCTACAAATAGAACCCCTAACATCAACTCTGGAACGGAACCAACTAAAATGGTTTGGCCTTTTAACAAGAATGCATTCCAGATAGCAAGCAAAAGCTGTATGGCAGACAAAATTGTCAGAAAAACGTCCAAGACCAGTTTGTTGCGATGATTTTACACGACCACAGATTAAAATGGCGGGAAGCAAGGATGAAGGCTAGAAGTAAGACAGAATAGACAAAATTTGTTTATAGTTAATGAAATGTAACACCTTAATACCTTCGGGTATACTAAAGTTTTTTAGATTATAGATAGATATATGTCCATAATCTAATTGGGAAATAGCAGCAACAAAAGATAGTTCATGTTGCACTATTGTTTTATGATAGCTGTCATAATAAAGACGTCAACTTTCTAAGCGATTGGTAATCAGACACTGCTGTGGACACGACCAATGACTGTTCTTGAATCCTAGTACAGTTTTACAGAGTTGTCAAATCAATGTATTATTGACGTCGAGAAACATGTCAAGGGGCATTCTCATGTTTTAAGGTTGAAATTCGAATATAATTACTGAAGTTACTTGTCAGTACCAAACCAATCATAAAACAAGTTCGTTTATTTCTATCAAATATTTGAAACGTCAAATATGACAAATGATTAACATAACCTATTAAATTGGTAAACATTTGATTCTAATCAGTTCCAATTTTACGTTGGAACTTTCAGACGTACCAACAGTAATAAAACTGGTAATCTCATTAACTCCAGACTGGTGCCATCAAATAAACAGCTTTACATGCTATCTACTCATTTCGACAGGGCGCGCAGCACCCTCCATCCATTGTTTACAATCGCTTTGAAAACAGGATCTATTTTTTCCTCAATATGTATATGGAAATCTGAAGCTGGCACATAATTCTGACCTTGACTATTTATTTCTCAAGACTTTAATGTGAATTTCTGGAACATCCTATCCAGCCTTCCATAACAGAATTCTGAATTCGATGACCTTGCTGAATGAAATACCTACACGCTCAAATGAGCAGAATTAACAAGGGTCTTCTTCTTCTTCGTCTTCTTCGTTGTCTTAATCAACTTCTTCACAGGCTAACGCTCCTCAAGTATTCTCTATATAGCCATCTCTCTCATGTAGGTGAATTGCATAACACATACGATACGGAAAAAAACAACAACAAGAAGGATGTTGAAGCCGTTGTCAGAGTGAAACAACATCAACCACTACTACGAAACGATGGACATTACATACCGTAGATATGTCGTGGTGGAATATTGGTGCTTAGAAAGTACGGTTACCCCGGTAACCAGTATATATATCGGCTGGGGCACTAGTTGAGAATCACTCAGAGCCTTCCTCACATCACATACATCATCCATACACAACAACCATGAAGGCATTGGTGAGTAAAATACTAGTTGAAACAAAACAAAAAAACGCACAAAATTAATTGCGATATAAAAGAACGTGATTCATATCGGTGATCGGAATTATTTCAGTGTGATATTTTGTGAAGTGACAAATGCGGACAGCAGTGTTTTATTGCGTGCAGATTGATAAATTAAAATCGTTTTTTATATTCGGCAGAATTAATTTTTTTACGGTGAAAACATCTAGAAGTTGATTAATATATTTTAATAAGTTTATCACAATAGCTTCAATTATAAAAAACACTACGAATTAAAGTTAAAAATTAAATTTTTTATTGAATTCAATTCGGTTTATTAGATTAGCGAGTGGGAAATACCTAAGTGTCGTGACTTGAGCATTTCCAAGTTCTATATATCGCATGTCATAAAACCAATTAATATATAGAAGAAAAAAAATAAAGCATTTGACAGCATGAAAGATATGGAATATCTTGAAATTTTCATACAAGTAACGTCTCTAAAACTTTAAATTTGAATGAAGTTTCATACAATATTACCAAGATTAATAACAACATTTGATTTAATTACCAGTATTAAAACTTGAGTGATTTGCTTAAAATTTTATTCGTAATTTTATATTTCCGGTAGCTAAATATAATGTACGTTACCCGTATGAACATTTCTGGAACATTCTATTATTGTAATATTTTGCACAACTGTCATAAAAAGTTACTTTTAGTACATTGTATAGGATATTTTGGTAAATAAGTGTCAAGTGATGACATTTTGTGTTCGGGAACACTCTGTATATTAAGTGCTGAGGACAGAAAAAAAGTCTATATCTCTATGATATTTTCGAATCAAGTTTGTTTGAATTAAAATTCGGGTTTTAGCCGTCTGTGATCGTTTTTCTAAATATTACGGGAGACCGAATCGTAGCCAATATAATCATCGTAGACTATACTAAAAATCATTCATCTAGAACTCTGATTCAACAAAAATCAATGGCAACTAATTCAATTGTGGCTTGAAGTTATTTTTACTGGTTTGAACTTGTCGCGATCTACCTATATACAATTTTGACAATGAATTTTGCCATGAAATTTCACATTTTATTCGTGTAGTGAAGCAAAACGTGATCAGATTTTTTTCTTGATATCGTAATAGTTTATCTGATAGAAATTTCTTCGATTATCGCCAGATGTGCGTTATTACAGTTGATAAATAATTGATTGTAAATTAATTCCCTAATTTTGCTTATTTTAGAAATTGTTGATATATTAAATAATTATCGTTTCACCCATTTCAACGAGTTAATCTTTCATAAGCAATAAAATTTATTAGGATAAACTCAAAGCATCTCTAGAATACTGAATTTAATCTTAGATATTTTCAAGAAATTCTCAGGAAAAATCAGTCTTGAGATATTTGTGAATTTTGATACAGCAATACATTTTCAGTTTCCTTTTTTATTTGTCTTTATACCCATATTGGACGAGTATATCTGTCTGTCTGTCCATATATCCTTCTGTATATCTGTCCGTCACTCTCACCCCAATTTCAGTATTATGAAAATGTTCTCATTCTCAACAGTAAAATCAGCAATACTAATCACAATCTTTTATTTGCAAATTCATCAAAATATGACGCTGTATATTTAAATACATGTCATAATAGACGTTTTCACGTTTTTTTTAATATTTATAAATTGTTTACAGGTTATCGTGAGTGCCGTTTGCTTCAGCTTAGTTCTAGCTGCCGAGCCTGAAAAGAAAGAGGCGACGCAGGAGAATAAGAAACAAGAAAAACGTGGACTCTTCGGCCTTGGTGAGCATGGCGGATTCGGAGGTGGTGGACATGGAGGCGGTGGATACGGGGGCGGTGGATACGGAGGCGGTGGCTACGGAGGCGGTGGCTACGGCGGTCATGACTTTGGCGGCGGCGGTGGCGGTCACGATTACGGTCACCACGAACACGTCAAGACGGTGGTAGTAGAAAAAAAGATCCCCACCCCATACGAAGTGATCAAACATGTTCCATACACTGTGGAAAAGAAGGTACCATACGAAGTCAAAGTACACGTTCCACAGCCCTACACTGTCGAGAAAAAAGTACCTTATCCAGTCAAAGAAATCATCAAAGTACCATACATCGTCCATCAGCCATACGAGGTGATCAAAAAAGTACCATACGAAGTAAAAGTACCAGTCCCAAGACCATACGAAGTCAAAGTACCAGTACCTCAACCCTATACTGTCGAAAAAAAGATCCCTGTTCCAGTAAAAGTACCAGTACCACAACCTTACACTGTCTACAAAAAGGTACCATACCCAGTCAAGGTTGAAATACCAGTACCACAACCTTACACTGTTGAAAAGAAAGTACCATATGAAGTTAAGGTACCAGTCGACAGACCTTACCCAGTCCATGTACCCAAACCATACCCAGTCACCGTGGAAAAACACGTACCTTACCCAGTCGACAAACCAGTACCATATGAAGTCAAAGTACCAGTCGACAGACCCTACCCAGTGCACGTACCCAAGCCAGTACCTTACGAAGTCAAAGTACCAGTACCACAACCCTACACTGTGATAAAAAAAGTTCCCGTTGAGATTGAGAAGCCAGTACCAGTACCAGTAAAGGTACATGTCGACAAACCATATCCAGTGTACAAGGAAGTACCAGTACCAGTGGAAAAGGAAGTGCCAGTACCATACAAAGTACCAGTTCCAGTACCAGTGCACGTGCCACACCACCATCACGAAGAGAGCTACGGTGGCGGCGGTGATTTGGGTGGCTATGGAGGTGGTGGACATGGGGGCGGATACGGAGGTGGATATGGGGGTGGATATGGGGGTGGACACGAAGGTGGATACCATCATTAGTTGTTGTGTATTTCAGAAGCTCACACAAGGTCAAGCAATGTCATAGGCTCCGAGTAACAAACAACGTTCATTTTGTCAGCAATGATTTCAACTTCATCATTGATGTCTATTTCATGTTTTGTTTTTGACCTTGGCTAGGAATTGTTATGTAATTATGTATTATTTTTTTTTTACTTATTACTCTTGTTACCGCGCTAAAATGTTAGGAGAAACAAATCAATATCTCGACATGTTTTTTTTTGCCTTGTTGACTTTCACCTTCATTTTCGCCAAATCTTCGGCGGAACAGTATTAAAGAAACACTGTGTTAATATATTTATATACTATTTTTTTAAATAAATGACTATCTTTGAAAAGAACGATGTTTCAATCATTATTGATTTTTATTAGATACTTTTGTTAAATGGGTGAGACATTTTATGAATTGTATAGCAAATTGTTGTAAGACCGTTACATAACATTTTATCGTTGAATAATCAATGAGATTGATTGTAGACTTAATATGATGATCGTTTATGGGCGGTGGATATAATTGATTTATTAATAATGTTTGATAAATTTGAATTACTATTCGTTCGAGGTAAAAATATAATCCTTTCAAACCCATAAATGGGTTACAACAAGCATACTATGTACTTATATGTGTATCTCGTAATCGAAGTGAAAACGCATAACGATACACTTCCTGCAAAAACAACTCTTTTTTTTCATCGTTGATTACGTTTTGTGAAACGCGCCAATTTAATTTCTACTAATTAATCCTTTCGTGCGGGATCGTTGGGAATGTTGTTGTTGATCGAGAGCTCGATTTACCTCCTCTTCTTCTTCTTCTTCTTCTTCTTGGCAAATGAAAGTGAGAGTTGGCTGTGAACTGAGGCGCGCACTATATGGGCACCGATTTGAACGGGCACTGCGAAATAATGAGAATACTCAACATTATTAAATTATGTAGGTACTTACTGGCTGAACAGCCGGCATGCGATAGCGTTCGTTTGGGAAAGTGAGAGTTGCATTAAGAGTATGTTTGTAACGTTGAGTAGGTACCAACCAGATTATAATATGAGTAGTACCGAGTACCGACTTCTTGAATGTGTTGAGTAATATATGAGAAATTGCAGCAGTTTCAGTCGACTGTGACCGATTGATGGCGGTGTGCCCGTTACTGGTAGTTCCTTGTTTATGTAGCAGTCACATTTGATAAATATTTTTTTTTTAAATAATTGGACCGACGTTATTAGTTGGTGCACAGAAAAATACAAAATAATATTACAGAATTCTATTGGTTCTGTTACTTTTGAAGTTGTGCAGTTGCAGTTAGGTTGATAACTTGTGGCACCAACTTACAAGTACCAGCACCAATAGAATTAATTTTATTTCGAATTTTTCAGTGCACCAACTAATAACGTCGGTTCAATTTTTTTGTAAAAAATATTTATTTCATACTTTTGAGTGTAACATTAGTCACGAAAATCGTTGAACGATCACTAATACCAAAGAAGATAGTACTTGTAGAGATCACAGAACATCGCGGCGGAAGTATTTTAAATTTAACCATTTTACCACCGCAGTAACTCGAAAAACGAAAAGAAAAAAATCATTATAAATGTTGCTATAAAAATTCTTGTCTTTCATGTGGTACCCTCAGATATTCAGTTTTCGAAAGAAATCGCCGCCTCCATAGATCGAAAGTTCACATATGTGAGATTTTAACATCAATGTCACCGGAAAACCGTAACTCTTTTGAAAATATGTTCAATAAATTCAAACATTTCCGGATATTGTCCTATCTTTAATTCTGCCATCTAGAATTTTCGATTTCCGAGAAAACTTGCCACCACCAGCCCCTTCGAGGACGGTTTTTGAATTCAAAGAGATTTTGGATTTGATTTTTACGATTATGGGACCATTCCTCTAGGCTCCACTTTCAAATTAATAAAAAATCATCAAAATTTACTATATACAATAAGCGCGCACAAATCAAAAAAAAGGACACAGTCGAATTGTATACCCCCTACGTTTGGGTTCGTCGGTCAAAAAACACTGCCGGCCAATTCTGTCATATTTCATGGTCATTCACGTCATTAACGTTGCATATTTTTCACAAAATATACAACTGACTTTACTAGTTGGTGCAAAAATACGAAATAATATTGTGTATGTCAAACAATATTTACTATTTATTGTTAAAATATGATATCTATTTACAAGTCTATAATTAGTTTGGGTCTTTTTTAAAATAGTTTTTATTACTTTCGGTTCTTATATCAATGGACTCCGCAGCGATTTCTCAGGCCCCATACGGTCTAGAGACTTGAAATTTCGAATTCGTACTTAGATCGCAGACATCTCACCGCCTGTTAAGCTCCAAGTGTGATCCAATATTGGTAATTATAATTATCTCATTCAATCTCATTCAACCAAGATCATTATTTTGTCGACATGGAACGACAATGGGATCCGTCACTGGAATTACGCACGAGCATAGAGCGTATATATACCTCTCGTTCTCTGGTATATAGGTACTTTCTGGAAGATCGTCTATGGTTATGTCGCAATTGTCAGACGTCAGACGTTATTGTTAATTTAAAGTTTAATTTTGTGTTGTGGTAGACAAACAGTAATTTGTAATGGAATTGCTGTTGCTGGCAAACACATATACATAAGTATAGTTAGAATCGAGAAAAGGATAGCAATAGTAGGTACTCATCGGTACGGTTTAAATGTTAAATGCCCAATAAAAACTATTTTTTTTTTTTTTAAATTTCACTTGTTTATAAATCCGTTTCATCGATTAGGTTGGTAGCTTCTTGTATTTCCGATTTATATTTACCATAAGTATAAATCGATTGTCATCCATTTTTGACCGACTTAAAAAAAGGAGGTGGTATACAATTCGGTTGTAAACATACCTCAAGATACCTAGAGACAGATGGTATGATTTTTAGGAGAATGTCTCTTGAATGTGAATCAAGGTATACACAAATGTCTGTGGCTCACTTTGCACTCGAATATCTTTCGAACCAATAATGATATCGACGTAGAAGTTCTATTTGGTCATAATAAGATAATGTAAAATCTAAGCCTTTGCAAAAATCTATAAAGCAGTCATACTTTAACCAAAATCAAAATGACAGCCGGCATTTTAATTTTCAAGACAATTTACCATTAGTGCAGTATGGGAGCGAACTTCATGATCCATATTTGATCTTCCTACTAAATTTTACAGATGAGACTAATTATACATGGGAAAAATACGACTAGTTAGAGAGCCACAGTATAGATAAACACAGTAGTCCAACTCAAGCCATTCCTTGATGTGACCCGCCTTTAGGATGACCTTTGACGAAATCGCGGTGGCCTTTGACAAACATACGACCGCAAAAAATGATGCTCCGAAACTATCATCTAAGGCAGCCGCCGTTGAGTTGGACTACTGTGGATAGGGCCTTGGATATTGCGTTACTGTGCTCTCATAGCGGAAATTTCATTAAATAAATTCTATGAGTTCTTAGGCTTAGGTACCTTCGATGTAAATAGGAAGCCGTCTGTCCGTCGGTTATAGCCTATTTTCTTCACAGAATGCAGAAAATTGGAATTTGGTACTTATACATATTTTGAGTCTCTACTTGTTTATTCGCTTATAGATAATCCGGCTATGATTAAATTTTAGATAATTCAAGACATGATCGGAAACTTAATTAATTCAAATTGTTCGATATACAGTGTATCCCAGATTGGTGCTGCATGTATTATTATCTCGGTAATTATGACAGCTACAAAATCAGCTAAATGGGCAATGTTTCTTTGATTTTTCTTATAAACGCTATATTGGATTTTTATTGAATTATATAGCATTGTTAATTCCCTTTCCGAAAATGTACAAAACATGGTATTTTGTTTCAAAATAAAGCCGAAATAATTAAATCAAAAAAAAATCTAATCAAATTGGCTGTTCTGCTCAACTTGGTCTAGTAGGCGAGCCAACAATATTTATTAGAACTGTCAATAAATTACAGTTTGTTTAATTTGAACTGTCTTCCGTGTTGTTTTCATTAGATTTTATTAGTTTATTTCATTTAATTATTTAATAATTTCCGTTACGTTGTTAATATTTTTAAATATGGCTGTTAATTATACCAATGAAGAAAAATTAGACACGATAGAATCTTACTTCGTAGCCCACAGAAACTTTATGGCGGCTGCGGAAATCTATGAAAATAAATTTCCTGAGCGGCATCAACCAAACACAAGACCTTTTAGGGATCTAGTAGTTTCTACATATGCTAAATTATGGAAGTTTTGCAAAACTCAGAAATCCTAAATCTGCTGTTGAAAATGTGGAGAAAATTGATGCTGTGTTGCAAAACTAATAATAATCTCACAGCATCAGTAAGAAAAAAAATGGTAATGAAACGGATATCCCTTAGTCATCCCGTTCATCGAATACTGGCCGTTAAAAAATATCATCCATACAAGCCTACGATAGTACAAGGACTATCGGCAAATGATTTTCCCGAAGAGTGAGATTTTGTGAATATGCGAGAAAATGACAGTTTTTCCATGAACATATTATGGACTGATCGAACTCGATATACCAATTGCGGATTTTTCAACAAGCATAATACCCATTACTAGGCTACACAAAACCCAAAAAGCAACACACAAAGAAGGTTCCAAACTAAATTTGGATTTTATGTTTGGTTCAGCCTTATTTTAAAGAAAATACCATGGTGTCATATATTTTTGAAAGGGAATTAGCAATGCTATTTAATGCAATAAAAATCCAATAAGACGTCAATAAGAAAAAACAAAGTTATAGTGATTATCTCAAAAACGGAAAGAGATTTACTTTTGTTTTATTTTTTATAGTACAGATCTTAAAAAAGAGATACGGGGGACTGTCAAAAAGTCGCCATTTTGGTTTTTCATGAACTATTCAAAAACCAAAAACAATTGACAAAATGTAATAGCAGTTCTGAAATGGTAATAGGATCCTGAGGAACATTGCCCATTTAACCGATTTTGTAGCTCTTATAATAGTAGAGATAGTAATACATGTAGCACGTAGCACCAATCTGGGACACAGTGTATACCTAGCCACTTAAGGGAAGTAAAATATTGTAGAAAGCTTAATGACTTCTTATTAATGAATTGCTGAAACCTCCATTTAAATTTTATATTAACCCTTGTTTATGTCGTTGAATTTTATAGGAATTATTTCTATGTATTGATACCAAATATTGTGATTGCACTGAAATTGAAAATGCTTCTAATGACATTTTGAACACTCCTTGTATCAATGTATTGAAATTCAAATTGAACAGAGTTGATTATGTGCCAAAAATCAATAAAAACGGTAATATTTTGAAATTCGCTTGATAACAGTACCTTAAGCCACACCTTTGTTAAGCTAAGACTTCTATTATCAATTCAGTCGAACAACTGAACCATGAAAGGCCAAGAATACGAAATGAGGAGAACTGATGGAGCTATTAATTCATCTGATAATTATTCATTTTTGACCGACCGAAGATGGAGGTATACAATTCGACTATATACAGGCTGTTTCACATTTGACTCTTACAATACCTACACCGTTTAGAAAGCTTGAAAATTTCGAGCAGTTTCGGAGATATTCGAATTTTCGGGAAATCATTTTATTTTTTTCTTGGCATTATTACCTTATAAATTTCTAAATAAATAGCACGTTGACATGGCCACTTTTTTCACTCTTTCCAATGGTGTTGATAGTTTTGTAACCTGACTTCTTCTCTATGTGTAACTATCATGAACTTTTTTTCTTATGGAAGCCATATTGGCATTCCAAAAATTTGAATAAGCTTGTTATCCTAAAAATCCGAGAAATTAAATAAGCTAATTTTATCAAGTAGTTGGCTTTGATTTTTCCATTCGGTGACACGTAAATGACATTCTGTATTATTGACGATTGCGAAGTCGTTGAAAATGGAGTTTTTCAATGAAGAAAAACAAGATATGATAAAACTTTATAACACTAATGATAGAAACAGTGTGAATAAATACATTGGAAGTGTATCTTAAGATGTATCCCGCGAGACACAACCACAACCAAATTTGTCCAAACTAATGGATATAATTCAGGATGAGTTTGGCTCGTTTGAAAAATTGAAGATTAATTATACATCATTAATAATGATATCTTTAGTTTCTTCATCAATCCTGTCTCCAAATTTTTGTCTGGGTTTCTTAAAGGAACCATGCTCAGCTAAATTTGTATCCAATAAGATCGGTGGGGTTGTTGTCTCTCGGGATACCTTCATGTTAAGATGATACACTTCCAATGTATGCATCTTGTTTCTATCATTCTTGTAATGAAGTTTTATCATATCTCGTTTTTCTTCATAGGAGAATTCTATTTTCAACGACTCAGCAACTGACAATAATACAGAATGTCATGACACTCATTTCAAAAACAGCTGCTAATAATCCAGAATATACTTATTTATAATTAAGTTGTTTATAAATATAGAAAATATAAACCTGAAGCTGAAGTAATTGCTTTTCCACTAATAATCGAATTTCAGAGATATGGTCAGTTTAATAAAACCATGAGTAACATATTTCTTATATACAAATTCAAATATCGAATCCATTTTTAGTTGTAGGTAATCGTAACTTTTTCGTCATGTTCTTTACTAACTAATAACATTACATAAAAATATTTTTCTTATAGAAAATTATTGAGATTATTGATGATAAAAAAATTAACCTAAATGCTCACGATATTGTGTATTTTTTTTTAGTAGTTATTTGCGTTTTCTTGTGTGACAAAATTATTGTCTAGAAAAACTCGTTTTTACACCGCCCAAGAGGCGTGTGAATTATTTACCGTGATCGCTCAAAATTTTGAAATAAATAACATTTAAAAAAATCTAGAATGCACTTTATTATATTACCTATAAAATAAAATAAGAATACATAATGTAAAAATCATACAAAAATAAGTGTCAAGAGTCTTCTACTTATATGTATGTATATTATATTTTGAATGTAAGATTATTTTATAATTTCTAGTGTATCAACTAATGAAGTCTCAGTTCTGCATTTTTTTCAGTTGTTTATAACAAAATGTTCTTATCAAGGTAGCCTAGCAGAGTCACTTACGTATTCAAATGTCGTGACACGAATTATTTAAAATTAAGTTATTAATTAAGATAATGTTTACATTGAAACGCAATCATTATTTATCGATAAATTGCAATTATATAAGTCGATATGACTTATTAAACGATTTCCCTTACGGAGGAGATTAGAATTAAACTGTCTGTCTGTCTTTCTGTGCTGATAAATATTCCCATATTTAAAAATTACATTTCGTTCCCCCAAAAAAACATACCCCAAAGAAAGTGGAGGGGTAGTTTCTTTTGGAAATCAAAATTTTGGGACTGCAAAATGAAAGTACTTGGAGACCATATTCCGCAACCTTTGAATTGAACATGTTTCCAAAAAAATTAACGCTTTCCGAGTTACAGCAATAGTACCTAAGTTTTTAGACATCTAAATATAAGTGAACATTCAAAAATTTTGATGAGATCAGTCAAAAGTGTGGAATATTTTTTTTACAAAAACTATTTGCGACTGAAAAATACAAAATTTCATTAATTCTAATAGTGCTGGTACTTTTCAAGTTGATAGGTAGGTAGGTTATCTTCTATATAACTAAAGTTGCAATATGTAGTTCAAAATTACCAGTACTTGTAGAATTTATATTTTAATACGTGAAGAGAATTCTTTGGACCCCAGTTTAAGAATTATGCGGTCAACGAGGAATATGAGATGTGACATAATTAAACCTTGTATGGCGAAAGAGTGTTAAAAGCTCAAATTAATGGTAATTATCGATTTGAAAGCATCTTTTCAATACCCAATGGTACATAATCATCCTTGTATTCTAATAAACACTAACATTCTTAAAAATCAGCAAAAAAATACTTACATATACATAATATAATGATGTTATGACGAAAATATTTAAATATTTTTGTAACTCATGATTTTTGCTATATATGCTTTACCGTAATATAAATAAATGTACGGAAAACTCGGGGTATGCGTTCTACATGTACTTATTTGCCACATTTTTTTATAAAGGGCAGTATGTATACTGGTATTACTAACTTACTCTTGTCTGTTTGCTCGATATAAAATATTCTAATTTTGATGAATTCGCATTTAAATACATATCAATAAAAAAATATTTTGCAAAAACTATTATAGATACTAGGTACAAACTGTAGTATTGACATAAAAGATCAATAATTTAACTGTTACTGTTAATAAGACTGCTTTTTATCTTTACATAAAACAAAACAAACAGAGGAAAGTTTTTGATCAATACAAACAATAATTGAACGAAAAAAACTAATGTAATAAATATAATTACATGTAGACACGATTAAACTTCATGATTAAAGTTCACAACCTTCAATATTCAAAGCAAAACAAATCGGGTGTTATTAGTTGTAAAATAGAATAACCAATTAATTTATGTCTCAGTGTGGATTTATGCAGACTAAAATAACAAATAACAATTATCAATTAACAAATAGCAAATAATAAGTTAACCAACTTTTAACTTTTTACGTTATTTGAACGAGATTTTCTATTGTGCGCAACTAAATACGCAGATGACCGCCGATTGGCCCATCCGGAGATGAAATTTTCAAATGCTTGTTGTTAGGTGTTAGGTTACGTTTTGTGCATTATTGTTGTTTATCAAAAGTTCTGTTTGCAATATATTATTTAAATATGGATATTGAAGACCATAAATTAATAATAGATGATGCTGTCCTTGTGGACCTTGTCAGACAATTTCCATGTGTGTATGACAAAGGACACAAGGATTTTAAAAACAAAAACTTTAGAGAGAATGCTTGGGGTACGATATCATTGACCCTCAACACTGATGGTAAGTATTTATTCACACATTTTACCAGACATTATTCCAGGACATACGGCACAGACGAGATGGAAAGTATTAAGGGAAAGATATTGTGTCGAAAGGAGGAGAGAAAAAAAATATACCATCAGGATCTGGGGCTAAGAAACCATGGCCATTGTTTTCAGCTATCTCTTTCTTAGAAAAGCATGTCACGATGAGGAAGTTAGTATTTACTGTTAATAAAACAGAACAGTACAAGCTACTATGTACTTTTACTACATATATAATGCGAAACATTTTCAAACTTTTCGACTGGCGTATGGAAATACTGAAAGATTATTATTTTAATTTTTTAATGCACTTCTTATACCATATATCTTATTTTTTACTTTTACAGAACAACAGGAAATTTTAGTGCCTCAAACCAAATTTCCCAGCCATCAAGATCCATGTCGCCGTGGAATTCCCTTAATATAATTATGGGTGACTGGGAAGAGCCTACACTAATAGGAGATTGCAGTTTTAGTAGTTTCAGTCTTCCGAAGTTCCTGTAGAGGCAGATGCTGGTATATATCATTAAAAAATAATTTTTGCAATTTTTTCCATGAAATTCTGCCTCATTTCTTCTGGAGCGATTAGATCCCAAATATTACAGATGTTTTTTTAGGAAAAGAAAACAGAGTGGAAGAGCGTATTTCAGTTCTTCAAGAAAAAATGACTGCATCGAAGAATGAAACTCCTCCATTAATAAAGAAAAGAAGGAAAAACGAAGAAAGTTATATTATGGAAAAGCTCAGCTCTGCATTCCATAATTTCAATTCCTATATGGAAACAAAATCAAAGGAGTCAAATCATCCTCTCGATCATGAATCCACCATCAACATTTTGAAGTCTGTGGGAAACGACTTACTTCAAATAAAAAACAAAAAAATTCGATATGACACAGAAATTGCAATAATGCAAATCGTAAAAAAAGCTCTGTGTGATGATTCAGAATGACTGAAAGTATGTGCCATGTTATATATATTGATCTCATTTTAATTTATTTATCGGAAAATGTGTTGATTTTATTTTGTTCATTAGTTCAATGAATGTTCTGTTGTTTTTTATTTTTTCTTGAAATATTGTTGTTTTTGTATGTTTTTTATGTTGACCTCATTTTTATGTATTTATAGAAAAATGTGTAGATTTTATTTGCTTTATTATTTCATATTATTTGTTTTCTTGAAATAGTTTTTATCTGTTTTGTATGTTGTATTTAACTATTTATTTTGATTTTGTAAGACTACTGATGTTTTATTTCACTTACCTATTTTATTAATAAAAATTTCCATTAAATTTGTTCTGTTTTATTGAAATCTAACAAAAAATGAATCACATTACAAAGATTCTAAATTTACATCCATAAAACCTTTTGGAACAGCTCCTTTCTGAATTGTTTCCATTCGCCATGGGACAGAACCTTCAGGAGACATAAAATAGCCACAGAGGGTATCTCTCAATTGCCCATGCTTTTTATTATAATTATTGGACCCAACCCTTCCAACACTTCGAAGATTATTTCTTCTAAATTCACCTTGTAAATTTTCTCTGTAACCGGTGGGACAATATTTTCTTTCACCCTCAGGAATCTCTAATTCACTTCGTTGAACAAAATTGTGAAGTACTACGGTGGCCTGTACATTTTTTTCGCAGTTTGCAAATCACAAATTAGTGGTCTCCTGAGAATTCGACACCTGTTAGCAAGAATGCCGAAGGTGTGTTCAATCGTTCTCCTGGCTCTAGATATCCGGTAATTGAATATTCTCTTCTCAATAGTCAAATTTTCTCAGGCGTACGGGCGCATTAAATGGTCTCCCCGGGAAATGCAGCATCAGCATTAAAAAAATAAGGAAACTCAATGTCTGAATTCGGCAAATTCGTTGATGCTGGAATTTTCATTGTCTTAGAAAGAATTGCATTTCCAAGCTCCGATGAGCTGAATACAGCAGCACCAATATCTACAAGGGTGAACCTATAGAATGCATCACAACTTGCCATCAGAACAATACTAAAGTTTTTTTTATAATTAAAAAAAATTGATCCAGGGTGCTTCGGCGCTTGTATATTTATGTGTTTTCCATCAATACAGCCAAGACAATTCGGAAGATTCCATCTCTTGAAAAATCCATCAGCAATGCTTCATTCATCTTCTGAAGGAACTTTCAACACATGGGGCGCCAGTACGTCCCACAGAGCCTCTGTTGTTTCTCTCATAACGACAGAAACTGTAGCATGCCCCAAATAGTGCCCACGAGCAATTTCTTGCATTGAACATCCCTCCGAAAGATAACTGAAAAAATAATCAATATCAAAAATTCACCGTCTGCTGAAAACGAAGTATGTGATAATATACGTACTGTAGAGTAATTAGCAATCTGTGAACTGGTGGTAAGGGATTCTTTGATGGATCTTTTTTTAGTCTGGGCCCCACTTGAGACAACAATACCTCAAACAACTTTGGAGTCATCCTAGTATATGAGAAAAATCCCTCATGATCTCGTAAAATCATTGATTTTAGGAGATTATCAAAAAAACCTTTTTCTTTCCGGTCCTTATTGATAGGCTTTACAGCCCATCTTCTTCTCCTTCCTTTCTTCATAAGAAAAAAACTTGCTGTCAGCAGCATTAACAGAGAAAAAAACACCTCAACCTCTTCCATTTCTTTGAACACTTTGAATCTTTTGAAAGCAGTTTATTATGAGATAAGATAAGGTTAGGTTTATTTAAATTTAAAATGGTTTGAAGCTGACTTATGCGCATGCGTACGTTCTTATTGCTAATTGTTACTTCGGCCTGCATAAATGGTAAACTTTTCTATACGTGTTACTTGTTATTTGTTACTTGATAATTGCTATTTGATATTTGTTATTTTAGGCTGTTTTTGCGATTCTTCTTTATTCTAGCTCTCCATACTTTCTTAACTGGTCTGTTTTCATCCATCCTCTGCAGGTGTCCCCACCAAGATAGCTGCCTCTCTTCAACGTGTTCTAGGGTTGGCTTTATTTATAGATTTGCCTAATATCTATATTTTCTCTTTTGGTGACCCTTCAAACTTTTCCTAAGTACCGCATTTCAGCCGCCTGTATCTTACTTTTCTGCGGCTCTATCAATGCCCATATTTCACAAACAAAAGTAAGTACTGGTCTAGATACTGTTTTAAAGACTTTGATTTTTGTATTTCTATTTATATCTTTTTTGTTCATGATTTTTTTGTTCAATTCGAAGTAGAGCTGCTTATTGGCTTTTTGTATTCTGGTGTTGATATGTAGTTCTTGTTACCCTTTTTCGTCTAGAGTTACTCATAGGTATTGGAAATGATCTACTTGTTCTATATGGTCTCCATCTATCACTATCCTTAGCATTTCTGTATTTTCTCCAACCATCATGACTTTGGTTTTATTTTTAATCCATTTTCTTTCAATGCCGTGTTCCATATGTTTCGTAAAATTAAAAAACCAATCGAACATGTGTAGACGGTTCTGTGCTTATGATTCTCATATTAATTTTCTTCTTCTTTAGATTCGCTGCTAGATTTTGTTATGCTTATCCCAGCTCTCAAATCACCCCTTCAATGGTCTGCCTGGTAATCTTCTAGTTAAGGAGATTTATGATATATCTATAGCTTCTCTGGTTCCGTCCCATCCACATGATGTCTCTATTACCGACGGTAGTATGTCTTGTACATCGCATCCCTCTCTGATGTTATAGCTACTCAAGTTTTCTCTCGCACAGTCACTCCCTCTTAAAGTTCGCATTTCCATAGAGCACATTATATTAATAGTCTCAGACGTTTTTGCTCTAGTCTCAGCCACACACGTGATGATCTGTCGTACAGTTTGGTATATTCGAGCTTGACTTTCAGTGGACATGTTCTTTTTTTCAGTTGAATTTTCTGAGGCTACCGGATACACTGGCTGCTTTGTTTACATTTGTGCAAACCTCTTCTCTCAAATCTCTGTTACCCGATATTTATATTACAAGATAACAGAATTTCAGGACTTGTTCAATACTTTTTTAGAACACGCCCTTTTACCCATCATAAATCCTGCGTTAACTTTTCTTATCTCTGCTATCGTTTCATCCATGATTAAGTTAGATATTACTGGACTTAAAATGTCACCCTGTCTGACTTATATATATTAGGTTATAATTATAACTAGCTGCTTCATAGAAGATTATTCCTGTGGATGGGGTCATTTTACTGATGTTCCATTCTATCTCTTAAATTCTAACAGAGATCTCAATATTTTCCCACCGTATTTCTTTTGAGTCAAAAAACCGGATTCGGTTGCTTTGTTTCTTGGATAGCTTCAATATCTATTTTATATATCTTGTATTTTCGTATTTCTTCTAAATACATAATGTGTACCTCATTCATTCCATGTGGCTATCCTATTTCTTCAGTTTATTCATGAAACATTTCCCTTCCCTTTAACTGACAAGATTACTAGAGGTCCACCTATAATGAATTAATGAGTGGAAAAAGCTACAGCTCAAGCTAACAGCAATAGATCACCAAGACTAGATCATTTCCTAGCTGAACTTCTCAAACTACTAGAGGATGATAGTATTGGGATCCTGACTATCTTCTTCAATAAAATTTACCATCTTGGAAAGGCTCTTTTTGAGAAATCGACTACATCCCATATACTTAAAATGTGAATTTAATGTTGGAGACGAACAATTCGCATTTCCGAATGGCCCTGGGAATGGGAATATGGGAGGCATTATTTTGCATGAAAACTCTTCTTCAGAAATCTTGTGAATTTCGAAAGAAAATATGCTCAACAGATTTAGAAAAAAAAGAAATTTCAACGCTACAACAACCGTCACAAAGAAATTCCATTTAGTCGAGGAGTGCGACAGGGATGAGTTCTGTCACCGATTTTATTCAATATTTCCTCTGACAAAATATTTCAAGAATCAATAAGTGATAGAAACGAAGGGGCACCGAAATAAGAAGAATTAGACTCGTTTTATAACGCCGAAGATGAAGGAAACCCTTAAAATATAATTCATTGCAATGACGTAGCCTAGCTTATTCAACTGTGCGACCCACTGTTTTCCGTAAATGAGCAGTGAGCAACGACTCGACCTTTTTTGCGTCGTGTCCTCCTAAGGCACGTGTGTCCGCACTTGAATGATTCGTCGACAAGCTGGCTAAAACTCACTCGTCAAACTCTTGACTCTTGTCTCTTTTCACACCCGATTGCGGTGTTCCCCAGGGACCATGCCTATGACATCGATAAGCCACGCGCACACGTCTCTGCAACATGTAGGTACAATGGGATGGGAAAATACGTTATAATCTTGTTCAGAAGAGGGTGGCTGTAACTTTGTTGTTATATGTTTTATAATCTCAGCTTTTCATTTAGGAAAACATATGCAGTACATATGATAAGGATATTTCTTATTTCAATGATAATTGATTGTTATATTCAAAGAACACCTAATCTCTTGTTGATATTGGTATTATTGTATGTTGTAATAGGATCAGAGGCCTTTTTATCCGTTGGATAATTTGTGATATGGTATTTCTTCCAATGTAAGTGAAATAAATGGTCAAGTTCTATCGGGAAATAAATGAATGATTCAAATATTCATAGAACAGGTAATTTTTGTTAAGAGACTCAAATGTCAAAATAATTTGAAAACAAAAAAACATGGCGCATCTTGTTTTAACATGAATTATCAATTGCAAACATCCCAGCTTTTCCATTTTAAAAATATTTTATAAATTTTACTCAGTTTTAGATACATACTTGTTTAATTGAAATTAATATTTTACTTGGATAATCATAGGCTGAACAAACAAAAATGATCAGACGATTTTAAGGTACATTGGATGGAATTCGTTTGAAACCGGTAGGAAATTCGTGTGATAAGACACACCAGTTTTTTTATCATAGTCTGGCTAAACGGTTCTTCCTGAATATGATGGTCATATTGTGGTTTGTCTTGACACGCTGAAGAAAATGAAAGGTTACAATTAGCCGATTTTTATATTCGACGGAATTTGTTTGAGAACGGTAGGATCGTCGTGAGAGTGGATACACCAGTTTTATTTTAATTTTCACATCAACTGCTTCTAAAATTATTAATCTTTGTAATATTGTATAGGGTGGGCAAATTTCGTTGCTTTTATACAGGTTCTTTCAAAAATGATGGTCGTCTATCTATATTCAAAAAGGCACCCTTAAAAAATTACATCCCTTCAAATTTGCATTACATCGATAAGTTTTTTGGCTGTAAAATCCAAACAGTACAAAACCATTTCTTAGGTTCAAAAATCATTTGCTTTTATAGTTGGAACGTTCCATTGAAGGCAAGGGCGTGAAATTAACATTGCACCCCTTTTCAACCCTTATATTCTAAGTTTTATTCACATCTAGCAAACTGTTTTCTAGAAATTTTTGAGTAGAATAATTCGTTAAGGAACTTTTTTGACTCTTGCAACATTTTGTTTGGAATAACAGTTTTCCAGATAATTAACCATATACTCGTTAACATTTAAGAATATCGGAGTTGTCATGACATTTTGACATTTATGATTTGTCGACTTGTTGCAGAAATAACTTTGTCACATTCTGGACTTCGGGGGGTCTTGAAACAAATACATTAAATAAAAAAAAGATTTTTATCCGTGCAATTTTTAATTGACGCTTAAACTTTTAAAGGAACAATGCAATGCAGTAATGTGAGAATTTCAAAAAGACAGTACAGCTGTAATTACTAATTAGGCTGTTAAATTTACAAATGGAAGACATTCCGAACGAAGCATGTTTCTCAAAATTTATCAGAGGCTGCGCGAAAGAGAGAATTTGAAGACAATGATTGCAGGAAATTCTGGAAGATCCAGGAGCATCGGCACCAAAAAAAGTTTCTTAAGGAATTATTTTTTTCAAAATTTCTAAAAAATTGCTAGATGTAAAGAAAACTAAAAACATGAGGGCTGAAAATAAGTGCAATGCCAATTTCAGCCCCCTTGCCTTCACTAGAACGTTTCAACTCTATTCGCAAACGATTCTTGAACCTAAGAACTGGTAGATACCAAAAATTTAAGCTATTATTTTGTACTGTTTGAATTTTACAACCAAAACACTTATGGATGTAATGCAACTTTGAACGGCTGTAACTTTTTAAGAGTGCGTTTTTGTATATAAATAAATGTTGTCAAATAGACTTATAATTGACCATAGAATATGCCATTGAGAGTATGACCATTCTTTATGAAACATCCTGTTGGTATAGAAAGTTTATGTCATAGATGGAAATTTAAGAAGCAGCTAATAAATCTATGTAATATATAAAATGAGAAGTGTGTGTCCCTATATTTCACATTGCAGCTAAAACTGCACATCCCAGATGCATATTGTTTGTATGTCGCAGTAGGTACAAGGCTCCCATCGTGCACTATGGTGGTTGCAAGTTGATACCTATATGGTGTAGAAGATACGGGGTTGAGACATATGATTTCTAAAAATGTGTGATTATCATTAAACTAAAATGATCTGGATAGTTCGAGAAAATTCTAGAATGATCTAGAGATTTCTTGAATAATCCAGAACATCCCAGAATAATTTGGAAATCTCTGAAATACATTCCAAGGCTCTAATTGATCGAGCATATTTGAAATGTTCGAAAAAAGTCTAGAATGACCTGGAAATTTCGAGAAATGATTGAGAAAGCTCTAAAATAGATGCCACGATACTGAACGATCAAGAATATTCTAGAAATTTCTAGATTGATCTAGAAAGCTCCAAAATGTATCTCAACTTACTGATCGAAATAAGCCAGCGAAGTGAGTATTTATATTTTTTCTCTCATTGTTTTCCCATAAATCTATATAACAAAGAAACACACTTGCTTTTGAAATCATATCTTTCTTCACATACTCATTTTATGAGTTTTCAAAAAGATGTATCTGTTAACTAGGGGATTAATTTACATATTAATATAAAGATATTGGACGAATCAATAATAGTTTTGAAGAAAAAGATGATTATAGACAGGTCAAAAATTAATGCGCTTCCATTGAATACTACCTTTTTACAACATTCGGATCAAGAGTGCATTTATCCATAAATCATTTCCCAGACGTCCATGAAAGTGAACTTGAGTGCAATTGATACTTTTATGTGTACCTTATAAAAATTAATTGCAAATTAAACCGGTTCCTCATCATGTGGACAAAACGAATTGATCGCTAGTACCTACAGCCGGAAATAACCTTAAGCTTACGTCTTTTTTTATTATAAAAACGCATACGGGCTTTGAGTTCATGTTTAGGTAAGGTATGATTCCACCATACACATACAGCAACAGGGTTCAAAACTACAGGGTCAAACATGCGCCATTATATTGTATACATAAAAAATGCATACATTTATTATTTGATTGCAATTTATTGCAATATATCGATGATGTGGTTTTGATCATTCGTATTTACAAAATAATATGAAAAAAAGTAATAGGAAGATGGCATAAACAGTTTTGATAAAAGTTGATGTAAAGTTGAATGATCCTGTAAAGCAGTATTATGTACATCACCTTCATGGTGACGTTCAAGGAATAATTTATATAAAAAGGTACATCGTTATAATTCTGACGCCAATATTCCCTCGGATCCATAAGACGCATTAATGGAAAACATGCATTTAAAAACTGCTGTCTATGTTTTGTGTGTGACGTGTTTAGTAGTTATAACAACACAAGTCTCTGGATTAACATTCCTACCAAAAGAACAATGGGTATGTAGCTTTCAACGAACTGATTTATTTGATCATATATCTATTATCTATATTTTCAGTTGCTTCGTCTATTTACTAACTACAAGTAGGTATATATAAATCGATTTATATTATCTTATGTTGCTGTTGGATAGACAAAATCCATTCCTTCTTTTTAATCTCTAGTTAGCTTTGTTTAGATATTTTGGTGTTCCTCGATTTCTTTGTTCAAATAGTTGCCATTTAAATTCTTGTTTTGGCAATCTATCTTCCGAAAATGATCCTTGTATTACCATCTGTTTTTTAGTCAATTCTTTTCTGACTCTCTCTCCTTGCTATTCCCATCGATCTCCTGATGCTAATGGCTTCCATCTCTAACAACTTTTTTTGTATATTTGTTCGGTTATTCTCCATGTTTCAGCACCGTAGATATAATATAACTGCATTTGATCATTGCTTCGTATATGTTGAATTTACGTTTCTTTGTAATATTTTTACTCCACAAGATCTCATTCAAACAATATATGACTCTTCTGGCTTCTATAATTCGAGACTGTATTTTTCACTCGTCATTTCCAGATTCATCAAAGATGGTCACTTCAGCACCTCTTCCTATCCTTTTTCTAATTATAGATTCCATAGATAGACTTTTCGAACCTGGTTAAATGAGATTTGATTTCTAGGATTTTTTTGATATTTACCTCTTTAATTGGGACTATGTAGTTCAATCCCCTGTATAAGTGAGACATTTTATCAGGTTGGGACAGGTTTCGACACGTTTGTTTGCAAACTTTTGAATTTCTTCATCATCAACATTTTCTTCTTTGGAGACAGAAGAAGAAGTAAAAGAAGATTGTAGAGAGGCAGCAGTAAATAATTTAAAGCGTGAGGCAATGGAAGCTTTAGAAACTTTATATAAGTATTTTGAGATGTCAAATATTAATGATCCTAGTATTTTTGATCAAATTTATTCCATCGAGAAACAGGGCAGAAACTAGCAATCAAATACAAACATAATCGATTACGTTAAGTCATAAACTTTACAGTATTGTATTTTTTTACAAAATATAATTAAATTCATACCTACATTAAATTCATAACACCAAAAATACGTATTTTTATTAAATCCTCCTCGGTATATGGAATAACGGTACATTTCGTCCTCTATAAGCGGGGCCTCTGTAAATGAGACAACTATAATTTTAAACATGTCTAATTGGAAAACTGGATGAATAAAAACCTCTTTAAATGGTACAAAATTCTTGGTCCCTTGAGATCCCACTTAACCAGGTTTCACTGTAGTCTAGTTTAGTGGTTTTTGCTATAAATGCCCTAAATAATCGAATGTTTGTAAAAATAGATGTATGTTAGCATAGCTATAAAACAGGCGAAATGTGCTATTTTAAAAAAAGTGGAAAATGGTGTTTTAGAGCTTGTGACTTTCAGCTGGAATTTTCGATTTGGAAGTATCTTTTCAATCCCAAATAGTATATAATCATCCTTGCGTTCTATTAGCATCCTTCAAAGTTAGCAAAAATATGCGTAAATGTAGACAATTTAACTTAACAAAAAAGTAAGGTTAAACGATTTGTGCAGTGTGTTGACGTTTAAGAACTGTCAATTCCAATATTGCCGAAACCTTCAATATAATGTTTGCGATATTGAACATTTTCTTAAATATTCGATAACGAAAGCATAAACCAAGTGGTGAGATTTTAAGTGTTAAAGGTATAATCTCATGTTTAAAATTTACCAAAGAAACTATTTTCTACAAGTACTTGCTTGAGAGCAAAAATACGATATATGGCAACTTTTGATGACAAAGGTGATGAACTTTGTCTTCAGGCTTTCGAAAATATGTGATGTGAATGTTTTACCAGAAAATATTGTCGTTAATTATTTCTAAAGCAAATATTCTTGGAAATGGAATAAACGTATCATTAAAAATAGCGTCTTCCTCAATTTTATTAAATATAAAATACATCTATTTTTGCAAACATTTGATTTTTATGGTTTTTATAGCAAAAGCCGCTAAACTAAATTTCTACCTTATTCTACAATCGGGGACATAAAAAGGGCTTTTGATAAAAACAATTCTGTGGTACCCCAAATTGGGATTCGATCCGAGTCTAAGCTAGCTTACAATCCAGACTTTATATGGCAAGGCTACGATCGCCTAAAAAAATGGCGGATCAGTAATAGACTTCAACAGAAGTTCGTGCAGGCGTTATAATTATACAAAAGTGCCTCCAACTCACAAATAAATTCTTAAATTAGATTGATTGTGCTAATATTTTAATTAACCAACGGCAAAACCCTGAGATTTATCAAAAAATGGTCAATCTGACTCACGGGCGAGCATCATTGGTGGCACACAAAACAAAAAGAAAGCTACAAAATCAGTCCTGTAGGTAATATGAAGGTTAACAATGTCTACAATTTTTGACCGACGAACCCCTGTCCCTAACGGTATACAATTCGACTGTCTGCTTTTTTTTGGTTCGTGCGCGCGTTTCATATAGTAAACGTACTCCGATTTTGATGATTTTTAATTCATTTGAAAGAGGAGATATGAGAAATGGTCTCATATTCATAATAGGGCAAATTCGATATTTTTTCCTCCGAAAAGCGGTGAATGGGTAAAATTTTCTCGAAAATCGAAAATCCGAGATGACAGAATTAAAGATATCAGAATATCCGGAAATGTTTAAATTGAACATTTTTTTAAAAGAGCTACGGTTTTCGAGTTTCTGCGATGTTAAAATTTTAAATACGTGTATTTTCGCTATGTGGAAGAGGCAATTTCATTCGAAAATTGAAAATCTGAGAATGGATATTTAATGACCAGATTATTTGTAGCATCATTTATATTGAATATTTTTGCCATAGAGTTACGGTTTTTGAGTTAAAAGAGTGGTAAAGTTTATAATATGCGTATTTCTGGGACAATGTTCTTAGATTTCTGAATAATAGCAAATACAAGCAAAGCATACATGGATAATGGTTAATGATTTTCGTGAGAAATGTAAAACTCAAAAGTGTGAAAAAAATATTTTTTACAAAAAATTGGACCGACGTTATTAGTTGGTGCACTGAAAAGTACAAAATAATATTAATTCTGTTAGTGCTTGTACTTGTGAAGTTGGTGCTGTTAAATGATAACGTCGATCCACTTTTTGTAAGAAATATTTAGTGTACATACGTTTTTTTACCCCCCTCCTGAAATAACGGAGTTGTCAACCGAGTCATACTCACCCTATACATATCTAAAAGCAACTTGGTATAAAACCTTATTACTTTTTAGCATAACTACTTAATATTCTGCTTAGTGCATAGGTTAACAGGTAGGTATATCCTCAATATCTTCACGACTGTAATTATCACATTCCATTGGCATATCAAGAAATTTCTTCTTCCTATTCACCTTGCAGCTTTTAGTTATATTATTTTCATTACACACACCCACAGCCTTGAAATTCAGAAGCCACCAGTACAATTTTTTTCAATTAAACTGAAAATGCATAATATGGATAATTTAACGTCACACCTGAAACCAGTAAAAAGCGTACAGAGTGCCAGACCACCGTTTAAGAGTAGGTAGATACCTATTTATTGTAATGTAATAAATATTTTTTGACAAAAGATGGACCGACGTTATTAGTTGGTGTGCTGAAAAATACAAAATAATATTAATTCTATTGGTGCTTGTAGTTTGACGTGACGGAAAAAAACACTCTGATGCTGCCAACGAAGTTTCACATCAATAAATATTTCTTACAAAAAAATGGACCGACTTTATTAGTTGTTGCACTGAAAAATATGAAATAATATTAATACTATTGGTGCTGGTAATTTTGAAGTTGTACCGTTGTAGTTTGTTGTTGTAGGCACCAACTCCAAAAGAACCAGCACCAATAGAATTAATATTATTTTGCATTTTTCAGTGCAACAACTTACAAAATCGGTCCAATTTTTTGTTGAAAAATATTTATTTCACATTTGTGATTGACTTTAGTCATGAAAATTGTTGTTGTTATTTATTATTCAGAGATCTGAAAACATCGCGGCGCAGTACACATATTTCAGACTTTACTGCTGTAATTTGAAAACCGTAATTCAATTTAAATATTGCTACATATTTTCTTTAATATAGCCGTCTCATATTTTCGATTTTCGAAAAAAAATTGCTCTTCCACATAGAGGAAATACGCATATCGAATATGTCAGACTTTACCATTGCGAAACTCGGAAACCGTAACACTTTTGAAAAAATGTTCAATTTAAACATTTCCGTATATGGTCTCCTTTCTAATTTTAAGAAATCGAGTTTTCGATTATCGGAAAAATTTGCCCCTTCCACATAGCTAAAATAAATATTTCAGAACGTATGTGAAGTTAGCATCTCAAGTCTCAGCATCTCACACTCTGAGTGGAGTTCTTATAGCATCCGATATAGTTCTATAGTTCCTGATACTTTTTAAGAATAGTTCTGTCAGTTTTAGTACCAAAAATATATTTTTTTGGTAAATGGGGATGCTAACTTCCGCCCTTGATAGCATTCCATATTTTATGATATAAAAAAAAGCTGGAAATCGGTACTCCATGAATAGTTCTAGAGTTCCTGCTAGTTTATATTGTAAATTTTTTTTTATTAAAGATTTCACCATCCCAACATGATTGTTGCAGATGAGAATACCACGATAATCGAGTTCTAGCACTATGACGTGTTCTCGTTCCTAACATTTTCAGAAAAATTTCAAATGACTGTTGTTGCTAAGAAAACTTTTCAACTACGAGATGCTGTCGTTCTATAACGAGTTCTCGTCGATATGGCGACTCTTATTGATGGAGAAAGTATCCATTCAAGTACTCGTGAAGAGTTCTTATCTCTAACATTTTTAGAAAAATTCACAAATACTTGAATGGATACTTTCTCCATCAATAAGAATCGTTATATTACCGAGAATTCGTCATAGAATGACAGCATCTTATAGTTGTAAACTTTTTTAACAACAATAGTGATTGGAAATTTTTCTAAAAATGCTAGATACTAGAACTCTTCACGAGTACTCGAATGGATACTTTCTTTATCAATAAGAGTCGCTTCATCGACGAGAACTTATCATAAAACGACAGCAACTCATAGTTGATTTTTTTTTAGCAACAATAGTGATTTAAATTTTTCTAAAAATGTTAGAGACTAGAACTCTTCACAAATACTTGAATGCTTACTTTTTCCATCACTTAGAATCGCCATATCGACGAGAACTCGTCATAGAACGACAGCATCTCTTAGTTGAAAAGTTTTCTTAGCAACAACAGAGGTTTGAAATTTTTGTGAATACTTAAATGGATACTTTCTTCATCATTTATAATCGCTAAATCGACGAGAACTCGTCATAGTGCTAGAACTCAATTATCGTGGTGTTCTTATCTGCAACAATCATGTTGGGATGGTGAAATCTTTAATTCAAAAAATATGACAATATAAACTAGCAGGAACTCTAAAACTATTCATGGGGTACCGATTTCCAGCTAATTTTTTATTATTTATTATCGACGGACGGAAGTTAGCATCCCAATTTTACATTTACAAACAAATATTTTCGGTACTAAAACTGACAGAACTATTGATAAAAAGTATCAGGAACTATAGAACTATATCGGATGTTATATGAACTCCACTCAGAGTGTGAGATGCTGAGACTTGTGATGCTAACTTTACATACGTTATTTCAGACTGTAGCGCGGAAACCTATGATTATTTTTAAAAAGGTCCTATTCAAACATTTCCGTATATGGAATTTTCATTAAAATTGCCGTCTCGGATTTTCTAGTTTCGAGAAAAAATACCCCAGCCTCTTTGGGGGCAGTTTTTGGAGGGAAGGAGATTTTGGATTTGATTTTTCTCAATATGGGACCATTGCTCAACTTTCCTCTTTCAAATGAAACAAAAATCGTCTAAATCGGAGTACTTTTACAATGCAAAACGCGCGAACTAACATAAAAAAGCAAACATACAACCAAATTGTATACCTTCTCCTTTTTCGCTCAAAAATAAAATAATTATCTTAATGTCAACTAACCTAGCCTAGCGTTCCAGGAGTGGATGAACAATTCAATTATATCTTCGCTTCTTTTAGAATGACAGTCTTCAAGTTTCCACCAGATATGGCACCATACAAGGACGCGAGTCCAAGACCTACAAAGGAAAGCAATACTTCTCTTATGAAGGCATTCCGTTTGCCAAACCACCTGTGGGAAATCTAAGATTCAGGGTAAATATTTAGAGTCCATATGAATCCCCTTAATGTTTAATACCTAATTATTATAGTATTTCTAGGCACCGCAACCCATATCAAAGTGGAAAAGAGTCCTGAATGCCACTGAAGAAGGGTCCGGTTGTGTCGAGTTAAGTCTTCGATTAAGTACAGGAATCATGATGCCTGGTAGTGAGGATTGTCTATATCTGAACATTCACAGCCCAGCGGTAAGTGTACAAAAGACATCCATAGAATCTTATTATATCTATACTAGATGGGGAAATAGTCGAATTGCTCAGGTTCTATGCTAGTTATAAAGATGAAAAATACGTTAAACTGTTGTCTGTGGCAACATTTTCAAGGCAGTGAAGTGAAGAAAATTTGACGAAAAGTTCATTTTCAAGTTAAATATTCTAACTTACTCATAACTTTTTCTTCTTCTTGAGCAACCAAAAATAATTTACCATATGAATTAAGGGGTGGTTTTATAATGTTCAGTTGAACGAAGAATTAGATTCAACCGAAGGTTAAATTTACAGCAACTGACATTTTGCTGAAACATTGCAACGGCGGTTCTACTTCAACCAGAATAGCCAAAAGTTGAATTAACCTTAGCGTTTCAGTATCAGTTTTATAATGATACTGATAATGATACTGAAACGCTATAAATCTATTTTCAGAATCCTTCAAACATCACAAAAACATATCCTGTGATATTTTTCATATATGGAGGTGCATTCTTAGATGGACGAGGTACAAAAAATTTGTATGGACCCGATTATCTACTCGAGCGCGACCTAGTCGTGGTATTGAGCAACTATAGAATGAACATTTTCGGTAATTCTCAAAACTCCATTTTCACATTTTAACTTTTTTTTAGTTACTCGATGCTTTTTAATTGATTTTCTTAAGCTAACTTGCAGGTTTCCTTAGCACTCAAGATGAAGCTTCTCCCGGTAATTATGGTCTGAAAGACCAAAATGCTGCCCTCAAATGGGTAAAGAATAATATCAAGAATTTTGGTGGGGACTCTAATAGAATTACTATCGTTGGTCAAAGCGCAGGTGGGTGCTCTGTAATGCATCACGTGGTATCCCCTAAGAGTAGGTTAGTATGTTTGAAACAGAGTAGAAACGATCCATACTTTTCAAGTGATATCACCAAAGTTGTTCAATCTGGATCTAGAACGTGTATACTATACGGCGTTTCACATTGAGAATGCAGTGTGGCCGAGTATAGGTAATGTATTTTAAATGCAAAAACAGCACACAGTGTTGCAGTTTTTTAAATTCACATGTGATATTTTCTTCTCAAACTTTAAAATTCATTGTTGATATCGGTATATTCGCCCAGAAGAAATCAGATCAATTCAAAATCAATTCGAGTCGTAAACTGTTGAACTGAAGTGATTTATCATAGGCCTAATTTAGTTTGCTTATTCATTTATTCTTCTAATTTGATTATCATTCGGTGAGTGATATTTAATAAGACAATTTAAAAAAAATAGTTATCTACATACACCGATTATATTTGCTTCCAAATTAGTCGTACCGAAGTCACGCTACGATATTTACCATTGAGTGGAGCTGGTGTCGACGTTTATCCATTCCACCTTTCTGGATCTGACAACATCACCAGTTTGGACTCTTGTAGATAGAGCTACGCTTCCAGTTTGTCAACGCAGGCAAGGATTCTCGAATGGTAAATAATAATAAACTCTATCTTCAGGGGCCTCTTCAGCAGGGCTCTAGCTGTGAGTGGTGATGCATTATCCATGTGGAGTGTTCAAAAATACCCACGGCAAATCGCCAACGATATGGGCATCTACTTTGGCATGGAAACTGACAACACCACCGAACTCATCGAAAAATTGAGACAGCTGGACGTGGAAATATTGAAGAAGGCATTGCCTTCAGTATTTATAGCTGTAAGTGACACTATCGAATTACAAAATATTGATTTCCTATTCTAGAAACAAAAATTTGGATTTATACTATGGGGCAAGAAGGGGCGGTCCCTTAACATATTGCAATCAAAGCATCAAGCATCTATCTGGATGCCTTGTTTTTCACAGTCTATTTTTTCTTAAACTATATACGAAGGTTACCTTTTATATTTCAGAAACATGAAATGAAAACAAAGATCAATAGTCAAATATGATTTGCTGTTCTTCAAATTACATTCACATTCTACATTTAACCCGAGCATATTTGTCTTTTTTCGTATTTCTCACTTAAATCTCGGGCATCTTTTGCGATTACTCACATTCATTGCTACATTTGACAAGCTGTTTTAATGATAAATGATTGTATGAGAAAAGTGTTACCGTAGACTTGACATTTCTTGCGCGGAGGACTACTGCAAAAAAGGACCATCCGTTTTGTGGGACAATCTGGATATTCAATTTTACAAATATTTATATCAAACTGAATTTGTAGAATAGCTTGGCAGCTATAGATAATGGTCTACCATTTACACCTACGGTTGAAAAGCAGAGCGATGATGCATTCATCACGGAATCTACGTATGACAGACTTCAATATGGCAGGTTTAACCGAGTACCAATAATGACTGGTTTCACTAATAAGGAGGGTAATTTTTTCATCGAAGGTAGGTAATTTTGGTGATTTTTCTTAAATTTGGCTGTCTCCGATTTTCAATTTTCGAGAAAAATTGCACCGTCCGCCTCTTTCGAGTGCGGTTATCGGAGGGAAGAAGATTTCATATTTGAGCTTTTATGAATACAGGACCATTTCTCCTCTTTCAAATAAATCAAAATTCATCAAAATCTGAGTAGGTTTACTATATTCATCGCGCGTATACCTCTTCCGTTCGTCGATTATTTATGGTAAATTCATATATACAGGGTGGTCTAAAAACAGTTACGACCATCAAATTAATTTTTTAAAGCTTTCAATTAACGAGAAAATTACGATGGAACAAATCAGTACCTATAAGTCCCAGAAGAAATATCTAAATTCAACTAATTTTCAGAGGTGTGTTTTTTGGAAAATTTTTGGGACCCAGCGAATATTATTATTTTATTATGCGCTCTTCTTTATGGAAAATTAATGTATACACGGTAGCTTGAAGATAAGTTCCAAAAAGGGCTCTAACGATTTTAGTTAACCTTAGATAGATAGATAGACTTTGATACAACTGTCTCTGAGAACAACCAGGAAAAAAGAAAAATAGTCAAATTTTGTACAGGTCTGAAGCTTATCCAGCCATTGTTGCTGTTGCTCGATCTAAGTCCCAGCAGTATAGTGAACTCATTGGAAATTCCATCAAAGCAACATAGACGATTGGTGGGTGAGAAAATAAGACGAAAATATTTTGGGAGCACACCCATATCGTCAGGTACACCTGAGCAAATGGTTGAGGTAAGTATAAGGAATTTATGATTTAAATTAAATAGGCAGTTGCCTATATCAAAGTTTATTCTGTAAAATTTGCCTATACAGGGTGTTTCCAAATAAGTGTGAAAGTCCTTAGGGGGTGAATCCTTGTCGAAAATTAAAGGTGGTCTATCATGTAAACAAAAGACTTATTAGACTTATTTTGTTTTTTATTAAAAAATTATTGCTTTTACGAACATAACAAAAGAGTTAGAAAATAAATTCTGATAAAAATGGAATAGGTTTGTATGTATCACCCCTTTAAAAGATCACATTAAACTTGAAAAAATAATCACAGGTATCCTTTTAATTGCTAGAACATACCCAGAAAATGCCATTCCTTCATCTCTTCAGCAATTTAGAGAAAGAAAAAAAATTTTTCTTCCTGATTTTTGGAAGTGTGTAACTTTTCAAGGAAAGGTCTAAGAGCTTTTGTCTACATGAAAACCCCCTTTAATTTTCGACAAGGATTCACCCCCTAAGAACTTTCGCACTTTCTTGGAAACATCCTGTATATAAAACTGAACTGGTACACTGAAAAATACAAAATAATATTAATTCTATTGGTGCTGGTACTTTTGAAGTTGTGCAGTTGCAGTTAGATTGAGAACTTTTGGCACCAACTTCGGAAGTGCCTGCACCAATAGAATTAATATAATTTTATATTTTTCAGTACACTTACTAATAAAGTCGGTCCTATTTTTGCAAGAGATGTTTGTTTCAAAAGATACATAATTGGAATATAGTTTAGCAGAATAAGTATCTCTGAAACAATTGTTATTCTGTTGCAGTATTTTGACGATACCTTTTTCATCAGACCAATATCAAAAACAGTAAAACTGGCTTCTAAATATACATCAGTATACTTTTATATATTCAAGAGAGATTTTCCCGTAGCAAAACTGTTCTTCAGGAGTTTGGGTTATCCAGTTAGCGTTGACATGAAAGGTAAATCAATTTTTAAGATCACAAGACGTCTAGGTAATAATTAATGAGATAGATTTTTTGTATAACTTGACTGCTTTAGGTGCAGCACATACTGAAGATCTAACATGTATGTGGCGACTTGGTAACAACAATCTCACGTCGGATGATAGTTTTTTCTGTGATAAAATGACTAAACTTTGGAAGAACTTTGCCTACTATGGGTGAGTATTTATTGCAAAATATTATGGTCTATTGTTTTTAAGACAGCCCCATGTTTTGAAACTCTTTAATTTTGTCAATTAAAACAAATAGTTTGACTTCATTTACTCAATTTTTTTACCAAACCCGTTTATAATTAATAGATTTTGGAGAATTTAGATTTTTGATTGATTTTACACAACCAGAAACATTTTACCTATTTCTTAAAATTTGCTTCTCTAGTGGGAGGCAATTAAGAAACCTAATGATAATGTAACGGGAACATAGAAATAACTGGGATTTTTTATCATTTACACAATTTACAACGGACCGAGCATTATTTATTTATGTTGTTGGTGGCCCTCTACTAGGGACGAAACTACACCCGACTGCCGGACAGCACAATACTCCCGGTCTACACCTTACTCCGGTCTCCACCGAATTCACCGCACTCACTCATCTTCTGCACCGGACGGACTGACTGACTGAGCACTGAGCTCCGCAGCAAATCCTTTCCAATATATAATAATAATAATAATAGGTCTTTATTAAATAGAAAAGAATACATAGAAAATATATACATGATAAAGAATATCAGTGGGGCGAGATTCAGTTCACCAGATAGTCTGGCAACCACTTAACCCCAGTAGCACAGTACAAAATAGTTACAAATATCATAATTCAATAAGAGAGATTATGTTGACATAAATCTAAATAAGTAGAAAAGAACTAGAAAAGCAAGGATAATATAATGCAGATTAAAAATAACAGTTTTTTGAGTAATTAGATGTCAAAGAAGTTTGAAAATGGAGACGAAAGCAATTACCAAAATTAACAGGATATTAAATAAATTAAAAGACATAAAGCATTACGTGCTGTGAGAGAGCCAATAGTAAATGTTTTCCGTAAATTTCTTAGGCGATGAACATTTGTAGACATTAGGAATGGAATTGTATAATTTAGTAATATGGTAACTAAAACCACGTTGAAATAGAGAGAGTCTGTGCTGGGGTGTGGCCAAAAGGCTTTTATTTCTTATTTTTAAGTTGTGAAAGTCCGTTCGAAAACGAATTTTATGGTAAAGGTAATGTGGTTTCAGGGTAGTTATAATTGAATGAAATAAACAGGCCCTCAACAGTTTAAACTTATCAGACATATTTAGCCATTTGAGGTCAATCAATTTATGAGAAACATAATCATATTTCCTAATGCCAAAGATAAGACGAATGCAAGAATTCTGCACTTTCTGGATTCTGTACAAACATGCCTGTCTTTTTGGCATCAATTGATAAATATTTCCTATGAGGGTACAGCATTTTAAGCCTGTAATATGCAGAGTTAATACATTTTGTATATATGCAAGCCCTCCCTACCTAGAAAGCTTCTAGATGTTTCGGGATACAATCTTGCTCTTGGCATGTATCGGTGGCCAATAGCAGTACGCCTTTCACTCATACCCCCCAAGCCCCACCAACGTCCGTACTCATCAAAATGCTCCGCCCTATGACAAACTCCACCTGCCTTCTCGGAATGACGTCGACAATATATCCCAAATTTGTTACAATAACAGAATCGGGGGATACATTATGGAGATGCAGCTACAGATCTATCATCTACATTCAAAATTTACTTACACTTCCAATATTTTTTGAAGAATTGAAATATCCTACCAATTTCAGGAAACATATATTTGTTAAAAAGGATGTAGGTACCTTTCTCGCAACAATATTTTAACTTTCCAGAAAACCAACTCCTGAGCCAGACCCACAACTGCAGAATATTATGTGGCCAAAAGTGGAAAGTTCCAAGAATTTGACAATTCTCTCTTTGGATGATAACATGTATTTGGATCAAAACCACAGAAAAGATTATTTGGATTTTTGGGACGATATTTTTACAACATATAAAAAGAAACCCTATTACACGTATTGAAATACATGCTTGTTTTATTCCAAGAGTATTTTCCCAACAATTTATCTATTTAGTTTTCAAAAAAAAGTACCAGCACCAGTAGAATTCACATTATTTTGTATTCTCAGTGCACCAAGTAACAAAATAAGAATAAGAAACATAATTAAATAATATTTAAGGAAAATATATCTGTTACAATCTTACAACTTCCGAATTTGAGTATTGCTGGAAAAGATCTTTTCATTTAATGCTGCCAGAATAAATTTAAATTTTCTAAAAAATATGTCCATTAGGGGAAATTTCACGAAATTGAATAAATATAAACTGATGAAATTCATTAATCAAGTGTAATTCTTGAGAAAAAAATAATTATAGTTTTTATTAGATATATTAAAGTTTTTAAAGGAAAATCTGTTCGCGCCTTTTAAATAGTAAACAAGCTACAATTTCCATGAGTCCTTTTTCATTTTATAGAAGTCTATTGAGAGTTGTTCCAATGGAAAAAAAATCGACATCCAACACGTCCTTTTCCCCAAACATTTATCCCAAAGGGCGTAGAGGGGACGATTTCTTAGAAAATAAAAAATTTGAGGCCACAAAATTAAACAAGAGAGCCTATCTAGAAACAAAGGAGGTATACAATTCGAATGTGTCGTGTCTGCATGTTTTTTTGTGTATATTTGCGCGTGTATATTTGCCGTTGAAAAAATCGACATTTAACATGTGCTTCTCCTCAAAAACTTCACCCCAAGGAGGTGGAAGGTTAATTTATTTTTTTTGCAAATCAATATACATATTTCAGACTTTACTGCTGTAAGTCGAAAACCATAACGAGAAAATGTTTAAATTAAATGTTACTACCTACATATAATCTCATTAGTTTTGCTGTGTCATATTTTCAATTTACGAGAAAAAAAATCGCTTTCATATAGCGGAAGTAATCACATATTTCAGACTTTTTAAATAGTTTTTATTACTTTCGGTTCTTGTATCAATGGACTCCGCAGCGATTTCTCAGGCCCCATACGGTCTAGAGACTTGAAATTTCGAATTCGTACTTAGATCGCAGACATCTCGCCGCCTGTTAAGCTCCAAGTGTGATCCAATATTGGTAATTATAATTATCTCATTCAACCAAGATCATTATTTTTTTCGAGATGGAACGACAATGTCGGACAATGGGATCCGTCACTGGAATTACGCACGAGCATAGAGCGTATATATACGTCTCGTTCTCTAGTATATAGGTACACTCTGGAAGATGGTCTATGGTTATGTCGCAATTGTCAGACGTCAGACGTTGTTGTTAATTTAAAGTTTAATTTTATGTTGTAGTAGACAAACAGTTATTCGTTATGGAATTGCTGTTGCTGGCAAACACATATACATAAGTATAGTTACAATCGAGAAAAGGATAGCAATAGTAGCTACTCATCGGTACGGTTTAAATTTTAAATGCCTAATAAAAACTATTTTTTTTTTTTTTAATTTCACTTGTTTACCATTTCTGTAACACGAAAACCATAACTATTTTGTTCAATTTAAACGTTTCCGGATATGGAATTTTCTTTATTTCTGCTGTCTCGGATTTTCAACTTTCGGCAGGTCTATTTGTAAAATCATCTTAAAGCACGTTACAGGGGAAATGTTTTAAAGGTCGAGGATCTGAAAATTCTTATTTAACTAAGAACTCAAAACTAAATAAAAAGCTTTTACCAAGAAAGTTTCAGGGCATTTCATCTACCTATACATATAACTTTCCATTTATATCGAATTAAAATGAATGAACTTTAAATCGAACATGGATACCCAAAGAAATAATTCGAAATGCTGGTATAAACTGACTGAAAATCATAATAATTGCACAAAGTGCTACACGTCACTGAACTTCAAATCAAAATCGCCACCACTCGGTTGCTGCTGCTGCAAATACATATATAATACCTTGAATAAGCAAAAGCGCATACAATAAAATTGACGATAAGCGCTATGCGAGTTGTGCTGTGCCGTTTTCCATAGAGCAACGCGAACAAAAAAAACAGAAGGGAAATCACCGCCATTGCCATTCGGTTTTCCAATTAACGCTCAAAAATGGAAAATCCTCTCTCCTCATACCAACGAACCATTTAACCCCGACCGAACACCCCCACCCCTCCCCCACTCAGCTCAAGCTCTCGTTCGTCACCACTGACTGTCCCATACGCTCAGCTGCAACGTTGCCAATGGTGCTGGGCTAAATTGTTGATGAGTAACTAGCTGGTCGATCTCAATTTGACGGGCTGCGGCAGCGTTGGAAATGAGAGTTTCAATTTACGCGATGGCTCGATAAGGAGGTTGTGAATAAGGGATAATCGGGTTGGGTTGAGTGATAGATAGGGGTTTTTGGGTGCGCAAGGGAGGGAAAGGGGCGTGGGGTGGTTGATGATTGTCGTCGCGTTGCCGCACTCTGCTGGGAATCTCTTTGACGACGGCTGAGGCAATTATATTGGTGAATGCGTGGCGGAGATTGCTCTGGTTATATATCTATACAGAGAGCCGTTCCAAGATTCAACTAAACCATCCCGTTCTCGTTTCCGAACAATAAACGCGCGATGGTGAAGGCGGCTGTGGAATCTACCTACATACATATTCTGAAGACTCAAATTACAAGGGAAAATTAAATATTCGACAATGGATACAATTAATGCATAATACGTTAGATACCAAATAATATTTGATGGATACACCTTTGCCTCCAAACTCGTTGACTTGTTCTCTTGTGAATACTCTTGATTTTTTTACTCTACAACCAACGTTTTTCTTCATGATGAAACGTATTACGGCGCCGTATTTGCCCATTTCCCAGCCAGCAACACCGTTTCTTCTACACCTTGGACATGTACTTTGTTTCGCCACTCACAAAACTGCCGATATTCGTTTTCATAATGGATTTTAGGTTTGTCCGGAAGCAAGTTCAACCTTATAGTGTAGGCTGCAGCTAATATATCGTCAGGAATATCAATATCTTGCAAGATTCTAATGACGACTTTTTTTGAAAAGCCAAAATGAAGTGACATAAAACCTTGTAACATCGCCGCTGTCAATGATACGATAAAGCTTTGAATATAACTCGATTATTCGCAATTTAACACCGTCATGACTATTATAAATCGCATAATAATCTCGTTATATTAATAGCCATTATCCCGCTGATCCTAAATTCTGAAAATTACGTAGAAAAATCACACACACAAACACATTTTAGACCGCTGTGCGCATGTCGTCAGTTCGTGACAAAATGGAAAAATCAAACATAATAATCATGGACATATTCTGGCAAATTAAATTTATATTCCACTAGACCTTCCCTCATGATGTATGGCATAATGTTGCAATAATCATGTAGAGAAAAACTCAAATTACCGCAACCCAAATTGCAAGCGAGCATAAAATATTGAAACTATGTTTGAAACATACGTTTTATGATTGTCCCTTATGTTTTGTCATGGACTGACGTCATCTGAGATGCGCGTCTTCTTTGCATATAATATCATGCCCCTCCATCTTATTATGAAGTTGATCAGAAATGACAAGGATATAATAAATTTTGTAATTCATACCTTAGAGTAATTCATACTCCATACTCGTACTTATTCAAAGTGTCAATAATGAAATTACCAGTCGACTTGTTGAAATATATCCTTAAACAATATCAATAAATTATGTCCTGCTGGCAAATTAGCTCGTTCAGTGAAAACAAACTGACAGATAATAATTATTAATCACACACTGACTTGTCTTGACCATCAAGATAATAAATGGTCTTATAATCGCGGCGTCGAATGCAGTTTTATATTTATGAAGCAAGTTGCACACTGTGGTAACAACACAAGGTGCGGGACGCAGGAAGGTCCCATTCGAATCAGCGAACGCAGCAGAGAGATGATTTATTGTTTATGATGCAATCTCGCAAAGAGTGAAGTAGTTTTGGGGAAATTTAAGGTTCTATAGATGTTTATATTAGCATTATTGTTATGAATCGATACATAATAAAATAACTGAATTAATATTTCCATTATCTTGAGCTTATTTTATCTCCTTCCAATTGACCGATTGATCCGAAATTTGGTAGGTATACCTAGTCCAATAGTTTTGGACACAATATAATTATGTCTAATTATTGTAAATCCAAGATGGTTGCGACCACAAATTTGGTTACATTCTCCTCACTATGGATATCAAATAAAAGAGATTGACTCGTAGAATACAGTACATACAGTATAACCTCTATAATCTGGACAATTAATTGTAAGGGGGTTGTCCGCTTAAGTGATATATTCGGTTTACTGAATATTAATTTGATACAAGTAAAACGTTTATTATTTAACACAGAAGTGATAATTATTCCTCATAAAAATATATAAAAAATAGCCTAGAAAAGCCTTAAAACTGTTTGGATAAATATTTTTGTTGACTCAATATCTTTTTTTAAAGCAACATTTTTCAGTTCAAAAAGTAACTCAATTTGATTGTCTTGTACTAACGGCATCTTGGTGTTTAACTTTCGCTAGAAGAAGAATCGTTATTTACATCATTTATCTCGTCATTTGTTTCAGCAAATCTTGGTCTGTTAGTAAGATATCGGTCTCAGACCCTGTTATCCATGTTTCTATATCATTCTTTGAATTATCTGCGCTTAATAATATTTTCACCAAGATCTTTTACCTCATTTAATTCATTTTGAAGTTCTTGCGAGTTCTTAATTATCTTCTCTGAAGTTGCCAACGGAATGTTTTCTTCATCTTCGTTCATCTCCTGGGTGGAAAACAATGGCTTCCATGACTTTTTATTAGATCTAGATGCACTTGGTACCATGCTTCTTGTAATAGACTGAGTTTTTAAGATTAATGCTCTTTAAGGTTGTTGGAATGTCAGACCTAAATACCTAGATGCCACAATTTTTTTAAGCAGGACCTTTCTGTAAAACAGTTTTTCTGCTTGGATGACCTGCGCATCCATGGGTTGTATCAAGGGTTTATAGTTTGTGGTAGGTACATAATACAAATTTGTTTGTCATCACGTTCATAGTGCCTAGGGCATTGTCTAATAATAAAAGGGCTTTTTGAGTAAATTTAATTATTTCCTTATTTTCGTACTGCTGGTACGAATTCCTATGAAACCACTCAAGTAATAAATCCTTTATTATTCAACCTTTTTCCCCTTTGTAGAATACAGGGATAAATTAATTCCCGAAAGATTGTGGTTTTGCTGATTTTCCAAAAACCAGCAATCTTAACTTTAGGGGATCTAGATGCATTAACACATGGCATAAAGGTTATTCTTTCTTTACTGATTTTTCGGCCCGGCGCTGAATTTTTATTACCATGAGCGCCATGAGCTACAGTTTTATTAGACAACTCACCAAAATAGACCATTTTTGTCGAAGAAGACTCATTTCGCTGATTTGTGAGAATAGCTTTTCCTTAAATGGTTCCACTACGTCAACATTGCTTGAAAGAATTTTTCACCAGTAATACTGCGTGTTCCTGAATAGAAACCATTAGTCTGGCCAGGCTTAAATTATGTCATCAGTCAATGTCAATATTCCTATATAGAGCTTTTCCACCGACGTCACAAATATGGCCGCAAACAGCTGTTCTGGAGGTCAACAAAGCCACTTTGCCATAAGACACAATAATTGTAAGTTTCGTTAGTTTTCACGAACATTTTGAAGATTTTACTGCTATATATTTACAACAAAACCATAAAATTCTTAATGCAAGTAATCCTGAAGGTAAGCATTTAAAATTTAAGTAGAAATAATTAAGATTAAGTATGTTATTTCAGGAAATATAATTTGATATATTTTTATTTCGAAAGACCTCTACAGACATAATAATCATTTAAAATGGCAATATGGATTCTATTTATAATAAAACACAGATTATTTTTTGTTTTATTGATAAAATACAACAAAAGTATATATTATAGTAAGATGAAAATACTTCAAAAAATGTTTCTGTTTCAGATGTCCAATGTAAGTAGATATTTTGAAGGACTGAAGGAAGAATACAGACTTCGATGCAACAACGAACATGATGCCAATCGATTATATATAAACATATGAACATTATAATATGTTAACGAATTATTGGATATTTTCGAGCAGCAATTTTTCTCACAAATTGACTGCCACCCGATTTTTTTTTCAGATGATAATATGGAGGTACTAAATTACTATTACATAGCATGTTTAAAAGCTAATCAAGCCATAAAGCTAACTACCCCACCCCCAAATGATTATTTACAAATAAAAATAAAATTATATTGTTTACATGAATTCTTATATATTTTGTATAATGACAAATAAATATAATATAAATGGAATCTTAGAACTATGTTCCTTCTTTTCTAAACGTTCTTCTGCCCTAGTATACCTCTCTCTCGCTACTTTAGGGGTTGTTTTTAATTTGGATCGGGTGAAACCCGTATGTACTGTTGGGATGTAATCCGAGATCTTCTTGATTTCAAAATTTGCTGTCTTTTCTTGAGATATATTTGGTGAAAACAAATTACACGGCTATTTATATAAGTAATTGTAATAACTACGTTTATTTAAATTGATTGAAATACATAAAACACATTATGTATGTAATAAAAAATGCATTCATTAGAAAAATAATAAGATAAATTTACCTGAAATAAAATGGTCACTACAAATTCTTTGCCATTTGATTTTGCTTTCTGTTAAATCGTCTCTATATAAGGCCTGTATCCAGGATTGCCGACGAGCTGCACGTTGTTGTGTCTAGTGCCTTTTTCCGATTGTACAAATACATTTTTATCATCGGTTGCGTGTACTGTTGTTTGCACAACCCACAACTCCACAAAAATGTGGCAATTGAACATAAAAATAATGTTATTTAAGGGATTAATACTTCTGTGAGTACCTGCTTTTTAAATAATTAATTACAAACTCTAGTTTTCTCAAACATATAATCACTCTAAAGCAATTCAATTAGTGTTAAAATACCTTATTATTAACCTGAGTGTTTTGAAACTGTATAAAAACAACTAAAATAAAGTAAAAAGGACAATCTTAAAATTCAAACTTGCGATTTGTTGACCTCCAGAACAGCTGATTTTGACAGTAGTTCAAATGGCGCTGACGTCAGGTGGAAAAGCCTTATTGAGTCCGTATATCTGTATTTAGGAACACGCTGATAGTCAACTGCTTAATGCCTTATGTAAATGATGTAAGACTGCGTTGAGTTTGACTGCCAAAGACGATCTGACAGGCTTAAACAAGTATGAAAATGCGCGTGCATGGCGAGCGTCCGGATTAAAGAGATCCGTCCGGATTATGACTTTTAAAAATTAGTGACCGGATTTAGTGTGTCCGGGTAATAGAGGTTACACTGTACATCGTAAACACGAAATCTAAGATGACCGCTACTGCAAAATGGCGGATTATTGAGTCAGTCAATACCTATATTAAAACTGAAATTTAGGTATCTTTCTCTCAAAACAAAGGACTCTGTCGAGAATCGAGATTCAAGTTTCAATCCCCTACCAAAAGTCTTCTATCTATCACTGCACAACTTCAAAATTACCAGTACCAATAGAATTAATATTATTTTGTATTTATCAGTGCACCAACTAATAAAGTCGGTCCTATAATTTGTGAAAGAAAAGTATTTATACACAAAGTACCCGGGTAGATACTTAATGGCCATATAGAATTTAACGCAAAATAACTGTGGAAATGCTTGAGGTAATTTCGAGGAACATTATTGCTGTTCGTCTAAGCAGAATAAGTACATAATAAAATCTATTCCCAAAATGGCTGTCTGCATAATGGTTCTGTACCTATATCCTATATTCTAACCAATATTATAAATGCGAAAGTAAGTTTGTTCGTTACGCTTTCACGCCTAAACCACTGAACTGATTTTGATTTGGTACAGAGATAGACTAGCCCTTGGGAAAGAACATAGGCCACCTTTTATTGCCCGTAGGACTCTATATGGTGGGTTCCGTACTTGAAAGTTGTATATTTCTGAACTCTATGGCTGTATTTTGATGGTCTTTTTGTAGAGTTTATTAGAATGATCTGGTAGTGGCTGTAAGTGTAACTGGGCCTCCTGGGTGGAGGGTTCTATACCTGTAATACCCAAAGAAATATCTCTATGGCTGAATATTCGTGGATTTTTCGCTATGTTTGTGTGTAGTATGTCATTGGACTGTTTCGTGCGAGTCTACCAGTGCGACTGCGACTTGGTGGAGGGTTCCATCCCGGAAAATCCCTAAGACACATGTAGGAAACATTCTCATGCTGTTCTCTCTTGGTGGATGGATCTGGGATAGTGTTCAGACTGGTTCTACGTGCGAGTACGATTCCGAGGTAGAAGGGTTTCATACTCAAGACTTTTTATGACTTTATGTTTTCGTACCACAATCTACTAAAGTGTTTACCTGGGAAGTGCCAGGTAAAACAGCTAGTTCAAAATAATTTACTAAATTGTCATTAGATTTATTATCTAAAATATTAATTTCTTCCAGAAATTCTCACTTCGGTCGTTCGAGCGGTCTTAAGCAAACATCTTTTTCTCGAATAGGTTATCAATACCATTCGCCTGTGACACAAAGTTATTGCTAGACAATAGCCGACAAGTTTTGCTCAAGACATGTAGTGAAAAATGGCTCAAACTATTTTGATGAAACTTTCTAAATATTCTTCTCAAGACCCTTTCTTTACCACCTTCTCAAGTTAGATATGTTCGAATAAAAGGTAAAATTTTCTGCTCATTCATATTCTAGGTAAACGGTTCTTCCTATCTCAAAATTGAGTATGACTATCAGACTATATTTGTTTGTCGGACACGCTAATTGTTAATTGCTATGATATCATTGCTGTCTACCAACCAAGTGATCAATTTTCCTTTCCGTCAACATCATCCAACTACCTACACACAATCACTTATGGTTGGTTTTGCATCACACATATGGAACAAACAGTAGGTACCTACCCATATAAAGCAGAGTGTGATAATAATAAATGAACAATCCAATATACCCTCGGGTGACATTGAGTATTATTCGGTGATAATAGGGCCAACTCCTAGTTGCTGGTGGTAGGACATATCATCATATCATATAGTGAGAAGGGTGAAGGGTGACAGTTGTTGGTGCTGGAGAGTAGTGCAATGTTGCGTATCAGAGTGCGGTATGGCGGGGGACATGTTACATCATAATATATATATTTATATATATACCTATAATATGTGTCCGCATGTATGTTAGCACCGTCACACGTGGACGGTCACAGCGACCGCAGTGACGATTATAGCTGGTATGGAAACATCTAGTTAGGTAATAGTTTGCTCTTATATAGCAGGACCTGTTAAATAATTTATGAGTTTGCCAGTATATGTGGTGTATGAATAGTATGGCATATGGCAGGATGAGAAGGTTTTGTAATAGCATATTGCTGACTGGCTTCATAAAAAGTATATGGTATTCAGTTCGTTTGTATGTTTGTTTCTGGATGATACCTACCTACATGCATTGTTTTCAGTCTTATTCAGGGTCCGTAGATTTCGTAGAGACTATAGGTATTGCTATTTCTAAAACGGTAAGAGATAGAAGAATGGTTAAATTGAAGAAAGGTTGCGTAATTTAGACCTCTTTGACATTCTGTTTTGCAAATATAAAAAAATCAAAGGTTCCTGAAAGATTTTGAAACTCATTGATTTTGTTTTTATTTATTTTCTCAATTGATACTTGCAGAGGAAAGCTGAAAGTATACATATGCCAGTAATTCACCAAGATAAAGATGATGGTATCTTTACATCCAGATATTCCAAGAACCAGCAGAATGGATGTGACTCTCGAAGTCCACACGACGAACGTCCCGGTAGATTTGAAAATATTCGGACAAATATAAAAACTCAAAACGAATTTTCAGTAGTTGATAGTTTTTATTATAGATCTCGATATTATACTGATTACTGAATAGGCGAAAAAAAACCTGCCTGCGCGGATTTAAACCCGTATCTCCACTATGACGATTGACTATCAGTACGATGCTCTACCTACTAGGCTATTGAACACTTGCATCTTCGACTGTAAGGCCAGCCATAAATTGAACGCAGCCCATGTACCATGTACACTGTCAGAATTTTCTTAGTTTTTGAATTGCTGTTAAAAATCAGCTAACGTGACTCGGCTGGAAACTTTCTCAGTTCTTAAATACTTAATAAGGCGTCGAATGAACGACGAACAATTCCGAACGTACATACGTATATACCTATACACACGACATCTCGATAAAAACGTTGAATTTGAATTCTGGTGACTTTGAAACGTGCAGATATGCAAAAGCTGTGGATTCACAAAATTGGCCCCATTACATTAACTTCCTCTGGGAAGTTAACAATTATCAGTGTTTGATTAACAAACTGCTGTGCAGTCATTTAGGAACGGAAGAGTATTCAGATCCTAACTAGATAAGACATTTGAATGACTATAGGATCGCTACTTGCAACATGAAGATTTCTCTGATATTTTTAATGGTGATAACATTGATGAAATGTTCAATCTTTTTTATGGAATTATTAATTTTGCTAGTAATAAATTTTGTCCACCAAGAAAACAATTCGTAAACAAAGAAGACGAACTTAAAAATAAGTGAATTAATAGAGAATCATTCCAGTTACGTAAATCACTAAACAATCTTTATTGGTTAAAGTTGATCTTTAATGATGAAAAATTAGAAAATGAATATAAACTAAAAATCAGAGAAAAAGTTATATTATAAAAAGATAATTGAAAATAAAATAGATCCTAATGAAAAACAGAAATATGTTTAGAAATTAGTAAGAGAAAAAAACGGAAAAATATGATAAGAGAAATTAAACTGAATATCATTGAGTCAGTTGTTGACAAGGACTTTGTTGTTGTGATTAGTTTTGTTAACCATTTCAGCACCCCTGTCAGATTATTGAACGAAAAAATAAAAAAAATCGGTATCGTCTTGTACATTACAAAAAATTGGACCGATGTTATTAGTTGGTGCACTGAAAAATACAAATCATATTACCTAGTTCTATTGTTGCTGTAACTTTTGCAGTTGCAGTTAGATTGATAACTTTTGGCACCAACTTTACAAGTACCAACACCACTACAATTAATATTATTTTGTACTTTTTAGTGCACCAAATGATAACGTCGGTCCAATTTTTTGTAAAAAATATTTATTTCACACTTTTAGACACACTTTAGAGTTAGATTTCTCACGAAAATCGTTGAACGTTCACCATTATCCATGTATACTTTGCTTGTATTTGCTATTATTCAGAAATCTAAGAACATCGACGTGAAAATACGCATATTATAAACTTTACCATTCTTTTAACTCGAAAAACATAACACTATGGAAAAAAATTTCAATATAAAAGTTGCTACAAATAATCTGGTCATTAATTATCCATTCTCAGATTTTCAATTGTCGAAAGAAATTGCCTTTTCCGCATAGCGAAAATACACATATTTCAAATTTTAACATCGCAGAAACTCGCAAACCGTAGCTTTTTTGAAAATAATGTACAATTTAAACGTTCCCGGATATTTTGGTTTAATTCAGCCATCTCGAATTTTCTATTTACGAGAAAATTTGCCCCCTCGACCCCCTTAGGACGTGGTTGTCGGAGGGAAGGAGATTTCGGATTTGCGTTTTTATGAATATGGGACCATTTCTCTTGTCGGCAGTCGAACTGTATACCTCCTCCATTCGGGGTTCGTCGCTCAAAAATACCCTGTTAAGCTCCAACAACCAGTGTTCAAATTTTCTTGAATATGAACAATTTTAAAATAAATTCATAGTACCTATTGTAGAATATTTCCATAACTATCTTCCATCTATTAGATATTTCTATAATTAAATATAAATTTCTATAATTATGTACAGGTCAAATATATAGCTACCAACTACATACTTTATCTGCATATTCCAGAGAAGCATTTGATGTGAATTTTTTAATATAATCCAAAGTTATTATTTAATTTTTGATTGGCTATAATTCTTATGAATCAGCAAGAGCCCGATTGATTATTATCGAACTTAAATTCTATGTAGATAGAGACCTACACGTGCTGATTGATGACTTAGACTTAAAATATGGCCTCAAGAGCCGACAGTTACATCCCCAATAATGCCTGCTAATAAACACCGACATCATGTCGTATCCATTGATTTATCCCCTATACACGTAAACGATGCTTTTTTACCAAACGAAACACCTGACCTGTGTAATAATATAATTGCGGTGGATCAACATGGTAGCTTCCAAAACTTTATACCGGGTGGGAACTGCACTAAATGGGTGCCGGTAAATTCCTCGAATGCAATTGCTCGAGATTCATATTCCTTGAATGTTCCTTTGCTCGAAAAGTAAATTCCTCGAATTCCACAAATTATCCACATACACTGAAGAAACTCATTCACAAAATTATATGTATAAGTAAGTATTGTAACGTTCTACGTTGGCAACGATAAATTCAGGTACATAGAGCACAGTTGATATAATTGCCATGAACTAATGGACTTCAATAACATTCAACTGTAAGCTCCGTAGGAGGCAGTAAAAGCAAGAAAAATATGTTTCATTATATGTTGCTGATTGCACCGAGCAATTGGATATGATAATTCATTCATAGCATATTGCTATAGAAAGATTAATCTTTGGGGACAATAAAACTATTTGAAACCAAAATTTATTTATTCCAATACAATCTGGAATTGCAACAAGATGGACTTCCAAAGACAAATAATTCTATTGAGGGATGGCATCGCGGATTCCAAATGCTGAACATCCAAGCATTTGGAAATTTATTTCCGTCATAAAGCGTGAGCAAAGTTAGAACGAATTACAAATTATTGAACAATACATAAATGGCAAACGACCCCCAATCGGTCACAGGACATATCGTGATATTGCACAAAGATTGATGAATTTAGTAAATAACTATGAACCTGACACTACTATATGTGATTATATACTTGGAATAGCACACAATTTTTCGTATTAAAAGCATACATTTCTATTAATTATGTACACGTTATTGTTACATCCATTGATATCTGAACACCTAGACCACACATAGCCTCTTTCAGAGTGATCCAACATCTCAAGACCATTATTCTTCTGGTCCATAATGATTCGTGTCCGACTGATACGATTAACATATTTGCCAAACTTCTTATGTTTCATGGCAACTTCTGATTTATAGAGTAATAATCAAAGACATTCAGATGTAATTAAAAGGTGGTCGTTGAAATAGTTATTACTGATTATTCAGAAACACCTGTAGATTAAATTATGTACCAAATTTATATTTTACAACACAAAATATTTTTTTTTCATTTGTGAAATAAGAGGACATTAATCGATATCGATCACTTGAGTTAAGTACGGCAACACAGGAAAATATAATTTAGGCGTCCGTATGAATTCGTCAGCTTTCGTCGCTAGTCGGAATATTGTTGTGTTCGTTGTTCCATTCATAATTTGAGTGCTGCTACTACGCTTTACGCACTTATATGCTACTACAGAGGTACACTGTTACCAAAATTTCCTGTAGGAAAATTTTGTCTCTCTCTTACACATGGGAAAATAGCAAAACAATTCTCTAACAATAACAGATCGCCTTTGGATACATGTTATGAATGAAATGCTTGGTCTAGGTGTTCAGGTGTCTATGGTTACATCAATAAATATTTCGATATTGTAATTCTTTCTTATTTTTATTTTTTGGAACAATTTGTATTTCGAGCAACTGCTTTAAAGCATTTCAGCTGGAACCACACTAACTACAGCTTGGCAGATCGAGATCTCTGAGAATATGTAGAAACGTAGGTACGCAATGCGCAAAGATAGAATGATAAAGTATTCGGATTTCAAAGAGATTATAGTCATTCAGATACAATAGAAATGACCAATAACAGACAATACCTTTTCTGTACTGTTCTCTTCGCGTCGCGACTAAATAAAGTATAGCTTGGCACATCTAGATGCGTTATATGTACTTAATCAACTACCCAATTCATATTTTCTGCCGTACGATTCATATCCTAAATTAATGGTTCGTCCAACAATAAAATTGTATATGAACATTGTTGATGATTTTCGCACGAAATATACAAAATCCCACCCCTGCCCCCATCTTGATCTGAATTAAACAGTAAAATTTTGATGAATTATGCACTATTTACACGATGTCTAAGAAATAAAACCAGAAAAATATTGTGCTTTCTTGATATAATTTGGGTAATAGTCTAGTTTAGCGGCTTTTGCTATGAAGGCCCTAAAAATCAAATGTTGGCAAAAATAGATGTATGCATAGCTGTTAATAAAATTGAGGCGAAAATGTTGTTTTCTTAGGACTTACGACTTTTAGCTGGAAAATTCGATTGGGAAGTATCTTTTCAATCCCAAATAGTATATAATCGTCCTTGTATTAGGTATATTAAACAATAGCATATTTCAAAATAAGCAGAAAATTGCGTAAAAATAGTAAGTATAAGTTCGCGAAAAAGTAAGGTTAAACGAATTAATGATTGACGTGTGCAGTATAATCAGCCCTTTCTTAGTAAGTACTTCTTGTGATATCATCTAATGTAGAGTCTATTTTGTACAAAAAGGTATTTATTTACAATTTATCAGCTTTACAGTAAATTTTACTTGACGCGTTTTTTTCATCCCAAAGCATTAAACAAAAATTATCAAACAAACCAAAAAAAACTCCATGACACGCAAGATCAGTTTTAAAATGGTCCTGGAATTATTAGAGGAAGTCAACTGTATTTTTGCACCTGCCTAAGAAATCATGCCATACTTATGCTCGTTACAATATTCTAAGAAACCCTATCTTGATAAGATAATATATATAATATAAGTAATTACTAAAGTAATGGAAGTTAAACCTTTTCTCACAAAATTTATTTTGCTATCTATTTAAAATTTACTATTCCATCATGAAGCAATAAGAAAGTTTACAAAGTTAAAGAAAACATGGATAAAAACAAGTCTCCCATTCCAACATCAAAGATGCTACTAAAGCAATAGATGAGGAGAGTTTGTATGAATGAAACAATCAAACGTTGCCAAGTCCCACAACTGGAATTGATGTAAATGTAGATATTGGCTGATTCTTGATAGAAATCGATAATAAAATTAAAATATTATATTAAAATTTCTACTATCAAGTTGTTGAGACATGACAAATGTTTCGGCGCACTGTACTTTTATCAGATGTGATTAGGTATAAAACTAAATTCTAAGAGAACAATGCCTGCAACAATTTATCTCTGTTTAGGAGCATCTAGGAATTCCAAATGATTCAAATGAACTAGAATATATATATTTTTTTTAATTGGACAGACCTTATTTGTTGGTGGACTGAAAAATACAAAACAATATTATAGTGTTTTTGGTCAGTCACTTTAAACGTCAATTTCGTTATTGTTGTGGTTAACTTTGTGGTTGATAACCATAACTTTCTTCGCAAATCACAGATTTTTGGTTGCAAGTAAATGTCACAATTGTAAAATAGTTTTTTTTTATTTGATCTTAACAAACTTCAAATAATCCACAAAATGCGTACCTAGGTTTATACTGGAAATACCCCACTAACTTGTAAGAAAATCACTTAAAACTTACCGAAAACAAAAGAAAAACTTAAGCAGAAATGTCAATGTCAAAATTGTTGAATAACGATAATCACTCTATATAAAGATACCGCTAATCCTCCTTAATTAACCACTTCCGTTATGCTTAATAAACAGAACGGCGTGACAGGTCGCTACTGCGCTGACTCTGTATAACGATAACCACGATATCAATGACAAATGTGCAGACCAAAAACACTCTCTCTATTGGTAATTTTGAAGTTGTGCAATTGTAGTTAAATAGAAGACTCTTGGCACCAACTTCACAAGTACCAGCACCAAAAGAATTATTATTATTTATATTTTTCAGTGCACCAACAAATATAGGCGGTCCAATTTTTTGTAAGAAATATTTATTTTACACTTTTGAGTGTAACATTAGTCACGAAAATCGTTGAACGTTCACTTATACCAAAGAAAATAGTACTTATCCTATTACCCATGTACATTATTTGCTTGTACTTGTTATTATTCAGAGATCTATTAAAAACATCGTCTCGGAAAAACGCATATTTTAGACTTTACCACTGCTGTAACTCGAAAACCGTAACTCTATGGAAAAAATGTTCAATTTAAATGTTGCTACGAATAATCTGGTCTTTAATTTAGCCATCTCAGATTATCAGTTTTCAAAAGAAATTGCCCCCTCCACATAGCGAAAATACACATATTTGATATTTTAACATCACTGAACTAGAAAACCGTAACTCTTTTTAAAAAATGTTCAACTGAAAGTTTCCAGATATGGAATCATCTTTGACTCTGCATTCTCAGATTTGCGATTCTCGAGAAAAATTGGCTCCTTCGAGGGAGGTTTTTGAAGTAAAAGAGATGTCGGATTTGAGTTTTTCTAAATATGGGAGCATTTCTAAAAAAACAAATATACAACTGAATTGTATACTTCCTCCTTTTCTTGAAGTCAGTTCAAATGTTCCAAATGCTCACCATTCACCGCCTCAGTCACTCTTTCAAAGACTTCTCCATGTATTACTTCACATTCATCAAAAATAATTCTTTGTCTCAATTTCCACAAGCATATTGGTCCTCTAACGTAAACACCAAAAAAAATCTAATGGGTTAAGGTCCAGAGAACAAGCAGGCCACTCTATGAATCCTCTACGTCCAATCCATCGATTTGGAAAATCACATTAAAAGAAATCCCTAACCCTAACCCTTCAATCATCATATCATCAATCAAAGTGGGGGGGCTCTCCATATTGTTGAAACCAAAAATTTTATGGTAATTGGCCATTCTGTTCCAGTGCAGGAATAATTTGGGTGTTCAGTAAATCTAAATACTTGTCACCAGTAAAATTTCCCAGCCGTATTCATAATCGAAACTTAGTACCCTACTAAATTCTGGTCGTAAGTGAGGTATGACTGCAATCTAACTAACCTAACCTTAAATTAGGTTTATGACTCTTTTGTCAGTGTTATGGTAGGATAGTGTTTTGTTTTTTATTTTAATAAGGTACTAGCTAGTGCCGAACTAAGATTGAATTATGAATAGGGCTGTCCGTCTTTAAAAGTGGGCCTATAAGCCTATCTTCTATTATTCCCATCCAAACATTCAACTTTTGGGGATGCTGGGTATGTGCTTAATGAATCGAATGAGGATTCTCATTTGACCAATATCTTGAGTTATGGCGGTTAACTGTTCCATGTAAAAAAAAGTTCCTTCATAGAAAAGCACTACATAAGCTGCAAAATGTTCGTCGTAATTACAAATGTCCATCAGTCGTTCGCAAAACTCCATCCGCCGGTCAAAATCATCGTCTAACAATTCTTGAACCAATTGTGAAGACTCTTTTCAATTTTCAATACTTTCCCTACAGACCTTCGAATTATATCAAGGTTTAAGTAGTGCCAAATTTGTTGTAGAAGTTTGAGGTGATTCCTCTAAACTCTAAATCAACTGCAAAGGTTTGTCTAATAGCTTCTTTAGTTGCGTTCCTCGGTCTTCCAGTTTTTGGCAGATCTTTAACCACCCCAGTTCCATTTAAACGTTGTAATGTTTTAGTAATCGTTGAACGTGATATGGGGTTTCTTTTAGGATACAAATAATTAAAAATATTACACACTTCTTCATAAGTTCTAACACAATCACCATAACCGATCATCATTAATATTTCAATACGATCTCCTTCACATAAATAAACCATTCTTAATCGTCCAATCTATTTCTGTCAGTTAGTTTGACCACAGTTGTCTACTAGATAGTATCTACCTACTTATATTTATTTCTTATTGTGACAAATTATATCCATTAAACTTAGTATGTACAAATTCGAAATAAAAGGTTCTTTCAAAATCGGCGAAAATATAGGGTGTCCCATTTCAATCAAAAAAGTTGAGGGTATTTCCGGTGAAACCGAAAGTACAGTAGTAACAAAAAATATGGCATCAGATGCGCCATGCGTCGTTGTACTTGCCTGCCAATTTTCATAAATAATGTATTTTTCCTTTTAAAGATACTGACTTGGTTCCATACTTTAACCCAACCCTGTATACGCTCCAGCACTCCTTCCTCTGTCACTCTTTAGATGGCATAGTAATAGTTTTATGGAAACAATTAACAAACTCGCACACACACACGCAGCCTCCCGGATGATCCCGGATCGCTTTCTCGGGGTGACGAAGGAGGTGCCGCGGCGGCCGCACGGGTGTGGGCGGGCCATGTCTGGCCGGTTCCGATAGGCTTTCCCCCGGGAAGAGAGAGGCTTTCTGCCTTCAAATCACTCATTAAGCTGGCTGCGAAACTTGCAAAGGGGATCTATGATAACCGTCCTCGACGAACTTACCGTCCCTACCCCCCTACCCTGCCACAACGGCTTTCTCCAACGCGTGATGTCCCGGGGATAAGATTTTAGTTAGTAAGAACATGTCATGGACCAGTCAAAATGTCTTTTCTCTAGGATTGGTTTTTTCGACATCCAATATTACTCTTTCTAAATATCTGATGTGTCCACTTTTTATTCAATAATTGTTACGGGAATAATAGCAATATCATGTAAGTATTTTCAACTGACTCAATAAAGAATGTAATAGTTATTTTAAACTATACAGACTGTTCAGAAAAGAAGCTACAGATCAAAGTGATATTTTTCAAATTGGAACACCCTAAATTTTTTCCTATTTTTGGATTCAAGAGCCTAAATAAGGAAGGTGACTTACTTTTAATATTCCCTATATACAGTCAATTCAACTAATCAGTTCTTAAACTGTTGGTACGCGTAAAATTTCCAAAGTTGTAAAATCATAAAATTTACAATGATTGGAATAATCTGATTATCTATTTAAAAAGTTATGTCATGTCACATTTGACGTTTAATATATTTGACAAATAAACTGTGATTGGGAAATAGCATGATATAAAACAATGTATTCTGGGAAATAGCAGAAACAAAAAACCAAAGATAGGTTATGTTACACTATTTTCTACTGATAGCTGTCATCAAGAATATATGAAGGGAGGATGACTAACTCTGTATCCTGTTCTATAAGCAGAAGTGGCTGAAACAACGTCTCGTGATAAGTTGTCAATTTGGTATGTTGCGCAGTATTTCACTGAGTGTCTATTGTTGTATTTAAGCTTCCTTCGCTCATACTACATAAGGATACGCAGTGTGATTTTGCGCAACACACCGAAATGACATACGATAACCCAATGTTTTTTGTGCTACTCCCACTACTCGTGTTACTCGTCCTCCCTATATTCGTTCATGGCTATCATATTAAAGACGTCAACCCTTTGATTACTGATTACTAAACGATTGATAATCAACCACTGCTGTGGATATGTCCAAGATCAAACCATGATAACAGAGAACACTCCAACCTCCAACATGGCACCTATACTTTGTTTCACGAATGATGGCGTCTGTCATAAAAACACGAGAAACGAATCAATTAAAATGACACCTGTAGAAAAACAGTTTCGAGATAAAATATGGTATTTTTGATACGCTTCAAGGAAGTTAATATAATTAGGGAGAAAAAATCTCGATTGATTAAATAAGCAATAATATGAAATATAATACAGAAACATAGAATACAAATCTTTTGCATGAGTTATAAAATATAAATTTATTCATCTGAGTTCTCTAAAATGTCGCCTATGAAACAAAGATTGCATTGCCTTAGGACATACGAGCAGCGCCGTAACATGGTATTGAAGGAGATAAGCTTGACATTCTCATGTCGTAGCTTATACCGACAAACATAGTAAAGAATTTCATGAAGTATAGGCGAATCCAATTACCACACCACGTGGGAGGGCGCCACTGTAGATAGGTAATGTTTATCGGAAAGAACAGCTGATTCTATGCAATCTTTATGAGAGTACGTTAGTGTGAGTTGTTTGATCTGTGTTTGAGGAATATTATTGTGTTTTGGAATAAAAATAGTCGTTGGTTATTATTATATATGGATTCAATAATGAAAAGTAAGTACAATCATTCATTAAAATTACAAAACGAAACAAATATGTACATGTAAATTTTGCTTAACTTGCAGATATTATTGCTGGTATCATGGAAGCGGAGATACAATAAGTGTTTTTATGTTTATCTTAACTGAAAATCTATAATAGGTGGTGATATAAATAAAATTAAAATGACTTGCCATAACCTGCAGTTTTGTTTATATATTTCCGTGTAAATGATAATAAACGACCAGTTTGAAAACAAGTGTATTTTTTCCCGCATTCACTAGATATATTTTAAAGTTGAGTGAATCAATATACATAAGAAGATACAGCAAAATCTAAAGAAATACAATATAAGATGTTTATCGTAGTTCCTTAAAAGAACAAGTATTTTTATGTGAGTTCTATTACAAACAAAAATCAATTAAGCAGTACAGTGACTCCAAATGAGATGAATTTTCTGAACAGAGCAAGTTACTAATAAATTTTGAGCCATAATACAGAGTAGCTAATAATAGCTAATATATAAATATACATTAAGGAACATAATATGAATGAGTTAATTACTTTAATAAAACTGTTTCCTAAGCTAAGTAAGTGATGTACGTAGCTTCGGAATGATTACATACAATAACCATAATTCGTGAAACAAACTGTACCTGTACCATGATACCACTATCTGGTATTTTTAATCTTTGCCTACTACGAAGAGAAGATAGCCCATACGCATCTCCAATGACATCAGTACGTGGCAAAACGGCAAGTGATTGCGGCAATAGAGCTTTTCCACCGACGTCACAAATATGGCCGCAAACAGCTGTTCTGGAGGTCAACAAAGCCACTTTGCCATAAGACACCATTGTAAGTTTTGTTAGTTTTCACGAAAATTTTGAAGATTTTACTGCTATATATTTACAACAAAACCATAAAATTCTTAATTCAAGTAATCCTGAAGGTAAGCATTTAAAATTTGAGTAGAAATAATTAAGATTAAGTATGTTACTTCAGGAAATATAATTTGATATACTTTTACTTAGAAAGACCTGTAAGACATAATAATCATGTAAAATGGCAATATGAATTATATTTATGATTAAAAACAGATTATATTTTGTTTTATTGATAAAATACTACAAAAGTATATATAGTAAGATGAGAATGCTTCAAAAAATGTTTCTATTTCAGATGTGTTATGTAAGTAGATATTTTGAAGGACTGGATTTCGAAAACGAAAGAAGATACCTATCTTCAGAAAATATAGTTGATTGGAAATGTTGATTCTTATATATAAAAGAATACAGACTTCGATGCAACAACGAACAAGATGCCAATCGATTATGAACATATGAACATTATAATATGTTAACGAATTAGTGGATATTTTCGAGCAGCAATTTTTCTCACAAATCGACTTCCACCAAATTTCTTTTTTTTCAGATGAACATATGGAGGTACTAAATTACTATTACATACCATGTTTAAAAGCTAACTACCCCACCACCAATTGATTATATACAAATAAAAATAAAATTATATTGTTTCGATGAATTATTATATATTTTGTATCTAATAAATATAATATAAATGGAATCTTAGAACTATGTTCCTTCTTTTTTAACCCTAGTGTACCTCTCTCTCGCTACTTTAGGGGTTGTTTTTAATTCGGATCGGGTGAAACCCGTATGTAGTGGGATGTAATCCGGGATCTCCTTGTTTTCAAAATTTTCTGGCATTTCTTCAGATATATTTGGTGAGAACAAATTACACGGCTATTTATATAAGTAATTGTAATAACTAATTATATTTATTTAAATTGATTGAATTACATAAAACACATTATGTATGTAATAAAAAAATGCTTGAATTAGAAAAATAATAAGATAAATTTACCTGAAACAAATTATTTGCCATTTGATTTTGCTCTCTGTTAAATCGTCTCTATGTAAGGCCTGGATCCAGGATTGCCGACGAGCTGCACGTTCTTGAATTAATCTACCTCTAATGCCTTTTTCCGATTGTAATATAAATACTTTTTTATCATCGGTTGCGTTTACTATTGTTTGCACAACTCCACAAAAATGTGGCAATTGAACATAAAAATAATGTTATTTAAGGGATTAAAACTTCGGTGAGAACCTACTTTTTTAATAATTAATTACAAACTCTAGTTTTCTCAAACATATAATCACTCTAAAGCAATTCTATTAGTGTTAAAATACCTTATTATTGATCTGAGTGTTTTGAAACTGTATAAAAACAACTAAAATAAAGTAAAAAGTACAATCTTAAAATTCAAACTTGCGATTTGTTGACCTCCAGAACAGCTGATTTTGACAGTAATTCAAATGGCGCTGACGTCACGTGGAAAAGCCTTATTCAGGTTCTTCCAATGACCTATTAACAGAGATAGACAGAACACTTCATTAATAAAATACGTTTTGTTTGTTGACAACATCTTTGTGGGCCAGGGGGTGTGAGATAAGTCAGGTAAAAGAGAAATTGACGTCTCACATAATACATAATAATAAATATATAACATTGAAACAATGAAATCAATACAAATACAATTGATACTATTTGATACCGTACCACAATACTTATAATGTATACACGTTAGCCTATATTTAATTTTTATACAATACCACAATACATATAGTTTGTTCACAATTCACATCATATATTTTTGTTAAAAACAATTCCAAATTTATTTAACCCATTTTCCTATTTTACAACAGATGTTACTAGTCAGTACATATTTGCAGTTTACTTTAAAATAATAGAAACAAATAGTGTTATCACATTTTGGACAAATACAAATGCACAATCAGTTGGAGAGAAAATCACAGAATTCTTCTAGGCTATAAAAACAATTTTCGACTAAGGTTTTCTTCAGCCTACCTCGGAATACTTTGTATGTTGGACTATTTTTTATATGGTTGGGAAGCCTATTGAAATATGACGCCCCGACTATAAGAGGAGATTTCTTATAAAAAGTAGGGTTAATTTTTTTTGTTGATATGTCATTTTTACTTCTCGTGTTATGACTGTGGATGTCACTATTTTATGGCAATTTATGTCTAATTTGGTAAATGTGGCTAAGCAGTTTTAATATATAAATAGAAGTTACAGTTAGAATTTTTTTATTTCTGAATATGTCGCGACACGAAGTTTGTGTAGATAAGTCGAATATAAACCGTATTATCCTTTTTTGCAAGACAAAAACTCTTTGAATAACTCTCTCTTGTTCCCAGACGATTATGCTACAGGATATCGCAGAGTAGGCATATGAATAATAAATATTTAGTAGAGTATCCTTATCTAACATAGATTTCAAAACCGTTGATAAATAAAAACACTGATTGATTTTTTTACAGACACTGTTGATTTGTGTATCCCAAGAAAGGTTACTGTCAAAGAGAGTTCCAGGAAATTTCACAGATTTAGTTTTTTCAATTATAGTATCGTTCAATGATATTGAAAACGTTGATGGTGCTTTTTGACAAGTGTGATATTCAATGTAAACAGTTTTTTGAATGTTCATTATTAATCTATTTCGATAACACCACTCCTCAAATTGATCCAGTGTTTTAGCAACCTTTTCAGAAAGTGCAGTTTCTGAATTGTCCGATATTATTGTACATGTATCGTCGGCATACATAAGAACTTTCGCTTCGGTTAAATGGGTCGGTAGATCGTTGATGAATAACAGGAAAATTAACGGTCCAAGGACACTGCCTTGAGGAGTTCCTAGATCAATGTCAATTTCGTTTGAAAATACATCATCAATTTTTATTTTTATTTTACGGTATTCTAGAAAAGAGAGGAACCATTCGTTGATGCATCCACGAATGCCCAGCCTATTTAACTTTTCAGAAACAAAAGATCTTTCGACTGTTTCGTTAAATCAAATAATACTGACACCACATATTCCCCACGATCCATTCTGTCATAGACGTGTTGAGTGTATTCCGCCACACTAGTTTCGGTCGAGAAGCCACTTCTGAAGACGTGTTGATTGTTCGTGATTATATTAAATGAATTCAAATATGCTTCAATCCTTAAGCAACCACTTTTTCTATTATTTTAGAGAAAACACTCAATAGGGAAATTGGTCGGTAGTTTTCGACATTACTTGGGTCATTTTTTTATGGAGTAGAATGACAGAAGCAATTTTTAGATTTGAAGGAAATTTACCCTGTATTATTTATTTATAATAAGTGCAAGAACTGGAGAAATAATATGCTTACAATATTTTATAACTGACGCCGGAATTTCATCTAAACCAGTAGATTTTTTGTTCGGTAATGAATCGATAGCTTTAATAACATCTTTTTCAGTTACAGGTATAAAAAACATGGTTTGTATAGAAGTTTCATTTTTAGTGCATTCAGTACTCAAATTTCCGCCGAAGTGATCAGATATTTTTTTTGTATAGATGTGGATAGATAGATAATCACCGAAAGCATTAGCTTTTTCGGTTGCATCAGTTATAACTTTATTGTCGTAAATAATTTCGTTTATTTTATTAGTTTTCTTTTTGCCTCTGGCCTTATTTACATGGACCAGACCGTTTTATTTTTGTTACTGGAGTTGTCAATTTTGTTTTTGTAGTATTTTTTCTTCTCGAATTCGATCTGTTTATTCACTTCTTTTCTCAAAAGTACGTAGTTTTTATTCAAGTTATCGTCTGATACTCTTTTTCGAAGCCAGTCTAAGTTACATAACTGTTCTTTTGCATTCAGTTCATCTGAGAAATTTATTTTTTGTTTACTATTCACTTTAGTTTTATTTTTTTTGATTTTCTTCTCGAACGCTATATTGAAGCACCAGAGAAATTCGTTAAGAAAATTTTCGAAAACAACATTGACGTCTTCATTACTGTCCATATGTAAATTTATTTTAGAAAGGTGGAGTTTGAATTCATTTATAGAGTTCTCATTGAAGTTTCTGGAAGAATGAAAGCTGTTTTTGTCATCAATGGGATGGTCAGGTTTTTGGGATACATTAATATCTATTGTTTGACAATAGTGATCAGAGAGTCCTGGGTCAAAATTTGATTTTTGGAGAATATGTGGTGAGTTGCTTATTATCTAATCAATGGAGGTATAGCTGGTATATGCCACGTTAGTAAAAACTCTAGTATATTCTGTAATTAACGATGTCATTCCGAACGAGTTGAGTACATCAAACAACATTTTTGCAGAAAGTTTGTTACTAAACTGTTCAATATTGAGGTCGCCCCCAATAATAACATATTTAAATTTTGTTGATGCTATATTTAATAGTTTAGAAAACTATGCAAAGAATAGTTCGATGTCATTCAACTTATCGGAAGGAGGCCTATATATATTTACAATACAATAGTCTTTTTTATATGATATTGCACAACATTCTATTATCATTTCGATACTCAAGGATTTGATGGATTCTATAGAATTACATTGAGGTAATAATGAATTTTACAAAATAGAAACACCACCATGTTTGTATTTAAGTCGAGAATAAAATAGGTTTTTGGTCTGAAATCTGCTATGAATATGTCATCCAGGTCACTGTTATTGTACCAATGTTCGCAAATCATAAGAAATGAGAAGTTATAGTTCTTTATAAAGTATTCAATTGTGTTTATTTTATTGGATAAACATTGAATGTTAATATTTAATGCACTGTGCACTTCACACTCACCTCCCCCGTTGGCATTCAGACGTCCTGGTCCGATGAGGCAGGTTTCGGAAAATTTTTCAGGAATGTGAAATGTTGAACAGCGCATTCCTCGTGCCAAATGTCGGGATTATATACCTCATTCACATTCGATAATGGGAATGTTACTTTAAAAGACGCTGACATGTCACTGTTCTTTGCAGTATCGTGATGTCAAAAGATGTGGGAAGATTAATACGAAAGACACTAAAAAGTCTTTAGAAAATAAGATTTATTTTTCATTTCAAAGTTTTTTCTATTTTGTTGCTCCTAAACCCTTCCTAAATGGCTGCTTTCAGCATTATAAGTCTAAACAAGGTATATTGTGATCAATACACACATAAAAGTGCAAAAAAGAAATTTCCCTAAAAATAACGAGGATTTATGTCAGAAAATAAGTTTATTGAAAAAATATTACATAGAAAACATTCAAATATGGTAATACATTTCAACAAATTGAGTGTTAAGTAGTTATAAATTGTTTTAAGCTTTTAGAGTATGGGAGCTTCTCTTTATATCACCAATGGGCTGGTCTTGGACGACTTGTTGTGGCTCAAACTCACAAATAGTCTGAAATGATTTTATAGCAATATAGTAAGACATCTCACAAGGAACATAATAATAATGTTTAAAAAAATATTTCTTACAATAAATTCGACCTTTGTTAGTTGTTGCACTGAAAAATACAAAATGATATTAATGTACCTACTTATGTAGAAGTCCATTCTCGAAGTGGATTGAAGTGGTAAGATAAAAAGGAAACACAAAGTCTTCTCCACAGTTTATTCTTAAAAGGTTAATTGAGACATGTTTCGAGATTGTACAATCTCATTTTCAATCAAAAAATGTTCAAAAATATGGAGATGGTGAAAGTGAAATATTTTTTTAAGAAACTATAAAAACTGGAAAAACGTATCCCAAACCAGTAAAAATTAAAAATTAATACTTACAAATTAAAGCAAAAACAATTGGTTATCCCATTATAAAATAATAAAAAATAAAATTAAATTCTAAAACAAAAAACACGAAAATTACAAGTCCTGCCTGGTGACTACATCGTTGGTCAGCTGATGGTAAAAGACCATCTCGAAACATGTCTCAATTAACCTTTTAAGAATAAACTTTGGAGAAGACTTTGTGTTTCCTTTTCATCTTAAAATGATATAAGTTCTTTTGGTACGGGTAATTTTGAAGTTGTGCAATTGTAGTTAAATTAAAAACTATTGGCACCAACTTCAGAAGTACCTGCACCAATAGAATTATTACATATTATATTTTATTTTTCAGCACATCAACTTATAAAATCGGTCCAATTGTTTGTAAACAATATTTATTTCATTTCATTTTTTAAGTGTAACATATGTCATCGAAATCATTCAACGTTCACCGACGAACAATAATACGTTGCTTTCATATGCTTATTCAGTGATTTCAAAACATGGCTGAAATAAACATATTTCAGACTTTACCACTGCTGTAACTCTGAAACCTCCTCCGTTTGAGTCGTCGGTCAATAAATAGCTGGAAGTAATTGCTCTTGGTGAATATTTAATGTAATGCTGCTCAGAAATAATTCTGTTTTGTTTTCTGTTCTTTTGACCGACGAACCCAAACGGAGAAGGTGTACATTTCGACTATCTGCTTTTGATTTTTTATTCTTTTGAAAGTGGAAACTTGAGAAATGATCCCTTATTCGTTTAAACTCAAATCCTAGATCTCCTTCCCTCCAAAAAACGCCCTCGAAAGGGTGGAGTGGGCGATTTCTGTCGAGAATCGAAAATCTTAGACGGCAGAATTAAAAATAAGGCAATGCTATCCGGAAACGTTTAAATTGAACATGTTTCGAAAGAGTTACGGTTTTCGAGTTACAGCAATGTTAAAATCTGAAATATGTTTATTTCCGCTATGTGGAGGGGGCAATTTCTTTCGAAAACTGAAAATCTGGGACGACCAAATTAAAGACTAGATTATTTGTAGCAACATTTATATTGAACGTTTTTCTCCATAGTTACGGAGTTAGTGATAAAGTCTAAAATATGAGTATTTCCGCGACGATGTTTTTAGATTTACGAATAATAAGTACAAGCAAAACATTGGTAATAAGTACTATCTTCTTTGGTATAAGTGAACATTCAACGATTTTCGTGGCTAATGTTAACCCTCCAAAGTGTGAAGTAAATATTTGAAATTGAACCGACGTTATTAGTTGGTGCACTGAAAAATACAAAATAATATTTATTCTATTAGTGCTGGTACTTGTGAAGTTAATGCCCAAAGTTTTCAATCTAACTGCTGCTGCACAACTTCATATGCAGTCTGAAAACTTTTGGCACCAACTTTACCAGTACCAGCACCAATAAAATTAATATTTATTATTTTGTATTTTCCAGTGCACCAACTAATAACGTCGTTCCAATTTTTTTATATTTGTTTGTCCGGTAGTACAAAAGTTGTAAACATATTTAAATAGTGTCATACATCCGTATTCATAATCGAAACTTAGTAAGCTACTAAATTAAGTGCGGAAGTTTATGGCTACCAGATCATACAAACATAACATTAGTCACGAAAATCATTGAACGTTCACTTAGGTATTCCATTATCCATATATATATATTCTTTGCCTGTACCATTATTCAGAAATCTAAGAATATCTACGCATATTCTAGAATTCACCGCCGCTGTAACTCGAATACCGTAACTCTATGGAAAAAATATTCAATATAAATGTTGCTACAAATAATCTGGTCTTTAATTTGGTTGCCCCAGATTTTCGAAAGAAATTGCGCACTCAACCCCCTTCGGGGGCGTTTCGGATTTGAATTTTTACAAATATGGGACCATTTCTCAAGTCTGCTCTTTCAAATATAGAACAAATTTAGCAAAATCAAATTGTATGTCTATGACTTTTAAGTATTTTTTTTGTTGAATCCTTATGATCCTAATTTGTGTGTCTGTTTGTTCCGGATAATCACGGAAACGGCTGAATCGATTTTGATGAGACTTTCATTAACATTTCAGCAAAAAATATAGGATAATTCTTTCAAACGATACGTGTTTTACCAACCAAGTTGGACATGTCCTAATTAAAGAAAAATATGAAGATAATAATTATACTTGCACAAAACAATGCACCAGAGTGCTTAATTAAATTATTCAATTGTATTCAAGTGAGTAGTCCTTTCAAATGGCAAGTATAATGAATTTATTTGGTTCTCTTACGACCAGTTCTATAATAATAGTCGATTAATCGAAGGTTGAAATTTAACTGAGACTCAATCGTCATTTGTGAATCCCCAACCGAAGATGGTTGCTCAAACTTTTTAACAAACGGTGTGGCTTCAACCGCAAGTCCAATAACCCAAACTGCCCCTGGATTCTGGTATTTACACATGCGACAGTAATGCCTAGATAGTACCCTGCACAAGAAGACTTCTATTGATAAAAAAAAGAAAATAAACTAATACTCACATATTGATATGGATCGCGAAAGCAAAGCAGCTGGAATATCGTTTCTTATTTATTGTTAAGTACTGACCCACATCGGGCGAAACATTGACAATTATTATCATTGTTGTTTGTTTGTATATTTGTCGTTTTGTCCTTCATTCAATTAGCTCCAAATGGAAGAAAGACAAAGAACCATTGTATAGATATTATCATTAACATCGATAGAGGTCATTTTTTTATCTTGCTGCGTTGGTAATTATTGTCTTTGGCGCGCGTGCTACTTTAACGCAATAATAGCAGTTAAACAACGTACCCCTATGATGGATCCTTTTCAAGACGAAACCTTGAGATCCAAGGGGCACAGCTGTTGCAGAGGATATATGTAAGTATATGGATTGTATAAATAGAGAAGTCATGACATTGGTATTAATATTGGGTATAAAAGCATTGGACATTAATTAGTTTTTTACCAACTTCCAAAAACGGAAAAGCTCCGTATACAATTCATCTGTATGTTTGTTTTTGTTCATGTGCGTTTTTCATAGTTCAAGTGTACAGATTTTGATGTATTTTTGTCCAACTTGCATTGATACCATGAACACAGTTTGAAAGATATAAATTAAATTATTATTATTTCAATTTCTCACTGTCAACGAAGCCCGGAGAGGAGCATTTTTTACTTTTATAAAACTAACAGAACCATCTCTGAAAGAGAATAATAATAGGTAAATAATTAATTCAAAACAATTTACAGGGGAACGTAGTTTACGCCAAGAGTTAAACTAAACGGTCAATAGGTGGTGCTGAATAATATTCCAAGGATTTCAGCGGATGAAATACAAAAATTACATCAAAGATAACGGTTCTCTATCATACAATATTATTACATGTATCTAATACTAATAATTATATACAAGTCTTGATTTCATTTAATTTTAAAGAACTACATGAAGCAAAGGCTCCGAGTGATCCGACAAGGCACGATGCGTGAAAACAATCAACGAAAATAGCACCGGTTCTATCACCAAATCATGCACGAGTTCAAGCAACCAACCGTGCACGAGATGTCATTTTCTTAAGCTCGCTGCAGACGGAGTATGTTTTGCTGCATGATTGCTTGCTTGTTTTGCTGCACGGTCCGATGAATGTTGCCGTGCATGGTGTGTCGATTTGTTGATGGCTCCCTTGCTTGTGTTGGCTTCACACGATGCAGACCATCATGTATGTAAAATAACAGTACAGAGAAATATGACTGTGACAAATGATGCAAAATATTGAATATTCTAATCAAGCTCTATTTATATAATCATTGTTACAACAGAAAAAATGTCCCAACAATCAAAAATAACATATTATCTTGTGAAAAATAACTTTTGAGTACGACTCGACTAGTGCACTATGCCTAGCTCCAGTCAAGGAAACATGCATCAAAACATACTCCTCCTGCATCGGGCTTTACACGGAAGCATGCATAGCACCATGCCTAGATCCCGTCAATAAAACATGCAGCAAAACATACTCTGTCTGCAGCGGGCTTAAGACATCTTTTCCCTTTCCTGGCCATTGAAATTTAGGAGTTCATTTAAAAAAAGTAATAAACGGATGATTATACAAGTTGATTGTCAGTTGTTTTTGAGAGAAACAAAAATCCATGATATATCGTGCAAAAATCTTGTTCTATGAACAGCATGTATGAAGGATTGCCTGCACCAAGTTTGACAAACATGTTTTTGCCGATTTTAGTTGGAATTAATGAAATTAACTGTAAATATTTAACAGGTCAACTAAAATATCGTTTTGGGACAAGAACAAATCTAAAGTAGTGTACGAAAAACTCTTAGATATCATTACTCTCCGAAGCAGAACAAAATATATCAATATTCCTAAACTACCGTTTTTCTTCCTCAGTTTTGAAATAATTCGTGTTTATAGTAAAAATAACATAGAATAAACCATAAACTACCAGGCAAGCAAATATGAATCGTCAAATCAACAGATACCCTGGTATTGTTATACCTTGAAGGCATTGTGATGTTTCTTACCTGGAATAATGGAATATCCATTTAACACCAACCCAGTAGGTGTCACTCTTACATGACAAATCGCAATAAAAGGAGACATATAAGGATAAAGGATATTCATGAACGATTCATGACTTTTGGAAGGTTTTGAAAAAAACCATCATAGCTACGTACGTAGCGGGAAAACTTTATTTGCAAAAAAACCTCGATAAAAAGAAGAACACCTTGTAAATCGTATCGACAGAATTGGAATCTATATATACGATAATATAATTGGTGGAATAACGATCATCCTAAAATTATGATAGTTGGACAATTACCTCTTCCACTTGTTCCTTTGTGAACATGTGGAACAGATCTTTCGGTGTCATTGTCATCACTTCCACATTTGAAGCGTTCAATTTCTCCTCCATCACCTGTTTGAGAATAGTTAGAGCAGCATTTGTGGCCTCTTTCAACGTCATACTACGATGATACACCTCTTGTAAGCTTTGCTGGGCTCCCTCGGATCCTGAACCGATAGCTTTGGCATCGAACTGGACAAAAGTACCTGTAATTCAATAATCGTAAGTTAAACACATGTACCAATTCTTATTTCACATAAAAATAACTCACCAGAAGGATCCATATGATATAACTGTGGACCCTTGGCGTCTATGCCAGCAAAGAGTATTGCTACACCAAAAGGCCTAGACATGGCTGCTCCATCATCATCTGAATCGCCAAACTGAATAGCCAAATTGGAAACACCCTGAGCACATGATTCCACACTCATATTCTCATTGTAAACAAACCAGTGATTTTGACACTCTACGCGGGCTCTATAATTTTAATATATTGTACAACAACCGTATAATATGTAATGCATTTGAAAGTACCTATCAATCATTGTACGTGAATCTGCCATCAAACCGGATACTGCACAACCGATATGTTTATCGACTTCGACGATTTTTTCAATAGTTGTAGGCTCCATTAAAGGTGAAGTAATACGCTTTTCAACGGCCAGAACTACCCCTTCGCTAGTACAAATGCCGATTGCTGTCGATCCTAATTTGATGGCTTCAATGGCATATTCGACTTGAAAAAGCCGCCCTTCTGGTGAGAAAGTGTTGACTCCTCTATCATATTCGCTTCTTGTAAGGAACATCTGAAAATATTGCAGTAAATATTGAGGTTAGAGTAGATGACTATGCATTAAATAAGTTGATTATAGTAGTGGTTTCCATTGCAGCGCTCAATGAAAACTTTTTTTGCATAATAGAAAACTTACCTTTTAAATTATTCTTAGTTAAGATAACGAAAAACGGAACTGAGAGCAACAATTTCAATCAAGTAAAACAAGTTAACGTAAATGATCAACAAAAATGTCACTATTTCAATAATAATTTCACAAAAACAGCATTGACATTTGACATGTGTCTAATATGTTATGTAAAGCCCGCTGCAGACGGAGTATGTTTTGCTGCATGATTGCTTGCTTGTTTTGCTGCACGGTCCGATAAATGCTACCGCGCATGGTGTGCTGATGGCTCCCTTGCTTGTGTTGGCTTCACACGATGCAGGCCATCATGCATGTAAAATGACAGTACAGAGAAATATGACTGTGACAAATGATACAAAATATTGATCATTCTAATCAAGCTCTATTTTTAATCATTGTTACAACAGAGAAAAGGTCCCAACAATTAAAATAACATGTTATTTTGTGCAAAATAACTTTTGAGTTCGACTCGACTAGTTCCGAGTGCTCCGACAAGGAACGATGCATGAAAACAATCCCCAAAAATAGCACCAGTTCTATCATCAAATCATGCACGATTTCAAGCAACCAACCGTGCACGCGATGTCATTTTCTTACACGGAAGCATGCACAGCACCAAGCCTAGCTCCCATCAAGGAAACATGCAGCAAAACATACTCCGTCTGCAGCGGGCTTTAGTATAAGCATAGAATACGAAACAAGAGCACAAGGGATTTCGAAATAAACATCAAAATCAAAACGAAAATTGAAAGATTTCGAAACACTTCACTTCTTCTTGAAATATTCTTTTGAAATCTTTTGAGAAATTCATTGTCTTGCATAAAGTCTTACATTATAGCTGCAGGGAAAACTTGGAGAGCCATGTCACTGCAGAAAATTGTCATTTGTCCTTTGTTGTCATCCATCTGACAAATGATTAATGATGGATACTTGAGATTATCGATTTTCAAATCTATAAAACTATAAACACCAAATGTGAATGCCTCTTCTATTTCAAAAAATGCACAGTAGTTACATTATTTACCTTGCTCTTATTCTATTGATTCAGAATCTCTACTGTATTTCTGACAATGATGTATGCTTAGAAAGAGAAAATTGTATTGCTAATTCAGAAAAAAGGTAAACTACATAGCCATCTCAATTTATTCTTAACTGATACGAAATTACATTACTTAGGTATCTTTTCTACGATGTTAATCCACCTGAAGGATTTAATCTGCGTAGAGATGTTTATATGCGCTTTGCAGTACTGGCTCATATGATGCAAAAATCAAAAGATACTGCTCTGAATAGTTTTCAACTAGTTCTACCACCATGGTCTCATCTAGTGCACTGGAAATATAGTGAGACACCAGAGCACATTCCTTGGGGTCTATATTTCGATATTGAAAGCCTGCGAATGTTTGCTCCCGTTATTGAGATGCACGATTTTTTTAGCAGTCGGTAAAAAACACTCATGTGTATAAATAAGGCGCTAATCAAGAGACATTTCAGATTATTCCCGGAGGTACTCGAAAGTTAAAATTGATGAGGTTTATACTTTGCAACATTACAAGGATATGTTCGAAACTGGTAATTTTGAAGATAGAATGTCCATTGAAGATTGCCATCGAAAAGAACATTCTTCATTTTTCTTTTATGATAACGTAACATCTCAAAACTTTTTCTGTTTATCTTACCATGGACCTGCGACAAAACTCAAAAAATTGTTTCTAAAATCTGCAGCCCAGTGAGTTGATTGTAAAGAATAAATTAAAATATTTTCAAAACTGGTAATTTTAAGATCCATTCTTATCAATCATGCAGAGGTTGCGTTACATGACGCTTTTGGAAGTAAATTGTACTGGCAAGCAAGACGAAGCATGCGATTTAACAAGGAATTGATTAATCTGGCTGCTAAATTCAGAAAAACTGATTTGATGTCGTCTGATGAAAATGATTACACTACACTGCCTGAGAATTGGATGGACGAAAAGGTAATGTATCATTTTATAATGTTAAGCGATAGAACCTTTTAATTTTTCATTTAGCAAGGCTTAAACGTGAACGTTCTTCGCGTCTGTGCAGCCTCAAAGAAACGCTATTGGGGGTCCTTATTTAGCTATTCACCTCAGACGTAAAGACTTCATCCGCAGTCGACCAACGGAAGCCCCAGACTTGAGTACAGTGGCAAAGCAGGCTACTAAAATTCTGCAGCAATATCAGCTAACAACCGTCTTCATAGCTACAGATGGCTCTGAAAAAGGTGAATATGTAAAAAAATCGGTAATTTTGAAGATTAGCTGCGATATTAGTGGCAAAATTGTGGAGCAAAATGAAGCGCTTATTAAACATGTTCTTACCGCTTTTCGCTCCACTATCCCGCTAACTAATAAATATCGAATGGTAGTTAAACTTTGGAAATACCAAAAAATCAGCGTATTGTAATCATTGCATGTTTATAACTCTAAAATATTCCAGAAGTTGACAAACTGTCTCAGCTGTTGTCACAATATACAGTAAAGAGGTACCGAGATTTCAGCGATGTTAGACAGAAATATGGCGATGGTGGTCTAGCAATCATTGATCAGATCATCTGTTCACATGCCAGATACTTTATTGGAACCCATGAGAGCACGTTTACATTTAGAATACAGGAAGAAAGGGAGATACTAGGATTTCCCATCGATACAACTTTCAATGTACTTTGTAAAGAAGGCAGAGAATGTCCAAAGCCTTCAGTATGGACGATAGTTTATTAAATAGTGGAAATTTTAAGTGCGCCATAAGGAACGGAAAGCAATTCAGTAGTTAATATTTAAAAGTTCGTAACGCAAAATCAGTTCAAAATCATTTTTAATTCGCATACTTTAAATCTTGGATATAAAGTGTCTTTCATTTTCAAAATGATCCAAATGAAAAGGCCCAAAGGATCTTGACTTCGCTGTCTGGTTCAACCTTGCCAAATGTACTGCTACTGCTGTATTTTACATTCAAATAAACCGAGAAGAAACTTTTTATAAATATATTTTGAATGATAAATTAGATAAAATGAAAATTATGGACTTTATTTTAAAATTTTCACCTCAACCTGCGTTTATATATATATATATATATATATATATATATATATATATATATATATATATATTATCAAGAAAACCAATAGTAGTGTCTCAACAAACGTGAAAGGAAATATTAATCCATAGTCAGCGGTCAAGATTTATTTTATGTGTTGAAATATTCCATTGGTTTAAGATGGAAATATTTTCACTTATAATATCCCATGTTATACAACGGTTTAGGCGCTAAATTTTAGGGAAACCAACGCCGTGAGTAGTCCGTGTTACTTCAGTTGTTCAAACCTATTGTATGGAAAATATGCGCATTTAATGCAATAATTTGTGGAAGCTATTTGATTATATAGTGTGACTATACCAATAATGATTTACTGTTAAATATTTTTAACTTGAGAACAAAAAGTGGAGTGAAGTACCTACTATTTCATTATACTCAATAAATTTAATTTGATTTAGATATTCAGAACTTGTGTTATTGATGCAATTTCAGTTCTGATGGTCATCATCTCCGGTCCGGTCTAGTTAAGTTTAATAATGACTATGTCTCGAATAATAGTGCCATAGTAATTATGTTGCAATATCTGCTTTATACGTTTATAACATAAATTGTAAATTTGGTAAATAAAATATTTACAGATACCAGAAAAATGATTTATTAAGTAAAAGTAAGAATTATCATAATAATATTTAGGCAATAGTATTCTCCAAATCCTCCTTCTCCTGTTGATACTTGTAATGCAAATCGATACAATCATTATTGTCAATGTGCTCCCAGCCAGTCTCTTTCATATGATAGACTCTGACAATGCCACCAGAATACGCATCTCTGTGAGTGGCATGGTAGATGGATCGGCGTGCCAAATCGTACGCCTCATTGTCGGTCAAGTCCCATTTGTAACCGGAATCGAGTACACCGAAAGCATAAATGGAACCGGAACCGACACTGAATACTTTGCCAGGTGTTCTGGTACCTTCAGAATCGACATAATACAGCTGTGGTCCCTGTAAAATAACATTTCAAATACAATAAGACTCAGCATAAAAAAGAGTATAATTATTTCAACTTACCCTTTTATCCCATCCGGCTAACATCATACCCATGGACAGTCCCATGCCTTTGTAATTATAGACCATGTTGGCCATCAATTTCGAGGCTGCTGCCACGGATATGCGCTCTCTATTTCTTAGTTCGTACATTCTGCATTGTTTGGCTAAGACACGGTCCCAATAAACGCAATCAGCGGCACCGCCAGCCAATGTACCTAATTAATAAAAGAATATGAGAACCAACATAGATGTAACGTCTAGTAGAAATAAGATTTACCCAACAAGAAATCGTTAATCTCTACAATCTTCTTCATTGTCTGTGAGCCGATGAATTGTCCACCGGTGGCACGAGAATCAACGGCCAAGACTACACCTCCTTTATACATGAAACCCAGCGTGGTGGTGCCGTGATCAAATTTTATTTTAATCTCCTTGCCAGCTTCATCTTTGTTGAACCTTGCCAAGTTCTGTGCAGGCTACGGAATGAAGGTATTGTACATTCATAGCAGGCATTATTATTTTAAAACTTACATTAGCAAAAGGAGGCACCCCGAGTTCCAAATGATTTGAGAAATTGGTACAGAGGTTTTGTAATTCATTGTGACATAGATTTCGGGATTTGTTCAAGTCGAACTCTTGCAGACCACAAATTTCAGCTAGACTCATTTTTAAAGCCGGAATTGAACAGCAAATAAGAAAATGTATGACCAATGACCAGCAAATATACAACACAAGATGAATTTACAAATTTCCTATTGCATTGTCAACTGTCAAAATCAAACTGACTAATGACAATTCTTTTTCTTGTACAAACATAAGACATGATTTTATTGATAGCAACATCAGAGAACAGAGACGTATAGTGTTCTCTGGCAGCATATTCTGTGTATTTGCTCTACTAAGTACCATAGAATTAGTATTATTTCTAAGACTCTATAGCATAAGATAAGTGTTCTCTGATAGCACATTACAATTGACAGTGACAATTTTGATAATTGTTAACTAATAATCAGCTGGATGGATAAACAGAAATGTCTTTTAGATCTGCTTTCGATGGAAACCGTGAATTAAACTTGTAAATGTGAGGAAATCCACATGTATTGAAATGGATGATGCGCAAAAGCCATTTGTATGCACTAAGAATGGTTGTGAAATGACATTCACAAATGAGGATCATTTGAACTCGCATCGAATAAAGCACGATATGATGCTCAATTTAGGTCTAAGTAAAAGCAACGAAGTTGCCGACCAAACTCCTACACCAACTAGATTTATAAGAAACTGTGAAGAAGTAGGTCTATTTCAAGATCTGCAACAAGTCAACCCCTTTGACGAATTGTTCAAGAAAGCAGCGGAGGTTGCTAAAACGGGCGGAACGCTTGCGCCGGAAATTAACTCTGATGATACACTCCATACTCCCCATATTTTACCGCATATCGAAGTGCAGGAGAAAAGATGTTGTTCCAATGCACCTGGAAGAGATAAAGAGCAATCTTCCGATTTCACACTGAGCCATGCAATTTCGGAGTCAGTGAATGAGAAGACAGAGATTCAGAGTGTAGATAACGATAACAAAGACGTTAAAAAGAAAATCAAAGAAGCTTTGCGAAATAGAGATAAGAAGAATCAAAATAAACGAAAGAACGATGGGGAAGACCAATCGGCGGGTGAAAGTTCATCAAATAGTATTTCCAAAAAAATAAACACTAAATATATCCATGGTGAGTCTAGAGAAAAGATAAGAGAAATGAACAGAGTAGCACAAATGAGGTGTAGAAAAAGAAAGCAGATGAAGCTTGCTCAAATGGAACAAGAACTTGAATTTCTCCGAGACCAGAATAGAAAACTGTACAAAGAGAATAGTAGTTTGAAAATTCAAATAGCACAATTGCAACAAAGCATCAGAATTGGTAAGTTATTTTTTGATTCATTAGTCCATGCATATTCTTTCCTTATGGAAATAGGTAAAATGCACCTAGAATCACTAAATATTTTATATGGAAACCTCACTCTATTTTAGATATAGATAAAGGTTCGCAAGAAGATCAGACAGGAAATAAAACAACGTCTCCTACTTCAAATCCTATTCTTATTCAAGTTATCCCTACGTTATCAGGAATAACACTCCCTATGATTCCGACACTATCGCAAGGTAATGTAACGTTCCAGGAGACTACCATGGGACAGCAGAATAAGGTGAAGAAAAAGCTGAGGAAGCTTATACCTATCGTTAAAATGGAAAAGCGGAGCAAGTGATTTTTTTTGTACTTATGTTCAGATACTGAAGATACTGGATATCTAAAATGCAATATCGCCCATAAAAATATATTGGGACAATGCAAAAACCCTAAGAAGCTTCTTATTATATCTAGGTATATTGTATTTTTTATTATGCATTAAGTGCATAGCTTTTAAATTCAGAAAGAGCGTAGATGTACTCTTTCATATTAGTATTGTGTCATACGAGCTGTGATTTTATATTTAAGATTTTCATCCCCGTGAGTATTTATATTAGGCATCCCTTTCCGTTTATTAAAGTATTTTTATAGATTAAATGAGTAAATCATTTCTCCATCCCTGGGAATCACCAATGACAAATTTGATTGAAGTTGTTGGAAGGGAGCCCGCATAGGGAATTTATCTATGGCCCGCATATGTTATACCCATGGTACAACCATGATTGTACCTACACAGAGGGTTATCTCTGACCTACATCCACAGATGAAGGAGGTTCCTACCAGTTCCTACATCACAACGTAGGGATATGGGAGCAGAGAATATATACCTACATGGGAGTTGGGAGACACATTTATTTGAATCTGTTTTGTTTAGTTTTTGTTCCAAGAGCAGCTCAAAATTTTTGTGTTGCGTGCGCCACCTGTCACGAAGATAGCAACTGTCACTTATGATGACTCCCTCTTGTCACTTGTCATAATTGTGTTTTGATTTGATAAAAAGGAACGGATGTAAAGTTACGGCTTTACAAAAGTTCCGTTTAATCACTAATACATTTGATATCTACAGAATAAAAATGGTAAATACATCTCTTCTTTTACAAATAAGCCAAACTAATATAGTGTGCGGACCGATGATTTTTCAATTACATTTGATTATTACAGCCTACAACACCGCCCCAAATATCACCTGTTGAAGAACAAGAAAAGTATCTACACGATGCCCTTGGTCAAGTTAAGGCACAGGCTTTTCATATGAAACGAGCCTTGGACAAAAATAAATTGATGGATGCCCTTAAAAATGCCAGTGCCATGCTAGCTGAATTGAGGACATCATTACTATCCCCGAAAAGTTACTATGAGCTGTGTAATTAAATTGGTCGCATTTAGAATTGCGGACATCTTGATTAACCGATTAATTTTTAGATATGGCCATTACTGATGAGCTGAGACACATGGAGCTATATTTGGTTGATGAATTTCAGAAGGGGAGAAAAAACCCTGACCTTTACGAACTTGTTCAGTATGCAGGAAATATAGTACCGCGACTCTATCTTCTAATCACTGTCGGTCTAGTCTATATCAAGACCAATTCATCCTTAAGACGAGATTTGTTGAAGGATTTGGTCGAAATGTGCAGAGGTAATTTCTTTGATTTATCCTACATTTCATAATTCTTTGACTTCAATATCATGTTGCAGGGGTACAGCATCCACTAAGAGGTTTGTTTCTGCGTAACTATCTGCTTCAGTGTACAAGGAACGTTCTACCAGACAGTCCAGACTCGGATGTTGATTGTCCCGAAGGCACAGTTAAGGATTCCATTGATTTTGTTTTGATGAACTTTGCTGAAATGAATAAGTTGTGGGTGCGAATGCAACACCAGGGCCACTCGCGTGACAGGCAGAACAGGGAGCGTGAACGAGAAGAGCTGAGAATATTGGTGGGAACGAATCTGGTGCGGCTCAGTCAACTGGAATCAGTAACATTGGAAAAGTACCAGAAACTCGTCCTGACAGGCATATTGGAACAAGTAAGTGATTCAACGCGTTTATTTTGAAACAATATTGTATCAACGGCAAATTCAATATGTAGGTTGTTAGCTGCCGAGACGCCATCGCTCAGGAATATCTGATGGAATGCATCATTCAAGTGTTTCCCGATGAATTTCACATTCAGACATTGAATCCGTTTTTGAAATCTTGTGCTGAACTAGAGGCTGGTGTCAATGTCAAGAATATCGTTATTAGCTTAATGGAGCGCTTAGCGTCATTTAGCCAGCGATCCGATGCCGTTGGAGGCGAAGGTAGACATATTATAATTATTATTAATATAGACGATTAAAAATAGTGGAGTATTCATATTGTTCTCATTTATTTTAAATTCATCAGGTGCTGCTATCCTACAGGAGGTCCAATTGTTTGAGGTGTTCTCAAATCAAGTGTCATCTATCATAGCCAACCGACAATACCTGCCCCCTGAAGATATGGTTGCACTTCAAGTAGCACTGGTCAATTTAGCCTTGAAATGTTATCCAGACAGGATCGAATATATTGATAAAGTTATGCTTTCAAGTGTGGAAGTAAGTGAAACCTATACCAGGAAAATCTGCATCATCTCCTGTTGTTCATTGATGCTTTCCTAATAAATTATAAATGCAATTTTATATTTATCATCATTTCAACACAGTCTTCCAAATTTCATCAAAATTGGCTTGAAAATGTGGACCAAAATTGCAATGCAAACTAGGAAAGAGTTTTAACAGACACTTAAAGAAAAAAGTTAGACTTATTACACAATTTTGTTATTTCTGTTCCGCAGATATTCCAGCGCTTGGGCTTGGAACACTTAGAATCTCATACTTCTGTGTCCAGAGAGTTGCAGAAATTACTGAAAATCCCATTGGATTCATACAACAACATTTTGGTCATATTGAAACTGAAACATTATGCTGGACTGATGCAACATCTCGACTACAATGGCAGGAAATCATTGAGCATCTACATCCTCAACAATGCATTAGATAATGAGACTATTGTCTCATCGGCTGAAGAGGCTGAGCAAGCTCTGACGCTTTTGGCCACACTGGTGGGTGGTGACAAGAGTGAACAACAGTCTGTGGCTGCTGAAATTGATATGGAGGAGCTGACCGAGGAGCAATGTTTGTTAGCGAGGTTCATACATCAGCTGAGATCCGATGTTCTGGATGATCAGTACCTTATACTCACGGCTGCTAGAAAAGTAAATATGTTTTTTTTTAAGTTTCTCTTGTGTAGGTGCAAGGAAATCCAAAAAAGCCATAAAAATACTTTGAATTTTATAAAAATGAATTGATTGTATGTTTGCATTTGTTCGATGTTGGCGCATCTTGCATATAGTCATTGCAGTTTAAGGTTCATATGAAAAAGAAAGCTAAATCAAACCGTTTATAGCAGATGACCAGCTGAAAAATAAATTCGTTTGCTGATGAAATATTATTGATGCAATATTATAAATAATTTTTATATAGCTTTTTTTAATTACATTTTCTGATTTCATCGTTTATTCCAATACGTATGTTCTTTTTTATTATTTTTTCTACTTTCCCTGGTATAACCATTATGTTTCTTGGGAAATAAATCGTTATTATTTTAAATCAATTCTAATTTTAACGTTCGACGATTACAGCAACACCAACTTTCATGTGAAGTTTATAAGTTAGTTTTTTTATAATAAACTTTATTTCGCAGAAATTATTATCAGTCATAACATCCTCTGCAACAAGAAACTTTGCAAAACTCAATTTACATTTGTTTTCAGACATTAGCGAATGGAGGTCCTCTACGCATCAAGTATACCTTGCCACCGCTCATCTTCCAGGCGTACCAACTGGCTTACAAGTACCGCGACCAAAAGAACGACAAATGGGAGAAAAAGTGTACCAAAATCTTCCAGTTCTGCCATCAAACAATCACGGCTCTGGTCAAGGCCGAGCTGGCTGAACTACCATTGCGTCTGTTTCTGCAAGGCGCACTTGCCATTGATCAGATCGGTTTCGAGAACCACGAAACAGTTGCATATGAGTTTATGTCGCAAGCATTCTCACTGTACGAGGATGAAATTTCCGATTCAAAGGCCCAGCTGGCAGCTATCACATTGATTGTGGGCACTCTGGAGCAGATCAGGTGTTTCTCCGAAGAGAATTCAGACCCGTTACACACTCAGTGCGCCCTGGCGGCCAGCAAGCTACTCAAAAAGCCCGATCAATGCCGCGGCGTGGCAACATGTTCCCACCTATTTTGGAGTGGCAAAACAAAAGCCAGCAACGGTGAAGAGTGCCATGATGGGAAACGTGTGGTCGAGTGCCTTAAGAAGGGCCTACGCATCGCCAAGCAGTGTATGGATATCAGTGTGCAAGTACAACTGTTTGTCGAACTTCTGAATCATTATATTTACTTCTTCGAGAAGGGCAACGACGATCAAATCGATGTTGAGATATTGAATCAGCTGATAAAGAAGATACGCGATGAGCTGGCCAATCTGGAGAGTTCAGATGAGGCTGAACAAATCACCAAACACTTCAACAATACGTTGGCGCATCTGAAATTGCGCATGGAGTCCCCGGATAGTGACAAGGACACCTATAAGGGTATTTTGTTGAACAGTGATGATCATAATACGTCCAGTATAGATTTAAAGAAGATTGAAGCTAAGTAGTTCATATGTACTATACTGTTTAGTTTATTAAGTTTATTGGATGTAAAGTATAATATATATGTATATTAGGTTATTAATTAATGTTGAACAAAATTTTGCAGAATTATGTGGAGCATTTTTAATCTTTAAAATATTATCCGCATTTATTGTTTATCAAACTTTGACTGCACCCCTTTCTCGTTATATGTATATACTGATATAGTGAATAAAGGTAATTCTTTTTATTTGAAATGAATATATTCTTTATTACAATGTCTTCAAAATGCAAATGATTGCCGCATTGTAAAACATATCTTTTTGGGGAAATGGTTGCTACGTTATGCTAGAATGAGAGGGTCGACCACTAGGAAACAAAACAGGCTCAGTATGGTAATGACAATGAGGGGATGTACGTTTAATTTATCAGAAAAGAAATTCGGTTTTCATTGATTGCCTCCACCAGATATTTTTTATTATACCTAACAGTAACCAAAATCAATAACATTATGCATCTGAGTGTGATTTTCAAACTTTCCCGACCATAAAGACTTTTGGGAAAATTACTAGCAAATTAACATTACAATAAAATTCTATGCACCTACAAGTGTCACAAATATTCCCTATTTTAGTGACCAAAACGTTCTGTATAACAAACTTCATCCGACTCATATTTTTTGACAAGCTCTAACAGCAATGTAGAGATGCCATTTTTTACGAACCTAAATTTAAAAGATGAACAGAACTGCTTACAAAGCACTTAACGTTGTTTTGGCCGTCCTGATAAATTACTCATTGAACTTTATCACATACCTGATATTTTGCAAAGAAATCGAAAAACCTTGTGTACTATTTCCATGAAGAAACCAACACGAAGCATGAACAAATTCACAAACACACCCGAAGAGATTGAATTGTATACTGAAATTTTGGAAAAGCAGCTGTACTTTGCCGTGATCAAGGGCAAGACCAGTGTAAAGCTGAAAAACAATCCAGACACATTTTTCTTTACAGTCGATGATGAGTTTCATTACGACAATTACTACAATGATTTTGGACCTTTGAATGTGTCTTGCTTGTACAAGTACTGCTGCAAATTGAACAAGTATTTAAAGTATGCAAAAGGGTTGAAATCCGTTGTACATTACACCTGCAACAATGCTGAGAAAAAGACAAATGCAGCATGTTTGATCGGATGCTATTGTGTAGTTTACTTAAATATACACCCAAAAGATACGTGGATGCTATTGCGAGATATGGGACCGTACAAGTAAGACGATAAATAAAAACAGTGTCTTAAATCTACAGGGTATGAGAAATGGGAAAAGAAAGAAAGAATTTAGTCAGAAACGCAATATATGTCAAAGAGTTTTGGAATCACGATGCGTAATTTTCTTATTTCTTTAACAACGATTACAATGCTTAATCCAAATTCAGCCGTAGCTGTGGAATTAATAATATTTTCTATTTGAGGAGAAAAATGGTGAAATTTCTGACTTGATTTTTTTTACTTTTCAATATGCTCTGTAGCAGTAAAATTCGCAAAAATATTAAAACACAGGCTGTAAATATGCTACTGAGTTTTGACGATGATTGCGAACCATTTCACCCTTGTCTCTTTGAACCCTCTAGGCCATATTTAGATGCTGCTCAATACTCATGTGGATTCACCTTGAAGCTCTTGGATTATTTCTGTGCCATCCATAAAGCGGTGCTGTTTAATTTCATCAATTTCGAAGACTTTAATGCCAGCGAATACGAACTGTACGACAATCTGCAGTATGGCGACATGAATTGGCTGGTACCGAGAAAATTCTTGGCCTTTATCGGACCAGCAGACAATCGAACGGCTCACCCACCAGAGTTTTACATCAAATATTTTCTGAGGAATGACGTCAAGACAATCATCAGACTGAATAACATCTTATACGATTCTGCTATGTATGTTTAGTTTATTCTTTTTTGTGTGTTATTATTTGTCAAATAATTAACAAGAGAGTAGGGCCTTAACCTTTAGAAGTTATTCATTATTTTAGCAATGGGTCTATTTCAAGACTTTAGTAGATGATATACTCACCCTTTCCGATTTAGAATCATAGAAATATAGTCTTATTATATTTCTGTGTTTAGAATCCATTCTATATATTACGGGCTTGCATTTTTGATCTTTTTGTAGTTTCACACAAGTTGGAATACAACACATAGATTTAATCTTTCCCGATGGAACGACACCTCCCCGCGATGTACTTCTAAAGTTCCTTTCAGTGGTAGAGACAGCTCCAGCCGCAGTGGCTGTTCACTGTAAGGTAATCTAGTTTTAATAAAATCATGAATGCAAGTTGTGCCTTTGACTCATGTACTGTAATGACTTTTTAGGCAGGCCTTGGTAGGACTGGATCCTTGATAGGAGCCTACCTGATAAAACACTACCAAATGACTGCTAGAGAAGCTATTGCCTGGATGAGGCTTTGTAGGCCAGGTTCCGTCATTGGTCAACAGCAGATTTGGTTGGAAAAAATCGAGAACTGGTTGTGGAAGTCTGGAAATCAATACAGGTCAGTAGCTCCGGTTATTAGCAAGTGATTGAGTTCTTAAGAAAAGACGATTAGTCATTTTCATACTTGTAGGGAGGCATTTTGATGATTTTTCTTTTAGACTCGAAAATTATGGAACAGCTGACAAGATACCACGACATCGATATGGAATTTACAGTAGACTATGGCCCGTGCAAAGGGAAAAGATGATAAGTGAGGCTAGAAAAAAATTACAGCTCTCATTCACCAAATCCCAGTTAGATAAAATGCAGAAAAAGAAAATGTCAGCAAGTGCTGATTCAATTGCTCGAGCCCAACGTGCCAAAAGCTTGGGCAGAGCGACACCCACTGAACCGAACTTCTATAAAACAATAACAAAATTACTGTCACCCACACAGGATGCTAAAGTTGTGGATAGTACATATTCCCGGAGCTTTCTTACCAGAATACCCAAGCCAAATGTTGTGTACGGTAATTCGGAAGTGTATCACAAGTGTAATAATGTGAAAAAGAATTCAAAGACCACAACACAGCAAAATTCCATGGAGAAAATGAGTCGGGTTAAGTTTTCTCAGCGAAATATTTCAACAGATGACCGCGATGAATACCGTAATAATAATAATATGCCAAAAATTATTTCTCAAGGTGATCGTCTCAATCAGATCAAGGCAGGCTGGCTGGATAGAAAACAATATCACATGAAGGAAACGGGCAAAATTTATAATTAAGATATGTAATTAATTTACTTGTTTGGGTATCATAATTTTTGTTAAGTGTTATGCAGACGCTATAGCATTAAAAAAAGTTACACAAACATATACTTTTGTTTGAATTTCATATTTTATTGTGGTAATGAAATCATTATTCTTTTTAGGAATCGACGAGTTACACCAAAGTTTACAGAATCACTAATAGGTTTTTGACTTGAATTTAAAAAAAAATCCAGAAAAATTCATTCTACACAAACCAAGAAAAAGCGAAATGAAAATCCATCTCCTTATGCAAAGGAGAGTTACATACTCACAAACATACAAGTGAAGTTAATATAAGCGTGTTAAAAAGAGGGTTCGATTTTGAGGAACCTTTTTTTCTATTTGAAAGAAAAGTATGGAGAGATGATATCATAAAAAATCTAACATACATTTCTCCCCAAAATAGCCTCCAAAGATACCCCTATTTGTATGATATTTGGGGGAAAAATAAACAACATATATGATGATTTTTTTTATAATATACAGGGTGTCCAATTAGTGCGACAAAGTAGAATAACTTCTCTATTTTCAATTATTTTGAAATGATGTAAATAAAAAAGTTAGGAGAACACAAGCCCCATATTTTAAAATTAGTTGGGACTATACAGAGTGTCCCAAAAAACCAGAACAGCACAAAGTTGCAATTTTTTCTACATAAAATAACGAGTACAATGGTGTATCACTTGTCAACGTTTGTTTAGGAGCTATAAACAATCGAAAATCGACCTTTTAGCCCCTTTGACAGCTATTTCTGCCAAAATGGTAAAATATATAGAAAAATAAATTTCACATTCCTATCTTATTGTTTGTACAAAATTTGTTTTTGTTTTGTGATTTAGTTAGTGTTTACCTTCTGACTGAATTTACAGCTGTATATTAACTTACTTTCTAACCGAATATACAGCTGTAGGTTACATTCTGATACTTATTATCTTATATTTTTACATCTTTATATTTTTGTTTTATATTATATAAATTTATTTAATTTTAATTTAATTTTTAGTTTTGACTTTGTTTTGTTTTTGTATTGTTTGATTTTGATATTTTTATTTTGCTTTGTCTACAAAATTTATATTTTTTCGACAATATAAAGCATTTCTCTCTCTCTCTCTCTTAGTTATTTCAGACTTATTAGCGTTCTCAAAAATGGTACTGGAGGTGGTACCATTTATGAAACCACTGTCAGATAGGTCTTAAAAAACTAAATGAGGAATGTGAAATTTATTGTTCTCTATTTTTTACCGTTTTGGCACAAATAGGTCAAAGGGGCTAAAATGTCGACTTTAAATTTTTTGTAGCTCCTAAGCAAACAATTTAAAGTTGACAAGTGATACACCATTGTACTTGTTATTTTATGTAGAATAGAAAAATTTAAAAATATATAGGGTGATTCATTAAAAAAATGCAACTTTGTGCTGTTCTGTTTTTTTGGGACACCCAGTATAGTATATAGATTAATTTCAAAAAGTGCGGCTTGTGTTCCACTAAAAATGATTTTTTCCAATTTAACAGTTCGGTTCAAAAATTATATATTTTATAACGTCTAGACTATAGCGATTTTTTTTAAACTACTGAGTCGGAAAATTCAGTTTATTAAGAATTCTTACAAACATGTTCGATGAAGTCCATTCAAATGAAAAATGGACAGATTCTATCTATAGTTTGGCTCTGTTACGCATTTCTCACCGACTTCCCAAAAGAAGGAGGTATACAATTAAATAAAATAGAACAGATTAGAAATCAATTAGGATTTAATAAACACAAAGAACAAAAAAAATAATCACAGAAAAAAATAAATACATTTAGAGAATGATATATCGGCAGTAAATTCAAGACTTATTGATTGGATTTTATCGAGTATTTGCACTGAATTAGGATTTTTATAATTTTAAACATTTACCAATTAATATTGAGAACATATAATTTCTAAAAAAGCTTATATTATACTTAAAATAAAGTATGTAAGGAATGTTTGCCATTTTGAACATATCATAAACCAAAGAAATCCCTCTACTTAAACCTATTTAGACATTTTCGGAATCAAGCGTTGAACGAAAAATAACTTATTAATCTTTAGACTTATGTTATTGATAAGTGTAAACGCCGCTTTTAAAATATACATAAACGAAAAACAGAAACACAAATGATCACAGAAAAATCATCCCACGCAATACTCGCTCCCTGAGACTATCGCGAAAATACCCATGATTGTGAATAGCCGTAGTTTTCGAGACTATGAGTTGGATTTAATGTTCGCTCTAAATAATGTTCCAGTACAGTACAATAACACATAATATACCTAGAGTCCTACATCAAACTCTACCAGTTCCAATTTTTCAACCGCGACTTTCTCAACGCCTCTATGGATTTTTCTGTACGCGATCTAGCTTCCAAGTGTACTTTGAGGCTAGCCACACGAGACCCACCTTGGACGACCATATCGTGCTGCAAAGCATCTGAAACTCCAGACTTTTGAAACAATTTCTGCAACACAAAATCATCCTGACCACTCTCCATCCCCACGTCACTGGATTTTTTCGATTCTTTTTTATATTTCTTGATCTCGGTCCTAACAAGACCCTCCACTGATTCCCCCTCTATTCTACCTGAAGTGTCTGTTTTTATTTTGATGTTTTTATCAACATCTGTTGTTGTTCTTTTAGATTTCTTTTTGTACTTTTCAATTGGATCTTGTTTGGGCTCGGTTATTTTGCTGTGCATATCATCGACTTTTTGTTTTAGCACACTCGGGTCCTTCACTTTACCCGATATGAGGTCACGATGTAGTTTTGCGGTTTTTGCTGTATAAGCTATAGCTTCGGAAAAGCCGACCTTTGCCGCTGAATCATCAATTGTATTAACTGGATCATCATTTTTTTTATTGTACTTCTCTTTGTTGTACTTCAACAGTTCCTGAGGTTCTAGTTCTTTTAGTTTCTTTTTCATTTCCAACTTTTGCTCTCGTTCCTGCATCACCTCGATTTGATTCAGATTCAGTTTTTTTGAATTTTGCGACATACTTTTCGCTATCTGCTGGGCCATATTGCGCATTGCCTGTATTTTATCTTCACTAAAGACTGCTGTGGACGGTCCAGCCTCCTCTTGCTTTATTTTCTTTTTCTTCTTTTCTTTCTTGGCTTTAACATTGTCTTCCACTTTCACTCGAAAATCACGGAAAATGTTTGTCGTTTCGAGATTCTTGTCAGATTCTTGTAGCGAGAACAAATCATGTAAATCCGAAGACTTGAAAAATTTATTGAGTCTCGGATCTACCAACACTTTATTGCTGAGCAGTTGCTTCCACACCTGTCTCTGGTACATTTTTTCTTCAATGGTTCCTGCAGACAGCAACCTGTAGATTGTCACCTGTTTATCCTGTCCAATTCTCCAGGCTCGTTCCCTAGCCTGAGTATCTGTGGCTGGGTTCCAATCCGGATCAAAGATGATGACTCTGTTTGCTCCAGTCAGGTTTACGCCCAGTCCTCCTACTCTGGTTGTCAATAAAAACACGTCGTAGCTAGTGTCCTGATTAAATTTATCAATCAATGATTGTCTCGTGCTGACTGATGTAGAGCCGTCCATTTTTAAATAATTATAACCATGCGCTTCCAGGAAATCCTGGAAGATTACCAACATAGATCGTCCTTGGCTGAAAAGCAGAACGCGGTGACCTTGGTTCTTCCATATTTTTAGTAGAGCAGCTACAACAATCATCTTGCCGGACCTGAAGAAAAAATTCAGTCAATAACGTAACTCCTGACAAATTTCCATACCAAACTCAAACCTTTTGTAGTTGAGTTGTGCATCTGGTGGTTCTTCAGGTACATCATCAGAGTTTTGATTATTATACAAATCTGGATGGTTGCAAATCTTGCGAAGAATGGTAATGGCTTGCAAGACGTTCACCCTTATAAAATTATTTGAGAACCATTTCTTTTTACCTCGTTCTAAGATAGTATCCATTTGTTCACTTAGTAGGAAGTTTTTGTAAATATGCTTCTGTTCATCCGTAAGAGAACAAAAAAGAACCTATAATGAGAAATACATGTTGCATCAGCCAGATTTCACCAGTTGATTATAACTATTTATATTTCTATTACCTGTTCACTTTTGTTGGGAAGACAGATATACCGCTGTACCTCATTCTTTGATCGTCTCAACAGAAAAGGTGTGATAATTTCTTTCAGAGCTGTCGCTACCGATAGTGCCGTGGCTTCTTGCATTGGTGATGAATTGGAGAAGCCACCAAACAAAATAGGATTAGCAAAATGTTCTTCAAATGTTACTTTGTCACCCAGCATGCCTGGATTTGTGAAATCGAACAGACTCCACAGCTCCAGCAAATTGTTTTGCATTGGACTGCCAGTCAACATGATGCGGTGCGGTGTTCTGATGGATTTGACAGCTCGAGTGGCTTTTGTAGAGGCATTTCGAATTTTGTGGCCCTCGTCTAGTATCAGATAGTGCCAGTGATACTCATTCAATTGTGGGGTGTACTTAACGATACCCAGATAAGTTGTTATTACAATAGCTTTACTTTTGTGCATTTCTTTTATGAAGTCCACCGAATTGCCTAGTTAAAAATTGGATATAATATGTTTTTTTTCATATAAGGTTGTATTACCTTTAAAGCTTCCCGATTGGTGTAGTACTCCAATACGAAATTCAGGTGCCCATTCATGGAAATGTTTTACCCATTGGTGTATTACAGTTGCCGGGCATACGATAATCGACGGACCTAGGCCATTGAAGCGCCCATGACATGAGATAATTCTGCTGTATTCCAAAGCGAGCAGAAATGCTATTATTTGAACAGTTTTACCTAGACCCATCTCATCTCCTAATATTCCTCCGGTTGGTTGTTGGTGCAATCCCCATAACCATTCTACAGCCTCTTGCTGATAACTGTACAGTTTGTTCCATACTTCCACAGGTATTTCCAATTTTCCTTTTACAGTATGAGATACATTTTTTTCTTCTTCGATATCGTCATCGTTTTTTAAGATATCTTTGGCTTCCTCCACACTTTTATAGTACTTTTTCAACCTTCTCTTGTAGTTTTCTATAAGACCATCATCTACAGCTTTTTCAAATCCGAAAGAATGTTTCTGCTTATGTTCTTTTTTTGGTACAATTTTACAATCATTAGGACGTTTCCTTTTCGATTCCGGTTCATAGTCGCTATCTTTATCTGAAGCACTTACTCTTTCATCACAAGAAGGTACATATTCACTACCAGAGTTGTTATCTTCTTCACTATCAATTTCTTCACGTGGATATTCAGCGATTTTTGAACATTCTCTGGAAAAGTCAGTATTTGACATGCATTTCTTAAAGTTTTCATTACTTTTATTTTTAACTGTAACTACATGTTGTTGAGACAATTTCTTCTTGTTTTTATAAAGTTCTTGTTGTTTGATATATTTATCGAGATCAAGATTAGTTTCCTTAATTAGTCTAGAATCATCTTGGATTTCGCCCTCTTCCAAGTTACTGTTTAACTGCTTCTGATCATTTTCTTGATTTTCGGCAAAGATTTTCAGCTCCTCTAAAGCTTGATCTTCGAATACTTCTTGCTTCGCACCCCAAACTTGTATGCCTTCTGGCAAGCCTAGATCATCAAAATTATTGGAATCGTTTTCTGGGGTTTCAAATTTAAAATCTCTGGAATTCATTGTCTAAAAAAATTGGCAACAATATTAAATTAAATGTTGTGAAACAACTTGCAAGAATAAACACGTCCTTGAAATTTAGTGGACAAATGAACTACCTGAACAATCACGGAACATCAAATAAGTTGAACCTTAGTCGAAGTTGAACTACTTCTATTTTAAAGTCAGTGTCAGGTGTCAGTCTGTCTAATTTATCATTGCAAATTTTGAATATATGCAAAATATATTAGTCCATGAATCATGAATAATAGTTTCAAGAATACAAAAATGGCTTAAAAAAGGTAATATTATGAAATATTTAAGCAAAATCCTTTAAGTAATAGTTAACAGCCTTTTATTTTGAATAGGATCATCTATAATGTTGTTTACACACGTGGAACGAGTGAAAAAACTCTACAAGACAATATTGAAACTGCATAGGGGTCTGCCCCCTGAACTTCAGCTAATTGGAACAAATTATGCCCGAGATGAATTTAAAAGGCATAAAAATTGCAACCAAAAAGAGGCCGAGGTTTTTGTTTCAGAATGGACGGTAGGTTTTGCATTAATCATTGATTCCTGACTGATGTCATATTGTGTTGTTTCAGAGTTATGCAATAACTTTGGCTGAACAGTTGGGTTTGAGGGGGCCTAATACTGGCACTAAAAAATACGGAAGTGAGTTATCACCAACAGAACTGGATCAATTTAAAGATGAGCAGATTGTGCAGCTGTATGCGTTAATGGAAGAAGCAACTAAACCTAAGGAGACTTCAAAAGAAAGCTAGCAACGTGATAGAGATTATTGAAGAATTTGTGGACATTTTCCCTTCGTCGTTATTGAGCCTTTTTTGTTTCTAGTGTGTTCAGATATTTAATAATTTTAATAATATTGCAGTAAGTTTTGAAAAAGTAGATGAGATGGCTGCATACACCAACCAAATTTCCAGTTCAAAGATTTCAGTTAAACCTTCGTTGAGTATGATAAGATTTCTCGGTAATCCGGCAGATGAGGATTCCTAATTTGGGAGCTATTTGGCGCATGCGCAATAATACAAATATGACCGTGATTTGTCCACAGTGTTGCCGATAATATTTTTATAATATGATGGTAAATATTCTGTCATTATTTCATAAAGTAGTTCATTTATTCATTAGAATTTTCTCTCTATCTCATGAACCCATAATAGGCAGAAAGCTGAGATTTTCAGAGAATATGTATTTCTGTTGCCACTATAACAACAAATACTAAATGCTTTTCTTCCGTATGTCTGTGAGAGCAGTAAAAGTTTGCATTTACAATGTTACGGAACTTTTTGTGTGAGAGTTCGACTTGTACTTGGCCGCATTTTTTTCTTTTAAAAATCCCAATGTTTGTAAATCTGGTTTCATCTGTTCATAAAATATTGATCTGAAAAAATACCTTAGCATGCTCACTTCAAAATCGGATCGACGCGACGTTCGAAAACTCCAATGCGGAATTTGTAAACAATTATGTATGTTATTTCTCATCAGTGTTTTTTTGTACTTTTATCAAAACAGTTGACTGAGACTTCATTTTGAAGATTATGTTCTCGCTAATGACGAAAAATAATAATAATGGTTTCAAAATAATTCCTTTGCTTCTAAACTTAAAATTGAGAGAGACATTTAGCATTCGCGTAAGCGACAAGTAAAAGTATATAAGGCGAAGTAAAACAGAAAGCTTGGCAACCGCGCTTGAACATTTCATCGGCGGCCCGCCTACCTCAAATTAGGAATCCTCATCTGCCGGATTACCGATTTCTCAAAACCATAAAGAAATCTGATGGTCTTCCTAAAAGTATTCAAGCTTTTGTATTTCAAAACTATGAAACTAATAATTTGAATAATGTAGTATCATGTGATTTAACAACTAATGTGGATCCAGATAAACTATTTTTGGGATGCAAGAATGTGAATTTGGAAAGCTTTTTAACTTTGCGAGATATTTGTTGGCTTTATGAATATATCCAACAAGAAAATAATAGGAATGAAGACAAGATCTATCTCCATGAACTGCTTGATGGTTCAGAGATTATTTTACCTGAAAATACTAAAGTTTATAGAAGTGAGGAACTAGAAATGAGATGTCGTAGACTGAAAATCGAAGAAGAAAACTCAAAGTATTTGGGAATGACAAAGAATGTCGACAATACACGAAAACTATTCCCAGAAGACACTTTCAGTTATCAACTTAAATTTATGGATAAGATCTTATTGATCATTATTCAGTTGGTTATTTCTGTGGCTGCTACTTTTGCATTTGGATTTATAGGTGTAGAATCAATTATTGGGAGCACCGTTGATGTTGGATTTAAACTTATTCTTGGTATTATATTTGCTTCAATTGTGGCCATGGTGGAATTGTATTTCACAACAAAGACGATAGATGAAGAGTTTACTTTGCAAAGTCACATGAAACAATCAACCAAAAACTTGAAATCTGATCAGGCGACATGAAGTTTAGCATATGAAATGCATATGTATTTTTTGTATATTATTATTAATATATTGTAAATATATGTTATAATTTGAAAGTTTAATCATTTTAATTTAATAATCGAGCATACAAGTCTCATACCTGAGCAATCATTAGATTTTATCTTATATATTCCATTTTTTTTTTCATACCTGATTTTGTCAATTGAATACCTTAAACCTTAAGGTGATTTTTCTCCTGAGACATAGCTATTTTATGATTCTTTCTAAAAATGCGTTTTTAAATATCAACTGTACTTATTTTTAATAGCGTTAAATAAAATCCATTTTCAAACGAATGATCTTCATCTGAAGTTCTGTGCTTCATAATTATAAAAATGAATACATTAACATTTGGAAAAACCTAACTAATTCAAGCCATTATTCTCTATTTTCCAGGAATTTGAGTAATAGTTTCGGAGGTAATGAAGAATTTGATAACGCATGCAATGAGGAAGTTTCCATTTTTTTCTTATCGATTGATTATAGAAATTTAAACAAAAATGTGAAAGAATCATTAAAATATCTCTAAAAATGAAAAAGTTATGGGACTTTGAAGGTGCGCTTTCAAAAATAATTTCATTACTCGATGCGCTCTATTGTGTGACGTCATTTGACCTAAAAGATGCGGCCCTTATTCGCCGAGTAGGTACGTATAGATTTATTAACTGTGTAGCCACTTGTGCCGTTCAAGTCAAAAGATAACATCATAAAATATCCCATTTATTCGTTGATTCCAAGTTCTGATTTTAACTACGTTTGGAAATACAAGATGTTTAAGGTATTCAACGAATGACCTATGCAGGAAAGGATTTTCTGGGGAGTTAATTTACTAGTTTATTTCTAATATGCTACTGTAGAAACGATGCGCTTCGCAAGGATAAGACTTAACTAACTAAAATTGTAACTTGTGTTAAATTTATTCGTTCTTGATGTTCCCAAAGGTTTTCTTCTGTAAAATATAAGTAATCACCAATATTCTGTAGACGTTCATGGTGAAGCCCTATAATCTGTATAGTATTTTCCAAATTTTAGGCTCATTAGATAGTTTCAGAGATTACAGATCCTACAGCACAAAAAAATGTTTATTTAGGTTACACGATCCTGTTGTAGTCGTATCAAAAGTACCAAATTTGTAGTTTGTTCGTTCAATAGTTTTGGAGAAAATTGGCAGTGAATAAAACTCACACGACTTTTCTACTGCTCTCAACTCTCGAACGAATTCCATCGAATATAAAAATATTTCATTCTTTTTTCAGCGTGTCAAGACAACAATAGTCATGTCATATTCAATTTTAACGTAGAAAATTTGATAGTACAGGGTGGCCAAATAAGAATGGCCGCCGGCCATATCTCCGAAATCATTAGTAGTAGAGCTTTCGGGTAAAATTTTCTTGTGTAAAAGTAACCAAGAGAAAAAAAGTCAACCCAAATTCAAATAGCGATTTTTTTTTTAAATCCTAATTAATTGATATCAAAAGTTCTCCTATCTGATTTGCTGTCTTTTTCCCAACATTTTTTGGCTGAACCATTTTCCCCTATCTGAAAAATTAGAGGGTTAGGAGGGGGTCAAATATGTTTTCAAAGAAAAAATCATTACTCCGGTTTGGTTCTGCCGAATAGGATAAACTTGATGTCGTTTGATAGAGTTTTTTTCGACCTAATAACAGCATATCTGCTTTTGAAAAAAAAAATCACCGGCCCTGCTAGATGGCGCCAAACAAGAATATAAAATAAATTTGCTTTTCCCTCAAAATTTTCAAATATAAGTGTATCATTATTTATGAATTATCAAAAGGTTAATTTGGAACTCTACATTTTGGTGTAAAAATTATGTGTCTAGCATTTATAGAACCGGAGATATCCGTGAAATCGTAAAAAGTTCCATTAAGCCCATTTATTTTGATGTAAGCAAACAATGTAGAGTCTTACTCATATATATGTCTTACAGAACGTAAAAACTGCTGTTTGAATGAACCTTGAGTAACCTTCGAAGAACAAAGATCGAATACATTTGAATAAAAAGCTACCATCAGTTTCGTAGGATAATTCTTATTTCTAGTTTCGTAATTTGGTTGACGGTTTATTTATTTGCGCTTAATAATTAAATCAAAACAAATTTTATATGAATGGGTTGTATTTTGAATGCATGTGAAATGCAGCCATTGCCATTGCAACAAGTTTTTCTAGAAGACGAAATTATTCAAAAAAGGTTTTCGTGGCGACCAAGGTGTTCGAACTGTCGCCCATCAGCCTCAACGCAAGCCTCCAATCTGCACCGTATGGCCAAGACGGCCGTTTCGATTTCCAACCTGGATAATTTCGAACGTTGACCACGAAATGTGCCGGGCATCCGTCTTTCTGGAAGAACATGTCGCGGCGATCATTCAATGGAACTTCTTCCAAGAGAAGTGGTAATTCATTTTGTAAAAAGTTCAAATATTTTTCCCGGTTAATGATCGGTCAAAGATGAATGGACCAATGACTTTATTGCCTATGATGCCGCACCAGACATTAACCGACCACCGACCCTGATGCTGAATCTCCTGCATCCAGAGTGTGGATTTGTTTTCGGCCAGCCAGTAGTGCAGGTTTTGTAGGTTTACTTTTACTTTGCCATCAGTACTGAACGTCGCCTCATCCGTCCCTAAACACGGGAGAGGAAATTGGGACTCTCCGCCTCCATATTAACTATCGACAATTTTCCAACGAAACTGACACTTGACATTCATGTTGCATTTAATTGCTTCTTTTGTTTTGTTAGAGCGCTTTATAAATTAGTATTATCGCCGCCCGCCATTGTGTGTCCTGACTGTCATTCAGGGGTATAGGTAGAGCGCTTGTTTACGTATCCTTACGTGTATTACCTATAAACCTATACCACCGACGTGACAGTCAGGACACACAATGGCAGGCGGCGATAATACTCATCTATACAGCGCTCTATTTTTATAAGGCTTACTTCCTTTTGTATTCAAAATATACGGCTTTAAGCGGGCTCCTAACGTTTTGAAACATATCTCCGACTCTAAAAATGCTAGACACTTCAATTTTTTACCAAAATGTAGAGCTTTATATTGCCCTTTTGATGAGGTAAAAATCATGATACCCCCGTATTTGAAAATTTTCAGGGAAAAGCAAATTTATTTTATATTCTTGTTTCGCGCCATCTAGCAGGGCCGGTGAAATTTTTTTGGACAAATGCAGATGAGTACGCTGTTATTAGGTCGAAAAAAACTCTGTCAAACGACATCAAGTTTATTCTATTCGGTAGAACCAAACCGGAGTAATGATTTTTTGTTTTAAAACATATCTGACCTCCCCCCACCCATTAATTTTTGAGATAGGGGAAAGTAGTTCAGACAAAAAATGTTGGGAAAAAGAGAGCAAATCAGATAAAAGAACTTTTGATATCAATTAATTCGGAATTATTTTGAAAAAAATCCATATCTACATTTGGGATGACTGCTACGCCCCCTGGTTGTCATTTTAGAAACTCGAAACTTATTTCCAGCATTTTCTTTTGGTCTTCCATTCTTATTTGGCCACTCTGTACAATTATTGATTATATGAATTATTTTTCTTGCTTTTTCTAAGAGATCAGCATATAGGTATAGGGCTTTAAGCAGAATGTTTTACATAAATGTGAGAATAAAACTAGGTATATTTGTCTATTTATGTGCAAGAGAAAGGAGGCCTGTAAATCCGTAAATACATGTTATTTTCAAAGAAAGACTCAGTTATTGGAAATCTGTGATGCGTGGAATAGGATCCTAGTTATTGGATGACAAATGTATTTTCTGATAGGTAGATACTGTACTAAATACTGTCGCAGTGAACATTAGTATATATTCTCATAGTCATTTAATTTCCTCGTAACGATTAACTACCTATAACTCATCTTCGGTTTTAGGTAACTACAAAGTATAAATTTTCAAGTATTAATACAATAATACCTAATAATCATGTGTATTCTGGTTATTCTTTGAATGCTCTTTCAGGGACGTACCTACTGCAATTATGCATTTTTGCCTTTGACTCTAAGTACGGTGCTGATCATCGCAACAAAAGACCTCTCAAGAACGAATCCAGAAACCTGTCTCATGACATAAGCGCGGGCTCGATTGTCGACGAACCGCCCCGATCCGGTCGATTACCATAGCGTCCGCCTACCGGATCAACAAACTGCTTTTCCTTTCTATGGCTCAGCTCTCGGCTTAGCCAAAGTCATAGGACACTACTTAAAAGACAATCAATGCTGTAAGATCAACGGCAGCTGCTGTAGCCATCGTGTCGGGCAATTGATAATACGCGAAACAAAAATACGATCTCGAATATGCTCATCAAAACACGGAAAACGTTCGGTTATTTAAGTGAAGTTTATTTCTAAGATCTGTTTAGTGATTCTAGTATGCACAGGTGAAGTTTACATTCTGGAAGTTAATGTAGTTTAGGTTATAATTCCTCAAATCCGACACCTACCTGTGATATACCCAGTGTGTTTGTTCTTTGCGTTTTGATTTTTTCCAGTGAAATTCTCAACATGAAGGTAAGCTCTCGATATGTTCGATCCGTGCTACCTAATTAGGCGAATTTAATTGTATTTTTCGACCTTGAAGTTTATAATGTCTTGCACAACTTTTTTATATTGTTTTGTGAGCACACATAGGTTTGAAATGTTTGTTGATTTCATTGAAAATTAATCAATTCTACATGTTCAGCGATATTTATAGATAAATTAATCAACATTAGATGTTTAAGGATTTAATTTTTAGTCTTATTTTGAAAGAAAACGTAACGGATTTTCGGAGACTTCAACGCAAGATGAGAAACATAACCCGTAAAGGGAATATCGTTTTTTCCTTGAACCACATTTTTTTTAATAGATGAATTTCTAACTTAAGAGTAGATAACTTACTCATTCATGTTCTTATTTTTTATACCTGTTAACTATTATGGAAATAGGTAGATATATACCTACATATGTATTTATTCTATTTTCTTCAAGGTCGAAAACGTCAATATACCTACCTACCCATTCGCAATTTTCAATCATTTGACGCTTTTTAAATTTGTTTCAGAGTTCTTCAAAGATTCATACTATTTTTCGCGTATCTGATACCAAGCTGCCGTTGTTTTTGATACAGTTTAGCTTATTTTTGGTAAGTACCTAAATAATGATAAAAGAAAGTTCTTAATAATTAGATAAGAAAAAGATTTGAAGCTATAAAAATATTTTTGTAGTTGCGACGTACCATCTAAAATCTGAATTTGTCACGTTGATTGTGTATTCTTTCATAATATCATCATTTCTAAGATAAAGAAGAAGAAAGTTTATTAAACTAGCGAAAACAAAACGTGTATTTTGTAAAAGTGAAATTGAAGATAAATCTTCTCACTACGTATAGAGTGAATGTTACCGATGCCTAGTTAAACTTATTATGGTTATACCTACCTATCTACAGAATACAACAAAATGTTTGGAGAAAGGTTGACGATTCAGATGGTGCCCCTTTGTTGTTATTATAATATAATAACAAATTGAAAGGATGCAGAAATAACAGTTGATTGATTAAGTAACTGACTTATGTATCTATGACAATCTTTTCAAAATTCACTTTCTATACAATCTATAATTATGGGTAGGTGCAAGGTTGCTCAATCTTATGGCCAGTAAATTAACTATATGTTATGGTTGAATGGTTTTCTTTGAAGACATTGCAATTATTAGGATCCAAAAATACCATTCATAACACATGTATTATCCTAAACTGTTTAGTCCCGTTTACCTGTTTACCCTTGAATGGTCTATTTTTAACTTTTTCATAGTTGGTAGATGAAATGATTTTTAATGGTATCGATTTGGGTTTTCCTTTCAATTTCAACTCGCCTATAATAATATATGCAGTCAAGGTGCGTTACGTCATAATCTCGATGTCTCAGCCTTCTCAAGGCTGTCTCCATCTATAAATGCTTGCATATATCTATATGCAACGTTTATTGCAATAAGTATTGTTCTCAATTTTCTATCGAATAAATAACAAACAGGATATAGGTACTTAATTCAGGCGTCGGACTCGCTTGGAATGAGTTCCTCATTTGAAATTTTTGCATAGGTTTTCATGTAAACTCTGTTACCTATTCTGTATTTTTTTTGTATCAAAATTTTACGCTCTGTACTTTCGGAGGAAGGGAACGGTCAATTCTCGAAAATTTTCTTAATATCTTCTTTGCCGTTCATTTTAGGATAAAAAAATTAACTCATCGTATCAGAATTATTTTATTGCCTATGAACCCGTGGGAATATTTTGCACAATAGCATGGTCACTGAATCGGAATTTATTAATAAATATTTTTTACAAAAAATTCTATCAGTGCAGTTGCAGTTAGATTGATAACTTTCGGCAACAACTTCGCAAGTACCAGTACCAATAGAATTAATATTATTTTTTATTTTTCAATGCATCAACTATTAACGTTAGTCCAGTTTTTTGTAAAAAATATTTATTTCACACTTTTGAATGTAACATTAGTCTCGAAAATCTTTGAACTTTCACTAATACCAATGAAAATATCTTATTTCCACGTATGTTGTTGGCTTGTAGTTTTTATTATTGATATCTCAAAACATCGCTGTGGAAATATGCATAAATATTTTAGATGTTACCATTTTACCACCGTTGTAACTCGAAAACCGTAATTCTAAGAAAAAATGTTAGAAATGTTGCTACAAATAATTAGGTCTTTCATGTGGTACCCACAGATTTTCAATTTTAGAAAGAAATCGCCCACTCCTCATAGCAAAAATACACAAATTTGAGAACTTAACATGCGTCTTAGTCGAAAACCGTAACTCTTTTAAAAATGTTCAATTTAAACGTTTCTGGATACTGTCCTATCCTTAATTATACCACCGCAGATTTTTGATTTTCGAAAAAAATCGCCCTCCACCCCTTCGGGGTCGGTTTTCGGAGGGCCTGTAGTCAGCGGAAAGGTATATATTTCAAATTGAATTTTCATCGGTATACCTACATGTTATTACATAAAATTGTCGTATGTGTGATAGCCTTGCGGTAGAGGTTTTTGTTTTGGCTGTTGAATATAAAGCAGACAGGGTTCGAGTCCACTTCAAGGCAGATTTTTTTTTTCGCCTATTTCTTTTCAATAAATATACTATATATTTTTTGAATCAGGGTCTATATTAAGATCTCCAGAAACTGTACAATTACATCAAATTTATATTGAGTGTTCATGTTTTATCAATATTTGTTATTTTTCTTTATTAATTTTTATTTTTTACCTGTGTATTTTATGAAAAATTGCTTTGAACAAAAGTTGTAGGTACTGATTATATCTATAACCTAAAATTATTTTTAATAATATTTACACTACGGCTCTTTTGTGATAATTTTTTTAAATGTTTGAATGGTCGCCATTTTGAAACTACTTACCCGATATTGCCCAATAACGAACTCGACCGAGATATTTGAGAGATTGATTTTTGTAGCAAATTTGAACTTGATACCTTCAAAACTGCGACCTCTATCGTGTTAACAAATTTCGTAATATCCCATATATATATATAAACTTTTGAACCAAATGTTTTTTTGGACTAACTTATAGACATATAACAACATGGCGTAGAAATTTTTTTGAAATTCAAAAGTGTGAACGATCGCAATAGGTACATTTCTATAAGAAATTTACCTAAAAATAAATAGTTTATAGATACCGGATAAATGAGGAATACTTTTTTGTGAAATTGAAAATCACGTATTTTTCTATTTTTCTATTTTCAAGATATGGTTTAGCTGTTTTTACACAACAAAATTATCATAAATGTAATGCATACATTTTCAAGCAGAATTTCATAGAAATCTACCTTATTGCAGAGGGTTCGGCTTTATTATTACTTTTAATTATAAAGTTATGAGATATATGTTCAACACTTTCATATGGTTTCAATTAAGAGAATTTCAGTTCACTTAGGGTTTCATGTCATTATGAGAAACGAACAACAATGTCTATCGCGTCTTGAATGTGAATGCACCCTAAGCTTAAGAGTCACTACCTGTTTAAGAGGCTGCATCTAAAATTCGGTGTGCCTAAATCCTAAAGCCCTAAAAATCATCCTATTCGGTATAGGTATTTGTTGGAATATTTATTTGTTATATAAAACTGAAACATCTGTGTGTATATGCCGTATTAGTTGTTACACTATTCGAGTCGAGATATCCAAACCAAATTTCGCACACGTCTTTATCATACCTTAGGTAAAGGTCTGTAATACTTTCAGTGCCCCTGGGACTCTATGCGGTGGGTTCCGTACCTGAAAGTTTATTGCATATCATATTTCTGAATTCATTGCTGGATTTTGATTTCATGGTCTTTTTATCATGTATGTAGAATGTTATTAGAATGATCTGCTACTGGCTGTAAGTGTGACTAGGCCTCCTAAATAGGTTCCATACCTGTAATACCCAAAGAAGTATCTCTGAGCTCTATTGCAGAATTTTCGTGGATTTTCCGCTATATTTGTGTGTAGTATGTTACTGGCCTGTTTCGTGAGAGCCTGTCAGTGCGACTGGGACTTAAAGGTGAAGAGTAGGAGATGTATGTAGGAGAAATTCTCATGGGGCATGTTTGTGGATGAATGAATAGATGAATATGGTTTGGTGTTTCGACTGGATCTACGTGCGAGTAGAACTCTGAGATAGAAGGGTGGGTTCCATACTCAAGACTTTTTATGCCTTCAAGTTTCGTACCACAATGTATCAAAGTGTTTGCCCGGGAACTGCGGGGTAAAACAGCTAAGTAATTAATATTGCTTTCGCTCAATATATAGTCTCCAAACTACTCTCTCACTTTATAATATTTCAGCAAATAAAATAAATAAATCATCCTTGAATTCATTACAAGAACAAAAAAAATTATAAACTGATAAACAATGTCTAGTTTGTGAGACAATTTGTTATTTTGCCAATTTTCATCTTCGATATTTTCCTTTTAAACTATACCTACGTAGATATATAACAGTAAGCTAACATCACATAAAACAAGACGAATGGTATGATATAAATGCCCCAATTATAATGATTAAATACAGTCGCTAAGCGTTATGCAATAATTATTATGCAATTTGTGGGTCATTTATGATACATAAGTGCATTAAGCGTTGTACACCTATATAGTTAATTGCAAGAACCATACATGGTTGTATAAATAAAACAACCATCATCTTATTTGATAAATGTAACTAGCAGGTTTTCTTTTTCTTTATATGATAACATAACTTTTTTTTTCGAGTGTATGTAGTCACTTTCCCACTATGTTGGTATTTAATTGATTTGTATTTCGCATTCATTTGCATTTTTGGCCGACGAACCCCGAACGGAGGAGGTACCTATACAATTCGACTGTCTGCTTTTTTTTCTTGGTTCGTTTACGCGTTTTATATAGTAATCGTACTCAGATTTTGATGATTTTTGATTCATTTGAGAGAGGATTCTTGAGAAATGGTCCCATATTTATAAAAACGCAAATCCGAAATCTCCTTCCCTTCGAAAACCGCCGCCGAGGGGGGTGTAGGGGACAAATTTTCTCGAAAATCGAAAATCGAGTTGATATAATTAAAGATAGGACAATATCCGGAAACGTTTAAATTGAATATTTTTTCAAAAGAGTTACGGTTTTCGAGTAAGAGGCATGTTAAATTCTTAAATTTGTGTAATTTTGCTATGTGGAGAGGGCGATTTCTTTCGAAAATTGAAAATATGTAGGCACTATATGAAAGACAATGATATTTGAAACAACATTAGAGCGATGGTAAAATAGTTAAATCTAAAATATTTGTGCAGCGATGTTCTGAGATCATTACATAATAGTAAAAAGGGGAATCAAAGAATATACGTGGGTAATAAGATATTGGTGGTATTAGCGAACGTTCAAGGACGGAACCGATAGCGGAGCGTAACCGATTTTCGGTCAAGGAGTTCGGTCGCGGAGGAGCCCTAGTATTGCAGTTTTACAGATTTCCGTCGGAGTTCGTCGAATTTTGTTGGTCATGGAGGACATATTAAAAAGAAAAATGTGTGTCCTACTCCTGGTTGAAGAAAAAGCAGAAGAAGAAAATTGCTCCCCTCATTTACTTCACTGTCGCAAAAGACGAAAAATAAACGAAATGTATTTAAAAAGAAGACAAGAAGGTACATTTAAATTGTTGATTGAACCACGATTATCTGAAGACGTTAACAAATTTAGAGAATATTTTAAAGTTGATAAGGAATGTTTCGCAACAATTCTATCACAGAGAATGTGATATTGCAAGAACAACAGGCAATTTTTGACTACTCATTTTCATTCAAATTCCGTTTCGTTCTCGGTTGAAATCAAGCGTCGACTGAATAGAACCGACGACCGAAACCGACAAAAATGAGCGGAAATTATCCGCGGACACGGACCGACTCTTGGAATCCGCCTTCATTTAAAAACACACAACTGATTCCAGCGAATTTCGGTGGCGGTCGGTTTCAGCTGACCGACACTCGAAACCGTATCTTCAACGATTTGTTACAGTCAAAAGTGTGAAATAAATATTTTCTACAAAAAATTGGACCGACGTTATTAAGTCTATTGGTGCTGGTACTTGTGAAGTTGGTGCCAAAAGTTATCAATCTAACTGCAACTGCACAACTTCAAAAGTAACAGCACCAATAGAATTAATATTATTTCGTATTTTTCAGAGCACTAACTAATAACGTCGGTCCAACTTTTTAGTAGAAAATTTTTTCTATCACAATATTGATGGCATTAAATGAATTAAAGATCTTTTTTTGTTCTCAAAGAAGTCATTATGTTTTTGGAGGATAATTTGATTTCTTATAAATATTTTTTACAAAAATTTTTACCGATTTTATTAATTTGTGTACTGAAAAATAATATTAATTCTATTGGTGCTGGTAACGTTGAAGTTATGCCGTTGTAGTTTGTTGTAGGCACCAACTCCAAAAGTACCGGTAATACATGAAAAAAAACGAACAACCGAATTGTATACCTCCTCATTTTTTTTAATTCGGTCAATAAGTGACCATCGAAATTGGCAGATTTAAAAGTCAAGAAATTAGAAACGTTTCAGCAAATGTTATCCTAAGGTTCAAAGATTATTAAGTATTGATGGCTTTGGTCATTAGTCATTATCATACTGTTAACGGTAATTTCTCAAATCGAATATTTAAATTAAATATTACACATAAATATTTTTCTTCATAATTTTCTTAACAAACAATTATCTATATTTGCCTCGAAATTTGCCTTGTCTTAGCTACATGAGAAGTTATTCCTAACCTTTCTAATTCATAATTAAACAATGGGGGTTGACATTTGGAAAAAACTCGATGAAAAAATTCACTAGAATATGAATTAATTGATTGTTTGATAAATAATATATTTTCTCTTATTTCAGATTCTATCGTGTTCATTTGTCGATGCTGCCAATATACCCGAAAAGACAAGTAAGTATTATGATCATCCATAACATTCTATAATATTATAAAAATTATTTATTATAAACAGGATATCAATAATTTCATTAAATGCCATCTGTGTAATTTCGAATTTGCATTTCTTAGCTGTAAAACTGTTTGATAATAAATATTAAAATTTCAAATGCATTTTAAATGTCGCTGTTATTTTCTGCTAAAAGAATGTTCTGGTATTTTATTTAGAAGAGAGTGTGAATCTCGTATTATTAATTTACCTTTCGTAATATCTATGGTAGTTGATAGTCAATTGACGTTCCATTTAGTTGCTAAATTATTGCAATAGAAGTTTATATTAATTTTGTCTCGTACAGAATAACATCAAAGTCCCACAGAAGATTTTTTTAATGTCTTATTTTGTTGTGTAATACTGCAATATGAATGGAAAATATAATAACAAAATTCAGCTGTCTTTGCGTAACACTCGGAGGTTCACGCTTTGTTCTTCCCAGTTGAATTCAAATTAAATGAGGACGGTAAATAATTTTGCATATAGCTACTTATCTGGTGTGTCCAGTCACACCACTTAATTTTTGACCGACGGAGGAGGTATACACTTCGACTATATGTCTGCATGTGTTTTTTTATGGATGTTCGCGCCTTTTTCATATAGTAAAAGTGCTCCTATTTTGATGATTTTTTTGACATTTAGGAGAAGAGCATTGAGAATTGGTCCTATATTCATAAAAATTTCAATCAGAAATTTCCTTCCCTACAAAAGACCGCCCCCGAATGGGGTGGAGGTGGACATTTCTCGCGAAAATCGAAAATTAAAGAACAGATTATTTGTAGCAACATTTAAATTGTACATTTTTTCCATAGTGTTACGGTTTTCGAGTTATAGCAGTGGGTAACATCTGAAACATATGTAGGTAGACCCGCCGCGATGTTTGCAAGTACAAGCAAATAATATACGAGGGTAATAAGATAAGCACTATCTTCTTTGGTATTAGTGAACGTTCAGTGATTTTCATGACTAATGTTACACTCAAAAGTGTGAAATAAATATTTTTCTACAAAAAATTGGACCCACTTTATTTAGTGGTGCACTGAAAAATACAAAAGAATATTAATTCTATTAGTGCTGGTACTTATGAAGATGGTGCCAAGAGTCTTCTATTTAACTACAATTGCGCAACTTCAAAATTACCTGTAACAGTATACCTAATTAATATTAATTTGTAGTTTTCAGTGCAGAGAATTCTTGGGACATGTTTCATCAATCCGTTTTGGCATTACAGTTTTGAGAGCAAAATACTTTTTTGTAAAAGTAAGCAACAAAATCTGTCCACTTGTTCGCCCGATAATCTAAGCACAGTAGACACACAATTGAGTGGAAACACGTCTTTTTGACCGACATCCAGAGGAGATATACAATTATCTGTATGGTGATGGTTACCTTTTTTTATGTATGTTTGCGCGTTTTTCATAGTAAACTTGCATCGTTTTTGATCAAGTATTCATTTCTTATTGGAAAGAGGACTGTTGAGATATTGTAATATTGTCCCATATTTGTCAAATTCGAAAATTTAAAATTTTTATTCTCAAAAATTGGTCGACAAATTTAGTATTTTGTAATTTGGTGCCGCAAGATGAAAGAAAACGAATAAAAATCTAGATCCCATCTTTTGACCATGTTTTATCACTAATTAATTTCCTTTGACCACCCTCTATTTTCCAAAATAATACTTATTTTCACGGAAATGGAGGGAGCTCAGTCAACAAAATAGTCAAACTATAATTTTAATTTTTGTTCTCATTCATTTTGCAGTACCATATTTCACAGAGCTCAAATTGTCAAATATTTTTTTTTTCATCCATTTAATAAAATGTGAAGGATGGTCAAACATGTGCCAAAAATTGGTCAAATGATTCTGTGATTTTCATTTGTTTTCTTTTCAGTATACGGCGCCAAAGCAAGACATCACAAGTATGGAACCATCTTTTCACTTGACCGCACATTTATACCGGTATTTTTTTGTACATCTGAATATATTATTTCAGAATATTTTTTGGAGAACACTACATTGGATCAAAAACATTTTTTAATTTAATCGTGCTATCCTCCTAATAATTATCGTTTTTATTCACATTTATTGAAAAAGTTTAATAAATCGGAAATATGGAAAATGGAAATACTTTGTCTATAAATGGCCTTTACACTTTGTCCCTATATTTTCTTAGTAGGTACGTGGATTTATTTGAAAGTATAAGTTTATCGGTACGGGAATAATTCAATTATCCTTTTTTTTTGTGTTCTACCAAACCATATTATCATCAACGTTGTACCGTGACGCCAATGTCAATAAGTCGGAATTATAAAGTAAATAAAGAACGAACCGACATTGTCGTGTTTTAGAATAGCAGGTATAGGTACTTATACCAAAGATTAGAAACACCAATCCTTACTTATACAGTGAGGTCGAACCGCAAACAATGGAAATGGTTAATTGGGTAGATGAGCCCAAAGGAAGTCTTCTTTCTCTCTTTTGTGTGTTTCGAACGTTTTGACTTTCATGCAATTCAAATACATAGTCACGACATTGAAGTTATTACCCGCAGCACTGCTTGGACTTTGACCTCTACACACGGTATATGATTATACGATAAAAAAATTGACTTGGTCTTGATTTTTGATAAATCTTATTTAGAGAATCAGAGCTGAAATCTTGAGAAAAGTGTCTCGAGTACTGAAATGGGTCAGATTTACCAAAATTCATATTTTGTACCTTTATATTCACGTTGCAAGGTCCCTACAGTTAGATATAATGGTTTTTGGGAAGATAAGGTCCAAATTATGGAAAAGAAAATTGTTGAATACTTAAAAAAAAAAACAAAGGACGAGGGAGAGTATAACTATAACTTTGGCTTGATTAAACTGTTTTCAACGAAATTAGCTTCATCCAGATAGATACATTATATAGAAAATATTTTTTACAAAAAATTGGGCCGACGTTATCAGTTAGTGCACTGAAAAGTATAAAATAATATTAATTCTATTGGGGCTGTTACTTTTGAAGTTGTGCAGTTGCAAGTAGATTGATAACTTTTGGCACCAACTTCATAAGTACCAGCCCTAACGGAATTAATATTATTTTATACTTTTCAGTGCACTAACTGATAACGTCGGTCCAATTTTTTGTAAAAAATATTTATTTCACACTTTTGAGTATAACATTAATAACGAAAATCGTTAAACATTCACTAATACCAATTTAGATAGTACTTATCCTATTACCCACGTATATTCTTTGCTTGTAGTTATTATTGAGATCTCAAAACTCAAAACATCGCTGCGGAAATACGCTTAAGCATTTTAGTTGTTACCATTTTAACTCTAAGGATAAAATGTTCATTATAAATGTTGCTACAAATACTTATGTCTTTCAGGTACTGCAAACAGATTTTCAATTTTCGACAGAAATCACCCTCTCCACATAGCGAAAATAGGTATATTTGAGAATTTAAAATGCCCCTATCTCGAAAACCGTTACTCTTTTGAAAAAATGTTCAATTTAAACGTTTCCGGATTTTGTCCTATCTTTAATTAAACCACCGCCGATTTTCAATTTTCGAGAAAATATGCCCCGTCCACCCCCTTCGGGGCGTTTTTCGGAGGGAACGAGATGTCCAGGTGAAATAAGATCTTCTATTTAAAAAATGAACATTGCAGTTTTTTCAACTTCTATATATTGATGTAGACGTATCTATTTATTGACCGACGAACCCAAAAAGTGGGAGTATACAATTTGACTATCTGCTTTTTTTGAGTTTTTTTTTTGTTTATACGAATTCGAAATGTCAGAATTAAAGATAGGACAATATCCGTTATCCGAGTTACATTGATGTTAAATTCTTAAATATGTGTATTATGTGCTATGTCGAGGGAGCGATTTCTTCCGAAAACTGAAAATCTGAGGGTACCATATGAAAGACAAGAATATTTGTAGCAACATTGGTGCACTGCGTTGGTAAAATGGTTAAATCGTATTTCCGCCGCGATGTTCAAGATCTCTACTAAAAAATACAAGCAAAGAATATACGTGGGTAATAGGATAAGTACTACCTTCTTTGGTATTAGTAGACGTTAAAAGATTTTTTGACTAATGTTAGGTACTCTCAAAAGTGTGAATTAAATATTTAATCTTCCCACAATCCCAAAATACGATATGGCGGTGAATATGCAATTATTCATATAAACCACTCGCTCTTGGAAGTCAGGAAATACGATGGTGTAATTTCTTATGTTTGCTAATGGCGTCATCTTTGGTCTTTTTCTTACAAATAAATCGTCGTTTGTCCATATCATTTCTTAGACAGAAACCAAAGAAGAACATTCAAAATTACAATTTTTCTTGAAGCTAAAGATATAATGAAAAATGATGAATGAATCATCAAACTAGAAGTCTTATCCTGTCATTCTGTATATTTATATTTATGTACGATTACACTATCCTGACGGATATGATGCATCCTGAATTAAACATGGCCTTCTGGTTGCCATAGGTTAATAATGAATGGATTTCTGACAATGTCAATGAATACGTTACATACTATTATGCCGTTATTCTGTGAACGTGCAGTGATGTTTCTGTTTCTCAGAAATGAAATGATAAAGACGAGAGTGTGTATTTTGTTATATAAATACAGGATTCAAGTTTTTAAATTCCTACGCTACTATAGTAGCTGTATAAGGAAAGTATTGTAATCGTGTGAAATTTTCGGTATCGAGATTTTTACAAATGTTGACATTTCAGAATTTTCTAAGTTCAATAAACATATTTTCAGCCATTGGTCTTTCTGTCTATCTGTCTGTGACAGCATTATCTCAGGAACAGATCGGTGTATTTTGTTGCTTTCTTTTTTATTTTGTTTGGTACCAATATCACTCGCTCGTGGTACTGAATGAGAATCCTGTATACGCTGGGTGTTGAGCTCTAGCCAAAAAACGTGATATGCTCAAGATTGTAGCGCGAAAACGGCTCTAAGGATTTTGATTAAACTGGACTAAAGTATTCTTCTGAGAGCCCTTTACCACCCACACACAGCGCCATCTCTGAGAAAAAGCACAAAAAAAAGTTATGCTTGAATAAATTTCCATATTTTCCACATGTTTCTTCAGATTCTGGCTAAACGTTTCATCTTGCGAAAAAATGGTCCATGACCATTGTTATTTGTCTTGACATGCTGAAGAAAATGAATAGTAGCACGATTTGACCAGAGGATTTTTACTTTACTACTGGAATTTGCCTGCGAGCGGTAGGAAAGTCGTGTGAGTGGACACACCAGATTTTTTTCAGTGGGACCAACGTCCTTATCAAATAAAAAAGAATCATAACAATCGGAGCTCGTTTAATTTATAAGGCGCGAACATCCAGAAAAACCTGTAGACAAACAGACTAATTGTAACCTCCTCCATTTGGTTTGTCGATCAAAAATATCTGGTAGTAGAAGGTAGACTTTTAAATAGATTGTGATTATCATATTAGTACTGGTTGATTCCTTTATTCTACAATATTTATAGTATGGTCATTAAGAGAATACATCCTCAAAGAATGTAGGAGAGTAGGTACAGTGTTGTCATATCTATTATCTATTACCAATCTTCAAACACATATATATCGTCGAACGACGATATTTTGAGGCTTCGCTTATCTTATTAAAATATAATCTTCTGATATAACCTATAAGTTTAAGAAATAACATAAGTGAGCGACGATTAAGTCGATCGCGCAACAGCGCAAATGGCATGTATATATATATATATGCAAATTTTATCCCGGATTCTGGTCTACCGATTTCGATGAAAATTCATATGTATGGGTTTTAGAGTGTATTGAATCGATTGGTTGTATTCACATTTACAAGGAAAATCGTTTCTATTTCAGATATCAATATGAACCCGATAATGTCATAGGAAAAAATAGTCCTATGGTTAAGTTGGGGTATTAACCTAGAGTTCCTCGGTTCGAATTCTGGTCACCTTTAAGTTTTTTTTTTAACAAAACCCATTTTTTTAAATAAAAGATGTTAATATGAGATTCTGAAAATTTAATCGGAAATTTTCAATGAAAATTTGTACATATCTAATATATTGCGACCCTTAAGATACACATTAGCTATTTCAAGGAAGGGTTAGCAGATTTTGGTAAAAATTAGCAAAAAGGGGTTTTCGGAGTCGAGAAATCGATTGACGATACTTTCATATTTAATCGGTGTGACCCTCGAGGTCCATCCACCTAAGTTTAAATATACTTAGTAACTCTTATAGACCCATCTTAAATCCTGTTTTAACCGAGCAAAGCTCGGTCTCCAGATATTATCTATTGACACTTCGCTGTGCTTTCATTGCCACATTAAAACTACATTATTAGATAATTTTGAAGTAGGTTCCATGAGTCTTGATGATCTCTTGCACAACTTCGAAATTAGGTAGCAGTAAAACTTCAACAAAATCTTATTTTGTTTTTTTTTGTTAAAAATTGATTAAATACTAGTTAAAAATCTAATTAAAACATTGGAGATATTATGATTTGAGTGCATATCAGGAAAACTGCTATTAATCAGAATATCTTGTGTAGACTGTAAACCCTGATTGTGTATAACTTTGCTAAGAATATGTCCTTTAAAGTTGGCACTACCATTAGCGAATTTCAATTCAGCGAGAAGTGGATTAATTGTCGCTTATTTGTCGAAAATTTGTCGCACCATTAGTTTTTTTGTGGTGATGCCATCTTGAACTTGAACTCAAACATTGATTTAATGTAAGACCGAAATTGATATGTCGTGTTGTCCGCACTGTTTCATATTTATAAAAGCCGAAAAATTGAAATTGATTTCGATTTTGACTATAACTAATTAGCGACAAAAAAGTTTCTCCGGATTTAACTTTTGGAAACCAGGATAAATCATTTTCTACCAAGTGGTAGTGCTAACTTGAATTCAAGTTACCTCTACCGCAACATAAAAAACGAAAATAACGATTTTTTTTAGTTCTTTCACGTCATAACTAATTTAAGACAAATAAGTTAGGCACAATACAGTCGAAAACGGACAAAATTTTAAGTCTTTAGTGGGTGATCGTGCTAATTTTAATAAGCTAACATCACCCCTCCTACAAAAAGAATACAAAAAGTGCGACAAATTTTTAGTTTCCATAACAAATTTACGACAAATAGGCGACAATTGTTAATCCACTTTTCGCTGAATCGAAATTCGATAATGTTGGTGCTAACTTTAAGGACATGAAAATTTCTCTTTCGATACAATAATTCTTATTGAACGATCGTGTTTCATAATAACGTTATCCGATCTCCTGACAGTCCATTCTCCAATATCAAGTGTATGAAATAATATAATACAGAAAACGAAAGTAAAATTTGGGTCAAGTCGCCTACATGGGCAGTATATACATAATAAGTATAAAGTAATACATCAATGTGAAAAAAATATTACAGCTGCGAAGTTATACCAGAGCTGCGTACTGGTGTTTGTCAAAGTACCAAAGTACAAGTGAATGTTTTCACTTTTTTTTTCACCTTTGTCTGCATTCGTCATACGTGGATTCCAAAGCGATTTATCTACTACTGCTACTTGTTGGCACTACATGATGAATTTTTATCAAGGTCTTCTTTCTGTGTGGAGTGAAATTGTTGGTATTTGTATTGTTAAAATAAACAATACAAGTCTGTGTAATTGTTGAGTAGAGCATGACGTAATTTTTCAAAACATGACATACACCATATTTATATCGTCAGGATATATTTGAAATAAATATTTTTTACAAAAAATTGGACCGACGTTATCAGTTAGTGCACTGAAAAGTACAAAATAATACTAATTCTATTGGTGCTGATACTTTTGAAGTTGTGCAGTTAGATTGAAAACTTTTGGCACCAACTTCGCAAGTACCAGCACCAATAGAATTACATAGTATTATTTTGTATTTTCCTCATTACCGAATAACTTAAAATGGTGACTCTTTAGACAACAACTATGCTTAACAAACTGGAACTTTAATTCGATGCTGAATTCAAAAATGTAAAAATATACATGGTGTTCTATTTAAAATAAGGAAGTTGATGTTTATTTCCGGAAATCCGCCATCTTTGAAATTATTTTCCACAGAAAGAACACTGGAAAAGAAACACTTTTTATTTAAAATATTTTCTTCCTATTTCAACGATAAGATCGCTAGAGACCACCGCGCTCTTTATGGACAACTCTGTATATATATAGATTTATCTAACGTCTAAGAATGTTGAGAGTCCTTTGAAAATAATATGATTTTTATATCTTTGTTACAGTCGAACCAGAAGTTGCTTCCGACGTGAGAGTCGAATGCAACAGCGATGAGATTGTCGTTAGCATAAGCACCAAATCAGGTCGATTCAATGGCATGATCTATCCTAGGGGGCTGTCGAAAAACAGCTCCTGTTTGGGTGAATGGGTGCACCGGAAGTCGCCAGTGACATATAATCTGCCATTGAGAGGATGCAACACCATGAGTACAGAACTGGTAAGAAAATTTACGATTTCTTTCTTTTTAAGTTACTGAATATGAGATAAAATTTTTTTTTATAAGTTTCTAATTAAGAGAAAGATCAGTCTATTAAAACATTTTTTTTAAAATATCTATTTGTATAATAATAATAATAATTTGTTCAGGCTAACATACAAATTTGAAATACCTATAAAAATATATGCTAATAAATTGATTGTCTTAGTATGAGCCCTATAACCCCTACCGAGATGCAAGTAGCATCTGTGTGTAGATCTGAACTAAATAATGAATTAAAATATTCACTCTTACAGCATCTAAATCTACATATTAGTACAATAAAAATTAAAAAATAATAAAATGAAAATACAACAGAACCATAAATACAGCTTCAAATGTATGTACAGGTAGGTTATCATATGAAATAAAAATAATGAAAAGTACAGAAATTCTATACTAGAACAATATAACTCTAAATTATTTAAAATCCAACTCTTAATATGAAGGTTAATACGCCCTCTAGTAAAGTTTATTTTTTCAAATTATTATCTAATCTATTGTAGATAAGCTTGGATCGATATAAACTTTTTTGGCCAATATTTTATTTAGTTTTAAGTTGAGTTTATACAGTAAATAAAATAAAATAAGAAAATAATTAAAATTGAAATAAGAATAACCTCAAAAAAGATTGGTTTATACAGATGACGAAAATAAAATAAGAAATAAGAATGAACCAATCAAATCCCAGCTTTTTTGACAAAAACTTTTGTGCTGTATGCAAGTTAAGTGTTCTCTGGTGGTTGGTCATGCGCATTATCCGTTTCCAAACAAAATAAAATAAAATAAGAAATAAGGATGAAAGTTGGCCATCTTTAGTTCTTATTCTTAATTCTTAATTTAGCTTATTTCGTGTATAAACGCTGCCATGGAAATCAGCATGTTCAACTTACTTATATTATCTTAATTTGTTTCTTACTTTATTTTATTTACTGTATAAACTGACCTTTATTTACTGCAAGCGATTTATGTCCAGAACATACAGATGCTTCAGCAGTACCATACTGTTCCCGTAGGATACAATAATTAAGTATTAGTAGTCCCAAAATATATTTTTTATTGATATTCAACAATCGTTTCTCACTAAAAAGGTTATTTTGTTTATTAAACGTTAAAATTTTGATAGAACATTTTTGAATTCTGGCTACCGGCCCTAATGCTTTTGAATACGCCAAATCCCAACAAATAATCCCACAAAATATTACGCTACAGAACAACGCATGATATACTTTCAATAAATCATTTGTCTAAAGAATATAGGTATCTAATTTTATTTCAAGAACGAAAAAGTAATATATTTTTTTAACAATACTAAAAATATTTTTCTTCCGATTCCAATTTTCATCCTGTATAACTTCATTCACTCTTGTTATTTTATCACAATTACAATTTAAATTATTATAACAACCATCTTTATTTATAGTCAGTCCGTCTATAACAGACAGCATATCCACGTATAGAGACATATTTAAAACACTCGATTTTGACACATCCAAAGTCACGTTGTTGATAATTAAACCAGTTTTTATATTTTTTAAGGAATGTTTATTATTGGCTGTAACTTCATCCCAACTGTCACCACTACACATAATGACTGTATTATCCGCAAATGATACAATAACACCCGGTATATTAAGTTGCAATAATCCATTAATACAGGCATTAAGTAATAATGGACCCAAAATTGAACCTTGAGGGACTCCACATGTGACTAAACTATAAGAAATTTTCAACACCATTAATGGTAACACACTGAAATCTATTTGAGAGATGGTTTAGCTTCATATCATTAACAATCCCTGTTGTACCAAGATCGCTAAATATAATCAATAGAAGTTCATGTACTACCGTGTTAAAAGCCTTCGGTAAATCCAGAAATACAGTTACCGATCTGCTATTCTCAAGTTGTTTGATTACACATGAAGTTACTGACATAATTTAAAGCATGATTAGTCAATTTTTGATGTATTTTTGTATCATCATGATATAGAGCTGTAGGGTATGGAAACATTCAAAATTAGACTTTGAACATGTTGTTTGAATCATTTCCAACTTCTCTAAATATCATTTTTTCCTTTCTCGATAATTTTCTAATGTTTTTTTTGTTGTATATTCAAATGTATTATAAACCTTTCGAGATAGACGAAAACTACTCTTTAGAGTTGCTAGTTTTTGAACTGATTTTCGTCTGATATAAAAATTTATTGTGAGCAAAAGTTCGTTTCACAAAATAAGTTATTGAATAATGTTGCTTATGGATCAATCGAAATATTCTTTTAAGATGTTTCTAATTGGATTTAGGCGTCTTTATTATTTTATGTTCTCTCAACTAACTGATGCCAGCAGTCCTTGCTTGCGTTTCGTATTCTTGTTTTTGGAATATCAACTGCAGCACCGATTTCCCAGAAGAAGGAGTTTTACAATAATTCGACTGTGCTTGCTTTTTGTTTTTACGAGATAAATCTTGGACTGCCTCCCAACTCCGTATATAATTATTTTCAACTGGGATTTGAATTATTTAAGAAAAAGGCATAGATACAGCTTTTTTTATTTATATTAGATACAGTTAAAACCAGTCGCATTTCTGTCTGCTTGTTGTGGTCTTATACATATAAGAAAGACCATTAAAATTGATAACGGGAATATCATCTTCCATTCTGTATTCTGTGTATTATGTATTGTATAATATCTCTATGGATGATAACAGTATATACTAGCTAGGATGTTTTTTGCTATGATTTAATCTTAAGACTAAAACTAGATTCGCAACTGTTTTGTTAAATGTATTCTGCTGGCCTTGCTGACCTAGTTGATTAGTTTTGATAGTCAGTTGTAAGGTAGGGGAGGGGGGCTTTGAAATACTTGCTAATATTAAAAGTCAAGGTTCAATATGAATTAATTAATTTATAAAGTAAAATAAAGAATAATAAATCTAAAACCTTTTGAAGTTGGTGCAAAAGTCTTCTAGCTAACTACAACTGCAGAGCTTCAAAATTACCAGTACCAATAGAATTAATATTATTTTATACTTTTCAGTACACCAACTAATAACGTCGGTCCAATTTTTTGTAAAAAATATTAATTTCACACTTTTGAGTGTACGATTAGTCATGAAAATCGTTGAACGTTCACTAGTAACAATGAAGATAGTACTTATCCTATTACCCACGTATATTCATTGCTTTTAGTTGTTAACTATTGAGATCTCAAAACATGGCTGCAGAAATACGCATAAGAATTTAAGATATTATCATTTTACCACCCTTGTAACTCGTAAATCGTAACTAAGGAAAAAATGTTCACCCACAGATTTTCAATTTTCGAAAGAAATCGCCCTCTCCGCATAGCAAAAATACTCATATTTGAGAATTTAAAATGCCTCTAGCTTGAAAACCGTTACTTTTTTGTACAAATGTTCAATTTAAACGTGTCCGTATATTTTCCTATTTTTAATTATACAACCTGAAATTTTCGAGAAAATTTTCGGCCTCCGAGGGAAGGAGATTTCGGATTTATGTTTTTATGAATATGGGACCATTTCTCAAGCCTCTTCTTTCAAATGAATCAAAAATCATCCATAAAAGGGGCGCACGAACCAAAAAAGCACAGTCGGTCAAAAATAGTTAACACAACAACAAAAAAACTTAGAAGAATACTGGCGAGGTTGCCAGTTGTATCGAAAAATCCAATTATTTATTATAATTCATATAGATTGGTTGTTTCAATCTATAGAAATGTTCCAGGTGCCATAAAAAGAAAATCACTTGTGGTAGGTTCGATGTACCTATGCCCTACCCAAGATGCCAAAGAACGGTACCAATAACTAGTATGTACTCTTTCTATTTTCAAATAATCTCCGATGGTGTATATATATACCTTTAACTATACACCTATATATAGGTAAAACGTCTCTATATGGTAGATATAACTGTTAGGTTACATGTCAAGGTTCAAGCGTAGTTAATAACTAAATAATTATTATATGGACTTAAAAGCTTTGTAAGTAACTGTGCATAGATGTTATCTTTGTTTGGATATCCGCGTATAATATTTTTATTGTAGGTTTGAATAGGTTCGTGTCAGAATTTTTTTATCAGCTGACTTCGTCTAGGTTCAGAAAGATGGACGTCATTTAAGCATAGCTTGCATAAGAAATGGAGTAAGAAATATATTTTCTACAAAACCAACCACCGGCACCAACTCCAAGTGTACGAAAGCCAATATAACTAATATTATTTGGTATTTTTGACCGACGAACCCAAACGGAGGAGGTTTACAATTCGGATGTCTGCTTTTTTGGTGGTTTGTGCGGGCGTTGTACATAACAAACGCACTCCTTTTTTGATAATTTTCATTTAATTTGAAAGATGAGACTTGAGAAATGGTCCCATTTTCATGAAAACTCCAATCCAAAATCTCCTTCCGTCCAAAAACCTCCCCCGAAATGAATGGAGGGGGCAATTTATCCTGAAAATCGAAAATATGAGACGGTAGAATTAAAGATAAGACAATACCCGGAAACGTTAAAGCTGATTTTTTTCCAAAAGTGTTTAGGTTTTCGAGTTATAGCAATGTTAAAATCAGAAATATGTTGTTTCTGCTATGTGGAGGGGGCAATTTCTTTCGAAAATTGAAAGTCTTGGACGGTCAATATTAAAAACCAGATTATTTATAGCAACATTTAAATTGAACATTTTTTCCCGAGTTTTTTCCATAGAGTTACGGTTTTCAAGTTCGAGCAGAGGTAAAATCTGAAATATGCGTATTTCCGCCGCGTTGTTTTGAGATCTCTGAATAATAACAAGGACAAGCAAAGAATATAACGTGGTAAGGTTAAACGTTCTTGGGTAATAGGATTATCTTCTTTGGTATTGGTGAACGTTCAACTATTTTCATGACTATTGATACGAAAAACTGGACCGACTTTATTCGTTGGTGCACTGAAAAATACAAAATAATATTAATTCTACTGATGCTGGTACTTGTGAAGTTTGTGCCAAGAGTCTTCTATTTAACTACAATACACATAAGTATTTCAGACTTTACCACTGCTGTTACTCGGAAACGGTAAATTTTTCTGAAAAATGTCCAATTTAAATGTTACTACCTCGGTTACTACCAACACATAATCTCTTTTTTTATTTGGTCGTCTTATATTTTCAGTTTTCGTAAAAAATTGCCTCCACCACATAGCACATATTTCACACATTAACACAGCTGTAACTCGGAAACCTATAATTTTTTTGAAAAATGTCCAATTTAAACGTTGACGGATATGGTCTCTTCTCTAATTGTGTCGTCTCGAATTTTTGATTTTCGAACAAAATTGTCCCCTTCCCTCCCTTTGGGAAAAGTTTTTGAGGCGTTTGGTTCGTCGTTCAAAAGTCATCGTTTGGCATCATTAAAACATTTGAGCGACGGTTTATCCTGGCTGTGAAATGAAACAAATGCAAAAGAACGCTGTCTGCGAGGGCCATAATTCATGAATGCTTCTGTCAAATCTTTGAAGGCTATGATTTTACTCATACTGGCCGTCATTTTTTTATTATCTAAAAAAACATCTAAAGATAAATTTCTAAACACTATACTAAATAACGTTATTCACATAAGCGCATTTTTAAAATTATTGGCAACCAAAAATTGGTATTAATTCATTTGATAATATATGGGAAAATATAAAATAACATTTATGATTTTCATGCTTGAATAACAAATACAGATATAAATATTGGTGGATCAAACAAAATATATGTATTTACAAAAAAAAACACTTTATTGGTAGATAGAAGACTCTTGGCAGACGTCAGATTCTTTAGGATTTTTCTATTAATTGTCCATATTTTTTTAAATCATATTTATATCATTTTTAGGACTTTTTTCATAATTTGCTTGAGTAGTTGATTCACATTCACATTTTTGTTAACATTCCTCTTACAAATCTGTTCGGTTAACATAACCAACAAACCAAACAACAGGTTTTGTTAACCTCTTCTGTATTATAATCACAGACCATAACTTATTTTATGGTCTATGATTATAGTTAATAGGTTTTTATATATGCAGTATTTAACAAAGTAATACTCCTATTACTCTGGCGCTGTTGCTGATCACCTTTTTTTTGTGTTATAATTATTCAACCCACGATATCAATCATAGAAGCAATAAATCCACCTCCTTACATATACTCAGGAAAATAATTGCATAAAATATCTGAGAACAAAACTGAAGGTTTCCAGAGTATATAATTATCTTCTAAAAAGACTACTACCAAACAATCTATAACGAGATTGGTAGTTACCAAATTAAATAGATAACATCTTCCTGTTGTTTGATTTTTTTTTCAATTTCCTTCATTTTTCAATGCTCTATCATCAAGGTCAAACTCCTACGTTGTTTTTTAACGCTCAACCAAATCCTCTTCTTCTGATCAATTAGATGGCAAAATTGCTGTATCAGTATAAATATAAAGTGCTGCAATAATTATACAGGGTGGTCCGAATTATAATGGAGAAACTTTTACAGCGTATTCAGCAGAGAAAAATAATTAAAAAAGTCCATATAAACTTATCTACAAAAATGCTTCGTTTTGGAGATAAGGGGTGTTGAAATATTGTGAAAAAAATCGTTTTTTCTTATTTTTAAAGAAACTCTTCTAGATTTTGCTTTCAAACTTAGTAGGTATTACTGCCATTTAAAAACAAATGTATAGCGTGATAAACACTTGTTTTTGTTTTACCAGTGGCGTTCGTGAGACCGTTTTATTTATTTTAAATTAAAAAAAGTTGTACGATAATGGTTTATCGCAATTTCGTTAACAAATTTAGGTAAGTCTAAACAAAAATTGTCTCTTTAGTCTTTTCGCTCAAAAGAACTGTTTTCGAGAAAAAAATAACTTTTGTTTGCATGTGCACCAAATATCTTAGGTTTGTAAATGTGATGTAAATATAAATATTTTTTACAAAAAATTGGACCGACTTTATCAGTTGTTGCACTGAAAAATACAAAATAATATTGATTCTATTGGTGCTGGTTCTTTTGAAGTTGGTGCCTACAACTACTACATACTACATCGGCACAACTTCAAAATTACCAGCACCAATAGAATTAATATTATTTTGTATTTTTCAGTCGTCCAATTTTTTGTGAAAAATATTTATTTCACATTTTTGAGTGTAACATTAGTCATGAAAATTGTTGAACGTTCACTAATACCCAAAAAGTTATAGTTAGGTTTAGCTTGTACATAGCGGAAATACGCATATCACATATTTCAGACTTTACCATTGCGAAACTCGGAAACCGTAACTCTTTTGAAAAAATATTCAATTTAAACATTTCCGTATATGGAATTTTCATTAATTCTGTCGTCTTGGATTCTCAATTTTCGAGAAAAATTGCCCCCTCCACCCCATTTTGGGGCGGTTTTTGGAAGGAAGGAGATTTCGGTTTTGATTTTTCTCAAAATGGGACGATTTCTCAACTCTCCTCTTTCAAATGAAACAAAAATCGTCTAAATCGGAGTACGTTTACTATGCAAAACGCGCGAACAGCCATAAAAAAATTAAAAAAAGCAATCTTACAACCGAATTGTATACCTTCTCCTTTTTTTGAAGTCGGTCAAAAAACTAATTGAAATAGCGCGAATTATCATAATTCAATTTGCAAACCTCAGAAATTAGGTGCACATGCAAACAAAAACTATTTTTTTCTCGAGAATGGTTCGTTTTAGCGAAAAGACTAAAGATACCATTTTTGTTTAGAATTGATCAATATATCTAAATCTATTAACAAAATGGCGATAAACTATTGGCGTACAACTTTTTTATTATTTAAAATAATTAAAATGGTCGCATGAACGCAACTGGTAAAACAAAAACATGTGTTTATCATGCTATAAATTTGTTTTCAAGTGGAAATAATACCTACTAAGATTGAAAGCAAAATCTAGAAGAGTTTCTTTAAAAATAATAAAAAACGTTTTTTTTCGCAATATTTCAACATCTCAAAAACGCTTCGTTTTGGAGATAAATTTTTATGAACTTTTTTAATTTTTTTATCTGTTGAATACGCTGTTAAAGTTTCTCCATTATAATTCGGACCACCCTGTATATCACAATATACATATTATTATATGCTTGAGATGATACTGATCTTCACACTTCAAAAAGGAAGTTATATCAGTATATGTAGGTAGGTATGTACCTATATATTTTATGTTATAATCTCGCTAAAGTCACTTTGTGTCCAGAGATGGTGTATCGGTAGTACCGTTAGAATGTTAATAGTTGTTTTTTTTTTGTTGTAACGTGCGTGGGAAAATATATCAACTTATATCTTGTACTGATTAGATGCTAAAAGTTCTATTGGTAATGACAAAATTCATACGAACAGCACCCTCTGAGGAATTTGTGAACCAGTCAAAAACATGAGCGTTCTACTTCTTATACGATAATATCTGTGTGAATAGATACGAGATATGAGGTTTTTGATCGACGAACCCCGAACGGAGGAGGTATACAATTCGACTGTCTGCTTTTTTTGGTTTGTGCGCGCGTTGTATATAGTAAACGTACTCCGATTTTGATGATTTTTGATTCATTTGAAAGATGAGATTTGAGAAATGGTCCCATATTCGTAGAAACTCAAATACGAAAAATCTCCTTCCCTTCAAAAACCGCCCCCGAAGGGGTTGGAGGGGGAAAATTTTCTCGAAAATCGAAAATTCGAGATGGCAGAATTTAAGATAGGACGGAAACATTTTTTCAAGAAAGATCGGTTTTCGAGTAACATTGGTGTTATAATCTCACATATGTATATTTTTGCTATGTGTAGGGAGTTACTTCTTTCGAAAACTGAAAATCTGGGGTACCACATGAAAGACAAGAATATTTGTAGCAACATTTATAATGATTATCTTTTCCTTACAGTTATGGTTTTCGAGTTACTGCTGTGGTAAAATGGTTAAATCTAAAATACCGCCGCGATGTTCTGAGATCTCTACATAATAACAAGTACAAGCAAAGATTATACGTGGTTAATATAGGATATTAGTAGTATTCGTGAACGTTCAACGATTTTCGTGAATAATGTTACACTCAAAAGTGTGAAATAAATATTTTTTACAAAAAATTGGACTGACGTTATTAGTTGGTGCACTGAAAAGTATAAAATAATATTAATTCTATTGGTGGTGGTAGTTGTGAAGTTGGTGCCAAAAGTTATCAATCTACCTGTAACTGCACAACTTCAAAAGTAACAGAACCAATAGAATTAATATTATTTTATACTTTTCAGTGCACTAACTAATAGCGTCGGTCCAATTTTTTTTTTAAATATTTAGACTATTCAATTTTGTCACTGTAAACTGGATGACTTATAATTCGATTGATAAACTTAATAATTGTTCATTACTTTTAAGAACAAAATAGCCTTTGCTGGTAATTTTGAAGTTGTGCCGTTGTAGTTTGCAACCAACTCCAAAAGATCTAGAATTAATATTATTTTGTATTTTTCAGTGCAACAACTAATAAAGTCGGTCCATTTTTTTGTAAAAAAATATTTATTATCCTTATAGCTGTTGTAAACTTCAACGTGTTTCTTTGCATATTTGTTTAAAAAAAGTAAACTTGGTTCTATTTTGTTGTAGTTGTCGAATGAAACAAACGAATCTGGTCAATAACTAGATATAAACAGGAATAATATTATATATTGTTAAAAGGTCATTCGAAAGTATCATAACAAGCTCTTATCATATCTTGATTGAATAACGAATAAATACAAAGATTTCGTTTTTTTATCAGCATTATTTCGAATAACAAATACCTATTCAGCTATTATAGCGAATTGTATCTTCTGCTAATGGATTGATATGAAAAAATATAAATTAAAAGATATCAATATTTATATAAGTAGTAATACCTATTATAGTTAATCAAAAATCGTAAAATATTTTGTAGTTCTATATATATAGGAAGTAGGTATTAATTATTTAAAAATATTATAAACAGTTTCATTTATTTTGTTTTGTAATAAGTATATTTCTTAGAACCTGCCCTCTTAGTACCTGCTGAATAGTTTTTATTGTTTTATCTGGTTTCCTACCATTTTATCAATTTGAAAGTGATTTTACAGTTGTGACGACGCGTCGTTTTATTATCAGCAATTTATTTTTCAAAACTGTCAAAAATGGAAAATATTTAAAATTTCTCCCCATTTAAAAGGACCAGTAAGTTTGCTTTATCCATCAACGAGAAAATTATAATACTCAATCATATACAGGGCTCTTGCATGTGTAAAACATGGAAGTAGTGTTGAAGGGATTGGAAAATCAACTACATGTAGACTTTTACGTGAAGAAAAATGTAGTAGTCTGAAGGAACCTAAACCGGATCCAGGAAGACCTAGTGTGATTGTCGACGACTTGGCCTAAAACTATAGATACGTTGTGGAAAATTCTACCGGAAATGAACTTCAAGTGGGAAAAACAAAAGAGAAAAATTGCTGCTGATTGAAAGGACTGAAATTATCTGTTGGAGGAGAAAATACCTACGATCTATAAGAAAATTCCGGAATGAAAATAGAAGTACTATCTAAATGAAACCTGGTTAAATGATGGCTATACAGTAGGTAAAATGTGGCAAGTTAAAAATATAACTTCGTCTTGTCAATCCTTTATAGAAGGTTTATCTACTGGCCTAAAAGCACCCTCAGGAAAAGGAAGAAAGCTCATCATTACACATATTGGCGGTAGAGATGGGCACGTGAGTGACTTTTCATGCCCGTTCACGCCTGCTCACGGTCTATCCGGCCCGGATCACGCAGGCTACTCACGTAAATATCTAACATGATTCACGGTTGATCACGTGATTCGAGCACGAATCATTTGATTTGCACATGAATCACTCAATGAAACGTGATATGTAGTGCAGAAATAAGGTATGGAAAAACAAAAAAATTAAAAAAAATATGAAACGGACAAATGCACCAATATGTGGGTTGGGAGTGGTGGTGACGGTGAGTCAATCGAAAATAGAAATACGGAACGACACTCAGGCGGCACGCACAGTCACATGGGTGGTATGGAAATTGATGCCCGTTGACACTACGTGATTCACGGTAATTGCCCATCACTAATTGGCAACGCATTTAAAATGAATGATGTTCAAGGTGCTGTTCGAAGAGGCCGTAAGTGAAATAGCCCACTTTTCTGGTCTAAATGTATTGCACATGTAATAAAAATTGATGGAAAAATGTGGGATCTAGATCACTGCATAAAAGAAATGATCGAACCATTGATTATAAACGTAGCAAAAGACGAAAGTTCCTCCGATAACGATCATGAATGAATCTTTCTATGTGTACAAAATATAATATTTTATAAAAAAGATGTTTCTGACATAAAATCTACTTTTATTATTAATAAATTTATGATTATTAATAAATTTATCAATTCAAATTAACTGTAGTCTTAATTATATTGCGGAGGTTCTTAACAGCTCTATCCTAAAAGTTAAATAAATTCATTATTCACTGCCCATACCTTAAGATACGCATATGATCTTATTTACAAGCAATATGATGAAAGATTTATATTATATTCCGATCCCAAACAGGGTGAGATAGTCTGGTCAAATAAAAAAAAGCATTAAAAGTATTTAAAACTTATTCAAAAGTTCCAAGAATTATTAGGACCACCTTGTACATGTTTTGCACATTTAATTAGGGTTTCTTACTCTCTATCCTTTTCAAACGGACTATATTAGTTAAGTGTTCAAATAAAGTGAATTATAAAAATGATACCATTTACGAACACTTCGAATCGTTAATACTTTATTACATACGTTCACGTATCTACTACCTTGATAAATTTATGTCAAGTTTACCCTGGTATAGTAATCTTGTATTGTCCATTGTATCATTTCAGTTCAATTTGACATTTCTCCCACGTATATACGAGTATTTCGGAACAATGAAATATTCAGTAAATGTATAAGTTATTGTGAAAAATTCTGGCATAACATTTTATTTTGAAATGCAAGATATTATGTATATTAATGGAAACGAATCTTATTCTGCATTCTAAGAAAAGCGTGTAAAGCACACAGAGTTCATTTTATGGTTTGTGGTAGGTACAGTTCCAGTTTGGAGATAATAAGATTCAGTCAGAAGCTTATTAAGCATAATCATTGATGTTACTTCACAAAAAGTTTATTTTATGATTTTCGGTACCCCATCAGTCTGGAGATACACTGAGATTCACCCAGAGATTTATTTAGCATAATCATTTTTAATGGTATATATGAGACCCGCCCTGAACAACTCAGTGTGCGCGGAATTTAAAAAAATCTTACAATAAACAGTACAGACTGTATTAGTTGGTGCACTTAAAAATTCAAAATAAGGTGAATTCTATTGGAGCTGGTTCTCTTGAAGTGGTGCTGTGATGATTAAATGGAATAGTTTTGGTGGCAACAAAAATATCAGCACCAATAATAGAATTTACATTATTTTGAATACACCAGCTAATACAGTCGGTAGTTATGTTTTGTAATCTATTTCATATTTTCAATTGTTCCATTAGTCATTGAAATTGAACCTACACTTACATTCAGTTATTTCAAAATATTTTGGTAACTCGGAATCCTTGTCTTTTTTAAAAAAGTCCATTTTAAAAATTGCTGGAGATAACCTATTCTTCAATCCTGTCACATAAAATTTTAACATTTTGAAAAAACTGCAACCTACATCACCTCTCGTGGCGGTTTTCAGGTGGAAAGAGATGTCGTTTTTTTTAAATATATTATAATTTTTCAATTTTCCTCTTTCTAAAGAAATTAATAATTTTTACCAAAAAAATGGACCGACTTTATTAGTTGGTGCACTGAAAAATATAAAATAATATTAATTCTATTGGTGCTGGTACTTTTGAAGTTGTGCAATTGCAGTTAGATAGAAGTATTTTGGCACCAACTTCACAAGTACTAGCACCAATAGTATTAATATTATTTCGTATTTTTTAATGCACCTACTAATAACGTCGGTCCGTTTTTTTGTAAAAAAAAATATTTATTTCTTTAGAAAAAGGAAAATTCTATGGAAAAAATGTTCAATTGTTGCTACAAATAATATGGTCATTAATGTCATTAATTTTCTATTCTTAGATTTTCAATTTTCGAAGGAAATTGCCTCCTCCACATAGAGAAAATATACACATTTAAAATTTTAACATCGCAGAAACTCGAAAACCGTAGCTCTTTTGAAAAAATGTTTCCGGATATTTTGGTATCTTTAATTCTGCCATTTCAGATTTTCGTTTATCGAGAGAATATTTAACTCCACCCCTTCGCGGGGCTGTTTTCAGGGGGAAGGAGATTTTGAAATTGTTTTTTCTCAATATGGGATATAATCAAGATAATGGATTGGTTATTGAATATGTGTCGATAATTCTAAATTCTTTGAATTGCATAAGTAGAATTCTTCCTATAAATGCACAACTTCAAAATTACCAGCACCGATAGAATTAATATTATTTTGTATTTTTCAATGCTCCAACTAAGAAAGTCCGCTCTAGTTTTAGTAAATAAAAATATTTGAATGTGTCTCAAAATCAACGGGTTTTAAAGAACTACATCGATACCTAAAGTGTCGACGGAAAGGAGCAAATAATTGGTATTTACTTTTCAGCCACGCCATGCGTCAATGCAAGAATACAATGGATTTGTTTCGAAACATATGACTTTGTGTTGAAAATGTATCTTTTGGGATAATTGATTTTGATTGTCTTCGTCATCGCGTTAAGCAATTACGAAAGTATATGAGCAAATTTTAGTAGATAAATAAAAAATCAACCGTGTGTGGTTTAGTAATATCCTTTGCGCTTTGATTTAATTCTATATTTCAAGGCCAGGAAAAGAGGCAAAGTCGGTCCTAGTTTTTGAGACTTCCAAATAATACTAGTAACAAGTCTAAACAAAGAATATACCTACATGGGTATAAGTTTTAAGTGAACGTTCAGCGATTTTCGTGAATAATGTTACATTCAAAAGTGTGAAATAAATATTTTTACAAAAAACGGGACCGACGTTATTAGTTGGTGCACTGGCAAATAAAAAATAACATTAATTCTATTGGTGCTGGTACTTGTGAAGATGGTGCCGAAAGTTTTCAATCTAACTGCAACTTCTCAACTTCAAAAGTACCTACAACAATAGAATTAATATTATTTTGTATTTTTCAGTGCACCAACTAATAACGTCGGTCCAGTTTTTTGTAAAAAAATATTTATTGTACAACAACCCAAGGTTTTTTTCCATCCTGTAATCAGATTATCAGATAATGACACGAGTCTTGATTCCTAGTGACTTGCCTGACATATCTGAATCTATTATGTATATACAGGGTGTTTCATAATATATGCGCAGGACTTGACGATGTTTTTTGTGAATATCTCATAATAAGGCAAGTTTAGAGTCAGAAAGTTTTTTTGTCATAATTGGTGAAGATTTTGAAGGAGCAGTGGTTGTTTTTCTCTCCAATTTCTACGTTTTCGAGAAAAATCAACTTTTATGTTGAAAAAAAAAACACGGTCAATATTAACTTTGGTAACTTCTTCTAACGTTTACATAAATTTTGTTGAATTAGTAATTAAAACATTGTATTTCAAAAAATTTACCGTGTTTTTTCAACATAAAAGTACTTTTTTCATTGGCGTAGAAATTGGGGAGAAAAACACCCACTACTCCTTCAAAATCTTCAGCAATTATGACTTAACAAAAAATATTTATGACTCTAATCTTAGCTTAATATGAGTGAAAAATGCTTACAAAAGCCGGTTTCTGTACGATTCCGGAGATATTCACACATTTTTTTTTCAGTTTCAACACCCTGTATTTCAAAAATGGTGCATTTTAGAGAATAAGTTAATATAAACTTTTTTTCATATTTTTGGCTGAGCTATCACATCCTCAAGTCCTGCGCAGATATTATGAAACACCCTATATATATATATATATATATATATATATATATATATATATATATATATATATATATATATATATATATATATATATATATATATATACATCTGTTGCATTTAATAAGGACATAATTAATTCATTTGTCCAACACTTAAATCTGTACTTTATCTTTTAGTAGCTATTTCAACTAATATAAATATCTAAATAAAATGAATATGTATATAAATCAGTGCACAAAACCCGGACGTAACAATAAAATGGCCGCATGGTCCTACCATGTGGGTTTTCGATTTGCTTTTTTGCCACGCCCAAAACTGCGTGACAAAATAGCGAATAAATAAATGGAGAATATGATCGCAAGTATAATTATTTATTGTTAAGTAATATTGTGTAGCTAATAGCGCTGCCCGGTACAGAGTAAAAGTTTATAAGGTAAAAGTGAAATGTTATAATAGTAATACTTGTAACAGATGTTCAATCTGTAGGTAAACTAGTTAAAATCAATAAGATTAAACCAGTCGTTGAACTAATGTGTTTTTGGTTTATTTTGTATAAATAATATTCAAATAAACAATATGTTTGAAAAGACAAAAAATAGGAGCCACTTTATCAGTTAAAGTACTGAAAAATTCAAAATAGGAATAATTATATTGGTGCTGGTACTTTTGAGTTGGTGCCATCTACTAAATACAAAATCGTATTAAAGTATAAATGACTTTGATCAACCGTAAATAAATAGGGTAAAATACTATTACCGTGCCTACCAATGATGAAAACAACTACTCGGTGAGCAAATACTCCATCCTGCATTGCACACCGATGATAGTTATAATATGTTTGAAAATTTAAATAATACAAATATTGCAAAAACTTCTAACGTCTAACTTATGCTTTTTGACAGACTTCAAAAAAAAGGAGAAGGTATACAATTCGGTTGTAAGATTGCTTTTTTATGGCTGTTCGCGCGTTTTGCATAGTAAACGTACTCCGATTTAGAAGATTTTTGTTACATTTGAAAGAGGAGAGTTGGGAAATGGTCCCATATTGAGAAAAATCAAATCCAACATCTCCTTCCCTCCAAAAACCGCCCCCAAAGGGGGTGGAGAGGGCAATTTTTCACGAAAATTGAAAATCTGAGACGACAGAATTAATGAAAATGTCATATCCGGAAATGTTTAAATTAGACATTTTTAAAAATAATCATACGCTTCCGCGCTACAGTCTGAAATATGTGTTTCAGCTATGTGGAAGAGGCAAATTTTTAATTAAATTTTTTTTCAAAAGAGTCACGGTTTCCGAGTTTCGCATTGGTAAAGTCTGAAATATGTGATATGCGTATTTCCGCTATGTACAAGCTAAGCCTACCTATAACATTTCGGGTATTAGTGAACGTTCAACAATTTTCATGACTAATGTTACACTCAAAAATGTGGTGGTGCCTACAACAACAAACTACAACGGCACAACTTCAAAATTACCAGCACCAATAGAATTAATATTATTTTGTATTTTTCAGTGCAACAACTGATAAAGTCGGTTCAATTTTTTGAAAAAAATATTTATATTTCATAAAAAATATTATTCTGAAATTTTAATTATTAATAAAATTTATGATTATCCAGAAAATACCTCCAATTTATTTTGGAGATTGATTGAAGGTAATGACCTTAAAAAATAATACCAATAATTTTTCTTCCATCCTCTTCCAAATGTCGAATAAAACATATAATTAAGTGGATATTTACCTCAGGAATTTGTTCTATTTCTTTCATTATATTTAGATAATATTTTATTTTATTTTCTGATATTATCATTATCAGTATTTTCTATAAAAAAAGTCATTGAAGATTGAAAAACTGAACCCGCACCTCTGGAGCAATTTTGCTACAACTTAGACGTCAATCAATATCTTCAAAATTTTTTTCTGAGGTTTCACTTTCCTTTTCTCGGAGATCGGATGGGGGGTGGGGAAGACCGAATGAACGAAAAGCGCGATTATAAGAGATTCCTCATGTCACCAGGTACGGAACCTTAATTATTACGAAATGTTCACAAATAGATGCGTAATCATACATTGAAGTAATCTGAATAAGTATATATGTATTTTAAAATATTTTTTACCAAAAATTGGACCGATTTTGTTAGTTGTTGTAATTGTTTTGAATTGTAGTTAGATAGAAGACTTTTAGCACTTAATAGAATTAAAATTATTTTGTATTTTTCAGAACATACCAACTAATAAAGTCGGTCCAATTCTTACATTTAAAAAAAAATAAAAAACTACAACAGAATTGTATATCTACCTCCTCGTTTTTTGAAGTCGGTCAAAAACACATTGTACTTGTATACCCATAATAATATTTCACTCTGTCTGATCGTCATTTGCTACTACTGTTACACACATCATTGGTTATATAATATGATACCATGTGTAGATGTTATTCCTTATATGGATACAAGTAAATAGGACGAATACGCCTTGAAGAAATATATGTTGTTTTTCATAAAACCTTCATAATATCAATAGGTACGTCTTGAATTTATATTTGTGTAGGTATACGAGTGAAATCTTCGGACGGACGGATGTTTGATCTGGAAATGCATGTTAAATATTTGCTGTTTTTTTTCGGTATTTTCTGTTTAAAATTTAGAATGTACAGGGTTGGCTACGGAATACATTGTGTTAATTTACAGATATTGTTAGTTTTGTGGATTGTGTTGAAGAGTACAGGGAATCCACAACTGTACAAGATGATCGATCATCTTGCTTGCTCTAGTTGCTGTGCAATAATCGAAAAACGTGTGTTTTCCTTAAGTCTTTAACTCGAAAATGGCTCTAAGAGAATTCCTATGAAACATTAGGTACCGAGCCTGGAAGTCATTCTCTTATAACTTTTGATCATATTCTCAAGACGCATCTCGCTGAGGAAATAGGAAAAAAGTACATGAAATTTGTTTATTAATTTTATACTTACATATTTTTGAATAAATAAGCAACATAAAGACTGAAATTGAAATGTTTTTATTTAATATCTGTTATTACCCCTTTTGGAAAGCGATTTACTCTTCCAAATGACAAATGGAAACATCAGATTAATTATATAGTTGCATCTTATTAATTCGGTCAAAAAGAAATAATAAGGCATATTAAAATCAAATTCCATGAATTTCAAAACTCTTATCTGTGGTTGAACTCGAATGTCCCTGTGTACATTAACAAAAGCGAAATCGCTTTCTCGAAACAGACTTAACAAATACATCGACCCAAAAAAAAGGAACCTGAACCTGAGACAATATTGGATTCTAGATTCTACAGAGCTCATCCAAATTCAATGTTGCATAACGAAAATAAATAACTCGACCTTTCTTAGAATCTATTACACAATCATTTTGGTAGTCTGAGTGTGATGGACCACACACAAAAAACCTAATATTATAGTTGGAAGATACAAGAAGTGACAGAAACCTGATCTTTGTGATTGAATGGACCGTAAAGAAAAAATATACATGTTGAATTTGGAAATATATAACAATTTAACAACAACTAGAATCGACTAGAGAGGGCACTAAAAATCCTTTTTTTTCTATTAGTGGTACTAGAACTTTCGAAGTTGTGCAATCTTTGTAGTATTTTTCTTAATAAAAGATGAATCATGAATATTAAAGTTCGTTCACGAAACGGGCACTCATCCATACTCCATAAAAAAGCTATGTTCAAACCAATAAAATTAATATTATTTTCTATTCGTCACAGTGAATCATCTAATAAGCTCCGTCCTATTTTTTGTTAAGAATATTATTATTTACATACCATTTTTTCACCTTTCTCATTTAATAGCCATTCATTTTTCTTCTTTCCACTATGAGATCATTTAGGCCCGACTTTCAAAAAACGAGGAGGTGACAATTCGGTTGTATGTTTTTTATGTATTGCTGTTCGCGCGTATTGCATAGTATCTCCGATTTGAGTATTTTTGATTCATTTGAAAGAAGATAGTTGAGAAATAGTCCCATATTAATAAAAACTCAAATTCAAAATCTCCGAACGGAATGAACGGGGTGGAGGGGACAATTTTTCTCGAAAATTAAAAATCTGAGAAGGCCGAATTAAAGATAGGACCATATCTAAAAACGTTTAAATTGAATATTTTTTCAAAAAGCTACAGTTTTCGAGTTACAGCAATGGTAAAGACTGAAATATGTGTATTTCCTCTATTTGGATGAGCTATTTTTTTGTGAAAATTGAAAATATGAGACGGCCAAATGAAAGAATAGATTATATGAAGAAACATTTAAATTGGACATTTTTCTTCAAAAGCTACGGTTTTCGACTTAAAGCAGGAATAAAGCCTGAAATATGTGTATTTCCACCGTGATGTTTTGAGTTCTCTGAATAATAACAAGTACAAGCAAAGAATATACATGGGTAATAGGATAAGCCCTATCTTCTTTGGTTTAAGTGAACGTTCAACTATTTTCATGACTGATGTTACACTCAAAAGTGTGAAATAAATATTTTTCACCAAAAATTGGACCGACTTTATTAGTTGGTGCGATGAAAAATACAAAATAATATTAATTCTATTGGTGTTGGTACTTTTGACGTTGGTGTCAAAAGTCTTCTATCTAAATTGCGCACCTTCAGAAGTACCAGCACCAATAGAATTAATATTATTTTGTATTTTTCAGTGCACCAGCTAATAAAGTCGGTCCAACTTTTGGTAAAAAATAATTTATTCAGCAAGATTTTAAAAAGTTGCAGTGATATTGTAAATGATAGTCTAACATTTAATTTCGTACTGTACAATGTAGGAGTTGACATGATTACCTATTTCCTTTTCATAATATCTGTTTAAATTTAAGATTTTGGTGTCAAAGTATCTCATTATTTTATCTTTTTGCTTAACTGCATTTTGTATACTTTCCAGTCAGACATTTTTCTTATTGATTCGTTCATCAAAATATTAAATGATAGTGCACTTAAGGAATGATCCTGTCGGATACCACTTCCATTATTCGATATTGTTTATCAGTAGTTATCAGTTGAATTTATACATTTAAAATGAGTATTTGTTAATGAATCATTTAAAAACAGTTTTTATAATTAGGAACATCAAATTGTTATAAACAATCTTTACATAGTTTCTTCATATTCAAGAACACATACTGTTGTATTGCTTATATTCAAATACCCACATATATCGCTTTGCAATAATCTGTTTTCGTTGCACAAGAACAAAAATAGTCCACCTGAACTTGAGACCGGTTTCACGAAGGTGCTCTTGAACATCATCTCCCATCTCTTCATTCTCCTCTCCTACACTACGTCAAGAAGAAGTGGAGAACGAACAACGAACCAGAGTCCGTCCGTCCTTTGATACACCCAAGTCCCCAAGTATATACCTAGCTACTAGGAATGATGCAAAGAAAACACCTACTAGCCATCGCCAGCAGGGCCTTATCGGTTATGTGAACGAAGATACAGAAGACGTAGAAGGCAATGAAGATCTCTATGAGAGATATAAATCATAAAATAGTACCTAAAAGGTTTTGCATTCCATTGCAGTGGATAAAATCCAATTCAAAACCAAATATTTGATCACTGTTAAGGTTGGGGATACGTTGACTCTATAGAGAAATATTTTAGAATATATATATACAGGCTGAGTGACGAGGCACGGACCCAACTGCAGGAGTGAAAATAATGTAAAGAAACTCAAATGATCTTATTAGATTTTTATTTGTTTTCAAGTTACAGAGTAAAACAAAATTTCATATATTAACATTTTTTTAAACATAGCGTTTTTTCAACAAACGGACCAAACTACGGGAATGTATTGTACACATGAAAATAATGTAAAAAACTCATATGTTCCGATCCGCTTTTCATTTGTTTTCAAATTATGTCGTATTTATTGAAAAAAAAAATCCTAGCGTTCTACTTGCATCCACATTTTCACATAATTAGAGTAAGCCATGCTCGAGGTTCAAAAAAAATTGATAACTTTCTTGTTTTGATAATATGTCAGTGTGTTGTGAAAATGATTAAACGTTCATTTGCGAATTTGTACGATTAAAAAATATAGTGAAACTGACTTTATAAGGTGAAAGAAATATACAACGGATTTATTTTCTAAGCGCTAAAAAGAAAGTTGCAATCTCCACGTATTTCTCAAACAGATAAATTGAGTTAAAATCATTTTTTAATACGTAGGTAAGTAAGTACATTAAAATCTTGTACACTGATATATCAGTTCACCTACACAATATAACATGTTGGTCTTAACAACCATGATTCAGAGAAGAAGTAGAAGGAGGATGACCTTTGCAAAAGTGTCGACCTTCAGTTCCGACTACTACTAGATTATTATTGTCGAGACTGAGAAAGTTCTTTTTTTGTGTGTGTGGTTTTGATTTCGTTGTTGCTGTATACCATACGTAATTTTGCACCAGCAAAAATGAACTCTAAGCATAAGCGATACAATGGAATTAAATTAAATCGTTGAAACTCCAGAACAGCCACCTCCACATATCTCCTATTATGTCGTTTGCCATGTCATATTCAATTTTCAATTCGATCGTGTAGGTTTGCTATATATAATGTGTGGGGGTACATGTTTTTTTCGCGGTTTCGATATATCCACCAAGAATTTATATACATACCTATATATGCTATCGATCATTCAGTTGCACAATATTTTGTCAAAGTATCTTCCTTTTCTTTTATTTTCCTGTTCCGAAGTTGTGGGTCATCATCGTAATGGTGGCGAAAGTGTAATGATGTGACAACTTTTGCTTTCGTTTCTCGTATGCTAATGTGTGTGTTGGCTGTATTTAAAAGTCTCATCAATATTCATATGTTGGTTTTACGATAAAATGTTGTCAATAGGTTAACATTATCCACTAATATCCATAATCACTTATGATTATCTATCATTTGGTACAGTTATCTAATTATCAAATGCAATATGCAAAATGTATTCATCTTTCCAGTATCGAATGTTTTTTTTATTTTAGATTTCATCCTCTTCTCAATCTCAAGTATATCTGGTCAGTTATGTTTAAGATTTGCTTTGAGACAGCTCTTATCGGTTGGTAGGTAAAGTAGAACCAAAGTCTATCTAAGGATAGATTGATCTTCTTAGAACCAGAAATCTAGATGGTCGTAAATCCATACTAGCCGACGATCCTCATTATTACCTATTGGTCGAAATATAGATAAGCAATAAAAGTGTGTGTCCCTTGAAACATTCCCAGGTCCGGATTAAGATATCTCATGAAATAATTTGGCATGCCGCATCTATTATCGTGATGTTTATAAATGTTTTTATGTTATATATCATAATATATTGTATATACATAAACAATTCTCAATTATATTCAAGCGATTTCTCTTAATAATTATCTTAACCCATTATACCTTCCTATGAAACAAAATGTAATGGTATCGCTAATAGCGCTACCTAGAAGTCTGCAATATAAGTATTGATTAGTAATCAATCATATTGCACCTATCAACGATGATGTAATGCATTGCGGGATGGAGTATTAGCTCACCGAGTAGTTGTTGTCATCGGTGGTAGGCACGGTAATAGTATTACCTAATATCTACTGTTGACTTTTAAAGACTTTCATATTTTATATTTCACAGTAGAAATCTTCACATCAATTTTTGATAATAATTATTGCAATTTCAGTCTAGACCGGGAAAGGTGGGAGGAGTTTACTGCTGACCAAATGGTCTAATAGCCGTATTAATGAATCATAGTTTTCTTGGAAAACAAATACTATATAGAAATTGATCGTTGAAAAATCCATTATCAGTTTTAATTGAGGAAATCATGTTTTTTTGACCGACTTAAAAAAAAGGAGAAGGTATATAATTCTTTTTTATGTTTGCTTTTTTCGCACCTTTTATATAGTAAACGTACTCCGATTCTCCGATTTAGACGATTTTCGTTTCATTTCAAAGAGGAGAGTTGAGAAATGGTCCTATATAGTTAAAAAAACTAAAATCCGAAATGTCTTTTCCTCAAAAAACCGCCCCCTTTTTTCAAAAGAATTACTGTTTTCGAGTTTCAGTAATGGTAAAGTCTGAAATATGTGATATACGTACTTCCGCTATGTGGAAGGACGTTTTTTTAGAAAATTGAAAATATAAAATAAAAGAAGAGATTATATGTAGCAACATTTAAATTGAACATTTTTTCAAAAGAATTACGGTTTTCGAGTAGCAGTAGTAAAGTCTGAAATATATATATCTGCGCCGCCATGTTTTGAGATCTCTATCCAGTATCTTCTACTATCTTCTTTAGTACTAGTGAACGTTCAACAATTTTCATGACAAAATTTACACCCAAAATGTGAAATAAATATTTTTTTTACAAAAAATTGGACTGACTTTATTAGTTGTTGCACTGGAAAATACAAAATAATTTTAAGTCTATTAGTGCTGGTAATTTGAAGTTGGTGCCTACAACAACAAACTACAACGGCACAACTTCAAAATTACCAGCACCAATAGAACTAATATTAATCTGTATTTTTCAGTGCAACAACTAATAAAGTTGGTCCAAATTTTGAAAAAAAATAATTATAGTGTGTGTTTAAAAAAACATTGAAAATAAATAAAAGATGTCTATATCAGCCTTAATCATTCATACACGAAGATAATCTCACAACTTTTATGTTTTTATCACAATTTAGTTGTATAATTGATAATAATTATTATTTATTGTTTGCATTTTCCATTCCACAAGGCCAATATCTTTTATATCTGCATAGTTACATGTGACCGTGACGTATAAATATAGTCTTTAAGCAAACAATCCTTGTAGAAGAATACATCTTCCTTTAATAGTTTAATAATTTACTGTTATTAGTTCCTAATGGCTAGCCATGAGTTTAATTTTTGCAAATAAATCACAAACACATGAATCATAAAATTCAAAAATCATCAATTTACTTGCACATATATCTCAGCCATCATTGTCAGGAGTCAGTAAAAACATTATGGAAAGTTTTATAAGAAAATATCTGTAAGTGTCCACACTTACACGACTATAAGAATATTGTCCGACTTACTGGTGCGAATAAAGTTTGATTGTTCATATGGGGAGGGAAATTTTGGACCCTCGAGGTTCATTCAACGAACTACCCCAGGGAACCGTCACTAACATTTGCTACCAACGATGAAAACAACTACACCATGAGCAAACACTCCTACCACAATTCGATTTCATTATCAATGATAGATCTCACTTGATACAGCACAGATGAACCAAGAACAGGATAGCAGCTATTTTGTTTTTATTGGCACTCATCAGATGATCACATACTTCTGGTATATCCAAAAAGATTAATGCTTCTTTAGAATGTCAAAGCCGAATTCCAAAACAACTCAAAGTTCGATATTAGTTTGTTTTTTAGTTATTATTGACCGACGAACCCAAACGGAGGAGGTATACAATTCGACTGTGTGTTTTTTTTGGTTGGTGCCAAAAGTCATCAATCTTAAGTGTGACTGCACAACTTCAAAAGTACCAGCACCAATAGAATTAATATTATTTTGTATTTTTCAGTATACCAACTAATAACGTCGTTCTAATGTTTTGTAAAAAATATTTATAATAAGGTTAATATCATACGTAACAGTTTTAGCAAATATTATAAACTTTATATTGGTTTTAGTGTCAAACAAAACTAGTGCCGAATATGGCAGTCAATATTTTAATGATTAATACTCAGAAGCAAAGACTGCATTCAATTATCACATTATAATACTAATATATTTAATTAGGAATTTCACCACAAAAAAATATAAATACACTGTAGCTTTTGCTGTTGGGTTAACATTCTCAGTAATTATTTAATTAAATTAGAAAACGATGGTCGCTGCAGCTAATTATTTTGTATACAGATTACAACAGCTTATTTGGTTTTTGACTGACTTCAAAAAAGGAGAAGGTATACATGTTTGCTTTTTTATGGCTGTTCGCGCGTTTTGCACAGTTGACGTACTCCGATTTATACTATTTTTGTTGCATTTGAAAGAAGAGAGTTGAGAAATTGTCCCATATTTAGAAAAACTCAAATCCGAAATCTCCTTCCCTCCAAAAACCGCCCCAGAAGGGGGTTGAGGGGGCAATTTTTTTTGAAAATCGAAAATCTGAAAAGGCAGACTTTAAGTTGGGACCATATCCGGCATATCCGTTTCCGAGCTTCGCAATGGTAAAGATTGAAATATGTGATATTCGTATTTCCACTATGTAGAAGAGCATTCTTTTTTTAAAAAATTGAAGATATGAGACGATCAAATTTAAGAAAAGATTATATGTAGCTACATTTAAATTTAGTTACAGTTTTCCAGTTACAGCAGTAAAGTCTGAAAAATGTATATTTGGGCCGCGATGTTTTGAGATCTCTGAATAATAAATAACAAGTACAAGCTAAGCCTATATCTTCTTGGGTATTAGTGAACGTTCAACAATTTTCGTGACTAATGTTACACTCAAAAATGCGAAATAAATATGTTTTACAAAAAATTGGACTTTATTAGTTATTGCACTTAAAAATACAAAATAATATTAATTTTATTGGTGCTCGTAATTTTGAAGTTGTGCCGTTGAAGTTTGTTGTTTTATAGGCACCAACTCCAAAAGTGCCAGCACCAATTGAATTTATGTTATTTTGTATTTTTCAGTGCTACAACTTATAAACTCGGTCCAATTTTTTGTAAATATATTTATCTTCTTTGAAAGTCTGTGCCAAAGATCAGTCGTCTATCCTAAGTCCAATTCATAATCACAAAATTGATCTGTATTTTATTATTATTATATCGAAATTAAATTCCGTCTGTATCATAAACATGTATTTGGTATAAGTAGGTATACTTTGGTGTTTGGAACATGGGTTTAAAGTACAAGTAGAAATTCTGTTTTTCTATTCCTGTAAGTATCATAGATTAGAATTTTCCTTGACATTATTTCGATCTTGATTGTAAATTCGAGAATTTAATCTCAGTCCTATTAAAATATATGAAAATAAAAAAAATAGGTACAACTGAAAATAAAAAAATTATCAAATATAATATAAGAATATTATTTGAAAATCATGAATATTTGCGTGGTTAGGGGTAAGTACAAATTAGACTAATAACATTTTTGGGATTCGTCATCTAACAGCACAGATGAAGGACCATAAAACTTAGAAAGTACAATAAAGAATGTTAATATTATTTGGAGCTTACGATTTTCAGTAGTGTTTTATACTTCACATTTATTTTTTCTTCAAAAATAAAATTTGTAAAGAATCTCAGAGCAGGTCTTTATAAACAAATGAAAAAGTATTATTTGACAAACAAAGCAACAAGGACTGCAACTGGTCTGATCAAGTTTAGGCAGACAAAGAATTAATGGTTGTAGAAGTCCATTCTCGAAGTGGAGTGGAATGGTAAGACGAAAAAGAAACACAAAGTCTTCTCCACAGTTTATTCTTAAAGGTTAATTATTGATGAGACATGTTTCGAGATTGTACAATCTCATTTTATATCAAAAGGTTCAAAGTTCTGTAACAAATTATGGAGCTGAAAATATGAAAATTTTTAAGAAAAAGGAAAAACTAGAAAAACATGAAAACGATCCCAAACCAATGCAAAAATTAAAATATATACTTGAAAAAGAAATAAATTATTCCATTACAAAAATAAAAATAAAATAAAGTCACATTCTAAAACAAAAAACGAAATTCCACGTCACATTGTCTGAAGTCTGAGTGCCCGTGCCCGGTGACTACATCTTTGATCAGCTGATGGTACCATCAGACTTCAGACAATGTGAAGTGGAACTTCGTTTTTTGTTTTTGTTTTAGAATGTGACTTTATTTTATTTTTATAATGGGATAATTTATTTCTTTTTCAAGTACATATTTTAATTTTTGGATTGGTTTGGGATCGTTTTCATGTTTTTCTAGTTTTTCCTTTTTCTTAAAAATTTTCATATTTTCATCTCCATAATTTGTAACAGAACTTTGAACCTTTTGATTGAAAATGAGATTGTACAATCTCGAAACATGTCTCATCAATAAATAACCTTTAAGAATAAACTGTGGAGAAGACTTTGTGTTTCTTTTTCGTCTTAGACAAAGAATTGGTAACCTCCAAGTTGCATTAGCTTCTTCAGCAAAAATAAATGCTTAAGCCTATAGCAATCATAACTTTGAAATGCATCCCCACAAACTGTAACTTTAATGTTTTGGAATTGAAGAATTCAGATAACCCTATCAGATGTGATTTCTCTATACAAATATTGGATCAGACAACCGAGTCAGCCCAACAGATGATCCAATCGTTCCAGGGATACAAAACGAGAACGAAGGAATTGATTTCTATGCAGGATGGGTCATTCCCGCACATTTTCTGAACAGCTAGATAATTTTAAAGATCATGCTATATTCTACCATTTATGAACACGTAGCCTTCAAGACAGCCTGATCTTAACCCAGCGAATTACTGTTTGTGAGGTGACAGCAAATCGATGCAATTTAACCAGAAATGCTGTGTAAAATTTGGAAAAGGTGATGATTGTACAATCGAGGAATACAAATCAAATCGTCAATGAAAACTATAAATATTTAAAATAGGTGGTGTTCTTTTAATTCTTTGTAACGTATACATTGTAATGCGGGTAATATCAAAGCTCCTATTTATCAAAACTCCTATATACCTACTCGATTCAATTAAAAAATCCCTGATATTGCAGTACCTGGCGCCCCCCCTCAATGATGATGTCATTCATCCATTTATATCCGTCGTTCAAGGTGAAATAGCTATCGTACGATCATCATCGAATCATCTTTGCCAGAGAACTAAGGCTGCTGAATATATTATTATACCTATTTCTTCATTGATGAGAAAAAAAGCCAGCAGATTGTGAAAAGCTAAAAGTAAATACATATATAATATGACCACAGAATATTGCATTCTTTGGGTAAATAAAAAAAGCATTCAGGTTGTGATAATTCCGTGACAACTGACAACTCTTAGAATATGATCGACTTGATCGAGCCATATCATTTTTGATCGACAAACCCCCTAACAGAGGAGGTATACAATTCAACTATTTTTTTTGGTTCGTTCGCGCATTTTATATAGCAATCGTACTCTGATTTTGATGATTTTTGATTAATTTGAAAGAGGAGGCTTGAGAAATGGTCCCATGTTCATAAAAATACAAATCCAAAATCTCCTTCCCTCCGAAAACCGCCTCCAAAGTGGGTGGATTGGGCTAATTTTCCCCAAAATCGAAAATCCGAGACGACATTATTAAAGATAACAAAATATCCGGAAACGTTTATATTGAAAATTTACGGTTTTCGAGTTAAATTGATGTTAAAATTTCACATACGTGTATTTTCGCTATGTGGATGGGATGATTTCTTTCGTAAACTGAAAATTTTTGGAAACCACATGAAAGCAACTGAAATGAAGCAGGAAAAAAAGTTTCTCAAATAAAAATTCAATGGAATTTATTTAAGAGCGAGCGGTACGAATGTCTTGTGAGAGGACACATCAGATGTTTTCTTCTCGTGAAGAATTTGAAACTTGAAATGTTTATTGCGCCTTTGATAATTCACAATCAAAGCACTTCACACATTTTGATTACAATCTTTATGATTAAAGTGAAATACATGTAAAAATTCAATGTTATGATATCAGTACAGGTACCTAGTTTAAATTACTAGAACTTTAGTATTTTTCTAAAAGTTGTCTTATCCTAACTATCTTTATATTGATTATAATTATTATCTTAGTTCTTATTATTTACGTAATACATATATATCATGTATCCTTTCTTAATTATGATAATGGTTCCCCTTATACATAACCATATTATTATGATTGAATTTAATTATTCAATTTATTGTGAACTAGAGTGAAAACTAATGCTATTATAAACTATCTATACAGGGTGTTCCTAAATAGCACATATAGGTATACGCAAAATGATATCTACGGACACTGTATATTAATACAATAATGCTTTGGACCCTATTTTAAGAATAATGCGGTCGTGAAATACATAAAAATTTATAATTCTTAATATTTCCTATCATTTTTTAAAAATAATTTAGTGAAAACTTTTAGATAATCCGAAAAAACATAAATAGCAAATAATAAAATAATATTATTAGGAGAGGGGGAAGTTGTAATAAAATTTACATTAATATTCAACCGTACAATAGTACGAAACCTTTCGTGTTCGAGTCCTACTCGCATTTGGCTGTTTTTTTTTCTGTTATTTTTTATAATATCGACTATTACCTTTCACAAAAAAGTGAATAGAACTCCTTTCTAAAGACTATAAAATATTTTACACATGAATCTCTTTCTCTCCAGGATGATGGGGGTATTGAATACTTTAATACCATTGTCGTTCAACCACACTTGAAATTGGTCACTAATCAAGGTAGAGGCTTCCACATCAGATGTCGCTACAATACCAGAAACAATACAATACTGAATGATTCGCTGAAAGTGGAGTAAGTAATCGATAACTTATATATGTAAGGGGCTTTTTGCTGACTTTTTTGGTATAGAGTTTTGAATCATTTAACATATTTTATCTTTAGAAACGTTTAGAATATATATGACGGATAATCTAACCTAACCTAACCTGAGCTTTTCGTCTGGAGTCCTTGCATGAGCTCGGCTTTGAAGCTTAACTCCTCACTAGAGGTGATCGGATTTGACAGTCCAGGTTTCCTGTTTTGTATTTTTGGTAGATTCTTTCGACCTGGCCAGTTACCATGCCTACCAAAGCTTCGGTTTCCTCTCTACTCAATTTCAGCCAATTAGCTGATCCTTTTTTTTCTAGAAAGCTTTTTTCTTTCCTAAAGCCAACCTTTATCTACAGTGCATTCCATTATTTCCGTCCTTGTATTAACTTTTCTAGTAGTAGATACTTATCTAGCATAGATCAAATTCACCTACATTATTAGTAATATTCCCCTTTAATGGGCTCTTATATTGGTATCTTAGTTTTGAAACTTCACAACAGTTTATAAAAACAAATTCAAGGTTTTTCAATTTTATATTAACTTCCATTGTACAGGTTATGTAGTATCTTGATCATTTATGATAAGAGTTGATCCATTGGTCCAACAGTCAAGCATCCATCCTCACAATACTGCTAAAAATTAAAAAAATACATACTCGAAATATCGAAATGCAAACACCAGTAAAATTATGGGTGTCATACGTTATTGTCCAATGCACGGAGTTAAATAGATAGGTACCTACTTTAATTTTTCCTATTAGTATGAATGTTACAAAACCTTTATTAATGTTAAGAAATGAAATTTCATCACAATCCTGAGAGCTTTCCAATTTTCACCTCTGAACCCTAAACATATTTGCGCGATAAAAAGTTATCCAATCAATCCTTTAATATAGCTATCCTTTCTGTGAAAGTAATAAAGTTGTCCTTCAAGTCTGTAGCCTGTCACGATTCACAAACTACCTGTTGTATTTTTGGTTTTATCAAAATTTCTCTGGTCAAATTTTTAGGCGTCAATCACCTTAATAATCACTGAACTCTACAACTGTCCTACACATTTCTGAATACTAATAAAATCATTATTAGCCTAATAAAGAAGTAGTCTCTGAAATCAATTGAAGTCATTTTAAGTAACCAACTTCCATATGTCAATTTCGAGATACAAAACACAACAAGCGTTTCGAAATTAACTGGACGTTGACATTTGGTCAACACAACGCTTGTTTGAAATCGTAAATAATTAAATATGAATTATAACCTATAAACATGAGTATGCCGCTTGATATTTGACTACTCTTTAAAACTGTACTATACAATCTGATCTAATGTCAGATGATGTTGGAAAGTCAATCAAATTTCTCATTTAAATACACTATATTAAATATCATCAAAGGTATTTTGGGTAATAGTCTAGTTTATTGGCTTTTGTTATAAACGCCCTAAAAATCAAATGTTTGTGAAATGGATGTATGTTAGTATAAATTTTAATAAAATTGAGGCGGAAAACGCAATTTTTATTGATTTGTTAATAAAAAAATGGAAAAAAAGTTGTTCTTAGGACTTACGACTTTTAGCTGGAATTTTCGATTCGGAAGTATCTTTTCAATCCCAAATAGTATAAAATCATCCTTAAATTTTATTAAACACTAACATCCTTCAAAATTAACAAAAATATGCGTAAAAATAGTAAATATAAGTTCGGTTATAAAGTAAGGTTAAACGAATTGTTGATTGACTTGTGCAGTGCATTTGACTTTTAAAAACTGTCAATTCCAACTTAAACTTCCTTTTTTACGCATATTTTTGCTAATTTTGAAGGATGTTAGTGTTTTATAGAATGCAAGGTTAATTATATACTATTTGAGATTGAAAAAAATACTTCCAAATGGAAAATTCCAGCTAAAAGTCGTAAGTTCTAAGAACTCCATTTTTCCCTTTTTTTATTAACAAATCATTAAAAATAGCATCTTCCGCCTCAATTTTTTAGGGCTTTTATAACAGAAGTCGCTAAACTAGACTTTTACTGGATTTTGGACTTGCACCATAATAGATGAGACACTGTAAACTGCGAAAAAAGACAATATGTTTTCTTTTGAAGTTAATGTAATTAATTCCAAGACTAACCAAATCTACATAATATTAAATTTCATCTTTTGTCCATACAGTCTCATGTCGGCTGATCCATTGTCAGCTCTAGCCCCAATGCCCGGCTGCAATATGAAGATCTTCTCTGGCGATCCGACGCAAAAAGAAGTAGCAGAAAACGTGAAAATCGGCGACCCTTTAACCTTGGTCGTCTCGCTGGATGAACAAGATGTGTACGGCATCAGAGTAACTGATTGTCTGGTAAGTTGAACGAAAAGAAACTTTTTTTGATAATATACAGTATGATTAACATATAGTTCAGAGTATGATATCGATATATTATAGTGAGAAATACGAAAGAAGTTTGAAGTGAAAGTAAATAGATAGAGGCATGTTTCACATTTTGGAATTAGTTGGTAATATATATACAAGGTGTTTCCAAATTTATATTTTTTCAATTCCCCCATATTCCGTTTTTTTGTTGATATCTTTAATTTTGTATATACTGTGAATTAAAACTCACGCCCTGTATTTTTCAAAGAACACAATATACATTGCGTCCATAAAGTAAATTCATTACTAGCTTAATAAACAATAATATTAGAAATTCCCGAAACAGGTCGATTTTTTATTTTAATATACTGTTTTGCAATTATTATTTAATATACAGGGTGAACCACCTTTGAATGATGACGTCATTACCTTTTTTAAAGAGAATGGGACACCCCATTTTTTAAATTTCCGGATTTTCCTTGCTAATCTGATTCCAAAAATGTATAACACGTTGCTCCAAATTGGTACAGGATGGGCAAAAATTAAAAAAATTCAACTTATTTAAAAAATATTAAATAAAAAAAAACTAATAGAACGCATATTAAATGAAATTACTTTTGTTATACTACTTTGATAAACTATTAAAGAACACCCCGTATAATTTTTAACATTGCATCTAACAGCTTTTATTAGTTACCCAAGCCCTTCAATATTTTTATTGTTTGAAAGTATTCTTTCCCATTTTTTTTACAAAATGCCTTTACCCGAAAGTGACAGGATTGAAATATTTTTGCCCGCCCTGTACCAATTTGAAGCAACGTGTTATACATTTTTGGAATCAGCTCATCAAGGGAAATCCGAAAATTGAAAAAATGGGATGTTCCATTTAAAAAAATGGTGATGACGTCATCACACGAAGATGGTCACCCTGTATATTAGAATATAATTTGAAAAAATAGTATTAGTATGAAAATCGAACTGTTTTACGGACGCACTGTATATGGGTTTCATAATTGTTACAGTTATTATTAGATTAGATTCATTTTTGTGTTTGTACTTTTCAAAGGTTCGTGATGGTCTTGGCTGGGGTGAACAGAAATTGGTCGACGATGAAGGCTGTCCCACCGATATGGAGATTATGGGTATGTTCAAATATTCCGATGACAAGACCAAAGCTTCTGTCAACTTTCAAGCCCACAAATTTCCCTACACGGCATCGGTTTATTATCAGTGCAATGTGAAATTGTGTCTCAAGGCTGACAATGGGTGCGATGTTGTGGTGAGTGATTATTTTCTAACCAGTTTACCATTTCTATTATCGAGCACTATTATAAAATTACTATTGGAACGGGCATACAAAACATGACTGATTTATTTATTTACAAGTTTATTTATTTTATTTTATTTATATCACTATTTATATACCTACACTCAAGAATATATAAAGGGAGGATGGCTAACTCTGTATCCTGTTCTATAAGCAGCAGTGGCTGAAATAATATCCTGTGAAAAGTTGTCAATTCGGGGTGTTGCGCAGAATTCCACTGAGTGTCTGTTGTTGTATATAGGCTTCCTTCCCCCATACTACATAAGCATGCGCTGCGTGATTTTGCGCCCCTAAATGAGATACCATAACCCAAGGTTTTTTGTGCTACTTTTTGTACTTTTGACAATTGACAAAAGACAGTTGATCTTAATAGAAACTTTGGAAACTCCATTATCGACTCGAAAATATTAATAATTTAATCTTTGAATAATTACACTATGTTATGCTATATACTATAATACAAATATGTAACAATAAATATATTATTTTCAAGTGTTTCTACCATTTTAATAAATAATAGATTGTAGAAGTATACATTTTATTATTATCTAGCTGTTTTACCCGGCATTTCCCGTGCAAACACTTTGGTAGATTGTTGTACGAAAAAATAGAGTCATTAAAAGTACTGAGTATGGAACCCTTCTATCTCAGAGTCCTACTCGTACGTAGAAACAGTCGGAACACCAACCCAGATCCATCCACAGACATGCACCTAGAGAGAACTGCATGATAATTTCTCGTACCAATGTCTTAAGGATTTTATGGTATGAAACCCTCCACCTTTAAATCCCAGTCGCTCTGAAAGACTATCACAAAACCGTTCCGTGACATAGTAGGCACAAATATAGCGAAAAACCCACAAAAACCAAACCATTAAGATCAGAGATACTACTTTGGGTATTACAGGTATGGAACCCTCCACTTAGGAGGCCCTGTCACACATACAGCCACTACCAGATCATTCTAATAACATTTTACGTGCGTACATAGTAAAAACACCATCAAAATCCAGCCATAGAGTTCAGAAATATATACTAGACTTTCAGTTACGTAACCCATCACATAGAGTCTCACGGCCACTGAAAGTATGACAGTACTTTTACTTAAGGTATGATAAACACGTGTGCAAAATTTGGTTGGAATATCGCGACGTTCAGTTTTCTATAAGCGTCATCTATTACAACTTAACGAAAACTGCTTTTCAGCTCTAGGTAAGAAAAAAATCATATTTCCGCGCCTCTAAACAGGGTCGAATATAGGGTTTTCTTATATTGACGTATAAAAAGGCTTTAGAACAGGCTGCTCAAGAAACATTAGAGAAAAAAAGGAAGATCAATAAAAAAAATCCCGATGGCCTGTAGTCAGCGGAAAGGTAAATTTTTCACAATTCATTGAATTGAAATTTTAACAACCTTTTCATTGGTATACCTACATGTTATTACAAAATATTGTCGTATGTGTCATAGCCTTGCGGTTAGAGGTTTTTGTTTTGGCTGTTGTATATAAAGCAGACAGGGTTCGAGTCCACTTCAAGGCAGATTTTTTTTTCGCCTATTTCTTTTCAATAAATATGCTATATATTTTTTTAATCAGGGTCTATATTAAGATCTCCGGAAAATGTACAATTACATCAAATTTATATCGAGTGTTCATGTTTTATCAATATTTGTTATTTTTCTTTATTAATTTTTATTTTTTTTCTGTGTATTTTATGAAAAATTTCTCTGAACAAAAGCTGTAGGTACTGATTATATCTATAACCTAAAATTATTTTTAATAATATTTACACTACGGCTCTTTTTTGATAATTTTTTTAAATGTTTGAAAGGTCGCCATTTTGAAACTACTTACCCGATATTGCCCAATAACGAACTCGACCGAGATATTTGGGAGATTGATTTTTGTAGCAAATTTGAACTTGATACCTTCAAAACTGCGACCTCTATCGTGTTAACAAATTTCGTAATATCCCATATATATATATATATATATATATATATATATATATATATATATATATATATATATATATATATATATATATATATATATATATATATATATATATATATATATATATATAAACTTTGGAACCAAATGTTTTTTTGGACTAACTTATAGACATATAACAACATGCCGTTGAAATTTTTTTGAAATTCAAAAGTGTGAACGATCGCAATAGGTATATTTCTATAAGAAATTTACCTAAAAAGGTTTACGATTTTGGGCAGATGAGTTTCGGCAAGTAGTGTACGAAAAGCAGCTAGTTTATAAAAAGTCATAGCCTGTACCACAATACTAAAAAAATAATCGTCATAAACGGAGGAGAAACATCAGAAATAAGAACAAATAAAGGTATCAGACAAGGATGCAGTATATGTCCAACTCTATTTAACACGTATATATAGAAGACATCATAAAAGAATGGAAAAATAAATGAAAGACATAAAATCAGACCAAAATACCCTATGAATCTCGATTCTCTATGCAGAGTTTTAACAACAAAATCAGAAGAAGACCTGCAAATGGGAATACACAAACTACAAAAAATATGTTACAAAGTATCGCATGAAAATATCATCTGCTAAAATCAAAGTAATGGGCTTTTCAGGTAAATACTGTCATATCCATAACAGAAGAATGAAATTTCAGAAAATAGCAGAAAAATCAGAAAAACATCTAAATACATAGAATGCAAGATGAAAGAATCCAACAGAAGGTCATGGATTATAAATATTCAGTCAGAAAAAGTCCTGATAGACCTGATAACCATAGATGAGTGTTGCAACAGGCAAACATCTAATACCTGATATGGAAGGATATAGAAGGAGGTCTGAGATGTGTCAGATGGACGTACTGATCTTATGTGAGTTACATTTTTTCCTCGATGTACGGATTTTCACACTAGAGCCTTCGAAACGTAGAGGAAAGTCAAAATTCTTGATTCGAGAAATTAGACCCCTTTAAATAACATCACAAAAGGAATAAGGGTATAAATGTATAATGTAGAGATTTACGATCATTAATCATGTTTGTCTGTTGTTGTTAATTATTGTACTATTCGTAATTTCTTGCTTCTCTTTTTACTGAAGTATTTATATTTATATATGTATATTATGATTTCTTATCAAATTTTTTAACGATCAACTCAGGAGTAAAGAAAAAAAGAAAATTTCTTGGTTTTGATTTTGATCAAAATTTATTTATTATAACCAATGTTGAGGCATTTACAATCCAGATCGTTTGCAGTAGTCGATAATTTTGTTGACTCTGTCCGGATGAGCTGCCCATCTGGTGTTCAAAATGTTGACGATGAAGCTTTCAATTTGCCCCTTCATGGCTTGGGTGTCGAAGACGGTCTTCAAACCAAGACGAATTGCTGTGGCAATTGTGTTACCAATCACATTCATGCCCATAATATCAGCCTGCCAAATAGAAAAATCGATAAAGTTCCGTTCAGGCAATGTGGGACACAAAAAACATTATTACCTTGACTTCATCTACGTGCCATTCCAGATCCAATTTTGGGAAACTGTATCCCTTGGTACCCTTCATTTTTTCGAAGTACATTACTCCCTTCCAGTTGACTTCGTTCATCTGTAGTCTGTCAATTTTTATTAGAATTAGTTTGAGAAAAAAAATCAATTTGAGAAAGTTCGTTTTGAATCGGGAAAATTCGTTTTGGTTTGGGTAAGTTCGTTTTGTTTTGGAAAAGTTCGTTTTGGCTCGGGTAAGTTCATTTTTGTTTGAGAAATCTAAGTAGGGTTCGTTTGTTTTGGTTTGGTGGACTTTTGGTTACTTACCTTGCATTTCCGTGGAATTTCTGTTCGAGGATGGCTTCTTTTGTTGTTACAATGTAATCAGCATGAATGTCAAAGTTTTTCCACCAAAAATGGAATGGGAAACGGGCAATTGCGTCAGTATTCTCTGATAATTGGGAAGCATTGACTGTCCAGTCGGGAATACCAGCCCATGTGATGTTTTCAACTGTTGCTGTCCAACTGAAATAACAATTTATACAATATCTTAGTCAAGTGAATTCAGGTTGTGATAAAATCATATTGTCTTGTGCAACTTTCATTTGAAACTTTTTTAATTTTGACAAATCTCCACTTGTTGAGATACTCGGAATCATAAAAAAATGTTTTTAGGAAAATTTCTTCGGTACGTATGTACAGTGTACTTTGCTATTGAAAATATTTTTAATTTTTGAATCCACAATAGAATAAATTAAGTGATATTTCGTTCATTTTGGTCAATCTCTTCGAGGTTTAGTTGAATCGTATACAAAATAAAAAAAATCCCGATGGCCTGTAGTCAGCGGAAAGGTAAATTTTTCAAAATTCATTGAATTGAAATTTTAACAACCTTTTCATTGGTATACCTACATGTTATTAAATAAAATTGTCATAGCCTTGCAGTTAGAGGTTTTTATTTTGGCTGTTGAATATAAAGCAGACAGGGTTCGAGTCCACTTCAAGGCAGATTTTTTTTTCGCCTATTTCTTTTCAATAAATATACTATATATTTTTTTAATCAGGGTCTATATTAAGATCTCCAGAAAATGTACAATTACATCAAATTTATATTGAGTGTTCATGTTTTATCAATATTTGTTATTTTTCTTTATTAATTTTTATTTTTTTACCTGTGTATTTTATGAAAAATTGCTTTGAACAAAAGTTGTAGGTACTGATTATATATATAACCTAAAATTATTTTTAATTACATTTACAGTACGGCGCTTTTTTGATATTTTTTTTTAAATGTTTGAATGGTCGCCATTTTGAAACTACTTACCCGATATATATATATATATATATATATATATATATATATATATATATATAAACTTTTGAACCAAATGTTTTTTTGGACTAACTTATAGATATATAACAACATGCCGTTGAAATTTTTTCGAAATTCAAAAGTGTGAACGATCGCAATAGGTACATTTCTATAAGAAATTTACCTAAAAACAACTACTAACCTGGCAAGAGCATTGCCTCCTGATTGTGTGAAAGTCTTGTTCACCCTGAGTGGGGTGTGCATGGGAATACTGGCTTCAGCACATCCAGTAGTGATGGCCAATTTGGCGCATTTCACCATCCACAGAGCTCTTTCTACATCAGATGTAGCGCCTGTAAATGAAAAATAAATTTTAGGAATACTCGTTGATACTACAAGATTGTAAATTTACGAATATATCATCATATATCATCGAAATGTGATATTGAAACATACGCCTAGGTATATCTCAAACTCACTAAAGGATAAATATGGTATTTATATATCGCTATGAGTCATGGTCGAGCAGTGAACATCACACGAGTCTCAGAGCCAATTTGACATATTATATGTACTAGTCATTAGAAATGAAACACCCTTTATCATCGTTACAACTGAATTTTCTTAAGATTTAAGATGCTACCAAAAGTAGGTATAGAGGCGTGCAGATTTCAGGGAAATTCAAAAAAATAAAATGTATTTTTAAGTAAATTTCAAATAGATTGTTCTCAAATTTAAATTTCGGAAAAAAATCATCTGCTTTGTGGTATGTATATGTCAATAAATAAATCCAAAATCATTTCTTTTCGAAAGTTTAATTAAATATATATATATATATATATATATATATATATATATATATATATATATATATATAATAAAAAGATGATTCTCAAGGATGCAGTCATTTAATAAATAAAATTTGAGTCGAGCCGAGCTTTCGAGAATTTTTATTTTCTTCTTCAGGGCAAAAACGGAGAATTTAGTATAAATGAACTCAAACCATAGCTGTTGATTAAAGTTAATCAAAAATACACGTTTACGTTATAGATAGGATCTGTCCCTACTACTTTTGTTGGAAACATTTCTGCCTAAAGTGACAGAAAAAATAATAAAAATTAAAAACCGTGAAATTTACCTATCCGTTGGCTACAGGTTGTCGGTATTTTTTTACATGATTATAATTTTTTCGAGATTTCCTGATTTCAATAATGTACCATATACTTACTTGCTAGGGCAGCGAAAGCGAAAAGGGCAACAACCTTGTAAGCAAACATTTTTGTTCTCTGTTGAGCTTTTTCACAGCGTTTCAAAAAAACTCGACTGTGTTAACCTCAATTATTTCATGATCTTATATAGCCCAAAAAATGTAGAATCGCGCCATAATCTATTTTTTCCATTGATTATCTATGAGATACTATAACATTCGAAAATATTGTATCAATTTATTATAAAAAATAAAATAAACTGATAAATGATATTAATTGTAGATTGGATAATTTTTATCATCGCATTGATTCTTTCTTATTTAGCTTAAGGGTTTTTGGAGTTGTTTTGTGTACATCAGGAATGCACGTGTCAGTTTCTTTGACCGATTTCGCCAAAACGAAAGAGGCATACAGTTCAATTGTATTTTTGCCTTTTTAGGTAAATTTTCTTTAGAAATGTACCTATGGCATTTGTTCGCATTATTGAATTTCGAAAAAAATTCTACGGCTTGATGTTATATGTCAATAAAGAAGTTTCGAATTACTTAATATTATTTTGTATTTTTCAGTGCACCATCTAAAGTTCGTCCAATTTTTTGTAAAAAATAGTTTTCTCACACATTTGAGTGTAAGATTAGTAATCATAATCATTCAAAGTTCTCCAAAAAAGATAATACTTAATACGTTGCTTATACTTATTCAGAGATTTCAAAACATCGCCTAAATACACATACATATTTTCGACTTTTCCACTGCTGTATTTCGGAAACCGTAATTTTTTACATATAATCTCTTCTTTAATTTGGCCGTCTCATATTTTAAATTTTCAGAAAAAAAACCACCACATAATGGTGACACATGGAAACCTATGGTTTTTCAGGAAAACGAGTCCGATTTAAACGTTGCTGGATATGGTATCTTCTTTAATTTTGTTGTCTAAAATTTTCGATTTTCGAAAACCAAAAATACTCCCTTTGGGAGAAGTTTTTGAGGGGAAGGACATGTTAAATTTTTTTTTCAATGGGACCAATTGTCAATCCTCTGTTAGAGGAAAAAAGAAAAAATTTCCCCCTCCACCCCATTTGGAGGCGGTTTTCGAAGGGAAGGAGATTTCGTATTTGCGTTTTTATGAATATGGGACCATTTCTCAAGCCTCCTCTTTCAAATGAATATATAAAAGACGCGCACGAAACAAAAATAAAATAAAGCAGACAGTCGAATTGTATACATTATCCGTTCGGGGTTCGTCGGTCAAAAAAAGTAAACCGTTTCTGATTTACAGCATTAGTAAATATGTGTGTTTGATTACTAATTGCTAATGAAATATGTTTTTTTTACAAAAACTAGGTGTACTGGAAAATACAAAATAATATTACTTAATTCTAATTTGAAGTTGGTGCCAAAAGTCGTATATTATCTAACATTTTACTGAGAAATATTTATGATCAAAAAAACGTCAATAAATAAATATTTTGCAGTACAAAATTACCTACCTTGTTGAAATCTAGTAAGTCGAGATCAAAATTTATATTTTGATTGAGGTTATGAGCGAACGTCAAGTTGTCAAGTCTTAAAGCGTTCAAGCGAGTAGAATCGGCTAAACGAGACCAATGACGTATTACTGAAAAACGGTTCTGATGCCATTTTTCTCAGAATAATTTCAAATTGATTCAATCGTTATTATTCAGATAAATTTTCATTTATCTCAGACGCAAGTATAGAGGTGCTGTAAGTTTTAGGTGTGTTTCTGTCTGTCTGTCTGAGGCATCGTAGCTTTCAAACGGATGAACTGATTTTAATTCAAGTTTTTTTGTTCTAAAGGTGACTTTTTTTCGTTTTTTTGATCTAATATAATGTTCGGATATTTAAAATCTCATTCGAAAATATTTTTAATTTAAAATAAACATTGAGCAACAAGAATATTGTATCATATTTTATAAATGAATAATGATGTAGATATGCAGATACCCAATTTATTATCAAATGGATGTATGAGATGTTGAAGACGAGAATAGCTGAGGCCCAAGTAGGTGATCACACCACCTCTGTTAAATCTACTCGTGGAACACCTCAAGGAGGAGTAATATCTCCCCTCCTATGGAGCTTAGTAGTAGACGAGTTACTCCACAAACTCACGGAGCTTGGCTTCACATGTATCGGCTATGCCGACGACATAGTCCTAATAGTCCGAGGAAAATTCGCGAACACCCTATGCGAATTATTGCAGGAGGGCCTCAGAACTATTGAGCAATGGTGCTTGTCAGTGGGGCTTAGCATAAACCCATCCAAGACCACAATTATTCCATTTACTAGGAAAAGGAAACTTCCAGCTATGAAACCTCTCACTTTAAGTGGAGACACAATAAGCTGGAAGGCTGAAGTACAATATCTGGGATTAACACTAGATAGCAAGCTTCTGTGGAACAAACATATTGAGGCTACTGCTAGCAAAGCAATAAAGGCCTTAATGGCGTGCAGAAATCTGACTGGTAAGACTTGGGGATGTAACCCAAAAATACTGTGATGGATGTACGTCATTATTGTAAGACCGATAATATCATATGGGTCAATAGCCTGGCATGGCAAGGCAAGTCAGAGCAATACGAGGAAAACCCTCGATAGAATACAAAGACTAGCCTGTGTCTGTATCACTGGAGCCATGAGAACTTGCCCGACCAGGGCACTAGAGATCATCACTGATCTCACACCTCTCCATCTAGTGATAGACAGATTGGCCCATGAGGCCATTCTAAGACTATCTAGGGAAGGTTCAGACATGGTGGGAATTCGGAATCAGAGAGCTTGGTCCTCTTTGTCCAAACATATCCCATCAGTGATGTAATGACAAAGAAAATTAGCATCGAGAGAACTTTCACCACGGTGCTAAGTAGCAGAGAAGATTGGGACAGGGGGCTCACAACCCAAGCTCTCAAAAAGAATACCATCAAATGGTACACTGATGGTTCTAAGACCACGACGGGGACAGGCGCTGGAGTGTTTGGGAATCGCACCAAATGCTCACTTGCGCTAGGCCGCTGCCCAAGCGTCTTTCAAGCAGAATTGCTTGCAATTGAGAGATGCGTGGAGGTGAACCTTGAAAGAAACTATCAGAAATGTGACATTGCAATACATTCTGATAGTCAAGCTGCAATTAAAGCACTGAACCCTCATACCATTGACTCTAAAATGGTATGGGAGTGCCGAAGGAAGCTCAATGAGCTAGGCAAGAACAACAGGGTCTACTTAGTCTGGGTTCCCGGCCACTCGGGAATCAAAGGCATCGAGGAGGCCAACACACTTGCCAGGAAAGGAGCACAAACTCCATTTACTGGCCCAGAACCCTTCTGTGGCACAGATAAAAGCACCTACAAGAAGGAGTTTCTGGAGAAGGAAAAAACCGTAAGAGAAACACTCTTGCGGGATACCCCTGGATTGGATCATTCCAAAAAGTTTCTAAAAAACTTTGATACTGCAAGATCCAAATGGTATTTGGATCTCAGCAAGAACAAGCTACACCTACTCACTGGATTTCTTACAGGACACTGTTGCCTCAAGAAGCATCTAATGAGATTAGGTCTAGCAGAGGATGACGAGTGCAGATTCTGCGGGGAAGAGGAGGAAACTCCGGATCACCTGGTGACGGAATGCCTCGCCATTGCTAGCCAACGCAAACAGTGCCTTGGACTAGCAACCTGCAGTAGTGAGGAAGTATCCTCCTTGAAGCCAACCCAGATACTGGAGTTCATTAGAACTCTGGAACTGGAAGGCGAGTTGTAGACCGCGTATAGGCGAGTGCAACTCAGGTGGGGGGCACAATAGACCTTATGGTCGCAGTGCAATGTAACCCCCTCTTAAATCTAAATCTAATCTAAATCTACCCAATTTAAATTCTAAAATAATAATAATAGCTAATTACATTATTTACAATTCCAATTTGGAATTTATTTGATAATCACATTTTTTTTTTCATATTAAAGTATGATGATAATTCCACGAATTAAAATTGCATCTCTGGTAACTAAGAACTATGCATATGTATGTCTTTTTTTGTCATTTTATTTCATTGAATTTTAAGTAATGGATATAGAATTTTGTGAATAATTTCTTATAGAAATGTACCTATTGCGATCGTTCACACTTTTGAATTTCATATGTCTATAAGTTAGTCCAAAAAACATTTGGTTCAAAATTTTATATATATATATATATATATATATATATATATATATATATATATATATATATATATATATATATATATATATATATATATATATACGGGATATTACGAAATTTGTTAACACGATAGAGGTCGCAGTTTTGGAGGTATCAAGTTCAAATTTGCTACAAAAATCAATCTCTCAAATATCTCAGCCGAGTTCGTTATTGAGCAATATCGGGTATGTAGTTTCAAAATGGCGACCGTTTAAAATTTTTAAAAAATTATCAAAAAAGAGCCGTAGTGTAAATATCATCAAAAATAATTCTGGGTTATAAATATAATCAGTACCTACAACTTTTATTCGAAGCAATTTTCCATAAAATGAACAGAAAAAAATAAAAATTAATAAAGAAAAAATATGAAATATGGACACTCAATATAAATTTGATGTAATTGTACATTTTCTGGAGATCTTAATATAGATCCTGATTAAAAAAATGTATAGTATATTTTTTGATAAGAAATAGGCGAAAAAAAAAACGCCTTGAAGTGGAACGCGAAGCCTGTCTGCTTTATATTCAACAGCCAAAACAAAAAGCTCTAACCGCAAGGCTATGATATATACGGCAATTTATATGTAATGACATGTAGGTATACCAATGAAAAGGTTGTTAAAATTTCAATTCAATGAATTTTGAGAAATTTACCTTTCCGCTGGCTACAGGCCATAGAAATTTTTTTTGCTTAAAATTATTTTGGAGAGGTTTTTATCCGAAAAAAATTCTTTATGGTATTAAATAGGAAGAAGAGGGTGTCAAATTGTTGCGAATTTTCTCTATACTCTGGATTTTTCTCATAATTTGAGTCAGCTTAGTCTCGGATTTACCTGAGGGGGCAGGGGAAAACTAGCTACTCCTTTTTAAATTTTCAGTTGTTGGGGATTCCATTTATTGAATAGTCGAAATATTTTTTGTGAATAGGGGAGAAATGTTTTTTTTAACAGATCTCGAAAAAACTCAAAATTAAATAAAAACAAATGTAATTTTATTTTATTTTATTCAATTTTTATTTCTATAGATGAACACTTCTTTAATGAATTATCTTATTCAATATTGTTTAAATATAATTCGACAAGATTAATATTATTATTATATATAGAGAACTTAGACTTTTCTAGCTTTACACCATTCGATAAGAGTTTTTATTTTGTCAGGTTTACTGGCCCATCTTTCATTCATGATTGCTGGCATAAGCTGGGCAATACTTGGAGCTAGAACATCAGTGTTCAAAGCGGTTTTGATGGCCAAAGCCATGGGTCCGGAAACCAAGGTGTTTAGAGTTGTTGATCCAGAAATATTAACCTTTGAAAAAATGTATTAATTGATCATGATTAGAAGTAGTTATTCAGAGGATTTATGTATTTCTCTTACTTGGACATCCTTAGCATGCCATGTGTAAGCCAGATTGGTAAACTTGATGCCAGTATAATTTTGCTTTGGTTTGACCAGTTCCAAGTCACCGTTCCAGTCAACGTGCTCCATGGTAATGCTGTGAAGAATAAAAATAACAGAGGAATTAATAAAACCCCTCGAAAATAGTAAACGACTGAAGTACGTACGTGATTTTTCCTTTAGGATGTTGCTCGAATGTCAGTTCTTTGGCATCCAACTTGTAGTCTCCTTCGAAGACGAATTTCTTCCAGTACAAGTTGAATTTGAATTCAGCCATTGGATCGACATCTCTCATAATCTGGGTGGCATTCAGTTCCCAGTCTGGTATATAGGCCCATGTCAAGTTCTGTACTTGAAGGTGGTAGCTATTTGGAATATATAAAATTGGTTATCTCGCTTGTATCTTGATGCATCAGTATTTTGTGTTATATACCTGCCCAAAATTTTATTGGATCCTTGTGTATCGATATTTCTGGAAGCAGGAAAGTATAGTGGGGTGTGTTTTGGAATATTCATTTCAGGTATACCTTCGATAATGGCTTCGCGAGCGCATTTTACCATCCATACGGCTTTGTCGAGATCACTGGCATCTATGGGAAATCAAAAATATATTCATAAATCTATATATGTAGTTGGTTATAATCCGGAGAACATGAGATTAGTAGGGGTCTTTGAAACTTGTACAATTACTACTGGCCAGTGGGTTTTAATACCACTAGCTTTATAGCCATTAATTAATTTCAGACTATTGAAGATATAACCAATCAAAAATGTTATTCCAGACAGATGTGTTTAACATACCAATTTTGATCAAACGGAGTAGGAAATACAATTCGAATGACTGTTTTTTTAAGCGTACCCCGATTTTAATGATCTTTGATTCATTTTAAAAAAGAGACTTGAGAAATGGTCCCATATTCGTAAAAACTCAAATCAGAATCCCTTAAAAAAAACGAAGGTACCCATAAAGGGGACATTTTTTCTCGAAAATCGAAAATCTGGAAACATTTTTTTCAAAATAGTTACGGTTTTCGAGTTATACCGATGTTAAAATCTCAAATATTTATTTCTGTTATGCGGAGGGGGCAATTTCTTTCGAAAATTAAAAATCTGAGGGAACCAAATGAAAGACCAGAATATTTGTAGCAACATTTATACTGAACATTTTTTTTTTGAATTACGGTTTTTGAGTTACAGCGTTGGTAAAATCTAAAATACTTATGCGTATTTCCTCCGCAATGTTGTCTTCTTTGGTATTAGTGAACGTTCAACCAGTATCGTGACTAATCTTACACTCGAAAGTGTGAAATAAATATTTTTTACAAAAAATTTAACCGGCGTTATTAATTGGTGCACTGAAAATTACAAAATAATATTAATTCTATTGGTGCTGGGGTACTTGTTACGTTGGCGCCAAAAGTTATCAATGCAACTGCAAATGCACAACTTCAAAAGTACCACCAGCACCAACGGAACTAATATTACTTTCTAATTTTCAGTGCACCAACTAATAACGTCTTTCCAATTTTTTTTCCAAATATTTACAAACCACAATAGGTCATAAATTATATGTAAGTATGTACCTACCTAGTCTATAAAACGAATAAAAGATATTTCTTTCAATGTAAATGGATATAATATCGATTTTCCCATTTAAAAATATAACTGGTCACTGAGCAATTTCAATTTCTTGCACTTTGTAATAAGCATTTTCTTCTAGAAAATAATAATCTTTTCCACTTTTAAAATTATGTTGGAATTCTGCTCTATACGAGATCTATAACTACTGACCAGACTTCGTACCCCGTAAAAATAACAAGATACCTATTTGAAAATAAGAGCATGTAATACCGGAAGAAGAGAAATACCAAAATATATTTTACTAACCGCACACGTACGTTGCTGCCAAAAGCAGAGCAATCTTAAGAAAGAACATTTTTTCGGTGATGGTTTTTAGAAGGAATCAATCAAAAATTTGTCCAAATGAGGATGATCTCAATATATTTATACATTCATCGGAAATCTTGATAAGTAATCATCGTAATCATGATAGTATGAAATGAATGCCAATTTGTTATTACATGTATTGAACATAATCTTTTTAACAAGTTTGTTTTTCTACTTTCTCAACAATTTAATCCTAATCAGATGATTCGCAGTTATTTATTTCACAGCTTTTGCTGAGAATATGTAATGGAAGGTGTTATCTTTTATCATAGCATTTTATTCAGAGTCCAAAAATTATTTAAACAATATTTCTAAGTAACAAGGTATAAACTATAGTGTTTTTAACTAACCAGTTTTATTACGTCACACCTGAAATAAGCGTTGTGTTTATCGAAACCAATCGAAACTGGCCGATCTTTAAAACGCACCAATCATGTATCAAAATTAATAATAATAATTATATAAATATTTTATCTTCAATTACAAAATAGAGTAATTTAATATTATTGTAATTCTCATTTTATAAATGACATATAGAAGATATATCTTTTTTTATGGGAGTATTAAATAAAATTAACAGAGTGAAACTCCAGAATTAAATGGTTACTTACCTATATGTTTATATCTAGATAAATCTTAAACAGTTTCTATCTTATCAGACTGTGTAACTGCTGTGTGTTCCATTATTTTTTCACAAACAAATTATTTTTTTTCATCTGATAGAGTTTAAAAGTTATGACTTAGCTTACCGGCATTCTTACTCTATAAGAAGATGTAAAAGAAGAATTTCAATGGCTTTAAAATATAATTTAGGAGCTTTTTTAAAATAATAATATGTGCTGATAACTTATTGACTTCAAATACAAAATTCAGCCATCTACGAGTATTTGTAGAAGTAATCAAAAATATGGCCAAATCCTTTATATGATCGTGAGCAAGAAGGATTGAAGCGATCATTCGTTTTATTTTTGAACGACTTCCAAAAAAGCAGGAGGTAGTTATACAATTCGGTTATATGTAGATATAGCTCTACGCGTGCTTTGCATCCGATTTTGATGATTTTCGATTCATTTGAAAGAATCGAGTTGAAAAATGGTCCCTTATTTAGAAAAACTTCCAAAAGTCTCATTCCCTCTAAAACCTGTCCTGAAGGAAGTTTAGGGAGCAATTTTTCTCTAAATTAGAAAATCTGAGAATTTAAGACCATATCCGGAAACGTTTAAATTGAACATTTTTTCAAAAGAGTTACATTTGTCGAATTACAGCAATGGTAAAGACTGAAATATGTGATTTCGGCAATGTGGAGGGGGCAATTTTTTGTAAATATTGAAAATATGAAACGGCCGAATTGAAAAAGAGATTATATGTAACAATATTTAAATTGGACGTTTTTAAAGAAAGTTACACCAGTGGGAAAGTATGAAATACATATGTGTAATTCCGCAGCGATATTTTGAGATCTCTGAATAATAACAAATAAAAGCAAAGAGTATATATGGGTAATAGGATAATAACTATCTTCTTTGGTATTAGTGAACGTTCAACGATTTTTGTGACTAATGTTACACTGAAAAGTGTAAAATGAATATTTTGTACAAAAAAATGACCGACTTTATTCGTTGGTGCATAGAAAAATGCAAAATAATATTAATTCTATTGGTGCAGTTACTTGTGAAGTTGGTGCCAAAAAGTCTTCTATCAAATTATAATTATTGCACAACTTCAAAGATATCTAGAATATAGTTTCTATTTTAAATTGAATTGACTCTGGCGCAATCGTAACCCGATCTACTTACTCCACGTGCTCCAACATCAAATAAGTTCATTCACCTAGACACTAGACATCAATGCAGTGATACATTTATCACATTGACTGATAATTATTAATAATTTTAATATACCCAAGGTAAATCTAATAAATTTAAAGCAGACACAAAATGGGAGATCGAAAGACGAAAAAAATTAAAATGAAGAAATGGCAAAATCACCAGTTCTTAGCAGATATTATTAATGTCACTCAGATGAATATTCTTATATGTTACTGGTTACTTGCAATCATATGAAAACAATATCATTGTGATTTTTGATGTCTTATCGACTCTTGTTTTGGATGACAGCTTTATGTGAATAGTCAATTTAATTTAACTACATTTGGTACAAATATCATTCGTATTTAGATCAAAGTGAATTTCGAGATATATATATATATATATATATATATATATATATATATATATATATATATATATATATATATATATATATATATATATATATGGGATATTACTACGAAATTTGTTAACACGATAGAGGTCGCAGTTTTGGAGGTATCAAGTTCAAATTTGTTACAAAAATCAATCTCTCAGCCGAGTTCGTTATTGGGCAATATCGGGTAAGTAGTTTCAAAATGGCGACCGTTCAAACATTTAAAAAATTATCAAAAAAGAGCCGTAGTGTCAATATCATCAAAAATAATTTTAGGTTATAGATATAATCAGTACCTACAACTTTTGTTCAAAGCAATTTTTCATAAAATGCACAGATAAAAAAATAAAAATTAATAAAGAAAAATAAGAAATATTGATAAAACATGAACAATCAATATAAATTTGATGTAATTGTACATTTTCTGGAGATCTTAATATAGACCCTGATTAAAAAAATATATATTATATTTATTGAAAAGAAATAGGCGAAAAAAAATTCTGCCTTGAAGTGGAACGCGAACGCTGTCTGCTTTATACCTATTTTACAGCCAAAACAAAAACCTCTAACCGCTAGGCTATGACACATACGACAATTTTATGTAATAACATGTAGGTATACCAATGAAAAGGTTGTTCAAATTTCAATTCAATGAATTTTGAAAAATTTACCTTTCGGGATCGGGATTTTTTATTTTTGTTTCGTCAGATAATGCACTTTTTGAGAGCCCTTATTCGGAGACCCTTATGAAAACTATGAAACCATTCAAATTGGTTCTCGAACATTCTGAAAAAGAAATGCAATTATAAGAGTATTTATTCTATTTGGATCCCTATAAAAACACATATAATAGATAATAAAAAATTGACTCATTAGAAAATTATTATTCTATTCTATCTCGGTTTCACTTTAAAAAAATCATTCTTATTCATGTCAAGGTAAATTCTGATAATGATTGATGAAATAGTTTTAAAATGGCGTCCATCAAAAGTTTTAAAAATATGAAACCATTCCATTCGGTTCTCGTACATTCTTGAAGAGAAAAGCAAACATAAGAGTATTTATTTTATTTGGATTCCTATAAAAAAAAAAACATATCCTCAAGGGCACTGTTTTCATACTTTGGACCAAGCATATCTGATCTCTTTCTTATCCGATTGTATTTTATGTATCTAAATATTAATTTGCTTTTTCATTGTTCGGGAGACAATAATAATTGTCGTTATCGTTATCTCATTTTATCAGATCTGATTTTATTACGTATATTTAATTATTCTTTATTATTTTTGATATTTCATATTTTGGTAATTTCTTACGTCACAGAATTTACCTGGAAACATAACCATTTTTCAAATTAAATATCCGATTCTTCCATTTTTCAGAATAATGAGAAAGTGATTTTCTTTTCTGATTTTTGGCTTTGCTAATAATTTCATGTACTTGGTAATATTGCAATCGTAGATTGTACAAACAATCAATCAAATCCAATCTCAAAATACATCAAGTCCCCTACCAAAGTAAAGTGTATTTAATACTCTCAAGTCGTTAATGAGGGAACCTTCAATTTCTTCACATTATTTCGAGAAAATACAGACACGGATTCCAAAATATCTTTGCAAAATTACTTACAATTTAATAATCCTGATTTAATTTAAATAAAATAAGTATAACACATAGACATCTCAACACCTAGACGAAGCATTTCATTCATAACATTTATCCAAAGGCGATCTGTTATTGTTAGATAATTGTTTTGGTATTTTCCATGTGTAAGAGAGAGACAAAATTTTCCTATAGGAAATTTTGGCAACAGTGTACCTGAGTAGAAGCTTATAAATTCGTAAAACGTAGTAGCAACACTCAAATTATGAATGGAACAACGAACAACAATATTCCGACTAGCGACGAAAGCTTGCGAATTCATACGGATGCCTAAATTATATTTTCCTGTGTTGCCGCACTTAACTTAATCGATCGATATCGACTGATGATCCCCTTATTTCACAAATGAAAATTTTTATTTTGTGATGTAAAATATAAATTTGGTACATAATTTAATCTGCAGGTGTTTCTGAATAATCAGTAATAACTATTTCAACGACCACCTTTCAATTACGTCTGAATATCTTTGATTATTACTCTATAAATCAGAAGTTGCCATGAAAAATTAGAAGCTTGGCAAATATGTTAGTCGTATCAGTCGGACACGAACCATTATGGACCAGAAGAATAATGGTCTTGAGATGTTGGATCGCTCTGCCTTGCGTGGTCTAGGTGTTCACATGTCTATGGTATAACAAGTTATGTGATGTTCACTGTTTCCTCTGATTAGCGACATAAACTTTTAAGTATATAATACATATGATTACAACTGAAGACTGAAGCTTACTGTCAATTGCCAATCATCTTCTATAATAAAGTACCTACATAATAAAGTACCTACATACCTACTCCTGCATAGTTTTTTTCAGAAAATTTTGCTATGACGTATACCTAGCTACAATAAATATTTTTACAATAAATTGGACCGACGTTATCAGTTTTGGTGCACTGATAACTACGAAATAATATTAATTCTATTGGTACTGGTAGGTACTTTTGAAGTTGTACAGTTGCAGTTAGATTGAAAAGTTTTTGCACCAACTTCGCAAGTACCAGCACTAATACAATTAATATTATTTTGTACTTTTCAGTGCACCAACTGATAACGTCGGTCTAATTTTTTGTAAAAAATATTTATTTCACACTTTTGAGTGTTACATTTGTCACGAAAAATCGTTGAACGTTCACCATGGTATGGTATGGTATGGTTTGCTATTTGCTATTTTTCAGAAATATAAGAACATCGTCGCGGAATTACGCATATTTTAAACTTTACCACTGATGTAACTCGAAAACCATATCTCTATGGAGAAAATGTTGAATATAAATGTTGCTGCAAATAATCTGGTCGTTAATTTCTCATTCTCAGATTTTTAATTTTCGAAAGATATTGCCTCTTCTACATATCGAAAATATACATATTTCAAATTTTAACATCGCATTAATTTCCGGATATTTTGTTATCTTTAATTCTGCCATCTTGGATTTTCGTGAAAATTTGCCCTCTCCACCCCTTTGGGGGCGGTTTTCGGAGAGGAGAAGATTTCGGATTTACATTTTTATGAATATGGAACTATTTCTCAAGTCTCCTCTTTCAAATGAATCAAACATCATCGAAATCGGAGTACGTTTAGTACTTATATAAAAAGCGCACACGAACAAAAAAAAACAGACAGTCGAATTGTATACCTCCTCCGTCCGGGGTTCGTCAGTCAACAACTACTTTTTTTAACACGGCCAGGGGCAGTTGAGCGTGACAACAGCTCTTCATAATAAAATGCATAGTATCATGACAGTTTATCTAACAATAGGTAAGCTGTGGTATTATCTTCTAAAATATTCAGTTTCTTCATATTATTCGTTCTGCAGTATTTTTTTCTACTTCTAATTGTCATGGAATCACATTACAAAAGCAAATAAAATACAATACCGTTGAATATTATTCATATACTTTATTTTACATAGATACGCAACTGCACTTGTGAAGCTGATCCTTCCTAAACTCTACGCCCCTGGCGCATTTGTCATTTTAATATGTATTTTCCATTCTCGAAGACTTTCTATATAAATAACTTACCCACCCTGTAACTCTGAGCCTTATTATTTTTAGGTGATAGGTGATATGGGTCAAATCTTCATATTTTGCGTCCAGGATAATTACCATTTCAAATATTTCCAATCCGGTAAAATAGAACCTATATTTTAAATTATTATGCTAGCAATATACAGGCTGTTTCAAATTCTACTCTCACCATTGGGATCTCGGAGACTGTAGGGAATACGAAGATGGTTAAATTGGGGCAAAGTTGCGCATTTATGTGCTCAACAATACGCCGAATTTTCGGAATATCATTTTATGTTTTTCCTGGCTTTAGTTCTTTATAAATTTTAAAATAAATAGCATATTTGCATTGCCACTTTTTTCACTCTTACCAATGGTGTAAATAGTTTTGTAACCTGACGTTTCGTCTATATGTAACTATCATGAACTTTTTTTCTTATGGGAGCCATGTTGGCATTCCACAAATTTGGCCTTGTTGTCCTAAAAATTCAAGAAATTAAATAAATTACTTTTATAAAGTAGTTGCCTTTGATTTTTCCAATCGGTGACACGTAAATGACATTCTGTAGTCTGTAGTATTGTTATAATTTGCTGAGTCGTTGAAAATGGATTACTCCAATAAAGAAAAACGAGATATGATACAAAAAGAATGATAGAAATAGTATTATGAATACAATGGAAGTGTATCTCATCTTAACATGTGGGTATCCCGAGAGATGACAACCCCACCGATCTTTACTCAACTTATTGGATACAAATTTAGCTGAGCATGGTTCCTTTAAAAAAGCCAGACGAAAAACTGTGGACAGGATTGATGAAGAAACTAAAGAAATCATGATTAATGAGGTATAATTAAGCCTAAGTTTTTCAAAGGAGTCAAACCCATCGTGAATTCTGTCCATTAATTTGGACAAATTTGGTTGTGTTGTCGTCTTTCGGAATACATCTTAAGATACACTTCCAATATATTTATTCACAGTGTTTCTATCATTCTTCATTGGAGAACTCCATTTTCAACGACTCAGCAATTGACAATAACACAGAATGTCATTTACTTGTCACCGATTGGAAAAATCAAAGCCAACTATTTTATAAAAGTAATTTATTTAATTTCTCGAATTTTTAGGACAACACGGCCTCAAAAAGGTAATAAAAAGGGCTATTCAAATTTGTGGAATGCCAATATGGCTCCCATAAGAAAAAAAGATAGAGAACTAAAGGCAGGAAAAAAATAAAATGATTTTCCGGAAATTCGGTTTTTTCCGGATATCTCCAGAACTACTTGAAATTTACAAACTTTCTAAACGGCGTATTGTTGAGCATATAAATGCGCAACTTTGCCCCAATTTAACCATCTTCGTATACCCTACAGTTTCCAAGATCTCAATGGTGAGAGTCGAATTTGAAACAGCCTTTATAGGTGAAAACTGCATTCAATTCCTTGTACTAGTTTTTGCGTGATGCGTGTACAAACATACCGAGGGACAGACAGACGAAGTAAAATGGAGCCTAAATTTTAAGTTAGATTTCAGATAGTTTTATTATATATGTATAGATGTCTAGATAATGTAAATACCATACTCGAACACTGTAGAAGTATGTACAATGTTCTCATGTGGTGAGTGTAAATTCTGTTTGTTTTACAGGAGCCCAATTGCGGTGAGAGCAACCGAGTCCGAAGACAAGCGACGGCGCCATCTGAACCAGGCGAAGGGACCCCAGCTACCATTGAAGTGTACAGCGGTCTCTACGTCAACGAGGCTAACGACCTGGCCAAAGCCGGACAAGAGGATGATTCCGTCTATAGCGAGAAGGTATGTACATATCCTTTGTGGTGATAGATCAGAAAAAAAGATAATATGTTAATGAGAGACCACTAGATGCAAAAACAGATTATATGTAAACTTTTTTTTTTGTATTACACGCGGTAAATCTATGACGGTTTTCTATGGTTAATGATGCATCTAGCCTTGGTATGGCGAGCTTTAAAAATTGAGATATTTTGCAGGATGATAATCTTCTAGAGAATATCTCTATGAAATTCATTTTTTCTCAAGATTAAGGCGATATCAACTTGAATCTGATCTAATACTAAGATTACGATAATTTCGAATGAATCTGAATCTGATCTTATATTTGGTGGACCCTTCAGTTGTATTTCAATAAAGCCTTAGTGATTACTAAACTATAGAAAAGATATACAGGGTTGGGCAAATGTTCCGGGCTGGCTCAATTACAGGAGATCCAAAAGAAATAGCAAATTCAAGATTGCACATTTCCTTACAGCTACAATTGATCTATCGTAATAGCCAATCTATACATATACATAAACTGTCATATGTCAGTGTCATATGATATTTTCTTAAATGAAACAACCTGTATTTTATTAGCTTTTCTGAATCCTCATTCAATTTCTCTAACAAAATATAATATGTCATTTGTCAAAATTCAAATATTTTAGAAATATTGACATCTTCTGGATCTCCTTTAATTGTGCCAGTCCGGAACATACGCCCAACCCTGTATATAAACCGCACATGTCAAGGTCAATTTTATGTTATCAAGTTAAAGATTAGCCTATTTATTGTCTATTCATTTATGATTTCATATTCAACAAAAATAATAAATGATATTCTCATCACCAAAGGCAAACATGTCTAAATTATTATCTTAATCATATAATCAATTATTTAAATGTTCTTTTCCAGACCTCAGACAGCATATGCATATCACAAAGAAGCTTTGCCATTGGTATTTGCATAGCTGGTCTCATTTTGATGCTTTGTGTCTTTGCTGCCATTTTGTTCCTGTTGGCGAGAAGACGAAGAAAAACTACTTCGAATCCAGGCAGCTCCATCTACAGTGGACCCTATACGAATACTGCCTACAGCCACAGCAGTTAAACGAGTCTTTTTGTTTTTCTCTCCCTCTCTCTCAACAATACCCATTTTTATCCAGCCCTAGTGATGATTTCAAACAAAATTAGATAGATTGATTTCGAATCAAGGAGGAACATATTTGAATATCGTTTTAACCAAGCGATTGCCATGCTGCCGTTTTTGCTGTTAGTATATAAGGTGCCATCCTCACTGGCGTTCTACACTGCTCACTTAATCGTTATTTTTGTTGATTATATTTTAATACTATCAAATATCGAGCAATTAACTATTTGCATTCGAATAAAAAACTATCCGAATCATTCATATGACACTGCTGTCATAATAATCTATTGAGTGTATACCCTCTCTTATGTTATACAAGCGATATTTTCAATTGTATTTTGAATTTACCGACTGTATTTGAATTGACAGCTCGAAAAGCTCGAGGTATTTACAGCTTTGCCATATTATCGAAAAATTCAAAGTCTTCAGTTATCATTTCGAATCCAATATGGATGAACAAAAATATTATTTTATCATATGATATTTCTCTCAATTATTTTTTTTATCGTTTTATACTGCCTCGTCGTTAGATTCGAAATAAAAAATTCTTCTCGATTAATTTTTTGAATAAATAATGGCAGAAACGCTATTCTTAAATAATGTATTCGTGATAATAATGTTAACAATGGGTGGTGGCGGTTTATTTTCTGTTATCGATATTAATTAAAAATACTTCAATAGCTATTCGAGATCGTTCTTGAGGATTTGATAATAATTTAAGAACCTTCTCAGATATCTAGCTCAATTCAGTGAGAGTAAATTCTATAAGAATCAGATGCATAATGAATTTTGGAACACCTCTATCATGATGTCTTGTTTCATTAAAAAAGCAGGATTCAATTATCTGTTTTTCCAAATTGCCATACACGTCAAAATTTGACCTTTAATGAAGGATCATTCCAATTTTTATTATGAATATGGTTGTTAATCTTTAAATATCATCCAAAATCTTATTACTAAAAGTATTAGAGGTCAGTGCGATATTTCTTTTTCTGTCTACCAACTCCGAATCTCTCACTTTATTGTTAATTATGGTTTTGAATCATTGCCCCATTGTTGTCTTGTACATAATTGATAATGGCGCTCTGGTTCTTAACCCTCCTAATATTTAATTGTAGTTCTTAATTTCTTTAAATATAACGAACGAAATAAGCCTTAATATAATAAAAGAGGTGCTTTAATCAAAATCATGAATACGAAAAAATTTGAGTGTGTAATACTTGAATAAAATATACGACAAATGAGGAATTAATTAATTTTATTTTTCCACAACCTTCCATATCTAGCAAGCTATGGAGACCTGGCAACATTGTTACCGAACTTGAGTCGTATTCGACGCGCATTGCGCAGTGATGAAATTTGTTGTCCAAAATAATTATTCGTATATTTTGAATAGTTTTTCGGTTTTTCCGAATTCAATTTAATTGATTTGTTTGTGAAATATGATCTTAAGTGACGTGAAGTATTCGGGGACATTTAAATTTAGTGATTTCTTAATGAACTTTGAAGGAACAAGTTTGAAGACCAAATATGTTTACAATAATATCATTATATAATCAAAAACAATAGTGGCTACCATAGAATAGATAGAAACACATAAACAGAGAAATTTACTATAATTTTAAATCCAGGTGCAAAGATATTTTTCCTACATCCACCGGCCAAATTTGGATTGTTAGATTCCATAGAAATATAATAAAGACAGACTATTTCTATGTTAGATTCCGATGATGATATAATTTAGGATTTAGAAAACAATAACAATGCTTTTATTTCAAAAGTTCATAAAATAAATGATTAAACTTTCATCATTATTCAACAATTCGAAAAATGTATGTTGTTTAATGTGTTCAACTGTCAAGGTTTTTTTTTCAAATGCACGCAGTAGGGATCTAGACAAAAGATTGTTTAATGTAGATATGTTATTATATGCAACTGAGATAACAGTCTTGTTTTATGAGTTGTCTACTCTCATTGTCGAATATAAATAAGGAATACCTCACACAAAAGTCTATGGTGTATTGACAGTTGCATACGCTCAAGGTTCATTGTAAGTAACTGGATAGATTTATCACATTATGTTTTAGAAGATGCCCGTGATTACGTTTCAACGCATACTATTTGTTGCGCTTGATGCTTGTCTTCGAATTTATTTTATGGCCTCAATTATTATTGTCAAGTTTGATATTAGTTAATAGGGAATGGTATGAACCCAAACTTATCGGCTTATAGTTTTTTGAGATTGTGTATTAACTATTCACCAACAGATGTCGCGACCGGTAGTACTCGAAGCTCTTATAATCTTGACCTGTAGCTGTAGCACTGTAGCCTGTAGCAGAGAATAGAGACGTATATTGAACCCTGAGCAACCCTGAGTGCATTCCACATTAGATACATTTTTGACAGAAAGGAATTTGTTGCAGTTTGCTGTAAATAATCATAGAAAATGTTGCAAAACTTGAAAGTACAATAGTACAATTATAATATGCCTACATATCTATACTAATAAATAAAATCGAAGGGTCTGTTTGTAATAACAAAATTGTTTAACTAATTTTTTTAACTAGGTAATACATTTGAAGTATATATGTCACTTATAACAAAACTACAATTGATATTGTAAGTAGAAGTCCATGATCTCCAAGTGGAGTAGAATATAAGTTGAAAAATAAGAAACTCCAAGGCATCTCCACATTTTATTGTATTTTAAATTAAGTTGTGAGACATGTTTCGGTGTTGCACAATACCATTATCAATCACATAAAGGTTATGAAATAATGTTTTTTGACCGACGAACCCCGAACGGAGGAGGTATACAATTCGACTGTCTGCTTTTTTTTTCTCCTATTCTGATGATTTTGGATTCATTTGAAAGGGCAGTCTTGAGAAATGGTCCCATATTCATAAAAACGCAAATCCGAAATCTTCTTCCCTCCGAAGACCGCCCCCGAAGGGGTGGTGGTGGCGAATTTTCTCGAAAATCGAAAATCTGAGTTGGTATAATTGAAGATAGGACAATATCCGGAAACGTTTAAAATGAACATTTTTTCAAAAGTGTTACGGTTATATGTATTTTTACTATGTGAAGAGGACAATTTATTTCGAAAATTTAAAATTTTTCAATACTACATAAAAGATATAATTAATTATAGCAGTATTTATAATGAACATTTTTTCCTTAGAGTTACGGTTTTCGAGTTAAATCGGTGTTAAAATGGTAACATATAAAATAGTCAAGCGTATTTCCGCAGCAATGCGTTGAGATCTCAATAATAATAACAACTACAAGCAAAGAATATACATGGGTAATAGGATAAGTACTATCTTCATTGGTATTAGTGAACGTTTAACGATTTTTGTGACTAATGTTAGGTACACTCAAAAGTGTGAAATAAATATTTTTTACAAAAAATTGGACCGACGTTATTAGTTGATGCACTGAAAAGTATAAAATAATATTAATTCTATTGGTGATGGTACTTGTGAAGTTGGTGCCGAAAGTTATCAATCTAACTGCAACTGCACAACTTCAAAAGTAACAGCACCAATAGAATTAATATTATTTTATACTTTTCAGTGCATCAAGTAATAACGTCGGTCCAATTTTTTGTAAAAAATATTTATTATAATTTTAATCCATATACCAGAAATTCCTTATTAATAAAGTGTAAAAATTTAAATTAACGTTTGTCCATAATACCCCAAATATACCCAATTTAAGTAATTAAATAATTGAAAATAAAATAAAATTCTAAAAAACTAAAAATAAATAATAAAAATGTGTTAATCGTCACACTACATCTTGAGGTTTTAGTTGGTGAAAATTTTTCACTGGCAGGTAGCTTGTCATCAGTATAATATTAATTCTATTGGTAGGTACTGGTAATTTTGAAGTTGCGCAGTTGTATTTAGATTGAAAACTTTTGAATTTTGGCCACAAAAGTACCAGAATCAATAGAGCTAATAATTATTTTGTATTTATTTCACACTTTTGAGTGTAACATTAATAATGAGTTACTAATACTTATTTAGAGATTTCAAAATATCGCGGAAATACACATACATATTTGAGTTTACCACTGCTTTAACTCGCAAACCTATGATTTTTTTGAAAAATGTCCAGATCAAATGTTGCTGGATATGATCTCTTCTTAGTTTAATAATAAATCTCGAGTTTTTATTTCCGAAAATTGAAAATTACTCCGTCTACATAGCTGAAACAAAAATTTTAGACTGTAACGCGAAAACCTATGATTATTTTGAAAAATGTCCAATTTAAACGTTTTTTCCTTAAGTCTCCCGTCTCGGATTTTCAATTTTTAGGAGAAATTGCCCCCACCACCACCTTTTGGGGAAGTTTTGAGTGGTAGAGCTTGTCTTAATATTGATTTTTTTTCAATTCTCAATATTCCTCTCTCAATTGAAAAAAAAATAATCCACAAAATCGGAGCACGTTTACTATGCAAAAGTCGCTAATATCCATAAAAAATGCAGACATACAGTCGAATTGTAATACTTAGTAATACTTATATTAGTATTAAACTTTCACTAATACCAAAGAAGATAGTAGGCACTTACTCTGTTACCCATGTATTTTTTTTCTTGTACTTGTTATTATTCAGAGATCTCAAAACATGGTGGCAGAAATACCTACTCATATTTTTGACCGACTTCAAAAAAAGGAGAAGGTATACAATTCGGTTGTAAGATTGCTTTTTTTAATTTTTTTTATGGCTGTTCGTGCGTTTTGCATAGTAAACGTACTCCGATTTAGACGATTTTTGTTTCATTTGAAAGAGGAGGGTTGAGAAATGGTCCCATATTGAGGAAAATCAAATCCAAAATCTCATTCCCTCCGAAAAACGCCCCCAAAGGGGGTGGAGTGGGCAATTTTTCTCGAAAATTGAAAATCCGAGACGACAGAATTATCGAAAATTCCATATACGGGAATATTTAAATTGGACATTTTTAAAAATAATCATACGTTTCCGCGCTACAGTCTGAAATATGTGTTTCTGCTATGTGGAAGGGGCAAATTTTTCTGCAAATCGAAAATTCGAGATTTAAAAATTAGAAAGGGGACCATATCCGGAAACATTTAAATTGAACATTTTTTCAAAAGAGTTACGGTTTCCGAGTTTTGCAATGGTAAATTCTGAAATATGTGATATGCGTATTTTCGCTAGTAGGTACAAGCTAAACCTACCTATAACGTTTTGGGTATTAGTGAACGTCCAACAATTTTCATGACTAATGTTACACTCAAAAATGTGAAATAAATATTCTTTACAAAAAATTGGACCGTCTTTATCAGTTGTTGCACTGAAAAATACAAAATAATATTAATTCTATTCAATTCAGTCGGTCCAATTTTTTGTAAAAAATATTTATAGACTTTACCACTGCTATAACTAGAAAGCCGTATTTTTTTGTGAAAAATGTCTAATTTAAATTTTGTTACATATAATCTCTTCTTCAATTTGTCCGTCTCCGGTTTTTGGATTTTCAAAATAAAATCCCCTTGGACCCTCTTTGGGGGCGGTTATTGGAGGGATGTAGACTTGGGATTTGAGTTTTTTTAAAATATGGGACCATTTCTCAACTATCCTCTTTTAAAAGAATAAAAAATAATCAAAATCGGATCACGTTTACTATACAAAACGGGCGATCAGCCTTACATAAAAAAGCATAATAACATTTAACCGAATTGTATAGGTACCAACTTCTTTTTGATGTCGGTCAAAAAACTGATCTTGTGCTCAATTGCTATTGAACTACGGCTACGGACCTCTAAAATTCATAAATGTTGAAAAAATCTACGTACAGCTCTTATGAATTATGAAGTGTACAATTACATAGGTACTTTTGGTAGTAATTGTAGTATATAGTGGTAATACATAATATACCTATTGTTTTTAATCAATGAATAAAATTTTTAAATTCTTTTAAAAGGCAGTGAAGTGATTGTTCAATTAACTAATTTTGTATTGTATTGTCTTATTTGCAATTAATTCACGGATATTTTTCCAAACATGAGTATGAACTCAGAAGGAAACAAACAGGTACCTACATATACAAATCTATTGGATATCAAATTCCTTTAATTGCAAGTATTCATTTGTGCCGATCTCCCTGCCTTTTGTAGTCATAGAATAGCTCATTACAAAATCATTGATTTGTTCTTATATCTTTAGGATAATATATAGATATTTAGCTTTGTTTGTATCTACCGTTTTCCCCTTTCACCAAAATTCCTAATAGTACATGTTGAATAAAACTCATTAATATCAAATCTACAGAAAAAAAAAACCATAAAGTTCTCATATTCCCATGATGTACCTACCTTCCTATACCTAACACACACACAATATTGGAACCCTTTCTATTGCGCACCTTACATTCATCATTGAAAAATCCCAACACCCTGAGAAAGTGGAAAAAAACTTCCCGCAAAGATACGGAAATTCAATTAATGTTTTTTCCTACACTTCTCGCATCTCAACACCCTTTCAGACGGTTTCCTTATTTGAAAAAAGCCACCCTTACTAGTTCGGTTTCACCCTTTATGCAATTGAGAAAAGGCTTAAAAAATGCAAGGTAATAGTATATAGGATATCCAGGCGTTTTAAACCCTTTTTTTAGGAATAAACACAGCTGCGCGATTTTTTGGCAATGGAATCTTTTTCGGGATTGGTAGATATACCTACCTATATAGAAAGGAAATGGATTGGACAAAAAAACAAATGTTTGCCGTGTGACACTGCTGACGTTGTGTGTCAAAGTGTGTTAGTATTGTGAAAGTTTTATTTTCTTTTCATAATTTGGCGATAGGGTTTCTTGTACCTGAGGTGATAGACGAAAAAAAAAACGTATTTTTATTGTTAGTTGGAACATACAAATTGGATTAAAAATATTAATAAAACAACATATTATTCTCAATGTTTTTGAAACAGGTTCGCGTTATACAGCGTGACCAATTAGTGCGACAAACTAGAATAACTTCTCTCTTTTCAATTATTTTTAAATGATGTAAATATTAATTCAAAATTAGTTTAGTCTATACAGGGTGTACCAAAGTTGCGTTTTTTTTCAAAGGAATCACCTTATATATTTTAACATTTTTGAATTCCTCATAAAATAACGAGTAGGTACAATGGTATATTACGTGTAGACTTTTCAATTGTTTGTTTAGAAGCTATAAACAATTGAAAATCGAAATTCCAGCCTCTTTGACAGCTATTACATTATATTACAAAAATAACAACAATGGAGTTGACATGAATCGAATGTTTGAAAATTTGAAGCAACTTTTGTTAGATTGATATGATTTTTCATGTTTATTTACCAGATTTGATGACATTGATTTGTATGTCTGTCGATCTGTACCAAGATTATCTTGGAAACGGATTTTGTTGCACTCTTTTACGTTTTGTAGTGTCGAAAAAAATGTTTTACTCAAACATGTAATGCGAAAACGGTTCTAATGATCTTTTAAAATCAATCTGTTAAAGGCGCATCATTTCTGTGAGTTATATAGGACAAGAAAGCAGCAAAACTATGTTATAGGAATGCTACAGAAAACTCTTTTTTTTATTTTAAGATTTTCAAACTACATAATATTAAGTTCTCTACAACAATTCATCAAGTTTGTAGTTTAGAATCGAATTTTTAAGATGTAATACGAGATAGATACCTTGAAACTGTATAAAATAAGAAATTTGAAGAGTTTTCTTTCGATTTAAAAACTAAAATGTCATTGTTTTCTCAAAACTTCTAATTGAACACGTACTTAAAGTACCCTGTACAGTTTTTAATACTTCTTATCTTAGAGCATAACTTTTTAGATAGTCATTAAAAAGTAAGTTTTCTACCAAAATCCTCCTGCTTCCTGGTATTCAAAAGGTACCTACAAAGGTAAATCTCCTTCGCTCTAATTCACAATATTTCTTTAGTATGGACAGTAAAAATAATTCGTGTGTTTTACTAAAAACTTAAAATCATCCCGAGTACGCTTCAAATTCCCGTAGTTTATAATTATCACATTGCAGAATGGACGAGTGACAATTGGCCTACGTTTATTACCTTTTGTAAAAATCATACCTGCTAAAACGAAAAAAAAACAAGCGATCGAATCTGGGAGGAAACTTAACAGTAATAAAAGGTATCTACCTTTGATATTTCGGGGACTATTTACATTTGTACATTATTAAAAAATACCATGTTCACACGTAGCAGAAACAATAGAATTAATATTGTTTTGTATCTTTCAGTGCACCAACTAATAACGTCTGTCCAATTTTTTGTCAAAAATATTTATTTCTGACTTTTGAGTATAACATTTGTCATGAAACTTCTTGAATGTTCAATAATACAAAGAAGATAATCCTTATCCTATTTATTACCCATGTATAGGCTTAGCTTGTACTTGTTATTTATAATTCAGAGATCTCCAAACAACGCGGCGTAGATATTAGATATAAGTATCCAAATATATATATATATATATATAAAAAAAGATGTTCTTGGGGATGCTAATTTATTCTAAATTCATTAAGGGCCAATTTCATAATCAAATGTAATCTCCTATTAATTTTAATCCCACATTAAAAAAATCTTATTTTTTTTGATTGGACATGTACCTAATTCAAAGTTACTTTAAAAGAACGAAAGAAAAAGTGACTGACGTTGTAAATGTTACTGAAAAATGCACTATTTATATTCCATCATCAAAATATGAGCTAAAGAAATTGAAGAATTCACTAATCTCCCTTTAGGGATTCATTATGAAATCGGCCCTAAGTTTTTTTATAATTCTGTTAAGTTGTTGTTGATATAATTTTGTAACGATTTGTAGTTTGCCTGAAGAAGAGAATAAACATTCTCGAAAGCTCGGCTTTAATCACAGAATTTTATTAATTACATGACTGCATCCCCAAGAACATTTTTATTTAATATAAAGCCAGTCAAGAATACAAAATCAAAATATACAGATATGACTTTACTGCTGTAACTTCGAAAACCTTAACTCTACTGAAAAAATTATCAATTTAAATGTTGGTACATATAATCCCTTTTTTAATTTGGCTGTCTTGTATTTTCAATTTTCGAAAAAAATAGATACACATAGCAAATATAATACACATATTTCAGAATTTACCATTGTTGAAACTTGAAAACCGTAACTTTCTTTAAAAAAAATCAATTTAAACGTTTCCGGATATGGTCTCATCATTAACTCTGCCATCTCAGATTTTCGATTTTCGAGAAAATTTGCCTCCTCTACCCCCCTGGGGGCGGTTTTTTGAGGTAAGGAAATTTCGGATTTGAGTTTTTCTAGATATGACACCGTTTCCCAATTCTTTTCTTTCAAATGAAACAAAAATCGTCTAAATCGGAGTACGTTTACTAAGCAAAACGCGCGAACAGCCATAAAAAAGCAAACACAACCAAATTTTATACCTCCTCCCTTTTTTGAAGTCGGTCAAAAAGGGATCGTGATTGATTGAATAATGCAACATTCCTTGAAAATTATTTGAAATCACGTCCCTGAACACTTTATGGCGAAATTTTAACGCCCATCAGTTACAATATGTCGTTTCAGCGAATGCATACCAATTTTCGTTTTCTTCATATTATTACTACTGCAACTCACCATATTCCTTCACAGGATATTCGACTGGTTATTAATTATTTTATGTCCAAGAAAACGAACATGCTGCATATGCAAGATATGTATGTATGTAAAATACAGTTATACGAGTTTATAGTACCGAGAACACCACGTTTTCCCAATTCCAACAAATCCTAAAAATAATATCACCATCATCAAAACATTTATTACCCATAATGAAAATATAATATTATACTTACTTTAACTATATATCTGAAGAGACATAAGATACACATAAAACTTTTAATATTGTTTATTCGCCGTTCGGTAAATTCGTTTCCATTAATACAATATATATATAGTGGGTATATTAATAACTTCAATATGGTGTTATTTTTATAATAATATAAAGAAGACAACGTGAGCGTTTTTATTTTTAAATGCAACCCTTACTTCGCTATCAGACTTCCCAGACGCGCGGACAGGGCTGTATTGAGTTTTTATTATCCATCAAGTAGGTAGGTGCCTTTATAGAAAATTCCGGCTTAGACATTTTTATTACAAATAATTTCTGAATTGTTTCAACCTTTAAAAATGCACATTCGAAATTACGGTCGTCACAGAGGGACCGTAATTTGTAGTTTAGTGTTTGATAAAATATCAAAGTGTCTATCAAATTTTAAAACTCTCATCTCACATGACAGAGATAAAATCAATACAAATGTTTTGAAATTAATTTGCCATTCATTTTTTTTGGGCCATAGTCCAGAATTAACCGCATGGTCATTTAAATGCGAAACGCATCTGCATCACCATCTAAAGCTTGTTCAGTGATTTTCTTTGATACCTTTTAAGAAAATTGACTTTGATAAGCTATAAATATACAGGGTGGTTCTCTGGAAAAGACATCGATCGATTGTGAGAGAATCTGAAAATTTGTAGACATACTAAAGTCACTAGGGGACGTACGTCTAAAATATATTTTCATGTTAATCGCATTTTCGGTTATGCTGGAAGATGCAAACTTTGTTATTTCTAATGGAATACCGTGTATATTACCACATTTTTAGATTGCTTGTACAATTTTGAAAACATTTTATGTTGTACTTATGTCCTATACCTAAGTCTAACCGTTTTTGACAAACTTTATGTCAAAAATTAAGTTTGCAGGCCAAAACATAATAATCAATCTTTAAAAAAATTATTCAAAATTTGCAAATGAAAAATATTAGGTATATTGACTTTTTTGACGCTTGTTTCACTTTTATTGATATTTGTTATTTTCTAATGCAATCATGGCCTACTTCTAACACAAATTAAAGATGTGTATCATTTTTACATAAGTATAGACAACCTAATACAAAGTTCCCCTTATTTTTGCAGATTATTACAATAAAATAATAAAAAATGGGAATTTCCATTTGAAAAACTAACTTTTGACGCTTTTTTTGGATCTAGTTTTCCAGCTTCTCTTTTGATCACTCTGTACAAATTATTATCAAAATATCATAAAATACTAATAAAGCAGATCTTGGGAATTCCATTACAAATAACAAAGTTGGCATATAGGTACTTCCGGTATAACCGGAAATGCGAATCACATGAAAATAATTTGGACGTATGTCTCCCAGTGACATTAGTATGTCAACAAATTTTCAAACTGTTTGCAGTTATCGTTTGCCCACCCTCGATCGATGTCTTTCCCAGAGAACCACCCTGTATAAACTTAACTAAACAAAAAAAAAGATTAAAATTGAATTTTGAGAACGTAATCATTCGGGTGATCTCGTTAATGACCAGAATGATGGTCAGTCCACCCCTCTACGTCATATATAATTGTTACCTAATTAGTTTATTCATTATGAATTATGTTAACCATCCTTATTATTTAAGTAGACACGTATCGTCTTAGAATTTAGTTAAAACTCACATTTGAGAAAGGGACAGTATGTCGAAATTGTCATGTTTGAACAATATATTATTGAATATTTAATTTACATATCTAGTGTTTTATTGTTTAATTACGTCCAGTAATGCAGTTATATAGGGTGGCCCATAATTTAGTGACACGTTTTGAAGTTTAATAACTTTGTCTCTGAAAAAGCAATAGGTATTTTTTGGTGTTGTTCGATTAAAAAACTTGTGTTAAAAAAATACAGGTTGCACCAAACTATAAAAATTGTAACCAAAGTCAAAAAATAACAATAACAATAACAAGGGGAACTGAGAAAGCATGTAATAACTAGCCTAATTTTTAAACATTGTGTCTTAAAAATGATAACCTTCTCTTCTTGAACATTTGAGTGTTATTGATGTACACCCTAGATTTTAAATAGTTCTAAAACCAAAAATTACAGGATGTTGTCACACCCCAACTAGCAAAATAAGTCTTTGGAACGTAACTATGACCATCACAGTGATTTTAAAGTGCTTTGCCACCAGAGACCGGTACGTAATAGGACCGTTTTACTTACGTACCGGTTACCAAAATGGGGGATAATTTTTTGGCGACGTAATCGTAATCGGAACTTGGAAGGCCACGTTCCAGGGACGTTGCTGATACATGACGAAGACGTGGCACCGTGTAATCTGCAACTTTAAAGTAACTAACAATTTGTTAGACTCATACATGCTGCTGCTAGTTGTCTTTGTCTAGCAAGTGATTTTTATAAGTTTGTGTTTCATTCGACCATATGATCCACATCAACCTTCGTCAAGCATACACCGAAATGATACTACTGTAAGGAGTATAGGATAGTATGAGAGTAATAATTATTATATTAGTAAACAAAATTTGTCTTATTCGCCGTGGTCTAAGGGACGAAACTGTAACGCTGGCAAGTTTATTGTCAAAGATGATAATGGTACCTCGAAATCTGCCGGTGCGCCATTCAAAATGGTAAATTTTGACAAAACAAATTATTTATATACTAATAAATGTCGTGAAATAATTAGATGCTTTGGAGAATAAAACACATGTTTTGTTATTCTATGAGTCTAAAATCAATAATTATGCGTTAGTTTTGCTCATTGTGAGAACAATACCATTATTGTTATTTTTTTTATCATAACAATTGAAATTCTTCCAATGGCGGCGATTGGTATGTCTCTAAAACTGGCGTACTTCAGCAATTGAAACTTTAAAGTCATTTTTACTCCGAAATTTGACTACAAAGTTAGTGTTACATGGTTGAAGTCGCCAGAACGGTAAATATATAACTTTTAAGTTACATTTACTACGAAGTATCACAAGCGACTATAGCATCACCTTGAGGTACCTTTAAAGTTATATCTACTACGCACGGTTTCGTCAAAGTTCCATTTGTAACTTTGTAGTTCCAAATGGGACTTTAACTCAAAATTGAATCGGTAGTTTTATTTCAGTAATGAGCTGATACCGGCGTTTTAACCATACTATAAAAGTTGAGAAGATAAAAATTAATATTGTGCAATAAAGTAAGAAATAGCAAATGCAAGCTTGTTGATCATCATGGATTGCTTCAAAATAGTTTCAACCCAAGAAAAGCAAGGAATTTATTTCACTGTTATTCCTTATCAATGGGAAAAAATGGTATATTTTTCTGACTGACCTCGCACGACACAGTGCACTAAGAAGAAGAGTACTAATAAGATATTATACCATAATACTTATGTTGGTTTTATTTGGAACTAAATCGTAAGTCCCACTTCATGGTAAATTAGAGAAGTAAAACGCACTTTGTGTTAATCAAACATTTTTAAGTCCCAATCTAAAAGTAGCGAACACGTTAGTAAAACCAATAAATACAACTTGTTGGTTCCAGTACAATAAAGTAATTGAAAAAGTATCCATTACTTAACAATAACTATCAACACCACTTGAAAGTAATTGCAACTTTAAAGTTACATTTCACTGATATAGGACAGTTGCTGCTACCATAGTTTGCGCCCTGGAAGTTTTCACCTCTTTACAGTTCTTGACGATGCTGAAAATAACTACCCTACGACTGTTAAAACTACTTAAGAGTTATATTACCATACAGTAATCGCAAATGGTGAAAACTACGTAGCAGCCACAATTGGTTTAACAAATGAAGTTATTTGTACCTATAAGACGTAGATTTAGTAGCGACTATGTAATTATTACACACTATAGGTTCCCGTATCAGTTGTGAATACTTTGGTGCTAGTTGGGACGACCTTGGGTGCTACTGGAAATTACCAAATTTTGAAATCAGGCATCCTGGAAACATCTGCCGCAGGACATTCATTGCTGCGCGGTTAGTATGACTTGTGGCGCCATCCTGCTGAAACCATATGTTTGCTGGAAAACGCCATAACTCTTGTTGAAAAGAAGTTTGCAAGTTCACATAAAGTTCCGAATTTACCGTGGTATTTTATTTATTTTCATCGTCAAAAAATAAGGTCCCACAATTCCCTGTTCTGACACTACACACCAAACAGTAACTTTTTGGTTATGAAGATGACTTTGGTGTATTACTTGCGGGTTTTCTCGAGACTAGTAACGAGAGTTTTATTTGTTTTACGTAGCCACACATATGAAAATACATTTTCCGGCAATCCAGCATTGTTTTCTAAAAGCTTTAATAAATTGTTAGAAAATGCAAGTCTGGCTGCAAAATCAGTGTCTTTTAGCTCCTGCACAAGTTGAACTTTATGTGGTTTGAAGCGTAAATCTTTATGCAATATTCTTTGTAGGCTAGTCCTTGAGAGTGCTAATATTTGAGATTGTCTGAATTGTAGTTTGAATTTATGCTAATATTTCTTAACTAAGAGAATATAACTTATTTACTCAATTTATTTCTGACAATTTATAGTTAACGTGGCCAATAATTTGAAGTGTATGGGTTGGGAAAAAGATAAACCAAAATCTCTAAAGTAATATCCAACAGTCTTAAAAGATGTTCGGTTCCAAGTCCACCCCTGCTTTCAACAGGTCGTCAAACCCTCGCGCCCAACCCTTTAAAAAAATACGGAACTATATGTTACCGTCAGCAAAAGATGCCATCCTACTTAAAGTTGAATAACATCCAAAATAGAATGGAAAAAATCCCCCTTCAACTATATCAATTATCCACGGTGTTGGGAGCATTAAAGACTTTTTTTTCTTCATATGCACAAATGTATTTTAATTTTAGTTTCTCAAAAATATAATATAAGAAGAATTTATATACTTGTGGGTACCTAATCTGATAGACAACCATCAGGTATACCTTAATAGGACGTGTAGGGTGGATTGGTTGGTGGTTATATAACAGCTTCCGAATACATTTTCTCACGCGCTTTTTTATAAGTACGATATGTTTTTGTTTTAGTTTCTCGTATTTGTGTAAAAACATCACCCCCAAGCGCTTGTTGCGTTGTGTGTTTGACATCGTAAAGGGGAATTGTAAATTGGTGTAAAATCCATCGAAAAAATAAACATGAGGATTTATGTGTGAAAATTTCAACGGGAACACTTTCATTAGTACATAAATATTTCACTTTTTGTGATGAATAGCTTCTTTGGATTTGTCGAGATTTGAGTTTTGAAAAAACTTGAAAATTAAGTTTTTATTTAAATTCAACAATTCACAAGTGAGTGTTTGTGTTGTTACAGTAAATAAACAATTTCAGCAATCTTTTTTGTTTTAAATTGATTTTAGATTTAGATCGCCATCGACACTCAACAATAACATAAAAAACAAAGTATACCTTCGCCATAATTGTGTATAAATGTGGCAACTATATGAAGAAATTTTCAGGTGTAATTTCAGGTGTCAATATTCCTGCGACGAAATATTTCGATGATTTTTTTCTCTCTTGTAATAGAGAATTTCGACAGTTGATCATTTCTATAATTATTCTGAAATCATGAAGATCAATAGGTTTAAATATTCACAAGTATTTCAAATTTACCCTGTAAATATAAGTACCCATAAGATTTTAAACGCCATTATATATATATATATATATATCTTAACGATGAGGGTAATTGGGAAAGGCAGCAAGAAGACTCTTTTAACTCAATCCGAGCTTTCGGAACTGCTCAGTTCCATTTTCAAGGATACTGAAAACATTTATTTTAAACAATACTTAGTACATATTCTTTAAATGTATATATTACTTACGTTAGGTGAGGTTGGTTGTTTTCAAAGATGTTAAAAATTGTGAGACATTAATATGGAATAAGGGGCAGTTGTATAAAAAAAAAATATATATAAAAGTATATGGTTCCTGTTGTAGAATAAAAAGACAGTGACATTGGAGTAAAAAAATATTTTTTTTTAAATTAATAAAATTGGAATAAAATATATATAGACAGATAGAGAGGATTGATAAATTATTAACAATAACAAAACCAAAAATGAACTGGACACTTCTAGACATATGACTTTTGACGGAGGACATTTGGTTTGCATAAAATTTATATTCCCTAGCTATTTGGATAAACGAACAACTTTTCTATGTATTGCTCAAAGAACACTTATGTTGGAAAATTGACCTTCCGATGTGAGTAAATATGAGTATATGGCACTCAAGTGCTTGACATCAGTTTTTTTGTTAATTGTTTCTGTATGTTGGTAAATATATACCATCTCCAAAAACTTTCTTTTGATTTGATTTTTCTCCTTTGCTAATATTTTTACAGAATCATAATCCATTTTATGATTTAAATCGTGTACATGGTGTGCTAAGGTACATCTATCTGGGTACAGTCTGCTGTCACTTTTATGAGAACTTATCCTATCTTTAACGGGTCTTGATGTTTCTCCGATATAGCTTTTCTCGCAATTCTGACAAGGAATACAATAAACTACGTCAGAAAGGGATAAGATAGGAGTTTTATCTTTCAATCGTGAGAAAGTTGTGTTTATGGTTAACACTGTTTTATTTGCAATTTTTATTCTGCTGAAAGGTCTAAATATCTTCGCAAGCTTAGACGTGATTTCTCTAATGTAGGGTAGACTACAATAGAAAATGGGCCCTTCATTCTCTGTTCGATTGTTTTCTTGGTTTTCTGCGGATGTTGTACTATATAAAATTTGTTTTAATAGTTTTGGAGGGTAGGCATTGTCTACAAACAAATTAAACAATATTTTTAAGTTTTTTTCATGTAGTGTTTGATCAGATATGTTGAGTACTCTATTTTTCATTTGTTTGATTAAGTTTAATTTTATTTGATGTTTATGATAGGACCAATAATTGATGAACTTTCCAGATGCCATGGGTTTCCTATATCAATCAATGATAATGCTATTGTCCTCTTTTCTAACAAATTTGGTATCAAGAAAAGGGACAGATTGGTTTTGATCTTCATACTCAACCGTGAATTGTATGTCTGGATTGTAACTGTTGAAAATTTCTAGTGTTTCCCCAACAGCATTTTTCGGTAGAGATAAAATAATATCATCCACATATTTTTTTATGAAAAATAAATTGAATGGTAGCACTGGTACAACAATATCCAGTAAGTCGTCCATAACATAATTGGCGAGGATAGGCGATATTTTGGCTCCCATGGGAGTACCAAAAGTTTGTTTAAAATATTCTCCACCAAATGAAAAATAAGTACTGTTAAATAGAAAGGTGATCAGTTCAAGGAATGATTCCTTTTTGATGTTGCAAAAATTAGTAATGGAATCCCATCTATTTTCTATTGCCCGCAGGCATGATTTAAGGCTAATATTATTGAAAAGAGAAACCACATCTAAACTAGCTAGAACATAATTTGGAGGAAGTTGTAGTTTGTTGAAATGTTTTTTTACATCGAATGAATCCTTGATGTAATATTCATTATTTGTTTCATACGCTTTGGTGAGAATATCTGTCAGAAATGCAGAGAGAAGTTGTGTAGGAGCACCAATTGATGAAACTATTGGACGCATCGATAAAGTCGGTTTGTGTATTTTGGGTAGTGTATATAATTTGGGACATACACCGCTGTATGACATAAGTTTCTTTTTTTGGGTCTCATCTATTTGATTGGATGTTCTGAGGGCTTTGACTAATGTGTTACATTTTGTCTGTATGTTAGTGGTTGGGTCTTTGTCTAGGGGGACGTATGAAGTGTTATTTTCTAATATATTAGACGTCAATTGTATGTAAAGTTGTTTTTCCATTATCACTGTAACATTGCCTTTGTCCGAATTGGTTAATATCAACTGAGGATTGCTTTTCAAGAAAGATGTTGTTTTCCTGAGGACGTCTCGATGCAATGAGAAAAATCCATATTTTTGTTTGTGGACAAAGTTCGTAATGATATTCGTAGATTCTGCAATGGCAATGTTTCTTAAATTAGTATCTTCTATTTTTTTCCAAATAGCTAGGGAATATAAATTTTATGCAAACCAAATGTCCTCCGTCAAAAGTCATATGTCTAGAAGTGTCCAGTTCATTTTTGTTTTTGTTATTGTTAATAATTTATCAATCCTCTCTATCTGTCTATATATATTTTATTCCAATTTTATTAATTTAAAAAAAAAACATTTTTTTACTCCAATGTCACTGTCTTTTTATTCTACAACAGGAACCATATACTTTTATATTTTTTTTTTTATACAACTGCCCCTTATTCCATATTAATGTCTCACAATTTTTAACATCTTTGAAAACAACCAACCTCATCTAACGTAAGTAATATATACATCTAAAGAATATGTACTAAGTATTGTTTAAAATAAATGTTTTCAGTATCCTTGAAAATGGAACTGAGCAGTTCCGAAAGCTCGGATTGAGTTAAAAGAGTCTTCTTTTATTTATGCTGCCTTTCCCAATTACCCTCATCGTTAAGATTTACAACATTCAGCAATTATAATTTTCTCACTCTATATATATATATATATATATATATATATATATATATATATATATGTATATAGAACAGAAAAAGATGCTGTAAAGAAGTTTTTTCAATTCACAGAAAAAATAATTATTTTATAAACATGGATATAAATGACCACTTGCCCTGCCTGTATATCCTACTAAATATTCACAATTACGATACAAGAAATAAAGGAAACTTGCGCCAACCTTATTCAAGACTAAGTACCTGTCGAAACTCGCCACTATACCTCGGCACAAAATGTTTTAATAAAGTCAAACATATCTTTAGACAGGAAAAATCCAAAAAAATTAACAACTGCCTGAAAAAATGTTTTTACACTATTGAGGAATTTTTATCCCTTCAACACATCTGTGATATAAATATACACATTTTATTCTCTTATTTTATACCTAACAATATTATTGTTTATACATATATGTATTAACATAATGACTAGTCTGATAGTTTAATTTTGTAAACTTTGGATGAATAAATGCTTTTTGACTTTGACTTTTTGACTTTGACATCATATTGCATAACTTTTTCTCCATTCTTTGTACAGAGTTACTCATTATTTTTTGACAGGCGGCCTTGAATTCGTCCCCGGGCAGGCAGTACCTAATTTCTACAACCATAATTCGTCCCCATACTAATTACGGTCCTCTAATCTCCTACCAGAATTTTTCTCCGGACTAGAGATTAAGAGATTTATACTTTCTTGGAAATATAAATAGGTATGTCGTAGTATTAAATTGTTATTTCATTCTGAAATGATATTCCTGGCTAAGAATTGCATTTTATTTAGGTGTGAGAAAATATGGAAAGCTTTGTCAGTTTGAGTGAACGTGGAAGTTATGTGCTAATTGTAGTATAAAATTTACCAAAAACAATTGGTGGTGGTGAATTTGAAAAATACGCGATCTAGTCGACGTAAGCAGTGAGTTGCTAGGACAATCGAGTATAAAAATGGAACTCTTTCAAGATTTGATTTTGTAAAATGTATAGCTTATTTTAATAAAATGGTTTTCGGAGTCGAGAAATCGATTGACGATACTTTCATATTTAATCGACCTGTGGACCTCGAGGTCCACACTAGCTATTTCAAGAATGGCTCCGCAGATAATAGTTTCAGTATGTATAGTGTGTAGGGAGTTGAAAGTCGATTGATGATGCAGCTGAGTTCTGGTCTCTTATAGACCCATCTTTAATCCTGTTTTAACTGAGCAAAGCTCGGTCTTCAGATATTTAATTTAATATGGCATCGAAATGACACCCGGTCCACAATGTTCTACAAGTGAAAAATTATCTAAATAATAAATACCGGCTCTATAGATAGAGAGACATGGAACCGTCCGATGGCCAGCGATTAGCCCTGATCTAAGCCCGTGTGATAGATTCTTATGGTGATAACTGAAAAACAAAGTGTATTATAATAATACCCGAAAATTTAGAAGTAATAAGACTAAAACTCAATAACGCAGTATCAGAACTGAACACAGAAAAGCTAAATTTTATTACGTCTTGTATAAATGATAAATTATTACGTAATATTTTGAAGTGCTGCGACAACTAAGAGGGCTTTGTAGGAAACAATCAGCTTTGTATTTAGTGTTATGAGTTATCGTTGTTTTTTTTATAAATTGAAATACTTTAAAAATCTATATGATTAAGTTAATAGCCTTAATATTTGTTATAGTTTTTTTTAAACTAGAATATTTTAAAAGTGAGTAAACCAAATGTCCACATATTAGATATATTTGAAATCAGAACAAAGAGGACATTCTAAATCATAATAGGTATACAGGGTGTTCCATTTAAAAGACGACTTAATTAATTTTTTAATGTTGTAAAGTTTCATAGTTGAAGTTTTTCTCTATCACTCGCAATAAGAGCTGTAGGTGGGTGTCAAAAATAATGAATAATCCTGTACATACTGCATATCAAAATTACCTATGTTAAATTTTCAAATTGTTAGTGATATACTTACATCTAATGATTCTTTTTGTACCTACTTATTCTATTATTATAGACCACCCATAAAAAATTAACGAGCTCAATAGAAGTGTTTTATTTTCTTAAAAATCATTATGGCTATACCTACTATTTTTTTTAAATACATGAGGTATAATCTGAATCGAAGAATTATACAGGTATATCTATCTAGTTTAGATATTGACCAATGTTAATTAGTATATTCTTAACATAAATATTTCCTAAATAGGCTTCAAAAATTTCCCACCTGACTATTTTCACTTGCTAATTTCAGAAGAAAAAAAACATATGGCATATACACATTTGACATTTCTCTGTCAAATATTTAAATAATCTAATTCATATCATCCTTATGAATGTGACTGGTTTTGATTGTTCTGTGAAATCTGTAATGTTCTAAAATCGATGATATAAAACTTGTGTATATATATATATATATATATATATATATGTATATATAAGTATATATAACTGTATGGTAATTATGTTATACATGTTGAAGGAAAACTTGAATTATGTGATATTTTATTATATAGATCTAGAGTCAACAACCGCTGAAGCTATATAATTATTATTATTATTTATTTTTATTAGTTTACCGAATGTTGTATGTATATATAGACACTTTTATGTAGGAAAAAAGTAAGATTATGATGCGATAAATTAGTAAAACCGTATTATTAAAAAGAGATTTAAGTGTTGCTCGAAAAGTTTCAAAGCTTAGAAATTATTAGATACAATAACGTGTTATTTAGAATGAAGAAGAGGATATTTTTCCAATATTTTCTACATCATACATAATTTATAAATATGTATCATCATAATACACTCCTGTACAAAAAAAGCAGATAAAGAAAATTTGGTTCAAATACAATCTTGAATAGCTGTTTGTTTTTTTTTGTTTGTTCGCTCCTTGTATATAGTAAACGTACTCTGATTTTGATGATTTTTGATTCATTTGAAAGAGGAGATTTGAGAAATGTTCCCATATTCATAAAGACTCAAATCCGAAATCTCTTTCCCTACGAACATTTTCTCGAAAATCGAAAATTCGAGATGCCAGAATTAAAGATATGACAATATCCGGAAACGTTTAAATTGAACATTTTTTTCAAAAGAGTTGGTTTTCGAGTTAAATTCATGTTAAAATCTCACATATATATGTGTATTTTGGCTATGTGAAGGGGACGATTTCTTTCGAAAACTGAAAATCGATGCGATGTTCTGAAATCTCTACATAATAATAACAAGGACAAGCGAAAAGAATATACGTGAGTAATAGGATATTAGTGGTATTATGCGTGACTAATGTTGCACTCAAAAGTGTGGAATAAGTATTTTTTACAAAAAATGGACCGACGTTATTAGTTGGTGCACTGACAAATACAAAATAATATTAATTCTATTGTTTCTGCTACTTGTGAACTTCAAAAGTAACATCACCAATAGAATTAATATTATTTCGTATTTTTCATTGCACCAACTAAAACGTCGGTCCATTTTTTTAAATATTTATTTATCCCGATATCATCTTGAATATGATCTACTTTCTAAGCTTAATTTTGAAGGAACCTGGTGTTATATACGAAGGATATTTCGTCCTAAATTTCTAAACAGTCTGTGGGTAATAAGCAAAACGTTAATTTTTAAGGCCCGTTAATAAATAAGGTACCCTAAATCGAGATAGCTAATCTGTAACCTGCCTCCGATAATTTTTAGGCATGATTAAAATCCATAACGTTAATTGCTATTCTGTTAATCAAAACCAGGCGTTAAATTTAACGTTAGTCAACAAATTTAACATATTGAGAAACATTTTTAAGGCTTGTGTTTTTTCTGGTGTTAAAATTTTCAAGAGATAGTCTTATCTTATCATATCTTCAAAAAACTAAATGTAATATATTCACATCGTGAAACGGTGTGAAAATGATATTTTTAAAAAAAATTATCTCTAAGTTCAGTTTCATTATAACATTAAGAAACAATAAATACATTAATTTTCTAATATCCCACACATCGATTCGGTTTAGATCAGGGCTTCGAGAAGGCCAATTGTCCATTTCACCCTGATATCCATTGAAAACTCTTGCCACATGATTCTTGGCATTATCGTGCACTTAGGAACATTTTCTCATCAGCAAATTGAGCAAAAGTAATGTCGTCGTCCGCTCAAGTTTTTCCACAGATTGTCTTATAATGTATGGCGAAATGCAAGTTTCATTTCCAGCCTGTATTAAACCAGGTTCAATTAATATTTTCATAAGCTCAATCTATATCTATCTATCCTCTATATAAATAAAAATTAATCGCCAAATGCGTTGCTAAGCGCAAAGATCGAGAACGGCTCGATCAATTCGGATAATTTTTGTTTTAATATTTTCGTTAAGGCATAAGGAAGGTTCTTATGGAGAGAAAAATCGTAAAAATTGTGAGGAAAATAGTGAAAACACCACTTTTCCCATACGCTTTCTTAGTGTGGTGTCAGATATGTCATACACGTCAAGAACCATTATCCAAAGAAAACCTATGTTATCTGGAACAATGAGCCTTTTTCCTGAGAAGAGTGTGGCCTTTCGCTACAAGAGGGCAGCACTTCTGGTAGGGACAGGGACAAATATTAAACCTACTTCATCTAACACTGTGGAAATATAGGTGATAAAATTAAATTATTAAGCAAGTAAAAAATGTCGTGGACCATAAAGCATTAAAATAAAAATATTATATAACTGAAGTGTACAAAAGCAGGAAGTTATTTTTGTAAGTAATCTTCATTTAAAATTTTCATAATAAATTAATAATTAAAGTGATTACTCTGAAGTTATTTTTATTTATTCATTTTTTCTATTGGACTGCACATGGCCAATAACCAACATAACTATTTCAAATTTCATAAATCTCTAGAATTATTACGGCTATGGCAGCAACGCGCCGAGTACTGCTAGTATTAGATAAAATTCAAGGTAGGTATACCTTGAACAAAAATGATCATAAGCCATATAAAATTGAACAAAATTTCCAATACTGAATTTGAATAAACTTTTCTTTATAGGTACTGTTTCTTTTACCAGGAGTGTATGTAAGATGCTAGTAGTAGCTCTAGCTGGTGGGCTTCTTGAATATTTTTTTCATGTGTTTCATTAGAAAATTCTGATGAATAATTCAATTTGTTATATAGAATTTTTAAACATATTATCCACCCATTGATTGATTACTATAATAGGAATGCAACACACATATAACGTTACTTTATAATTGATTTCAAATTATATTTGTATGAGTGATGTCTTTCATTTGGCGTATGTAAATTTTATTTTTCACATATTTTATACGTCGACAATAAATATAATATTGTATTCCATGAAAGGAAATCAATCTTTTCATAGATGGCAGAAACTATTCTTGAGTTTCAACTGTTTATTGTATTGATGGATCTGGAAAAAAATTGCATCCCCAGTGTGCCGTGGAATTTTCGATCATGGAATCATCTTAAATTATTTAGGTATTCAAGGCGAGTTTTTCCAGTAAATAAAATAAAATAGGAAATAAATTAATATGTAATATGGTATTGTTGCTACAAAAGGTAAATTTTCGATATTAGGACAGAAATTCCTAGATTTCAAAAAAAAATGTTGATATTGGTTTGAACATGATGCTCAAACAAGTTAGTGAACACATGAACTTGATATCTTGCACCTAACCTAAAATATCGGAGAACGAAAATTGATTGAGATAAATCAGTTGATTTTGATAAATTTTTCAATATTTTCTCCAAATTTTTTGATAAGAATGATATACAGTTTTGAAATTTATCAAAAAAATTAGATGTTAGATATTAGATACAAGTCAATCAATTTTTAAATATAAAAATGAAAATCAGCCGTGGGTGGTTTTTGTGTTATTTTTGATTCTATTTCAAAACTAAGAAAGATAAAAAATATAAATAGCTTTTATAGTAGCTTTTGATACAAGTAGTAGATATGATTTATGTTTTGGCGGATATTTAATAATACAGGGTGCTCATTTTAAATCTTCTCGAAATGTGATGATTTAAAAAATGAAAAGCCTCATCTTAGAAAATGCCAAAAGAAAAGTAATGGAAGGACTTTTTGAATAACTTATCAGTATAATAACCTCTTAACATTTAAGATTTTTAAGAGGGTAGCTCCTAGGAGCAGGGAGTTCACTGGAATTCGGAAAAAAGTAATATCGAGGAACCCAACTTTTCAACCAGAATTTGTTTGAAGATAGGGTCAAGCAAATTCTGGTTGAAAAGTTGGGTTCCTCGATATTATTTTTTTCCGTATTCCAGTGAATTTTAGTCAATCATATTTCGAAAAATTCGAGTTGCAACACCCTGTATACTTAAATATGCGCCCGAGCATAAATTATACCATTTTTTATCAAAACTTACTACCTACATTTGCTGAATTTTCATTTTATATTTCAAAATCAACTAACTTGTATCTAATATCGTTGCATTTTTTCGATAAATTTAAAAATATAGCATTTTTATCCGAAAAAAATTAAAAACTTACCAAAATCCATTGAATATTTTCATTAAATTTCCGGGTTAGGTGCAAGATTTCAAGGTGCGTTTCATAGGCATTATTTTTCTATTGTATTAAAGCAAAAAACAAATTTCGAAAGATTAAATTTTTGACCGACAAACCAAACGGAGGAGGTATACAATTCGACTGTTTGTCTGCATGTTTTACCTACAGAAGTTTCGCAATTTCTGTCCGAATTTCAAAAAATACCCTCTTGTGGCAACATACCAAATTAAAATTATAACGATTAATTCCTTACTACAAACCTACCGATTTGTTCGCCTAAAAAAATGCATTTTCAAGTACACCTAGTTTACTAAAATACGATATGATAAAATATCCCGAATTTATCTCTTTAAGAAACATAAATAATATTTTTCAATTCAAGATAACGATCACGCCCCTGAGCGGCTATCTTAGAAACCTGAAACAATTTTCAGCATTTTCTCTTGGCAACTTTAGTCATTAACAGCCGTATTCATAATCCAATCTTAGTTCGGTACTAGCTAGTACCGTATTAAAATAACAAAAAAAAACACCATCCTACCATAACACTGACATAAGAGTCATAAACATAATTTAAGGTTTGGTTAGTTAGATTGCAGCACAGTTCTTATTTACGAACGTGGATTGAAGGTTCTGTCAGTTGTATGTTCTTCTTAATACATACTTCCCATTTTATTAAATGATTCTATGTATAGTTAAATTAAGTTTCCGACGAATTTAGGTACTCATTAGTTTGATAGATTTATGGTCAAGGTTTTGTATATTTAGCAATGAAACTTGCGTGGTAGATGATGCAAAAGAAAATATTGTCAATACAAGACACAATATGCCAAGATATAAATCCAATTAGCCGTATGATAATTAGAACATATATCACTTTCTCTTGACATCATAAGCAAAGCTATACATATAATATACCATATACCAATACTAAGGCATTATATTATACTCGACTTGTGTTCCAATAAGTATGAAAACAAAGTACAAACGATATCAAAAACCGGCATTCAACTACAAAACGCGATAAGGCGCGAGCCGATGAAAATAAAGAATATATTCTTTGTATATTTATGTATTATTATACATATTATCTATGTATAAGGCAAATCCAGCAAATATTTTATTAAGTCGTAAGATATATATTTATTTCCCTCTACCTTAACCGGTCCATTATCTTTAGTAACACATACTTGCAGCAGAGGCTGATTTTATTCGCAGACAGACGCGTGTTTGGAATGGAAAGAGCTTTCTCAATGAACATAGATATGTATATACAGGGTGTTTCTTAATAATAATATTTAAAGACCTTATTCTTGAGTCCATTCTGAGGAAAAATACTTCAAAGGAAAATATGCGCAAAGGTCTTAATTTTAGTTCAAATAATACACTTTTTATGATAATTATGGCATGACGCTAGATATTTTCTGGGCATTTTCTGATGTAGAACGAAAGTTTTTATTCTTGTCAGTGGCGTCCGCTTGGCTTTTGCACTAAAGCATTTTAAAGAAAAAGTGATACACCACTGCTTTTTCTTAAGTTAAAAATAATTTTCTAATTTAAAAAGAAGCTAAGCGCAGGGTGCTCTTAGTGAAAACGTTTAGGACATATTTATATGAAGTGTTTTTCTTATATTCGACCCAAGAATAACCACTTTATATTTTAGCATGTTCTTAAGAAACACCCTGTATATAGGTAGGTACAATCACATAACATTGAAGTAATAAAACTATGGGAGAGACATAAATCTTAGAAAAGAATTAGAGAGGCTGCTATAATCAATGAAATATAAATGGTGACGGTGCGAAGACAATGGATATCTGTTAATTAATTAATTAATTAATTGTAAATAATTAATTAATCATCTATAGGTAAATAGAATACATTTTATCTGCAATTACGTTTTGTTTGATTCACACATACGTACAAGCAACGTATTATCTTTTATGGTGAACGTTGAATGATTTTAATAACTAATTTTAACATTCAAAAGTGTGAAATAAATATAGTTTTTACAAAAAATTCGACCGACTTTATTAGTTGGTGCACTGAAAAATATAAAATAATAATAATTCTATTGGTTCTGGTACTTTTAAAGTTGCTGCCAAAATCTAACTACAAAGGTACAACTTCAAAATTACGAGTACCAATAGAATTAATGTGATTTTGTAATTTTCAGTGCACCAACTAATATAGTCGGTGAACTTTTTATATATTTTTTTATTGATATAAAGGGTGTTTCAAAACAAATGCGAAAAACTTTACGGGGTGAATCCTTATTCAAAATAATGGGTAGCTTTTAATATCAACGTTTGGTCAAAAGTCAACAAATATGGCAGAAAAATAATATTTTTATTTTTTATTTTATTAAAATAAAAAATAAATATAATATTTTAATTTCTTATATTATAAACGAAAAGAGATAGAACAACATAATTCTATGAAAGTATGTATTATTATTGTAAAAACACATTTCCTGCATATTTTTTCACTTTTTAAAAATAAGTAGAGGCAGAAAATGACAGCGGCTAGCTAGATTCTTTTTCTAAAATAATTTACTTGATTCATTAGAAATCAATATACGTGAACATTCAGGTAATCTCCTCTATGACCCGATCGATGGCATGTTAAGCCCATTACTCAATTTACAGGGGGTCCCATTGGGAAAAGAAAAACAATTAAAAAATTGGGTGTACCTAGTTTTATAACTGCGTGATATCTATAGGGTGTTTCGTCAATTTTGGTCATTTCTTTGAGTGGTAATAACTCACGATCCACCCCGGATATTATCTTGATTCACACACATTCTCATTTTCCTATCCAAGCGATTTGCCTACGAGTCAGTCAAAAAACCTAGGTTAGGACTAACAAAAATTCAACATAATTTTGAAAACATATTTGAGAAGAGTACTAAAAGTAGAAACAAGCTGTGTGCTTTTTATTTTCCCGCATGGTCTCTGTGAATTTGAATAATTGATAATTTAGGTGGCTGGAACCAAATTATTTGGTGTTTTTCTATCCACCGTTAATTTATTCCGTTTCCCAATGAGGCACCCTGTATAATTATTAATTACTCAAAAATAGTCATTAGGAATTATGAATATGAACCTTCTTGTTATATAAATAGGTAGTTCCCTTAGAATTTTGTTTTATACTTATATTTGATAAAGATACTGTGGGTGGAAAAAAATGGTAGAAATTTCAATACAGGGTGGTCCGAATTATAATGCAGAAACTCTAACAGCGTATTCAGCAGATAAAAATAATTTAAAAAAATCATATAAACTTATCTCAAAAAACGCTTCGTTTTGGAGATACGGGGTGTTGAAATATTGCGAAAAAAATCGTTTTTTCATATTTTTTAAAATTTTCTAGATTTTGCTTTCAAACTAAGTAGGTATTAATGCCAATTAAAAACAAATTTATAGCATGATAAACACTTGTTTTTGTTTTACCAGAGGCGTTCGTGAGATTGATTTAATTATTTTAAATAATAAAAAAGTGGTACGACAATGGTTTATATCAATTTTGTTATTAAATTTAGATATCCTGATCAATTCTATACGAAAATGGTCCTATGAGAATTTTCGCTAAAACGAAGCGTTTTCGAGAAAAAAATAACTTTTGTTTGCATAGGCACCTAGTATCTGAGGATTGCAAATTAAACTAAGTAGCGCTATTTCGATTCGTTTTTACATCACAGTTCCAGAAATTATACGTGATTATTATTATTAGAAAAACATATTACTAAACCAACTATTAACAACTAAGAACTAAACAACTGACAATAAATTCTTATGATACCTACTAATTAAACATTAATAAATTACAGGAGCTGTTCGAAATGCATGTCATTTGCTTCTATGTATTTAAGACATCTTCTGTGTACCGAATTCACGGCCGCCCTGATTTGATGTTGATTATTTTGAAGAGTCTGACAAGCATTTTGAATTCTAACCACAAATTCTTCTATAACAGCTCCTGTTTTTTATTAATGTTTTTTTTAATATCTTTTATTTCTAATTTATTTCTATTGTTGGTATTAATTATTATTAAATTCACAAATTATTATTATAATTTCTGGCCGCCCTGACTTGATGTTGATTATTTTGAAGAGTCTGACAAACATTTTGAATTCTAACCACAAGTTCTTCTATAACAGCTCCTGTTTTGTATTAGTGTTTTAATTAATATATTTTATTTCTAATTTATTTCTATTGTTGGTATTAATTATTATTAAATTCACAAATTATTATTATAATTTCTGGAGATGTTATGTAAAAAAAACGAATTGGAATAGCTCGAATTATCTTAAATTTTTGCAAGCCTCAGATATTAGGTGCACATGCAAATAAGAATTATTTTTTTCTCGTAAACGGTTTGTTTTTAGCAAAAAGATTAAAGAAACCATTTTTGTTTAGAATTGATCAGGATATCCAAATTTATTAACAAAATTTCTATAAATGAATGCCAGTGGTAAAACAAAAACAAGTGTTTATTATGCCAAAAATTTGTTTTTAAGTGGCAATAATATCTACTAAGTTTGAGTTTTTTAAAAAATAAGAAAAAACGTTTTTTTTCGCTATATTACAACACCCCGTATCTCCAGAACGAAGCGTTTTAAGAGATAAGTTTATATGAACTTTCTTAATTATTTTTATCTGCTGAATACGCTGTTAAAGTTTCTCCATTATAATTCGGACCACCCTGTATAGTGTTTTAATTTAAATGTAATTTTGACTTTGGGAAGTAGTCCAAATTGGCAAAATTTAAAGTGTTCACGACATCTTTGATTCGAAGCTAGAATTTCAAATAGGCTCTAAAGTTCCTTTGTGATTTTGATATATTTTGTTTGTATCTTATAGTATAGATAAACCAAACTCAGGTAAAGAATAACTTCCAATTCAATTAGTGGACACCCAGATTTTCGAAAAATCCCCCTCTATCACTAATTGCTTTCCAGTGAAAATACAGGCAAAGATTAAACACAACTTCTACTATTTGGTACAGGTATACCCTGACCTTCCAGTAACATCTGTGGATAAACTTCAGGTGGACAGTGCAAAACGGGCCTTATAGACATAAATACAGGCCAACACCAACAAAACAGTTCTCCATCAAGCAGCTCGTTAATATAAATAATATCGATCTTTTCGATAGACTGCATCGATATAAGAAGTATGATGATGATATGTGTCTACGCACGCGGGATACCTTGTATTGGAGAGACTCCATGTCGTATTCTCCATATTATAATATATCGTTCGTTCTCGCAGGACTCACTCAAAAAGATTACAACAATGATTCCGTAAATTTTTTAACCAACCAAGTATTTGATGGGCATTCGAAAATAGTCGAGTCACTCAAGCCGAGCCGACTTATATACATATATATTTACATATATAGGTAGATATACCTACCTACTATATATATATATATATATACATAACATGACGTCGGGAATATTGCTATTGTTCGTTTATTCAGCGAGAAATACATACCAATCACAATTTTAAACACTGATATCTTCAAGATATATTATATATGTATATATATAATATATTGTTGTAGCTTTTGTTCTTTTGCTGGTTTCATTGTTCGAGATACGGGGTAAATTAGAAGCAATCATTTATAATAATAATAAGATGTACCTACGTCGCTTTGTCTGTCTGTCTCAACTCAATGTAAATACTAATGAAAAGTACAAAATTATATTTTTGCATGCCTTGAAAATTAAATTTACCCAACTAGTGCGATAAATATATGACTTTTGCTTGTTAGGACCTATATTGTCAGATTTATTTTATTGTCGCTACTCGCCTATGGCTCGTAATGACATACACCACTGTTGTCCTGCAGTGAATTTTACATAGAAATACGGCAAATGTTTTGGATCGGCTAATCGGCTTAATTATCAAAAGTGATGGCATATCATTTTATTGCAACCTTATGTATAATTAGAACAAAGCATTGGGCGATGGGAGCTACACGGGAATATAGTATCCTACCGAAACTTCTGCCTGTAGTATAGGAATGGCTGAACAGGGAGAGATGTACATAGAAATTTTCAGAAAACAGATTCTGCTTACGATGTTTTATTGTGTGCGAAAAATTATCTGCTCAACTAGCCTTTTCCCGCGACTTTGTGCGCATTCAATTCCTTACGGTAATATCGTAGTTTTTTTGTGATGCATGTATAAAAAAACAGACAGACGTGATTAAATGGAACCTATATTTTAAGTTAGACCTCTAGAAATACATCGGTGAAAATTGCATTCAATTCTATGTAGTATTTTTTGCTTAAGGCGCATACAAACATACCTACATACAGACTGACATACATAACGTCTAAAAATTGTTGTTTTGGCTTCTGTTGTTCTAATAAAGACCTCCCCATATCAGTTTTTCTTAAATATTATTTATGTACAGAAATCGGCCTGTTACAATTTAAATTCTGATGAATTTTGTCAGGGGAACAAATTAGGAGAAATAAAAAAACAATGCAGAAAAAAGTTGAAAGAAAGAAAATAACAAAACAAATTGAGGTACGCAAAAAACACACATAGCTCAGACTTTATCACTGCGGTAAACCGAAAACGGTAACTTCATTTGAAAAATTTCCAATTTAAAGGTTAGAAATGATCTCTTCTCATATTTTCAATTTTCCCAAAAAATTCCCTCAATACATAGCTGAAATACACATATTTTAGTCTTCACCATAGCTGTAACTCGAAAACCGTAACTCTATTATAAAAATCTTCCATTTAAACGTTTCTGGATATGGTCTTATCTATAATTCTGCCGTCTCAGATTTTCGAGAAAAATGTCTCCTCCACCCCCTTCTGACGGTTTTTGAATGGAAGGAGATTTCGGAATTGAGTTTCTATAAATATGGGACCATTTCTCAAGTCTCCTCTTTCAAATGAATCAAAACCCATCAAAATCAAAAGTTAATAATATTGGAACTGTATTCCCATCTAACAAGAATATCAAGTTCTGCAGGTGATTCAATACGGTTGACGAGGTACTGTATCTCAGGAACTAATAGTCGTAGAAGTTTGGGAAAAAATCCTTCAGAGGAAATCGACCAAGGAAAATTAATGGAAATATTTTTAAAATTTATACGTCCATCGCTAGGGGCGTAATAACTTCGATCGTATAAAAAATGCGATTTTTTCGACAAATATCCAATATGAGTTTAGAAATGAATACCCTCACATTAATGCCACCATAATGGTCCATCTTTTTGATGTATGATTTTTTATTGTAGGACGTAAAATAAAGGCGGGAGAGGATGCTAACGTTTTTGGACTAAAAGTGACTATAACTTAAGTTTGACTTAACGGAATTTTGTTAACAAGGTCTGGTTCAAGAAAGAAAGGTTTGATGAATATAATATAAAACCATCCATGCCATTCTGGATCTGGTCGCCCTCAATAGGAGGCGGGTTTTATAAAGCTAACAGTTCTTTTTAATTTTGCTCCTTAATCGCAAATGGAACCGTATGCGTATTTTAATAGATTTCAAATTTTCAACACATGTCCAAACGGCATGACCATATCTTCATCCGTTTAAAAGTTATGACTTAAAAAATAATTTATTAACGAATTTATAAAAAAATAAAATAGGTAATTGAGTTTTTATTTATTTATTTAGGTTTTGTAGTCAAGCATGCCATGGATAAATAAAAAAACAGTTTAAAACTTCGTTCTAATTTTAATTTAATCACAATAATAATAATAATTGCGCTTTTATCCAAAATAGGATTTAATTTTATTTTCAAAATTACCTACTTATTTATAATTTAGCCAAAAAATCAAAAGCTCTTCTGTGTCGCATGTGAGTAGGTATTTCAATTCAAAAATATCCAATTTTTTAGAAGGCCGTGAAAAGACTTGGTAGACAGTTCTTATGGAAACGGCGATTTTACACAAATAGATAGTTTATTCTTTGAGATTGAAATTCGTGTCGCCGTTTTGTGACATGTTGAAATGGATTTTAGATAAGTTTTACTTCAAAAATTGAAAACTCAATCACCCAATTACATGTTTTCTTTCTTTAATAAATTCCTTTATAAAATATTCTTTAAGCAATAACTTTTAGACGAATGAAGATATCGACATGCAGTAAGGACAGATTTTGTTGCAAATTTGATCTTTTTTCCGAATGTAATAAAATATATTTATAAAGCCTGCCCCTAGCGAGGGCAGTATGTACCAGAATGGTATGGATGGTCTTATATTATATTCACCAAACCTTCCTTTCTTGAACCAGACCTTGTTAACCAAATTCCGTTAAGTCAAACTCAAGATATAGATACTTATAGTCCAAAAAGTTTAGCAACCCCTCACGACTTTATTTTATGTCAAATAATAAAAAAATATATGTCTAAAAGATGGACCATTATTATGGCATTAACGTGAGAGTATTTATTACTAAACTTTTATTGGATTTTTTTTGAAAAAATCGCATTTTTATACGATGGAAGCTATTACGCCCTCTAGCGGTGGACGTATGAATTTGAAAAATATTACCAGCAATTTTCTTCGGTCGATTTCTTTTGAAGGATTTTTTTCCCAAACTTCTACGACTATTAGTTCCTGAGATACAGTACCTACCTCGTCACCCTTATTGAATCACCCGGTACATTGCTTACTAAAATTCATAAAAATCAACTGTTTTAAAATTATAAGTCGATCTAATGTGAGGTGTCTTATACCCCCCACGTTTTCCTTTCGCTTTTCTTCCGTAATGTTTACTTTTCAAAATACTTTCTCACACTTTTTCATCCAGTAAAAGGGGTAAATAGCAGAAAACACTATTTGACATCAAATATCTCGGCTTAGAAAAAAAAATATAAGGCTCCCTCCTCGGCCCTAATGGATATATATGTATTTGGAAGGTGTATATATAGTCTTGGTTCGTTTTTAGGAAATCCTAAACCACACACAACACACACGAAACTAATAACAGGTATAAAAAAGGGATATCCCATTTTTTTTGTTCGAGGTGCCTTCAATTTACAGGTAACAAAAAATATAAAACGGGTAAAAAGAGGAAGCAGAAATGTTATGGTTGTACCTATATCTACGCATTTCAGATGTCATTGGGGAAGAAAGAAAAAAAAGATAGGAAATGAAGAACTGATGTCTGCCAAACATAAGGAGAAAATCTCTCCAACTGTTAAAATTTTTAGATAGGAATATAAAGGGTTGGAAGTTTTTATTCATATGATTGGTTTTATACTACTTGCACCTGATAAACTTTTCTGTCTCTGTTCTGGTACTCATTAGAAATGTAAATTGATTTTGATGAAATTCTGTATAGAAATAATAGAAAAGAAATTAAGGAAGGAAATTAGTTTATTTTGTCTAGAGCTCCACCGCTAAAATGAAAGGCAGAAACAAGTAAATATTTGCCTAGGCGTTAAATAAGGGTTGAAATATTGTATGTGCATTATTAGTCTGGTCTGTCTGTCTGTTCCATTTTGTGAAGCTAAGTTAAGCTGAAAATTATTTATCCCTTATCATTTAGTAAGCTTGGAAATACATGAGTAATAAGAGGTTTTAAATTGGGAGTTTATTTTGTAGAAGACAATGATATTTTATATAAATCAATATTTTTTATAAAAAATTGGACCGAATTTATTATTTGGTGCACTGAACAATACAAAATAATAGTAATTCTATTGGTTCTGGTAATTTTTTTGTGACTTCAAAAAAAGGAGAAGGTATACAGTCCTGTTGTATGTTTTTTTTTGGCTGTTCGCGCGTTTTACATAGTAAACTTACTCCGATAGCACAAATAGAATTAATATTATTTTGTATTTTTCAGTGCAACAACTAATAAAGTCGGTTCAATTTTTTGTAAGAAATATTTATGAAGTTTTATAGATGTACTTCGATTGAAAACTTTGCCACAAACTTGAAAAGTACGAGAACCAATAGAATTAATATTATTTTGTCCTAGTTTATGTAAAGAAGTTTAGAAACAAGCTTATGATGAGAATAATTCATAATTTATCTAAGTGATTCTTTCTTCCATAATGAAAATTATTTTATGAGTTTTTGTTAAAAATTAACATTGCGCTATAAGAGCATTATTTTTATAATCGGCTTCAATAACTACTATTAGTTTACTTTATACGTTCAAAATTATTAATGGATTATTTTAACATGCTTCAATGAATTTATTTCCAATACAAATGGTATATGGTGTTATTTTTTCATTCAATCGTTTCCCACAGAATTTCCAGTATTAGCATACACTCTCTACTATGTGACCCCTTAACATATCTAATAGTTCATATAATACAAAATCGTATCAGACCCGCATCAATAAATGATTTATGGAATTTCAAAAATAAAAGAAGGGTTGGGTAGGTACCTCTTACATATCCGAAAGCTCAAAACCCTTTTTTCAGATATTCAAATTAACGGGCATGTCCAATTTCTTCGACCATTAGTATGGCAGAAGTGGAAAGGAACCCTTTATTTCCTTCCACAACCTGGAAACATTACCATGTACACACTAGGTCTCTGTGGCATCGAGAGAATCATTAATAAAAAAAGGAGACGATATACCCATAGTTAAGAGAGGTATAATGATATGAAATCGGCATCCGAATATGGTTATTTTTCCACTTAAATAGTAAACTAAAAAAGGAACGGATTCCTATCGTAAGAAATTTAATAAATGAATAATTGTTCTACTGTGCGTCGTACGTCAATGGATGTTGGTGGTTGGGAGATTTTATTATTCGGAATCATTTATCATCGGTTAAAAAAGTGAACAGACACACAGAAAAGGTTGAAAAAAGAGCCGGTTGAAAAATTCTTAAATAAGATTAATCATTTAGGCATCTGACAGCCTTGAAAATGTTCTTAAAATGCGTGTAGCTGGGGCCTCGTTTTCTCTGCTGTTGTTGTTGTTTGTATGTGAGTTTGACTGGGTCTGTTTGGTTTTTTCAGACGTTTTTAATATTGTGGAGATTTAGGAGGACGATCATTAATATATTAAGCATTTCGGCGGAAATGCTTGAGTGATTGTCATGCATCTATTAAGTTGGGAAAGCATGACATGACAAGACAGAACGGAATAGCTTTTCATCATTCTTTAAGGAATATTATAATCTGGATCATGAAATACTTTGTTTTGTAACAGCAAGTAATAGCCTATAGACCTTAGTTTATTCAAAGAAAACAGTTCTTTAAGACTTTTTTATTTGCGAAAATTTCAGGAAAATGGGATTTTTTCTTCAAGATTTTTCCCTTGATATTATAGGCCTTCGGATTGTATCTCTGATCCAAAAATGTTGTCGGACAATGCTACCGAAATACATATTTTCATTTTCTCAAACAATTCTCCATAAATATTTTTTACACAAAATTTGACCGAATTTATTAGTTGGTACACTGAAAGTGCAAAATAATATTAATTCTGTTGGTGCTGGTACTTTTGAAATTATACAGTTGCAGTTAGATTGTAAACTTTTGGCACAAGCACCAATAGAATTAATATTATTTCGTATTTTTTAGTGCACCAACTAATAACGCCGGTCCAATTTTTTGTAAAAAATATCTATTTGGTTTTACATATATTGATAATATAAATATTACAGCCTTTTACGAGTTGAAAACATTTTCAAATGATTATCTATCATTGTAGGATTGTATTATATACAATATCTCATTAATTTCAAGCCATATTTTCAAATTAATCGGGAAAAACCATTACGTGACCTTGAAAATCCAACATTTTTCTGTAAATAATGCTTCTGTAGGCAGAAGTACGAGGTACCGCTCTCACCTCTGCAAGCTGCAGTTTGCATTTATTTATTTCATACTTTTGAGTGAAACATTAGTCACGAAAATCGTTCAGTAATTTTGGGTTCTAATGAAATTTATTTGTGAAACCTGACAAATGTTTCGCCAACGAAGTTGGTCTCTTCAGGAGTTAACCTGTAACTGGAATAAAGTTCATCTATGTTCGCCTTATATATACTCAAAACGAATCAATTATACCTACATTATCATTAAGTGAGGGAATGCTTCTACAGATAATCCTGTTATTATAATATCATTAATAAACGAATAATAATCAGACTACAAACTAATTACATTGGTACATTTTCATGAAATTAATTATCCTACTCTTTTTGCAAAAAGAAGGCTTTTTAGAATGGAATAAGTGTGGTCTGGAAACTTGTCTAAGAAGCCGATTGTTTTCTATGTCCATGTTATTATGATTTTTATCATGGATATGCTTAGCCACTGACGATTTATCATAATGATCCATATGCTGTTTGAATCAGAGTAAGATCGACCGTCATGTCTGGCCTACATAAAGCAATCACTACAATCATTATATAAAAAAAATCACAAGTCCCCGACTTTTCGAGTACCTCTTTTTGGTTTCCAAGAATCTGTTCCAGTTTTGCATCTGATTGGAAGATGAGATTGAAACTGAATCAATTTAAGGTATGGGATAATGTTCTTATAGGCTGATCATTCTCTTCAAAAGTCGAAGACTCTTTTAAAAGTTTCTTGTACCTATGTTTCTTAATTATCTTATCTACAAAAATCCTCAGTGAAACCATTAACGCCGGCTATGTCCTTGTTTCTTTTGTTTTCAACATTGAATCCGATGTTGCTAACTGCGTATGCACTAAGAAATTTATACTTTGGATGGTGACAACTATCAGAGATATATCTAAAGGTGCTGGTTTCTTTCATGTACGTCAAGTTCAAGACCACCATCATTATTTCTAACTATAAGGACCAATTCCCTTCTTAGATGTATGGTCAAGACTGTGGCGCGAAAACGGCTTTAACGATTTTGATGAAACGTTTGTAGAACACATTCTGCTTAAATACCTTTATCACCAACTATTTATGACGTGCATCTCTGTGAAAAAACAGGAAAAAAAGTTGGGGTCAAATAAACTGTAAATATTATAATTTTATTCTGGCTAAACGTTTCCTCTTCCAGGGTTTCCGAGCTACGGCACTAGGATTATGCAATAGTGTTACCGTTATATCTTGAAATGTAAAATTAATAAATATTTCCACAAAACATGCGCTTGAATTTCGAAGTGTTACAGTTTGTAAATAAATATATATTTTTTTACCAAAAATTAGACCACATTTATTAGTAGGGGGCACTGAAAAATACCAAGCAATATTAATTCTTATTGGTGCTGGTACATTTGAAGTTGTACAATTGTTGTTAGATAGAATACTTTTGGTACCATCTTCAAAAGAACCAGCACTAATTGAATTGATATTATTTTGTATTCTTCAGTGCACCAATAAATAAAATCGGTCCAATTTTTTGTAAAAAATATTTATATACCTGACTTTTTTTGACATATCCTTTAGCAGCAGTTATCTTTTTATGTATTAATTTTTTTTCGCGGCTTTGGTCTAGCAAAAAAACATACTTGCTTTTGGAATACATTCAACGATAAAAAAATCGGGACAACCAAAAAGTAGATCAAATTTAATTTATGATAACTTTTTCTTCCATGGTTCAATTTCGATCTTTTTTTTTTTATTTTTCAACTACAGTTTACATGTTGAAATATACAAGAAAATAAAAAGTATTTTTTTTCGCTCAAGTTTTTAACACTCTAATTCTGCAATGTAAACAGTACTAGATATATTTTTCTGCAGAGTTTGATTAATTTTTAACATTTATTTTTTTTGTTTTATTTTTCTCGGTATCGTTATCGCTTCAAGAGATATGTATTTTTGAAGTAAACATTACACTTTTTGCAACAAATTATTGAAAACACTGTTTGTTTGCTATGTTTAGGTTTTCTTGGAAACGTATTCTGCATTTGTCACACAGTTTTATCAGACATTTCGAACATTTAAAACATTTCGTGAGGGAATTCCGAATTTAATTTTTATTTCACCATAACATTGTTATCCGAAGATTCAGCTAGAGCTGTTGCTTTTCATGATGTTGGTTTTTCCTATAGAGATGTGGCCGATATGGTAAGTTCTACAAAGTCTAGCGTGGAAAGAGCTGTTGCAAGGTTTCGTGATGCTGGAAATTATGGCTGAAGATCTGGATATGGAAGAAATCGTGCTACTTCCGCTCTTGATAATCGCTTCATTAGACTCTCAGTTTGAAGGATCGTTATACTAGTGCAGTAGTGATAAGAAATGAGATTCAAAGAGTTCGTCAAGTTGCTATCAATGAAATAACAGTAAAAAAGGACATAATGAATTCAATTAACAAGTCAGAAGACAAGCAACTGGACCAGTGCTCCTCAGACAACATCGAGATAATAGACATAGAACATTTTAACTGGAACCTTCAAGAGTGGTGGCAAGTTAGATTTTCAGACGAGCCCAGATGTTCCCTGAGGTCACCTGATGGACGAGAAAGACTATAGAGACGACAAAGGGATAGATTCGCAATTTTAGCGAAAGGGTTTGTTGGTGGTGGATAGATTATGGTGTGGGGCGGTATTTCATTTGACGTTCGAACAGAACTTGTTTTTATTGAAAGAGGAACTTTAACTGCCCGAAGGTACATTGAAGAAATTCTGGCAGAACATGTTGTTGTTTTTGCACATTTTATCGGTAACGAATTCGTTTTCATGCATGATACCTAATGCCCGTACACAGAATAGTGGCCCAATATTTAGAAGAGGTTGGAATAAACGGCATGCGCTGTCCCACTCGTAGTCCTGACATTAATCCTATAGAACCTTTATGGGACATGTTATTTACATTCCGACAGCTCCTAAATGCTCTGGAAAAAGAATGAGCTGCTATTCCACAATAGGATATCCAAATCCTAATTAGAGGAATGAATTGGGGTCACGATGGCTGAGTGGGCTAAGGCGCTGGAAGTGCGTTCGTAGCTTGCAACAGCTCATCGCAGGCAAATTCCAGTGAATGAAAAATTTTACACTATTACAATACTTTCCTTACAAAGTGACGATAATAGCGGTAAGAAAGTCAAAATCCTCTGGTCAAATCGTGCTACCACTCATTTTTTTCAGCATGTCAAGACAAACAACAATGGTCATGTAACGTTTTTTCCCAGGATGAAATGTTTAGCCAGAATCTGAAGAAACATGTGGAAAATACGGAATCTTATTCAAGCATAACTTTTTTTGTGCTTTTTCTCAGAGGTAGCGCTGTATGTGGGTGGTGAAGGGCTTTCAGAAGAATCCTTTAGGCAAGTTTTTATCAAAATCCTTACAGCCGTTTTTGCGCTACAGTCTTGAGCAAATCACGTTTTTTTGGCTATAGCTCATCACCTAGTGCATACAGGATTCTCATTCAGTGCCACCGGCGAGTGCTATTGGTACCAAACAAAATAAAAATGAAAGCAGCAGAATACACCGATCCGTTCCCGAGATAATGCTGTCACAGACGGACAGACCAATGGCTGAAAATATTATTATTAGACTAAGAAAACTTTGAAACGTCAACATTTGTAAAAATGTCGATACCGAAAATTTCACACGACTACAATATTTTCCTTATACAGCTACTATAGTAGCGTAGGAAAGTAAAAATATTGAACTCGGACCATGGAAGAAAAAGTTATCATACATTAAAGTTAATGTAATTTTTGGTTGTCCCGAATTTTATGTCGGCGAGTGTAATATTAACATTAACATCTACTCAGAAGCTGATAATGTCCCACCAAAGTCACACCCATCCATCCATACCTAATGATTTTTATATTCTTAATATGGACGTCGTAGTACATATATAAAGTTCCATCAACTATAATTATTTGTTGGAGAATTTTATCTTAACCAATTTCTGACACATCATACCCGCATGACTTGCTCTCAATAATAATAATAATAATAATAAAATATTAACAGCGTATAAAATCAATATTTAAAACCAGCTTATGGCGACGCATTTAGAAGGAGAGGTTATTCCACATAATTACTCTAAAATGTATTTTAACGAATCGGATGACTGGGCGAAAATTTAGAATTTTAAATTCCAAATGGGCTATTTAATGGGAATTTTATTTTATCTTTTCGTCTTCGTCTTATACACTCGAGACACCCGCTGTGATTGAGTGCATTAGTTGGTGTTAGCTATTATAAGTATAAGAGGGGCATTTTGTAAAAGGGGTAGTATTATAATAAGTTTACGGTTTACCTATATGTGATTAGATGTGATGATCCCACATATAATTTAAGGTAGAAAATAATAAAGCTAGATAGAAAATCAAGGTTGGTCATGATGGTGAAATTTGATACGGGAATAATTTGTCAGATAGTACGTTGATAAAGCTCCGTGAACTTAGAATCTGACTTGAAAATAAAATTAATTAAAAATTATACTCGTAAACTACAAACGACGTAGATGTTTGTAGTGATTTTTTGTTGTTTGTAGTTTTACAAAAAACGTTGAAAATAAAAAAAAGATTTATTCCAAGAATTTTTGATGTTTTTATGGCATCTTTCCGGGAATATGTTAACAATCGTTTGTAGTTTTTGGTAGTGGTAATAGCGTTTTTTGTTAAATTTTTTCAACATTATTAATCGCTTAAATAAATTAAAGTAAAATAAATTTAATATTTTTTATGCAGAAACTACAAATGACGTAGATGTTTGTAGTGAAATTTATTTGTAGTTTTTCAAAAAACCTTCATTTTTCCGGGAATGTGCTAATAATCGTTTGTAGCTTTTAGTAGTAGTAGTGATAATAGTTCTTTTGTTAAATTTTTGTAACATTATTAATCATTAAACATATTAACGCTAAATAATTTAATAAAATGTTTGTGTTTCCAGAAACTACAAACGACCTAGACGTTTGTAGTGAAATTTATTTATTTGTAGTTTTACAAAAATAAAAAATAAAAAATGATTTACTCATACAATTTTTGATGTTTTTATGGCATTTTTTATAATAGTTATTTTTAACAAATTAGCGTAAAATAGATTTAATGAAATATTTGTGGTTCCAGGTTTTTTGAAAAACTAAAAATAAATAAATTTCGCTACAAACATCTAGGTACGTCGTTTGTAGTTTACGAGTATAATTTTTAATCAATTTCATTTTCAAGTCGGGTTCTAAGTTCACGGAGCTCGTTGATAATCGTAGTTGAATGTTTTTTGGTGTAAAATGTTATATAAATATTTTTTTGTTAAAGAGTAACGACTTTATTAGTTGGTACTCTGATAAATTCAATATAATGGTAATTTAATAAATTTAATTTATGAAAATCTCGATATTTTCGAAATAAATTTGGGTGGTTCTTGAACAACTCTTTTAGACCAGCAGTCAACACCTTTCAACCTTATAAATCGCCGGGAGTAGATGGCATATTCCCAATACTCCTACAGAAAGGAATGGAGAAGATCCTTCCCCATCTCCTGAAGATTACAAGAAGCTGCCTAGCACGGGGCTTTATACCTAGCATATGGCAAAGAGCCAAAGTAATCTTCATACCGAAAATAGGGAAGAAAAATGGGACTGATCCCCGATCTTTCCGACCTATCTGTTTAACATCGTTTTTACTGAAAACGATGGAGAAAGTAGTGGATAACTACATAAGAACAGAGATTCTGAAGGACAAACCACTTCATAAATGTCAGCATGCATACAGGGCGGGGCGTTCAACAGAAACCGCGCTGTATCAGCTAATCGAGGTCATTCAGAGCTCTCTGAACAATAAAGAAATCGCAATGTGTGCCTTCCTGGACATATCTGGGGCTTTTGACAACACCACACATGTGTCAATCAGGGAGGCACTCACACGGCGAGGAGTGAACAAGACCATTATCAAATGGATGTATGAGATGTTGAAGACGAGAATAGCTGAGGCCCAAGTAGGTGATCACACCACCTCTGTTAAAGCTACTCGTGGAACACCTCAAGGAGGAGTAATATCTCCGCTCCTATGGAGCTTAGTAGTAGACGAGTTACTCCACAAACTCACGGAGCTTGGCTTCACATGTATAGGCTATGCCGACGACATAGTCCTAATAGTCCGAGAAAAATTCGCGAACACCCTATGCGAATTATTGCAGGAGGGCCTCAGAACTATTGAGCAATGGTGCTTGTCAGTGGGGCTTAGCATAAACCCATCCAAGACCACAATTATTCCATTTACTAGGAAAAGGAAACTTCCAGCTATGAAACCTCTCACTTTAAGTGGAGACATAATAAGCTGGAAGGTTGAAGTCAAATATCTGGGATTAACACTAGATAGCAAGCTTCTGTGGAACAAACATATTGAGGCTACTGCTAGCAAAGCAATAAAGGCCTTAATGGCGTGCAGAAATCTGACTGGTAAGACTTGGGGATGTAACCCAAAAATACTGCGATGGATGTACGTCATGATTGTAAGACCGATAATATCATATGGGTCAATAGCCTGGCATGGCAAGGCAAGTCAGAGCAATACGAGGAAAACCCTCGATAGAATACAAAGACTAGCCTGTGTCTGTATCACTGGAGCCATGATAACTTGCCCGACCAGGGCACTAGAGATCATCACAGATCTCACACCTCTCCATCTAGTGATAGACAGATTGGCCCATGAGGCCATTCTAAGACTATCTAGGGAAGGTTCAGAAATGGTGGGAATTCGGAATCAGAGGGCTTGGTCCTCTTTGTCCAAACACATCCCATCAGCAAACCTTCCCAGTGATGTAATGACAAAGAAAATTAGCATCGAGAGAACTTTCACCACGGTGCTAAGTAGCAGAGAAGATTGGGACAGGGGGCTCACAACCCAAGCTCTCAAAAAGAATACCATCAAATGGTACACTGATGGTTCTAAGACCACGACGGGGACAGGCGCTGGAGTGTTTGGGAATCGCACCAAATGCTCATTTGCGCTAGGCCGCTGCCCAAGCGTCTTTCAAGCAGAATTGCTTGCAATTGAGAGATGCGTGGAGGTGAACCTTGAAAGAAACTATCAGAAATGTGACATTGCAATACATTCTGATAGTCAAGCTGCAATTAAAGCACTGAACTCTCATACCATTGACTCTAAAATGGTATGGGAGTGCCGAAGGAAGCTCAATGAGCTAGGCAAGAACAACAGGGTCTACTTAGTCTGGGTTCCCGGCCACTCGGGAATCAAAGGCAACGAGGAGGCCAACACACTTGCCAGGAAAGGAGCACAAACTCCATTTACTGGCCCAGAACCCTTCTGTGGCACAGATAAAAGCACCTACAAGAAGGAGTTTCTGGAGAAGGAAAAAACCGTAAGAGAAACACTCTTGCGGATACCCCTGGATTGGATCATTCCAAAAAGTTTCTAAAAAACTTTGATACTGCAAGATCCAAAAGGTATTTGGATCTCAGCAAGAACAAGCTACACCTACTCACTGGATTTCTTACAGGACACTGTTGCCTCAAGAAGCATCTAATGAGATTAGGTCTAGCAGAGGATGACGAGTGCAGATTCTGCGGGGAAGAGGAGGAAACTCCGGATCACCTGGTGACGGAATGCCTCGCCATTGCTAGCCAACGCAAACAGTGCCTTGGACTAGCAACCTGCAGTAGTGAGGAAGTATCCTCCTTGAAGCCAACCCAGATACTGGAGTTCATTAGAACTCTGGAACTGGAAGGCGAGTTGTAGACCGCGTATAGGCGAGTGCAACTCAGGTGGGGGGCATAATAGACCTTATGGTCGCAGTGCAATGTAACCCCCTCTTAAATCTAAATCTAAATCTAGACCAGTATATTTTTTTAATGTATCCACTTATACAGGGTGAGCAAAGGAAACAATGTTTTTTATATCAAAGTTTGGGCTATGTCAGAGTATCAATTTTTTTATCTTGGAAATTGTCTATGCATCTTTGTGATCTTTGGACTATCCTAAAAACATTATGTCTCGAATTTTTCGAAAGCTCGCGTTAACTCAAATTATTTAATATGTAAAAATGGGTTACATTTATTCCTAAAAAAATGACTTTTTCGGGGTTTCTTTTGAGAATAGGTATTTTTTCTCATACTGTTGCATTAAGTAGAATTTCTTGCGTCCGAGAAAACATTGAAGCACTCATTGAACGTTATTGCCTTCAGTGACATGCAGTAAAAACCTTACAACTTTGACATTATGTAATTTAAACCGAATTTATAAATTATACTATGCAATAAAACAGCTTAATGAATAAATACAAGTTACCACTCTTAATATAGGGGTGTATTCCAGTGGCGTAATATTAGAAGCATTTTTTGATTTTGGTAAGAAGTACTAATAACATAAAAATTGTTATTTTTAAAATGCTATGATGCTGGCCAACACTGTTATTCATCTTTTATCTGGAATTTTGTATCTTTCTCATTCAGCATTGGCATTGGAGAAGATGTTTTCCAACATGCAATAGATTCTTATAAATTTTGAAACACCAAAGAATTAATTGATTACCGTTTACAATATTTATAAAGTTTATAAAAAAAATTAAAACCAGTTAAATACCTTAATAACAAGGACAAAAACAAACTTTTTACAAAACAGCAAGTTATTTTAAACAATAAGTAAAAGTCTTTCGGCTCAACCTCGTATCCCAAAAAAATATTAATAACCTTCTACAAGAGAAACCCCGAAAAAGTCCCTTATTTAAGGAGAAATGTAACCTTTTTTTAAAAAAAACATAAATTGAGTTATAGCTAACTTTCGAAAAATTTGAGAAATTACTTTTTTTTAGGATAGTCCAAACTTCAAATATCAAAAAGATGCATAGGAAAATTTACAAGATCTAAAATTGAGAATCTGACCAAACTTTGATGAAAAGAACATGACTTCCTTTGCTCACCTTGTATAAGTGGATAAATAAAATAATATATAACGGTCAAACACTGCACGTGTTCTCAAAGAGTTGGTCAGGAACAACCCGAATACTGTAACTCAATATCATTTTCGCGCTCTTCTTTTAATAAGGATAATTTAAAGTGGTAGAAATATCTGAAAATTATATATTTATCGTCGTTAAGCATAGATCAAGTCTATTCAGACATTATATTGTTAATAATTTAGAAATGACAATGTAGTTTATTGTCAAAAGGTCAATGGCAATTTCCATTGTCAAATGACCAAGGGCCTAAGCCGGCTCTACATTAACCTTCCATTGAAAGAGATTGGCAGGCATCAATACTTGCCAAATTATTTTGTATAGTTCACACGTATACTATAGGTATACGAGCACTGTAACTTGTGATTGGCACTTGCCAAGTGGTGTGTAATGTGTGTAGCCGGCTTTAAAATATTCTCAAATAGATGACATATGATCATAAACTTGTCTATGCACATGACATTAACCAAATATAATCTATCTTCTTATACTTCTTATAAACAGAGAAAAAATACTCTTGATATGATTGTGCAGCGTTGCGATCCAGTCGTACAAGATGCGGTCATTGGGAGATGCGTTCAGTGGGATATGCGGTTATCTCATTTTCCAAAATATTCCAAATTGGCAGCCTTCAAATATTATAAAAGATTTTGAAGTTGGAGTAATACTTGCTGATGGTTACAAAATACAAATATTTCAATAACCATGTAGAATTGCTACCGTGGGAGATAACGCATGATTAACGCTGTTGAAGGATGGAACTACAGGATAGACTGTTTATTTTTAGGAAGATCCAGTCTAAGATTTGTAACATTGATGAAGCACCTTACCAGTCGGAAGCCGAAAAAACAAAATTGCAAATAATGAGATCTGAAATGAATTTAAAAGGTGTAAAATGACAAAGGAAATATATTCAGATAGATGAAAGAATAGACAAGAATATTTTGCGGTATGAGAAAGATTTTTATTTGCAACATTATTAATTTAGATGTTTCATAAAACAATATTCAATGTTTAGGCATTTATTGTATAATTTATCTATTGAACACATCTTGAAATATAAAAGTTTAGAGTATATATGGTATTTATTGTATTTTTTTTTTCATAGCCACTTATGACCGCAAGTCTCACCATTTTCGTCTTCGACCGCATCTCGCACGACCGCATCTCTCACAGCTTCGTTGCGAAATCGGTTTTCCGAAAAAAGATCCACTTTCGCACCTAGAGTAAAAAGGCTATTCTAAATACTTAAGGACAAATACAAGTTTCTTTTATTATTAAAATGGGAGCTAATAATGGAAAACCCTTTGTCTATTTAGATAATTATATCTATCAAAATATGGGGATAATACTTCCAAAACAAATATTATTTTGGTTAGAACAACAATAATTGTGAGATATTAATGTATATATATTTCTTCCTAAAAATATTCATACACAAAATCAGGAAGATTAATTGTCAAACCACATATGCGGAAAGGAAGATTTCAGAACCATTAGTCTGTATTCCGTATAGGTATATCTAAATGCATCCTCCTAAGATTTTTAATGATAGTGACAGAAAAAATGTAAACGCAGATTTCCCAAAACTCCCTATATCCAATCTTTATTAATTAACACAAATGCTTCTTTGAGCCACCAGAAGAAAAAAAATGTTCTAGTTTAACGATATACGGAAAGAAAGATTTTAAAATCCATTATGCTTTGTTGGATATGTGGTGGTGCGTTTCTAGATCGGAAGTTGGCGATTTGGTCTGAATTGAGAAATAGTAGGGGGCGCGGCGCGCCCATATCGTATTATAAGCCTTGTTTGAATACTCAGACCCAGACAGAGGAAAGACATAATACAAGAGAAAGAAAACTTGTGTCAGTATTATGTGTGCGTGAACGGTTTGAATGAAATATGGAATAACTGCAACACGTGTCGGATGTTGTCGTGGATATGTACGAATATTCCATTTCGTTTCTTTTCTTTGTAAGCTCTCATGAGCTATATAGGAAAATGATATTTAATATTTATTTTACATCAAAAGCCGAATGATGAATTGTGAAGAAATAAAATAAATATTTCTTACAAAAAAATGAGGCTTGACCGATTTTCCGAACGGAGGAGGTATGCAACTTCACTGTCTTTTTTTTTTGTTTTGTTAACGCGCTGTTTACAGGGTGGGGATTTTAAATGGAACTTTGCTTATAGCGGCCCCGGTAATACGATTTTTCGAAAATACAAATATACGTCCGCAATGACTTTTTATAGAGTTCGCTTTAGTCAAATAAAAAAAATTAGGGTCCCAAATAGGGGGTGCAGCCCTAAACTACTTTGTTTTTTCGAATTAGAAGACACCACCTGTGGCACCTCTTTGGAAATATTCTTGAAAAGGGAATTTGTCGATAAGATTTTTTTGATATTTGTCAAACCATTTGTCAGAAATTTACCAAAAACTGATTTTTAACTATTTAATGAATAATAACATTAATACTGGAATGTCACCCTTTTAGCGTGACACTTGTTGAAAATGTGTCCCATTAACCCGTTGGCACAGACCCAACCGATGGTAGAATTCTTCCCTTATTCTTCTCAAAACTTCTGGCAAGATTAAACGTATCTCTGCCCGAATCTTGGCATTCAAGTCTTCCAGATTTCTAGATCTGTTGACGTAGACATTATTTTTTAATTCGCCTCGTAAATAAAAATCTAATGGTGTAATATCCGGGGATCTGGAAGGCCACTCTATAAATTCTCGCCGTCGTATCCACCTGCTGAAAAAATATCATTTGCTCTAGATTTTCATCATTAGAGAATATTCCTTCGAGTTCTGATATGAAAAATGTTACAGGTCTCCAGTTAAATTGTCTAGAAATCTGGAAGACCTAAATGCAAAGATTTGGGCAGAGATACGTTTAATTACGCCAGAAGTCTTGGGAAGAGTAAGGAAAGAGTTCTACCATCGGTTGGGACTGTGCCCACAGGTTAATGGGGCATATTTTCAACAAGTGTTAAAGTGTTAAAAAGTGTGAAATTTCAGTAATTGTATTGCTAATGTTCATTAAATAGTTAAAAATCAGTTTTTAGAAAATTTCTGACACATAGCTTGACAGACGTATTTTTTTTTATCAACAAATTCCTCTTTCAATAAGCTTTCCAAAGAGGTGCCACAAGTGGTGTCTTCTAATTCGAAAAAACAAAGTTGGGCTGCGCCCCCTCTTTGCGGCCCCAATTTTTTTTACATGACGAAAACGAACGCCTTAAAAAATCTTTGAGGACGTATTTTTGGATTTTTGAAAACTGATATTCCCAGGGCCGCTATAAGCATCGTTTCCTTTAAAATACTCACCCTGTATATTAAATGAGGAGAATTGAGAAATGGTCCCATATCTAGAAAGAATCGAAACTAAAATCTCTGTCCCTTCAAAACCGTACGAAGGGGGTGGAGGGTGCAGTTTCTCTCGAAAATCTGAAACGTTGAAATAGAAGATTTTTTCAATAGAGTTACAGTTTTCGAGTTACAGCTATGGTGAAGACTAAAATATGTGTATTTCAGCTATGTGGGGGCAATGTTTTAAGAAAATTGAAAATATGAAATCAAAAGTACCAGCACCAATAGAATTAATATTATTTTGTACTTTTCAGTGCAACAACTGATAACGTGGGTTCAATTTTCTTAAGAAAATATTTATCACGACTAATGTTACACTCATAAGAGTGAAATAAATATTTTTTTACCAAAAATTGGATTGACTTAGTTGGAGCACTGAAAAATACAAAATAATATTATCTAATTCATTTGGTGTTGGTCCTTTTGAAGTTGTGCAATTGTAGTTAGAAGACTTTTGGACTTTTGGGAATTCGTTTGTGGAATAAAAGACTGTTTGCCTGGCAGATACGAGGCGTTCATGGTTTTTTTTTCTCATATGCCATAATGTATTGGAACAAGACTTACCGGGACAACCGAATATATTTCTTTTCTATTCAGTTCCTAAATATTAATTGTTAAGAAAAATTTCATGCTGTCACAGAAACATTTCCGGAGAGAAGTCATTGAACAATATGAACAAATTTTTCATATAGTTACTGTGAAAACTAACATTTTCAAAGAATCTTATCCTGATCGAAGGGCCGGGTTTTTTGTGGATCAGTCCATATTGTAAACGAGATTCATCGTGTGCGCCCGGTTTCCGACTAACTTTAAACAAAATAACAGTTTTCTAATCATAAATTATGTTTACTGAACTTAAAACCGTATCATCCTTTTCTCACATTCTGCTGATATCACTCTATTATGATTGGTAATAATAGAGAAATATAGAATGGAAAATTCCTGCCTACGAAATATAAGTATGTAATTATCTTTATAGAGAATGAAAATGTTAGATGATGTAATCTCTTAGCTATATAGGTAGGTATATATCTGTCTATATGTATATGATATACTTTGGTATATATCAATAGAGCTGATAATAGCTGCGAGTGGAATTATTGAAGAAAGAAAAAAAAAACAGATTTAAAAATTCCGATACATAACAATGAGAGATGAATGACATGACTTTTGTTTGATCTGTGGCCAAACATGGGCGTCGATGATTTATTGCTTGCTCATTTAACATAATTTCCTCTATACATATCCCGAGACTATGAAAAAACATTGTTATAACCTTCTCAGGATTAGTGACTTTTTGCTTTTTTTGTTGAAATAGTTGAACGATGTAAGTACATGTGTTGGCTGGGAAGCCAATTACTTGACATACGTGTGGTAATTTACTCATATACTTGTTGCTTTTCAGAATGTTGTTTTTCTTTGATGGGCTTGATTCTTGAATTCAATAAATTAACTTAAAATGGAACAGTAGTATTCATAATGCAGTCTTAGTTCAGACTAGCTAGTATCGTATTAAAATAAGAAACAAAACACTACCATAACACTGACATAAGAGTCATAAACCTAATTTATAGTTAGGTTAGTTAGATTGCAGCACATACGACCGTGAAATGAAGGTTCTGTCAGTTGTGTGTTCTGGTAGCCATAAACTTCCGCACTGTTTCATTGATCAAATTTTTTGCTGAACGTTCTTACTGTCTAGTAATTGAAATTATTTAAAAATGATCGGGAATAGGTGAAAGATACTTAACGCTGTCAATCAAACAATCAAGTCTTGTGTTTATGATAACCGTAAAAAGTCTAATTTATGGTGAATTTCTAAGTATCACAGGAATGACATAAATGTTTGATCTGATAGCTCACTAGTTCTGTCCAAGCAGAATTTGGCAACATTACCTCAGCATGTCGACTGCTTTTAATCTAATCTAATATATTATTACCAGCAATTCTTGTGTATATATAAATTTTATCTCGAAAACAATTTCGATCAAATTTGGTATATAAATAAGGCTTTAATTTTTAAGAGTGTCCAAGTAAGTGGTTTTTCTGACAAAACGCAAGGGTGCCACCCTCGAGGTCCATGAGCTTTTTTTTGAAAGGTTCGACAGATTTCGAAAAAAAATTGCAAAAAGAGGTCTTTAGAGTCGAGAAATTAATTGGCGATACTTTCATATTTAATGGGTGCGACCCTCGACAATTTCGAGAATGGCTCCGCAAATTGCGATGTAAATTTCAGTAGAGTTATTTTGGATTTGGACACAGTCAAGTTCTTTTATGTTTTACATTCACATTGCACTTTCATATTCATGTCAAGCTCTATAAATTATGAGCTATGTGAACGACAAAGGTGATATTTACTAATCTATTGATTGCAGCATGTTTTGATTAAAATATACACATCTTTGAACTAAGTAACTCCTGTAGATCCATCTTAAATCCTGCGTTAACCGAGCTAATCTCGGTCGCTCAGATGTTTCCTGATAATCAGTGCCATAAGAAGAAAAATGTTATTGCAGCTATTAGTGCAACTATAGTTGTAAATATATTCGGAAGGATAGTAGTAGTTCCATGAGCTTTTCAAGGAAATATAACACAAACATATTAAATACGCAGTTTTCAATCTAACTGCAACTGCACAACTTCAAAATTACCAGCACCAATAGAATTATTATTATTAATATTTAGAATGTGTATTTTTTCTTTAGAGTTACGGCTTTCGAGTTACAGCGCTGGTAAAATGGTAAAATCTAAAATATTTGAGCGTATTTCCGCTGCGATATTTTGAGATCTGTAAATAATAGGATAAGATCTTCCTTGATTTTAATGAACGTTCAACGATTTTCGTGACTGTTACATTCAAAAGTGTGAAATAAATATTTTTTATAAAAGTTTTCAATCGAATTGCAATTGCACAACTTCAAAAGTATGAGTTCCAAATAGAATTAAATATTTTGTATTTTTCAGTGCACCAACTGATAACGTCAGTCCATTTTTTGTAAAAAATATTCATTTTATTTTAACTCTAATATTTCGCTCGCTAATCAAACTAGTGGAACCCTCATTTGATCCAAGCACTTCAGGTGACATAAATATTGAATCGATATGTCACCCTTTTGGCACCTGCTCATTATGCTACGCCAATGGCGCAAGATAATGGAGCGATCTGTGCGCTCCATCAAAAAGAGTTTTTAATATCGACAATAATAATTATAATACGTGATTGGACCATTTTGAGAGAATCTGCCTATAAATCGAACTCTGGTATATATTATATTATATCCATTCGCTGAAGAGAATATACCACCCGATGGTCTGTGGTACCGCAACAGTCAACGAAAATCGAACGACGCCCTCACAGAAGGCATCTACCTGTAATAAATGCTGCAGCAGGGCCGCCGTGGAAAAACAAAAGATCATCGCTCGCGTATAAATCTACGCGCACCGCACACACACTTACATTGTATTATTATACGAATACGAATTCCCCTCAGACTTCTTTCTTTCTTTCTTTCTTCTATATACTCTTTCGATAAATATCTGTGGATGACTTGGAAATTTCAATACATACTAATTATCTTTCGAGATCAGATAAGGGTCGTCCGCAGTCTCTGTGTGGATTCATATTTGAAAAACGACTCCAATAATCGAAAGATGTTCGGAAAAAAACCTATATCAAAATTATTTGACAGCGCCCGGTTTTTAATATCGTTATGCATATATCTACAGGGCGTCACCCGAAACTCCATCGTCAAGCGTGTAATGAAAGATAACAACTATAAATAAATATGTTTCACAAAAAAATTGGACCGACTTTATTAGTTGATGCACTGAAAAAAAACAAAATATGTAATATTAATTCTAATGGTAAGGGAGACCGGGACAGTTGAAACATTTTCTTTTTATTTTTTCCTCTGCGTTTGTAACATGCCCAGGATTTTTGAGCTACTGTACAGAAAGTATGATATATTGATATCTTTATTTTGAATTGTTACGACTTGAATTTGAAGACTAGCTCTATATATAATATTAATTCTATTGGTACTGTTACTTTTGAAGTTGTGCAGTTGCAGTTAGATTGATAACTTTTGGCACCAACTTCACAAGTACCAGCACCAATAGAATTACCTAATATTATTTTATACTTTTCAGTGCATCAACTTATAACGTCGGTCCAATTTTTTGTAAAAAATATTTATTTCAAACTTTTAAGTGTAACATTCGACACGAAAATCGTTGAATGTTCACTAATACCAATGAAGATAGTACTTATCCTATTACCCACGTATATTCTTTGCTTGTAGTTGTTATTATTGAGATCTCAAAACATCGCTGCGGAAATACGTCTAAGTATTTTAGTTGTTACCATTTTAACACCGATTTAACTCGAAAACCGTAACTCTAAGGATAAAATGTTCACTATAAATGTTGCTACAAATAATTATGTCTTTCATGTACTGCAAACAGATTTTAAATTTTGGCAGAAATTGCCCTCTCCACATAGCAAAAATACGTATATTTTAGAATTTAACATGCCTCTATCTCGAAAACCGTTACTGTTTTGAAAAAATGTTCAATTTAAACGTTTCCGGATATTGTCCTATCGTCCTATCTTTAATTATACCACCGCAGATTTTCAATTTTCGAGAAAATTTGCCCTCTCCAACCCCTTCGGTTTTCTGAGGGAAGGAGATGTCGTATTCCCGTTTTTATGAATATGGGACCATTCCTCAAGCCTCCTCTTTCAAATGAATGAAAAATCATCAAAATCGGAGTACGATTACTATATAAAATGCGCGCACAAACCAAAAAAAAAGCACACAGTTGAATTGTATACCTCCTCCGTTCGGGGTTCGTCGGTCAACAAACAAGACAGTAATAATCATTCTCGTCAATAATTTCGCTATCATTTTGATTGTCCTCTCGTTCACGAGGCTGTTTCACTGTAAATTTTTGAAGTGGTTTTGGTTTATTATTTCCGGTAATCATTCGTTTTACAATTTTTCTTCTGCTAACAGCTTTTCTGGTTGTAAATCGCAGACTTTCTAGTCTTTCTTTTAGCACCTCCTTTTCTGAGAAGTGCCTTTGGAAACTACCTCACGAAAGTACTTTTTCAATGCTGTAAGTTGGAAATTAATGATTTTTCTTGAAAAATGTTCAATATAAACGTATTTTGGAAAAAATTGCCCCATCCACTACTTTTAGGAGAAGTTATTGAGGACAAGGTCATGTTGAATGTATTTTTTTTCTATGTGACTTTCAATAGACGTCTATCAAATAAACAAAAAATCATAAAACTCAGAACACTTTCACTATTTAAAAATTTCTAAAATATTGTAGAATCCATTTTGCGAAAATTTTTTCTCAAATTTATTAAAAACTGCTGTTAAAACCTGGCCTCTCATATATTTGTGCGTTGAATTTCGGGACACCCTGTATATGTAAATACAAAAATAGAACACAGTGTGAATGGTAATCATGGGAACCCACTGGACTTTGGACAATCGATGATTGAACTCTTTTTTATTATGATTGTTATTATTAGGTGATCCAGATTGTCGACGTCATCTTCATCGTGGGCATCGATCGACTATATAATATAGTTTCTTTTATTGTAATATCCATATACTAAAGATATACTTAAGGCTGTTATTGTTCATTTGGGCATCATCGGTAGGTATGTGTTTGGTATTCGAATGAAATGTGACGACCATTAATATAATAATTTCAAATGATGATATTCAAATTCTATTGTGTAAGTATTTTGTAAGTAGAAGAAATTCCAGTTCAAGGATTCTCCAGTATCGAAAATAATAAAATGGAAAAGTTCAGCTTCATGGAGCTGGAAAAGTTCGAGAATATTATTGTAGATGGATCATTTCGGGGACACTATTATTCGATCACTATCTATACAGGGTCGAGTTAGATTAAAAAAAAATATATATTAATTTGTGGCACAGGTGAGTGCTCATTGCTATAAGTTGTGCATTTGGAATTACATAATTAGAATAAGCTTATTGCTTCCTGTTATATATTCTTCTATTGAAATTAACATAATAAAAAATAATGTGGTGAATCAGTAAAGATCGAATTCGTAAGTTGGTTTCTAAATGATTCATTTAAAAGATATTTTTCTGCGCAACTATACGAAAACGTTCTGAGCAAACGAATACCTAAGTACATCTAAATCGGGTTGTGAGCAAATTGCATTTGCGCGGAATTTTAGGTTCAGGAGTTTCGAATTTAAGAAGTTCTCATAAATTTCGTTTTGTAATTGATTCCATTCGCTGCATTATTTTACAGCCAAGTGCTGTTTACTTTCTTATCTTCAGCTTTAAATGCGAGTTTTTCTAATTATCTATTTGCTTATTTTTGATTTATTGATTCCTTTATACTTGAATATTTGAATTAGAAATTATATAAGTGCATTGACCATAGTGGCAAATTATCTATTGGTATCCATAAAGAGATTGTTGTTAAAATTTTATAGTTGTTTCTTAGTTAGTCCTATGATTTAAGGCATGATTAAAATACATCGATGATAAGATTCGCCTTAAGCACCATCTGTTTGTTGGTGCTGTAAGTCATTAAAATAAATACCGTAACACCACTACTACGCCAACATATGCCAATTATGCCTTTTTTATTTGTTTGTATAGTGATTGCTAGAAGGTGTTTATGATCCATCTATCACTTGAACATTTGTGTTGTATCTTGTGGAATTTACCACTATTCAGTTGTTTTTTCATGAGTTTTTTAATAATCGACGTTTTCAATTTGAAATTAATATATTTTTTTATTATTACTTTAAAAGATAACCAGGCAGTATTGTTAATTAAGTGTTTGGGCAGACGAAAATAAGTACCTACTTCGATAGATTTAAGATACCTATAAAAAAATTGGGAGGATGTTCTTGAAACTTCAAAGAATGAATTTTGAAAATCAGGCAAAATCTTGCAAATTAGAAAAATTGTCTGTTAAAAATGATTCGACTAAACATTTGTGGTTAAAATCTAGAAATTGTCTTCGGAATGTGGAGTACTTATAATAATTATTAGCTTATGGATGAAATAGAAAAGATTTGACATATCCAGTAGTTTAAAGACATACAGAAAAGTAAAAGAAAAATTTATTCTTATTCATCTTGTTATTGTTTGATGTGGTTTTTGACGTAGGGCGTTATTGGGCCACATATTTCTAAAAATGAAAAACGGAAACTTTTGAGAAATAGATCAATAGCAAGCATTTTTTCTACAAATATGTATCCGTGAAACTACGCTACTGGAATCAGTTACCTAACGGGTCTCACTTGTACTGACCAAAAAAAGTATGCTTTTATTGTTCCTAAATCATATAAAACGATTAAAAACGTATTTAAATTACGCCCAGTTAAAAATAATATTGTACTTTTGAAGTTGGTGCCAAAAGTCTTCTATCGAACTACAATTATTGGAAAACTTCAAAAGTACCTACACCAATATCATTAATATTATTTTGTAGTTTTCAGTGCCCTGATAATAATGTCGGTCCAATTTTTGGTAAAAAATATTTGTTACGTGCTCTTGGCAATTGGACATTTTTACACATAACACTAGGTACAATAAATATTTTTCTTTACAAAAAATTGGACCGATGTTATTAGTGGGTGCACTAAAAAATATAATAGATATAATATTAATTCTATTGCTGCTGTACTTTTGAAGTTGTGCCGTTGCAGTTAGATTGATAGCTTTTGGCACCAACTTCACAAGTACCAGGACCAATAGAATTAATATTATTTTATATTTTTCAGTGCACAAACTAATAACGTTGCTCCAATTTTTTGTAAAAATAATTATTTCACACCTTTGAAGTGTAACATCAGTCACGAAAATCGTTGAACGTTCACTAATACCAATGAAGATAGTACTTATCCTATTACCCACGTATATTTTTTGCTTGTAGTTGTTATTATTGAGATCTCAAAAGATCGCTGCGGAAATACGCTTGGGTATTTTAGATCTTACCATCTTAACACCAATTTAACTCGAAAACCGTAACTCTAAGGAAAAAATGTTCATTATAAATGTTGCTATGAATAATTATGTCTTTCATGTAGTACCCACAGATTTTCAATTTTCGGAAGAAATCGCTCTCTCCACATAGCAGAAATATTTGTACCTATTTGAGAATTTAACATGCCTCTATCTTGAAAACCGTAACTCTTTTGAAAAAATCAATTTAAACGTTTCCGGATATTGTCCTATCTTGAATTATGCCACTTCAGATTTGGTGGTTTCCGGAGGTAAAGGGATTTCGGATTTGCGTTTTCATAAATATGGGACCAATTCTCAAGCGTCCTCTTTCAAATGAATCAAAAATCATCAAAATCGGAGCTTGTTCACTATATAAAAGGCGCGCACGAACCAGAAAAAAAAGCGGACAGTCGAATTGTATACCTTCTCCGTTCGGGGTTCGTTGGTCAATGAACAAATACGCTAAAAATTTCTAATCCTAAGGCCGTAAGCGACAAATGAGAAGGGATTATGCGTTTAGATATACTTAAAACATATCTATAATACTTGTATATATCAAACTTTCAAACTTACAAAATTCAGCAATAATCTCATCAATCCATTCAATTAAAAAAAAACAATCAACTAGCTTTCTTTCATAATATCTTTTCCTTCCGTAAAAGCTTTTCTAATGCTGCTTTAAATATTTGAAAAAAAAACTTGTTTCTATCCTATTTCATATAAGTACCTAGTGCTAATGATAATTCGTTAATCATTCAGTAATTGTGTTTTGACAAATTTGTGAAACTGAAGAATCCAACATTTGAATACCATTTATCTATTTTATAATATGGAAATATATTTCACGCAAGATAATGATAATAAATTAGAAGAGTAAAAAAATATTGTGAGAGTTCCACATATATAAATGATACAACAAACGAGAGAAACCGTATCTAACATCTGATTAAGATTTTAATATATTGAAATGAGAACGTTTATAAAGCATGGCAGAGTTTAATATATTATATTGTGTGTGTGGCACTCCTGCATATCATTCCTGGAAACATTAATAATTTTCAGAAGCCTAATTATCATAACATATGTCTAAACGTGTAATAAGAATTTAAATTTTATAGTTATGATGAAGTTTTTACATTGTGCTGATGTAATAATCACGTATATAGTATAGTTTGAAATTTCGATAAAATATAATACAACAAATAACTGGATTTATTATGTTGAAAAGTGAATTCTGATTTTATTTTTGATCGACTTCAATAAATCAAGGAATGTATGTTTGTATAGTAAATGTGAACCGATTTTGAAGATTATCTTGTCAAAATCCAACATGTTTTTCCGTGTCTTCCCCCAAAATACTGAAAAATGGAACGGACTTTATTTGTTGGGGCTCTGAAAAATACAAAATAATATTAATTCTATTGATGCGGGTACTTTTGAAGTTGATTTTAAAAGTTTTCTATTTTCCTAGAACTGCCTGTACAGCTTCAAAATTCACAACACTAACAACCAACAAAACCAACAGTTTATGATTTTAGGCTAAAATCTAATATTTTTCCTGAGTATAATACTCTATTTTTTTCTGTTATAGGAAAAACGGTGATTTAATATTGAAAAAAATATTACAATATATTATCGAAGTGAAATTTTAAACGGAACGTAGGGCGGCACCATTTATAGAAGCATCAGTGATTTTATAACTCTCAACATTTTTAGGGGTGGGGGTAACTTTTAAAAATTAAACGATCTAGTTTTCTTTTCAGATTCGTAATTTCTAGAAAAAAAAAATCAAAACATAATTGAATGTCAATGTCAGTATGTTAATAACAAATTAAAATGAACACTAATTATCACAGGACACACTAAAATAAATAACTCTCGAAATGCGAAAACAATTTACGAAAATTGTTACAATTGTGTTGTATCTTGTGGAATTTACCACTATTCAGTTGTTTTTTTCATGAGGTTTTTAATAATCGATGTTTTCAATTTGAAATTAATATATTTTTGTATTATTACTTTAAAAGATAACCAGGCAGTGTTGTTAATTAAGTGTTTCGGCAGACCAAAATAAGTACCTACTTCGATAGATCTAAGATATAAAAAAAATGGGAGGATGTTCTTGAAAAATTGTCTGTTAACATTGATTCGACTAACAATTTGTGGTTAAAATCTAGAAATTGTCTTCGGAATGTGGAGTACTTATAATAATTATTAGTCAATGTCAGTATGTTGATAACAAATTTAAATGAACACTAATTATCGTAGGACACACTAAAATAAATAACTCTCGAAATGCGAAAACAATTTACGAAAATTGTTACAATTGTGTTGTATCTTGTGGAATTTACCACTATTCAGTTGTTTTTTTCATGAGGTTTTTAATAATCGATGTTTTCAATTTGAAATTAATATATTTTTGTATTATTACTTTAAAAGATAACCAGGCAGTGTTGTTAATTAAGTGTTTCGGCAGACCAAAATAAGTACCTACTTCGATAGATCTAAGATATAAAAAAAAATGGAAGGATGTTCTTGAAACTTCAAAGAATGAATTTTGAAAATCAGGCAAAATCTTGCAAATTAGAAAAAAATTTCTGTTAACATTGATTCGACTAACAATTTGTGGTTAACATCTAGAAACTGTCTTCGGAATGTGTAGTACTTATAATAATTATTAGTCAATGTCAGTATGTTAATAACAAATTTAAATGAACACTAATTATCATAGGACACACTAAAATAAATAACCCTCGAAATGCGAAGACAATTTACGAAAATTGTTACAGATGTCAAAATATGTCAGAGGTGCATTACCATGACAACGGCTCGTATAATACTGCTTACTGTTATACTGTTACATAACTTTTTTAATTTGTTATTAACATATTGACATTGGCATTAAGTTATGTTTTGATGCAAACGTAGTTTTTTCTGGAGATTTCGAATCTGAAAAGAAAACTACACCTTTCCATTTAATTTTTAAAAGTTACCCCCACCCCTAAAAATAGGTGAGAGTTACAAAATTACTGATGATTCCAAATGGTGGCCCCAATGTCCCATAGCATCAATCCAAATATTTTTATTTTAAATCAGCAGTTTTCTAAATATTCCAATGTAACACTTTAAAAGGACCACCCGGTATATCTACCCGGGAAAAAGGTGATACCTTGTTACCTGTCAACAGAGATAATTGTTTGCTAAAACGAAGAATATTTTGGATTTGAGTTTTTCTAATTATGCTACCATTTATCAACTCTCTTTTTCCAAATGAATCAAAAATCATCAAATCGGAGCACGTTCACTATGCAAAACGCGCGAACAGCCATACATTAAGAAAAGTAAACATACAAACAAATTGTATACCTTGTCCTTTTTTTGAAGTCGATCTAATCAGACTCGGTATCAACTAGAGTCTATTGAGATATGTTTCTCAATTCCAATTCTTCGGAATTAAGAAACGTTACCAGCTAAAAATGCTCAAAATACAAAATAATCGTTTTCGTGGAAATAACCAACGTTAAATGCAAATCAACATGCCTATCTTGAGAATAAAATTCGAGAAGAACAAGAAGCGGTATTTCGGAAATACCATCTCTAAAGTCACACAAATAGCTTTGTTGAATTCATCGTAGGTAGCGGTTTAAGTTGTGTAAGATGCCGATCAAAATACTTTCCAAAAGCTCGATAAGACATTCTTTTTCCAAATATGTGAATACTTTTTGTTTTTGTGGTTTTCCAGTATCGAACTGAAAAATGTGCTTGACAACATATATATATATACGAGGGTGTCTCGTAAATAACTAAATAAATAATCGGCTGAGACAAATGAAGTAGATTCTCATCCTGGATTCCTGTATTGACAAAGTTTCAGAAACTAGAATTACTTTATTTGATTATCTAATCAAGAGCCTGGATATTTTTCGAAAATAACAAGATTCTTGGGATATAACTTACATTCCAGGAAATATTGTGTAACTGGGATTATTATTTTAACTTTCCATTCGGAAGTGACCTTTATTGTTTTTCAAAGTTCCTAGACATGGATACAATGGCTTATACAGGGTGACCAAATCAGCGTACAAAGTACTGTATCTCAGAAACTACTTACTCTATAGACTTCCGGTAAAAAATAATAATGACTAAAGCAGCCATAAAAAAGTACTGAAAATTAGTTTTAGATTTTTGAAATGGCTGCTAGAGGACATAATCGTTATCTTAAATAAAAAAAGTTATGTTTTTCAAAATTTTACCAAATTAAGATAACAAAAAATGTATGCATTTTAAAGCTGAGTATTTTTGTAAAAAAATCCTATCACTTGATGATGTTTCAATTTGTTTATATTTTTTAGGGTTCTTAGTTATGAAAAAAATTGACTATCTAACACAAAAAAGTACATCAACTTACATATTATCTAACTTCGATGCATTTTCTGAATAAATTTTAAAATATAACATTATGTTTTTAAATTGTGGAAACAATGAAAAATCACTAAATTTTCGTCCCCACCTCGATCAATCGGTTCCATAAGCTTTTATACATTTTTAAACCGTATACAAGCTCAGAATCATTGTTCCACCTTCTAATACGATTTTTTGAAAAATAACTTATTGCAGAAGCTCATTATCTTCAAATGCAATATTTTTTATGCTTTATTGCATATTATTTTTCAAGAACGATCATTTGTGAAATAAAAATATTTTTTATTTGTTCAGACAAAAAAAGAATCTAGAAAATCGTGAATGCACAAACAGGTCACCATCTTGTCTCACACAAGCTACTTATTGTCTTATTGTGAACTATGGAAAGCATTGATTCATCAATTAAATGAAAGGATTCCTTGATCCTGTTCTTCATTGGTATTATCAGCAAATGTTCAATCAAACAATCCCTGGAAACCTTTTCCTTCAATTATCTCAAATTTAGAAATTAATAGGAAATGTTCCAACCACTTTGTGAATTGTTCGCTTTCGCTCCTATTTTCCCTCAAATGAAGATTTTCTTGTAATATCAATAAGGCTAGCAACTTTTTTCAAAATTTCACAAAGTAGACCTTACAAACCCTACATAGACAGAAAGCTCTTAAAAAATGCAATGAAATGTATCTCAAAAAATGGGCTAAAGCTTAAAGAATAGAATGACTTTATTTAGTTATATGGGCCCCCTGTATATTAACATTTATTTTATCTTTCCGAAAAAAGGTAATTTCTTTAGTATTCTTGTCAGATAAAATTTATGATTTTCGGAACCCATATGACACTTAACCCAATCTGTAAAATTAAAAGTATTTAGGTACTTTTTGTAGATACACGCTAAAAGCAAACTCCTCCTTTTTCTGAAGTCTCTCAAAAACGGTTACCTTTCCACTTGTCACAGTGATCATAATTATTCATTCATAGTTTTTTAATAATACATTATTAGAAATTAGCTCCTTAGGTACCTTGTAGAAGTGCCTTAATGACTTCAAGCTTATTTAAGTAAATGTATTAATATTGAAATTAACAGTAATAATTAGGTACCTATAGAATCACTTTGCTCAAAAAACATTGACTAATTTGTAGTTCATGATGAAAAAAAAAGAGAGAAGATAACTACTTAAATGAATAGAATTCCTCTTGCCTAATATTTGAATTTATATGTTAATTACAACAAGAATGTGTTTTTAACGCGTGTTCTTGTTCTTGATATCTTTTTTTTTCTTTCTCGCGGTTCTGACTACTTATAATAAATACACTACCGAAGAGGTAATCTCCAAGGTGAAGGAGAGAAAAGTTTCTTTTTACTACGCCTTGCTATGTAATTAGTTGATTTTTATCTGCTGGTAATATATTTTCCCTTTATTATGTTGTTTGCGGTGAGAGATATCAATTTGACATATGTATATATAAATTTCATCGATCAGTGATGCCGGTTCCGATGAATTTTCAAATTTAAATAGATATCAAATGAATTATTGTGGTTTTGAAAGCAGTGAAATTTGGATCAATTCATGTTTTTAATAGACAGATAAAAATATTTTTTACCAAACATTGGATCGACTTTATTAGTTGTTGCACTGAAAAATACAAAGTATCTAATATTAATTCTTTTGGTGCTGGTACTTTTGAACTTGTGTAACTGTAGTTAGATAGAAGACTTTTGGCAGCAACTTCAAAAGTACCAGCACCTATAAAATTAATATTAATTTGTATTCCTCAGTGCACCAACTAAAAAAGTAGGTCCAATTTTTGGGAAGAAATATTTATTTCACCCTTTTGAGTATAATATTAATCAAGAAGATCGTTGAACATTCAGTAATACCAAAGAAGTACTTAGGTATCATATTACTCATGTAGATATATTCCTTTCTTATACTTGTTATTTATTATTCAGTGATTTCGAAATATCGCGGAAATATACATATTTCAGTCTTTACCATTGCTGTAACTCGAAAACAGTAAAACTTTTGAAAAAATGTTCAATTCAAACGTTTCCGGATATGGCCTCATCCTTAATTCTGCCATCTCAGATTTCCGATTTTCGAGGAAAATTGTTGAATGTCGATTTGTTCAATGGGACCATCTCTCAATAATCCTCTTTAAAATCTCGTCTCGATTTCAAGACGAGATCGAGACGAGACTGATTTTTTTTCGAGACGAGTCAAGAATTACACTTCAGGATCGAGAATTTTTTATGAGAATTATCGATCTCGAAAAAATGCAGGTGCAGGTACAGTTCTTGTTAGGTCTGAAAAGCGAAAATAAAAAATTATGTTAGGAAATAATTTTAATTTATTTTAAAAATTAGAAAATTAACAAAGCATAAAAAATGACAAATATAACAAAACAAACATCAAAGATAAAAATAAATATTTTCATGTTCTTAAAAAAACCTTAAGCAATTAAATCCAAAAATTAACTTTAAGCACTTAGAAATGAATAAAAGATGAGAAAAATAATTGTAGGCATAAGAAAAATATTGATAACATGATTTCTTAATATAAAGAGTATCTCTTTAAAAAAATATTTTTGTCCTATAATTTCAATGATATACGATCTGTTAAGGACTCGGTGGTTCTCGGCGCGGTGGTCCTTATTGACCGACGAACCCCGAACGGAGGAGGTATACAATTCGACTGTCTGCTTTTTTTTATTTGTTCGCGCCTTGTATATAGTAAACGTACTCCGATTTTGATGATTTTTGATTAATTTGAAAGATGAGGCTTGAGGAATGGTCCTATATTCATAAAAACGCAAATCCAAAATCCCCTTCTCTCCGAAAACCGCCACCGAAGGGGGTGTAGGGGGCAAATTTTCTCGAAAATCGAAAATTTGATTTGGTATAATTTAAGATAGGACAATATCCGGAAACGTTTAAATTGAACATTTTTTCAAAAGAGGTATGGTTTTCGAGATAGACGCATGTAAAATACGTACTTTTTGCTACGTGGAGAGGGCGATTTCTTTCAAAAATTGAAAATCTTTCGATACTACATGAACGACATAATTATTTTTAGCAACATTTATAATGAACATTTTTTCCTTAGAGTTAAAATGGTAACATGTAACATATTTAAGCGTATTTTCGCAGATATGCTTTGAGATCTCAATAAAAACAACTACAAGTAAAGAATATAAGTGGGTTATAGGATAAGTATGGGTATTAGTGAACGTTCAGCTATTTTCGTGACTAATGTTACACTCAAAAGTGTGAAATAAATATTTTTTACAAAAAATTGGACCGACGTTATTAGTTGTATAAAATAATATTAATTCTATTGGTGCTGGTACTTGTGAAGTTGGCGGCAAAAGTTATCAATCTACTTGCAATTGCACAACTTCCAAAGTAACAGCACCAATAGAATTAATATTATTTTATACTTTTCAGTGCACCAACTAATAACGTCGGTCCAATTTTTTGTAAAAAATATTTATTTCAGTTTTCGTTTATGTGGTGACTCGTTCACAAATTATATTTAAACAATATGCTAGTTTCTTGTACAATGCTATTTTATTACAAATAATTAATAATAAGATAATTATTAATACTTTACTTTAGATATTAGTTGAAACGACACTGTTTGGTAAGTCTGCCATAAAGTACCATAAATTTAACCTTATTCCTATTATTGTATTCCTCAAAAAATGTTAGTACAAGTTTATATATTACGTCCAAGGATATTCTTATGGCACCATTTTTGCGTGGATAAAAGATTAAATTAAACGATAAAGAATTCGTGTAATTTTCACTTCTTGGAACAATTTTGTTTTTCGGGACAATAGTCGGTGTTTTTTTTTGTTATACGTGGCATTTGGTTCATAGCATAAACCTCGTTATTTGAACTTAATTTCTTAATAAAAAAAGATCATATATTTTGGTGCAGTCTTGTTTTATAGGTATATACACATGTCTAATATTTTTTAATAACATTTAGGTAGTTTTTGTTTTGGAGAATCTCTAAATTTCTTGATCTGGAGATCGAGAAATTGTCTTCAAGAAAATCACCAAGACGAGAATTTGTTAATTTCTGATCGAGACGAGACGAGAAATTTCCTTCGAGACGAGATAAAATACTAGGCGCGAACAACAATAAAAAAAACATGCAGACGAACAGTCGAATGTATACCTCCTCCGATTGGGTCGTCCATCAAAAATTAACTTAAAAGTGCTAAAAAAATCGGGTTGTGATATAAGAAACCTGCCAACTGTAACTCGGGCTGGTATGGAGAGAATTTCGTACTTATTATTCTCATTTTCTGTTGTGAAAATTGTCATAAACTAACATAAAACTATACGGCTTCATTCATAAATTATTGGATAATTTGAGCGAAAATAGTATGAAATATTCTCCAGAAGAGCCCAACCCGCAACACTATTTTTCAAATTTAATAAAGTTCGACAAAGTTTCTAAAAGTATGTCACTCTGATTTTAATATAAATAAAACAAAAAAAATATCAAGAATAATTAAATTTAGCCACGAAGAAAATATTTTTTGTCTGTCTCAGGGAGGAGGGCAATGTCAGTTTGTTTCATGTTAATGCTATTTTATCATTTGGACCTGAAATTAGTCAACAATGACCCTGAACTTGCCATTTTCAAATACTTTTCAATATTGTATCATACCAAAAATATGGCTATAGATATGTTATTATCACTGGCATGAAGAATAACATCAAAATCAATTTTTGTTAAATGGTAATAATACTTGAATAAATTGCACGAATCAACCATGAAATGCATTCAAATATCTTCTTGAAAAATGCATCACAACGATATGAACGCTTCGTCTAATAATAGAATCAGAAACAGTAAATGAAAACTAATTATTTATTTTCTCTGCGCAACATTCATATTCGGTTCCCATAATTCCAGATATATATATATACCCACCTTCTTGAAATGCATGTTAAAAATAAACCTTTTTTATTTTTAATAGAGAGAATGCGTTGCTGCTGAGTGCATTTTCTTCCCTCCCCCCTGTCGCATCATAATATTAAAAGGCATAGAGAAGTGGAGCAAGAAACAGAGAGCATATGGCATATTTTATATAATTTTTTCTGATAAGTTTTTTCCGTTTTAGTCGCTGCATCCAGCATACACACACACAGATGGATGATCAGCGTGTTCTCTTCATAAAAGGGTTATTAAAACCGGAAACTGAACAGACTCTTTTTAAATTGGTAGAATGAGGCGCGGATTTGGAGAATCCCAAGTAGATAGATGAGAACCTACATACATAAACGAATTCTTGTATTTCAATCTTGAAGTCAATGGCCTGACAAGAAATTTAAAAATAAAATCTGCACGAGAATAATAATCGATTTGGGGTGGCTAACCCTAATATATTTTAGATAGATAAATATAGAATTTTATTTGCGTATGGAAATGTTTGAGCGAATCGAGGGCAGATGGCAATTTACCACTGCTGTAACTCGGAAACTGTTTTTTTCAATTTCAATTTCAAAGTTGCTGGATGTTGTCTCTTATTTAATTTTGTAGTTTCTAATTTTCGAGAAAAGCCGGACCCAATTTTGCTCTTTCCTGATTCTCTAATTCGGGGACCCCTAATTTTTTGGAATAAATGTACGATTCGCAAAAAGGATTATCCCTTTTCGGGGAAGTCTCTCAAAACGACAAGACATAATAAACCTGAACTTCAGAAACAAAAAAAATAATAAATGTCATTAAAAATATAACTTGTTAATATGTTTACACAAAAATTAGGAACGACTTTATTAGTTGGTGCCGAAAGTATTTTATCTAACTAAAACTGCATAGTTTTGCAAAATTACTGGCACCAATAGAATTAATATTATTTTGAAATTTTCAGTGAAAATATTTGACATTTTTGAGTAGTGTTTCATCGAGACGAGAAATCTCGTCTCGAAGGAAATTTCTCGTCTCGTCTCGATCGTCGAGACTAGAAATTAATAAACTCTCGTGTTGATGTTTTTCTTGAAGACAATTTCTTGATGTCGATTCGAGATTCTCGAAATTTCGAAATTGTCGAAAACAAGTCTACACCAAAACAGACAAAAACAAAATAACACATACCGTCTAAGGGATACCATGCAACGATTGCAATAGCACATATATAGGGGAATCATGCCAGTATATTGAAAATCGAATCAAAGGACATAAACATGATAAGAAAAATATAACCGCCCTTACAAATCATGAAGAACAAGGAAAACATAAATTCAATATCAACGAGTCTAAAATACTAACCACCGAGAAACACATATTTAAAAGAAAATTATTAGAAATGCAATAAATTCGAAAACCGATATCAAAAATTTGAGTGTCATATGCAAGAATATTCTATAATTCACAAAACCTATAAAAGGATAATATCCGCAAAATTTTCTCCCCCACCAATCGTCAAATGTCAAAAATTAGAAAATATTTCTCAATATCCTACACCAAATTTCCGGCAATCACCATTCTCCTTTTCGCAACGTGCGCCAAGCTAAACAACTATTTCCTCATAAGAGAACAAAAAGGTATAAAAGCAATTATATAAAAATTATATTTTTCCATAAAATCAACAAAAAGAAGAGGAAAAATAAAGTGAGAATATGCTAAAAATGTCATAAACAAGCTTAACGAAGTTACAAAGAGTAAATTTTAATTTTCTTTTAATAACTGGTCGACCCAATTAAAATTATTTTGAATTTTTAATTTTCCTTAAATATCTGGTAATCGAATTATGCTTCATGCTTTTAGGTAAGTCATTTAAATCTTGTATAAAAAAGGTGTTAATTTTTATATTTTTAATTACAGTCTATCTTTATTTTAACATTCGAAAAAGACCTCATATGGTCGAGACGTTTTGTTTTTCAAATTTTCTTCTGATCCTATAAAATAAATGACATTTTCCCAACAAACAAACCCAAATAATTATTAACCAAAACACTGAGCCCGTACCCCAAGAAACCTAAAGAAAATATTATCTTTAAGCTCAAGAATCTACACAAAAAGGAAAATAATAATAAATAGCCCGGATCTAAACCTGTGCAATAGATTTTTTATGGGGATACCTGAAAAACAAAGTGTACTATAATAATACCCGAAAGTTTAGAAGTAATAAGACTAAATCTCAATAACGCAGTATTAGAATTGAACAAAGAATATCCAAATTTTGTTATCTCTTGTATAAATAATAAATTATTACGTATTATTCAGTGTATCGAAAACAAAGAGGGCTCTGTAGAAAACAATTACGTAGCTTTGTATAAAAACAATAAAGTCGTTGTTTTTCTTATAACTTGTAATAATACTTTAAAAATCTCTATGATTTAGTTAATATTGTTAATATTTGATAAAGTTTAGAAAAAGTTATTTTTTTAAAACTAAAATATGTATTTGACTGAACCAAACGCCATCAGATTAGACATATTTAAAATTAGAACAAAGAGAACTTTCATTCTAAATAATAATATACAGGGTGTTCTATTTTAAAAAAGTATAACTCAATTAATATTTTCAATGTTGTAAAGTGAGTATTTTTTATTTTCGTTATTACCAAAAGATACCTTCTTTATGAAAAATAGAATATATATAAAAACTTTTATATTTGTTTTCCTCTGTCTCTCGTAATAAGAGTTGTAGGTGGGTGTCAAAATATAATGAATAACCATGTACAAATGCAAAGGCAGAAAAACATTATCCTGTCAAAAGTCTCCTTAAAAGCAGAATTGTCAAATATCGAAATAATCTAAAAGAGCTATTTTAGTGACCTTGAATACGAATTTTTATAACATCGCTTCTAAACATATTTTAAAAGAGCTCTTCTAACTAAAAGGGGATGGATGAATGAGGATGTAAATCTTTTTCGAAATGCGTACGCCCATGTACACCATTAAGTCCTGCTTCCAATCCGTTCGTTCATTTGGCTTAACAACGACAACAACAATAATAGTGGTGGTAGTGGTGGTTGTTGTATTCTTTTGTTTTCCGAATGAAACATCTGAAAAAATAATTGAACATCGAAGATTAATAATGCCCCCAACCAGTTTTGAGCTTAAAATATCTGATTTGACCCAGGTATGGTAAAGGAAGGATCCCCCGTACCTATATACGCAACAACGACGGCCCCATATTCATTCTCTTTCTGTCAGGATTCAATTTTTATCGTCAGGCGGAGTCTATAATTTTGGAATTCGATTTTTTTTAAATTTATTCTCGCTCTGTATTTATGACAATACGTGAAAAAATTATCAAAAGAAATATCATCCGTCCGGGTCGGGTCTCCTTCTTTCTCATAATATGTATCTCTTTCTTTTTCTGTCTTTATGCCGAGATTACGAGAGACTTTGCTGTATCCGAGAATTCAATTAAAGTTAAGATGTGGCATTGAGAATGAATCTGAAAAACTCTCAAATAGCTATTACCATTTCGATGTGAAAAGATGAAAGATATTGTCGACATTTTTTTGTGTGTGTGAAGGCAAGGAACTTACGAGATCTAGATTTTTGTTGATTACTGCGCGCACATGCCAATCAGTCAGCCGGTTTTTCAAATGTTTTGAAGATGGAATGATAAATTCAACTCAATCAAAAAATGGGTTCATTAGGCACTAGGTACATATCAGATTTGGGCAAACGTCTTTCAGACTTGAAAAAAATAATGTGAATTACTCAACAAAATCATACGAATTGTTAACTTTGGGAAATTATTCTAATGGGTCCCATTTTCCAAATTGATAATTGTGATATAGGTAGATGGAGGCCGATTTCGATTTTTCTATGTTGAGTAGGAGGGAGCATGAGGATACATATATCAAAATTAGAATTGCTTTTCTAGAATCCCACCCATTAAAATAACTAAAATAAATATTGTTTACATAAAATAAGGGTAAAAGTCTATTTTTGCGGCTTTTGCTATAAAAACCCTAAAAAATCAAATAAATAGATTTATCTTAGTACAACTTTCAATAAAATTGGGGCGTAAGACGCTATTTTAATGATTTGGTTAATAAAAAAGGGAAAAATGTTGTTCTTAGGACTTTAGGAGTTTTGGCTGCAATTTTCGATTCGGTAGTATCTTTTCTAATAGTATATAAACATCCTCTATTAAATGCTAACATCCCTCAAAATTAGAAAAAATATGCCTGGAAATAGTAAACATAAATTCGCGACAAAGTGAGGTTGAACGAATTGATGATTGACTTGTGCAGTATTCAACATTCAAGTGCTGTTAATATCAATGTTGCCATCTCTGCCAGTATAACTTTTGTAGCATTAGATTATGTTATGAATTCCATTTTCAAGAATATTTGCTTTAGAAAAAAATTAAGGACAATAACAACTGAGTTTAACATAATATATAAATTATTGTATCTACAGTTTATTTTTTTTATAAAATGGCAAGTTTTGGATGCAACTTTTCACATATTGGATTTATACTTTTAAATAAAAATAAAGACAAACTATTGAATTCCTCAAATTATCATGGTGTCTCACTGAATTAAAAAAAAAATAGAATTGTAGTAATAACATGACATTATCTGAGAATGGCACTATATGGCGCTGTATGAAATCTATTTTAAAAAACAAAAGGAAAGTTGCTATAACATCTATCGTATTTTGCAAGCAAGTATTTGTGATACCTAAATAAATAATTATTTATTGCATTTTAAACTACACCTCTAGACACTTAAAATCTCACCACTTGGTTTACGCTTTTGTTAACGAATATATTTTTTTTAATTCAATAACGCAGATGTTACAAAACTGCCAAGTTTTGACGACATTGGAATTGACAGTTTTTAAAACGTCGAAAACACTGCACAACATATATTTTCATTATTTTATTTTATTTTTGCTCATTTTGGAGGATGTTATTGTTTAATAGAATGCAAGGATGATTATATATATACCTACTATTTGGGATTGAATAGATAATTCTAAATCGAAAATTCCAAAAGTCGTAAGTCATAAGAACAGCATGTTTCCCTTTTTTTTCTAACAAATCATTAAAAATGGCGTCTTCCTCCTCAATTTTATTAAAATGTATGCTAAAATAGGTACATATGCTATTTTTGCAAATATTTGATTTTTTAGAGCTTTTATAGCAAAATACACTGCTGAACTATACCTACTTTTACCAAAATAGGAAACAGTCTTAATTATTTGGTAAACTGAAAATATTCATATAACTTGTGCAGTTATAGTTACAAAAAATTGGAGTATTAAAAAATACAAGATAATATTAATTCCATTGGTACCTACTGTTAATTTTTAAGCTGTGCAGTTGTATTTAGATAGAAGACTTTTGGGACCAACTTCAAAATTAACAGCACCAATAGAATAAATATTATTTTCTATAATATTTTTCAGTGCACCAGCTAATACAGTCGGTCCATTTTTTTGTCATCACAAAAATACAAATATTTCAGACTTTACCACTGCTGTTACACAGAAAACGTACATTTAAAATAATGTAAATGTAATGTAAATATTGTTGGATATTGTCTCTTCTTCAATTTGGCCGTCTCAGATTTTCGAGTTTCGAAAAAAATGCCCTCTCCACATAGCGGAAATATCAATATATTTTTTTAAATATTTAACTGAAATACTGCTCTTTAAATTTTGCGTCTCAAATTTTAGATTTTAACATAAAAACGAAGTCGAATTGTATACCTCCTCCGTTTGGAAGTAAGTCCAAACGGATAGAAATATACAACTCGAAGCGATATAACCTTAATACTAAAGCTATAAATTAAGACACTATTATAAATCTCCACCAATATATTGTTGTAACATGGCAATTGGGCACACTGTGCTATTTCAAATGTGAGTTTTAACTACATTTCACGGGGATAAGTGCCTACTTAAATAATAAGAATAATATTAAAAAAATACAAATAAATCAAGGGGCTGGACACACCATCGATCTGGTCATTGCGGAAATTACCCGAATGTTAATGAATTTCAAGTTAACTCATTTTTAAGATTTTTAACTCATCATTAAATGTGTGATTATTATCATTGAGTTGTAGCGCATAGTTTGAATTAGTTTTATGGTACATGAATGAACTCGTGTGTTCATTGCTACGGGTTTGAAATTTCTTCCAGTTTGAGTTCATTTTGCAATCGAATTTTCTTTTCGGAAGAGGATCGTTGAAATATGGATACTAAAAATAGAAATCCTATCTGAAACGTGAGAATATTCATGAAAAAGCACATATGTATGAGTTGTATAATTCTATTTTTGTTTGAAGTCGGAAAACAAAGCTAGCACCGACTTTTTTGGATCAAGACAAATACAAAACAATATTAATTCTATTGGTACTGGTAATTTTGAAGTTGGTGAAGAGTCGACTCCTATCCATCTATAACCAATACAAAATTAGCTGTATGAAAAATAAGAGAAATATCAATTTGTGTATTTGTGTCTCCCTGTGCTTGACCTAACAACGTCGATTCTTGTTTTTGTAATTCTTAATGTTTAAATCTCATTTCGATACACCTATATAATTCTTCCTTCACCTACGCCCATGGTAATGGTTGGGCGCTGCTGCTCGGGTTATTACATATTATATCTCTTTCCATGGAGATGTCAATGCTATATTTATGTGTCATTATTATTTTTTTCTTCATCTTCTTCTTAATTTCGTTGATATGGAATATCGTGTCATTGGAGTATTTTTCGAATTGTGGAAGATATTGACGTATTATTAAGGGAAATAAAACACGCCCAATACAATAATAATGACGAATCATCGAAATATATTTGGAAATAATAATTGAAGAAGTTAGTTTATTATTATTTTTTTCCTCTTGTTCTATCAGACTCGCGCTGCTTCCCATGAGGAGGTGAAACTACGTACAGATGGATAAATAGATAGATGATATCTATCGATCGATTATCGACTGGTTTGAAGAAGAAGAGATGATGATGATCATCTTTAAGAAGATGACGGTCAACAATATGAGTTAATTAGAATTTCTATTTCTAATGATTTCCTTAATTGTATGAACGTTGATTTATTATTAGTTTCGGATTCCATATTATAATTATTGAAGAAGATATACTTTGTTGTATGGATGAAATTTAACTGTAATGGATAGTTTTGGCTCAGTGAAAAGTTTTTCGGTATATTCTTTGATATCTCAATACGAGTAAATAGTTTGTTTGATTTCAAATGAACGTCTATTTTACATGTAGTATATTAGTATGTTTGTTAGTTGAACTGATCTGCAAATTGAATAAGGAACAATTCTTTTGTTAGTTTTGCGATCCTTACTTAATTAAATTACATTACATATGTTCAGTGGACCGTTTATAATTTGCTTTTGGAAATTTGAATGAATTAACAAGCAAACCATAATTTAAAAATCAAATTAAGCAAGTTTATGGATGCAACTGTCGAGGTTCAACATATGAACTTCCCAGGCCACTATCTGTCCAGGTATTAGACTCAGATTTCAAGAGAAAGTTATACAGAATTCTTCGTAGGGCCGCTAAGTAAAAAATCATTCGATTACTTCAGATTTATATTTGGACCTACTCTATTAGTCGGTGCACTGAAAAATTAAAAATACTATTAATTGTATTGGTGCTGGTAATTTGTTGTAGGCACCAACTCCAAATGTACCACCACCAATAGAATTAATATTATTTTGTATTCTCCAGTGCAACAATTAATAAAGCTGAACCATTTTTTTGTAAAAAATATTTATTTCACACTTTTGTGTCTAACGTTAGTCATGAAAATTGTTGAACGTTCACTAATACCAAAGAAGATAGTAGGTACTTATCCTATTACCTACGAATATGGTTTGCTTGTACTTGTGATTATTCAGAGATTTTAAAATATCACGGCGGAAATAAGCATATTTCAGACTTTACCACTGCTGTAACTCGAAAACCGTAACTATATAGAAAAAAATTACAATATAATTGTTGCTACAAATAATCTGGTATTTAATTGCGCCGTCTTAGATTTTCAATTTTCGAAAGAAATTGCCTCGTGGAAATACAAATATTCCTGATTTTAACATTGTTGTAATTTGAAAACCTTATAACTCTTTTGAAAACATGTCCAATTTAAAGGTTTTCGGATATTGTCTTATCTTTAATTCTACCGTCTCAGATTTTCCAGAGAAATTGTCCCCTCCACTCTATTTGAGGCGGTTTTTGGTGAGAAGGAGATTTCAGATTGGAGTTTTTTTTATGGATATGAGACCATTTCTCAAGTCACCTCTTTCAAATGAATCAAAAATCATCAAAATCGGAGTATGTTTAGGTACCTACTATAATATGTATATAGCTCACGCACAAATCAAAAAAAAGTAGACTGTCGAATTGCATACCTCTTCCATTTTGGTTTGTCGTTTAAAAATGAATATATCCAATACTGACAATATTTTCGATATTGCTTGTTTTTTGTGCACACTAATTTATTCAGAATTATTTTTCACCATCGTAAAGACGGAAACACATCAGAAAAATAAACAGGGAGTCAAATAAGTGTCCGAAGAAATCAAACCGTCGCTGAGAACTCACAACTGGGTAGCGCTTATAGCGCCACCTAAGAGTTAGAAGATGAAACGAGATACACGTTGTTAGATATCAAAATGAAAGATGAGAAGTTGTCAACTGTGAAATATATGAAACTGAATGACTCTAAGTCAACAGTTGAGAATGTACTTTGACTTCTCCGGACACATCCTGGAGTTATATGTGTATCTGATGAGTTCTAATGAGAACGAAATCGGCGATCTCATACACTTGACTCAACTGTGTTGTATTCCGAATGAAATTAAAGCAAAAGGGTTAGAAGTTTGCAATATATGTATTGAATTGTATTCAACGATGATGTAATCCAATGCGGCATGGAGTATTGCTCACCGAGTAGTTGTCATTGTTGATATAGGCACGGTAATTGTATTACTGTTGACTTATAGTTTCATAAATTTCACAGCAGAAATCTTTACATCTTTCATTTTGATATGTAACAACGGGTAAAACAGTATCGAAATTGAAATATACACAAGTTAATCATGGGCCTATCACAAGGAAACATAACTTGAAAACAATTAATTTTATTGTAATCTAAAAAGCAGCACAGAAGTTACTCTAAAATTTGTGTCGTTTACCTAAGCACTTATTGTGGTGGGCAGTGTATATATACCTAATTATTTTAACGGAATATATTTTTTCATTTACTGTTGAATGAGATTATTTGATTGTATATTTAAGCTGTTATTGTTGAGATTAATTTATAAAAGAATTGTGTGGTTCGTAATAATTCTTTCTATATCTCTCTGATTGACACAAGAATGCACAGAGTCAAATCACTTGACACACCCTACACCGAAAAAAAAAACACTCATTCAGTTGTTCGAATTAGTATACCCGACTGGTATATTCTATGTGAATATAAATATATACATATATAGACAGATTATATGAGATATTTCTGGAATATTCAAAACGACGATCAACAAAAAACCGATCTCAGCCTGTCCATCAATCTACTTCATTTGAAGAATAAGAAATCTTCGAAATGATAAATCTCCTCCATACACCGGCATTCCAATGACCTGAGTTTTTAAATTGTATTCTTATATACGTATATAAATATTATACACCGTGGACCAAAGTAATGTTAGACTCTTTTTAATCACTTATAATTTTTTAACTGTTCGATATAATTAATTCATTTTTAGGAGGGTTCCAACAGGACTCTATTACTAAGCTTCAGCTGTCCGTACGTCCCTCCGTCTGTCAGCGGACCTTATCTCATGAACCTTTATATGTAGACTGTTCAAATTTCAACAGAATTTGTGTTTCTATGAAACAAATGAAATAAAGTTAAAAATTAACGATGGTCCGCAAACAATAAACTTTCATTTTTGCTCGATCCTAATAAGGGCTACATATTGTGGACCGTAATAGGCAGACAGTTGTAATTGTGTATTTCTATTGCTGCTTTAACCATAAATATAAAAAATAAGAATAGAATTCAGAGTAAGAGGTGCCCCCATACAAAAAAGTATTTTTTAGTGTTTCTTCTCGACTTTGACAGTTGCTATATCTTTTGAACTTTAATAGATACACACATAGAATTTTCAAAAAGTAATACTTATAGTAGTTGATATTGGCAATACAAATACCGCTGTTTTATGATCAATGCGGCCGTGGTCTCGTGGGAGTTTACCATACTCGATAAAGGAGAATTCAGTGAATCTACTCATTCAAACAGGGTGTTACCAGAATATGAATTTTATTCAAGTGATATTTAGACATAGGCTCATTTAACAGAAGCAGCGTAATCTTCTATGTGAATTTTATATTTAAAATCATAAACAGCGATAAGTTTTAGAGGTTACGTTGCATTTTTATGTCAAATCATTTGTGATTATTTTGAGATTATTAAATTCTGACGCTTAATGAGTCAATAAACGAAAGTTAGGTTATGATCTTGACGTTTCGTAAAAACGTTTGTATATCTATATATAAGGTTTATATTCTGTTCTATGTCGAATACGTGGTCACATTAACGTTCAGTTGATTGAACCCTCTAAAACTTATATTGATTTATGAATTTCATTTTGATGCACACAAAAAAGACTACGCTGCTTTTGTTAAATGAGCACTGTTTGAATGAAAGAGTGTATGCTCCCATGAGTCCGCGGCCGTATTGATCAAATAACACAGAAATTTGTATTGGCAATAATAACAAATAAATTAAAGGGGTTACCCATAAAACAATAAACTATTTTTGATCGAAATTAATAACGGCTGTATCTAGTTCTTGTTCGATAGTGCGGAATCCGTCATGGACGAGATTGACTCGTACTTGGACGATTTTTTTAGACAAGACCGGAATTCTTGAAAATGGTGCATTCAACGTCGTTGCAAAAGAAATTATTTAAAATTGAATTAACTCGTTTTTTCGGTCTAGTTGAACTATTAGAAATACTGCCATTTCTAAAAGAATAACCACCAAACATTTAGAAATTCAGGAAATATGATTTTCGTAACTAAAAGAGCATATAAAGTTTAAAAAAATATTTTGTTGCAACACGAGAATAGGTACCTAAGAATATAAGAAACTAGAGTATAGAGGCCTAATGAGAATAGGTCCCATTAACATAAATCGACATTCCACTCAAAAACTTCTTTCAAAGGGACTGGAGGGAGCATTTTCTTTCAAAAATCGAAAATTTGAGACGACAAAATTAAACAATTTTTTTTATTAAGTATTACAACTCGCATTTTTTGCTGTACCAACTTATCTAGTTGTTAATATTCCTTGTTGGTGCAGTGTGCAGGTTCCTTCACTTTCTAATTTTTATTTAAAATCATATATATCCGAAATGTTCGGCAATGTCCCCTTTTATTTCCGGCAGTTGAGCTACCGAATTTGTTTAATTTTAACTAGAAATTAGTTCTTTTGCACTTGATTTAAGAAAAACTCTATAAATGCGGTTGTGTCTACAGAAAAATGACAAATCTTAGGCATGGTTATGACAAAATTTCGACTAAATCCCCCCAACAAATAAACCACGTAGTTGCATCACTCATTACTGATTAAAATATGTGGTGCTTCAATTTGCGCACAGTGTATATTTCAAATGTCGATTGGATTTACCTTCTTTTCTTACAATCTATTGTAGATATGAAATATCATACATACTCAATCTTTATCCGGGATCCAACAATAGAAAATGAATAAGGCAATCCGTATCCACAAAATAAACTCAAAGAAACAAGTAAATACGTATCCATAATATTATAATAGGCGACTTTTAGTTCTTATCTTATACTGGATATTATTCACTGCAGGAGTTCCTATTGTTTAAAATAATTATTATTATTTTTTTCTTCTAAGAATTGATAAGAACGTGATCGTTCAATCTTTGACTAGATAATCTTATGTAAAAGTCACATTCTAAGAAGAATGTTGGTTGGATGGAAGGAAAAAAATGAGCCGAGTCATTCGTCTTGATTTTGAAAAATCATCATCAAATCTGTCGGATGTAATCTGAAAGAGAAATACCTGTTTAAAAACCACTTATGAGGAATATAATAAAAGTTAAGAGAGTGGGAAACATATTTGAATAAGTCAGAGAGCAGGGTCCTGTCTTGTATTCTCGAAGCTTGTTCCTTTTCTCTTATCGCGCTGAGATTCGGATGATTCTTGATATTTTTCAGGTGGTCTCGAAATTTCATGTTTTTATTAAAACTTGTTCTCTTATATGTATTTTGAGAAATAATAAATGATGCGCGATGGTGCTTATCTATTTACATTTTTTTAAAATTTCACCAACACTTGATAGATGATGTCACATGATCATTTGAAGCTGGACAAGAAATCGGGAGATTATTTTTTCCTATAGAAAAAGTGAACATATCTCAACAAAACTTATGATCCATATTTAAACAACAGTATATGGCAGTATATAAACAATATTATTAATGCTATTTCAAATTTTAAGTACCAACCTAATTCGCATTTTCGTCTGTCGGTTCTAAATTAGCTACAAATCTCCAACATACTTTTTGTGTCCAAAAGTATCCGACGTATGTTCATAATTCTTTAAATTCGTAAAAGTTGTGATTCGAGAATTATAACGGAAATTTTGAAAATGTTTCGCGTGTGTGCGAAATTCATTCCAAAATTATTTCTCTAAGTGGAGCATAAAAAGCTTCGCTCAGGACCAACTTGGAAATTGCAGAATTGAACTATGATATCGGCACTGGTGTCAGATCTACCACTTTTGCGCCAGAAGTAGTTCCTTTGTTTTCTTAAATAGAATACCCCATTTATTTTTATCGCATTAAATTGGGTGTATCAAATTTGGTATGATCCTAAATTTTCAAAATTTTATCTCTACTAGTTTCTGAAATATGACAACGACGAATTTTCGGGATAACTACCGGAACACTTGAATATTTTCAAAACCGCTTAAGTTGTACCTAAACAATTTTGTACTTGGGGATTTCTGGGCACGCAGAATTAAAAAGTGATATCGGCATTAATGCCGGATTTATCACTTTTTATGTAGTTTCAGATAAGTTTAATGCTCATTTTAAAGTTGGATAAGTATCTCAGAATGTTTCTAAATAGTAATATTGTAGACTAAATTTTGAAAATGTGGGCCTTGGACAGTTCAGACGCCCATGTCATAACAATAACATAAATGAGGCATTCCATTCAAGATAAAAAACTCTGTATACCAAATGATGTAAGTACAAATTAAGGGGTCTTGAAGATATTCTATTATTCCGGTATTTATCCTGAAAATGCACTGTTGTCATATTTCAGCCACTAGTAGAGACGAAATTTGGAAAATTTGGAATTATACTAAATTTGATATGTTCAATTCAATACAATAAAAATAAATGGGGGATTTTATTTAAGAAAACCAAATTGGTAAATCTGACAGCAGTGCCAATATCATTTTTTAATTCTCCAGAAATCCCCGAATACCAAACTTTGTAAATACCAAACTTTGTAAAAACAACTTAAGCGGTTTTGAATATATCCAATTGTTTCGGTAGTTATCCTGAAAATGCATTGTTAATATATTTCAGCAACTAGTAGAGATAAAATTTTGAAAATTTGGGACCATACTAACTTTGGTTCGCCCAATTCAATGCAATAAAATAAATAAATAGGGTATTCTATTTAAGAAAACAAAATAACTACTTCTGACGCAAATGTGGTAGATTCGAATTCCAAATTTTGTGCTCCTTCCTAAACCTGTATAAAGGTAGATTATTTCAGAATGAGAAATAATACCAAGTGGATTATTAATACTTTACATGAAGGGGTTAGGTAATATCATCTAATAAATAATAAAGGGTTTTTTAGAACAGTAAGTTTGAGTGATTGGAATTCAATATTACAAAGATTTATAAGATCCTGAACAAACTGTTCCAACATTTTACAAAGAATTATTTACCGACATTTTTTCTCTTCTGTTTCAAACAACATATAAATATTCTTGAATAATTATTAATTTGTAGGTTTAATTTTTAAACCAACATTAGCCATTTTTGAACGTCTTTTTTGCATTAGGAAAATTGCAAAAGACAAAAAAGACAAGGCTGACTTATCCTGCAGAAAAACACCATACGAAATAGGAGCATGAAACAATGCTATGTAAAGATTGTGTAAACTTACCTTAAGTATATTGTTCTTTCCATTGTGAGGAGTCCAAGTCTAAAGCAATTCCAAATAAATTGGTCCCAATCCCTTTCCACTAAGCAAGAAATTCGGGCCTTTCTCTATATTAGATAGAACAATTTTGTTTACCGGATTGTCGACTTTATTTGTTTTCGTTTTTGACCGACGAACCCCGAACGGAGGAGGTATACAATTCGACTGTCTGCTTTATTTTATTTTTTTTTTTGGTTCGTGCGCGCCTTTTATATAGTAGACGATCCCCGATTTTGATGATTTTGGATTCATTTGAAAGAAGGGGATTGAGAAATGGTCCCATATTCATAAAAACGCAAATCCGAAATCTCCTTCCCTCCGAAAACCGCCCCCGAAGGGGTGGTGGGGGCAAATTTTCTCGAAAATCGAAAATCTGAGTTGGTATAATTAAAGATAGGACAATATCCGGAAACGTTTAAATTGAACATTTTTTCAAAAGTGTTACGGTTTTCGAGATAGACGCATGTTAAATATGTATTTTTGCTATGTGGAGAGGACAATTTCTTTCGAAAATTGAAAATTTTTCGATACTACATGAAAGATATAATTATTTGTAGCAACATTTATAATGAACATTTTTTCCTTAGAATTACGGTTTTCGAGTTAAATCGGTGTTAAATGGTAACAACTAAAATATTCAAGCGTATTTCTGCCGCGATGTTCTGAGATCTCAATAATAACCACTACAAGCAAGGAATATACGTGGGTAATAGGATAAGTATTATCTTCATTGATATGGTATAGTGACCGTTCAACGATTTTCGGGACTAATGTTACACTCAAAAGTGTGAAATAAATATTTTTTACAAAAAATTGGACCGACGTTATAGTTGATGCACTGAAAAGTATAAAATAATATTACTTCTATTGGAGATGGTACTTGTGAAGTTGGTGCCAAAAGCTATCAATCTTACTGCAACTGCACAACTTCAAAAGTACCATCACCAATAGAAGTAATATTATTTTATACTTTTCAGTGCATCAACTATAACGTCGGTCCAATTTTTTGTAAAAAATATTTTAAATATTATCATTTTGATATAGGTACCTATTATATATTAAGGTATTTGTGATAATTAACACTTAAAAAAAAACTTTAACATTTGAAAAATCTGTTTCCGACGGAAATTACCTCCAAAATAGAGAGATGCTATATTTTTACTTTTTGATTTACGACATTATTAATTACGTTTCTGTACTTTTGGTAAACAAAATACAGGTTTCCTTTTGATGATCTTACAAAATAGTGGTTCTGGAAGTATTTTTACTAAAGAAGTAGCAAATGCGTTTTGGATAAAGTTGCAAGTTTGAAAAAAACATTACATCAATAGGGAAACTTGATCAAAGTATAATCAATACAATACAAGATGTGGTAGCTATATATTTCATAAAATGTACAGAGGCTGTAGTTTTTAAAATTATATGTATTTAGTAAGAATCTGATGCAGTAAGCACTCCTGTTCATGCCACCACAGACGCAAAAAGTAAGCGGAAAGCCGAGAAAAGCCGCGCAACAGCGTCGAGAAGAGATAGCCGCTGAAAGATTACCTTGACCACCTACTAAGTGGTCGTGGACGTGATATTGGCGATTCGCGATTCGCAATGAATGTGCGAGATGCTCTCGGTCGACGTACAGACAGACAGACACCCATCGCAAATGGACATTTAAATTCATTCATTCTCTAATGAACGACGACAATGCTAAGTACTAACTAGCAACAAAATTTAATGCTCCCGATGCCGCAACGTAGGTATCTACCTATATGACGCAATCAATCCGATTTGAATTTTTTGCCGCTGGAAGTTGTCTTCGTTATCAGCAGCTTGGCTCTCAAGCGATACATACATACATACATATTTATATTTAGGCGTTTCCCCGTGGCATAAATGCCAATATTTTGGGAAAAGAAGGTAATTTGAATACCTGAGTTCTGAGAGAAGATGCCTTTTTCCTCTATAAATATTTCATTGTTTCTTGAGATGTGAGTTTGATATTTTGCAAACTTCATTTGTAACGTAAGGCGCATCTACGAAAATTATTTTTAATTATACAGAGTGTTCCAAATATTATGTGACAGCATTTTGATCTATTTTTGAAATTACATGCCATACATTTTCTAGCTTATTTTGATTGTTCTTATGGTTAATTACATGGTACTGAAATTTTATTGAAATCGATTCAGAAATAATCTCTCAACACTGGTTAAAAAATAATTTAAGACATAAACAGTACCTTGCACAGTACCTACTTATTGCAAATGTTTAACTAAATTGACACTACTTTTCACAGAGTGTTCAAAATTTATGGACAAGATTTAACAGTCTAAAAGTACTTTATTTTTATTACTTCGAATTGGACCCCCTGTATATTTTCATATCATTCGTTGTGAAATGAAGTTACAAATATTTTTCTAATTAAAACACTATTAAAATTCCGAGAACCTTCAAAGTTATAATAAAAAAAACGTGATATTATCATTAATTTGAATCGCCATTTTCAAAATTACAAGCTAGATTGGTTTTGCATTTGATGACTTGGGTGTTTAATAAAGTGCCAAGATTCTATTTGCTCCACTATAAAGTAAAATTTTTGAATATTGTTAGCTTATTACTATTAATTATTTATAATGTCTATTGCTGAATAAAGCTCGTCCTAATCGTCGTGATCCTTGGCAACAAAATATATATTCTGCCAAATTTGGCTTGAATTTACTAGTATTTGGAATTATCCTCGGAATTATTATAGCATAGATGCCCTGATGACTAGGTAGTCGATGTATGCAAAGTTTACAGAATACTATAAGTTGGGTCACTCTTGAAATTTCCTTTGTCGGCAGCTCGAAAATACGATTTTTTGCTTTTCGCATAAATAATGTTCGCTGTGGCAAATATATTGCAGGAGACAATAAATAATACCATGTTCAAACCAAAGCAATGGAACCTACAAGGGACGTCGTATATTTATGCAAGAGAAATAATAACACATTTTTAGGTTAGCCCATTTTCTGATAATATTTATTTTATATTTAATATCATTATAGGGTAATTAATCAATGTGTTTTCAGAGAAAGTATGTTTTAAAATGTAAAAATATAATATTTATTAAAAAAAAATGTATACTTAACACAATAGAGACAAATTGAAGAGATAATTATTAAGTCAAAAAATAAGTACATTTAAGAATACTTGAATAATTAGATTATTTATTTGGTATATAAATAGAGAACAATATAAATATAAAAAATAATAGAGTATACTTTATTACAATTTTACAAATGTTTTAAAATATTTAGTTTAGCATTCAATTTACCACCAACCTGCTTAATATATTTATTTATAAATTTTATAAAGTAAAACATATACGAAGCCTTGTAAATAAAGATAAATAATAATGCAAAGGAAATTATTGACTAGGATGAGAAAAATGAGTTTTCTTCTTTCAAATACTGCCCTAATCCTTTCTGATTAGCTATATTGGAGAAATTTTCTATGAAAATATTTCCAATCAATCATGGTCAACAATATGCTTTGATGGTAGACTTAAACCACCAAATTGTTTATTCGTTGTCTTGTAATCTTTAAGTTTACAAAAAATTACATCGTCATTCACTACATTTTTTGCGGAATTCTATACAAATACAAACGTTACATGAATGATTATTGAAACATTTTTTTATAAAATAACCAGTGATATAAACCAGGGCGTTTTCTTCGGGACATTTTATATTTCTATAGTCAATTGTGAAAGATTTTAAAGAAGTACTTTTTTGGAGAAGCGGACGGAGTAAAGACTTGATCCCGTCGTCCCTATCTTACTACTAAACAATACACACAGCCATTTCATAATATTTATCGAAAGTTATTGAAGCTCACAACGCACGAGGATACACTAAATGTTCTGAACTCGACCACAGTCCCAAGTCACAGCGAAATGAGCCAGACTCTCAGACTGTAGGTATAAGCAATTGCGCATGCCCCTAGACACTCGCTGAACTCGGCGAGTTGGCGTATTTCTTAGATGTGCGTTTTGGTAAGTGAGTGTCTCAACTCATAGTATTCTGTAAACTTTGGTACTTATATGGTACGATAGGTACGTCATTTAACAACGTTCTAGAATTGAACGGTATAAGAATCAATAAATGAATGAGGGTGGGGTAATCGGGATTGAATTCATTTTTCAAGGCATTCTATTTATTGACCGACTTCCCAAAAGGAGGAGGTATACAATTCGATTGTGTGCATTTTTTTTTTTTTTTTTGGTTTGTGCGCGCCTTTCATATAGTAAACGTACTCCGATTTTGATGATTTTTGATTCATTTGAAAGAGGAGGCTTGAGAAATGGTCCCATATTCATAAAAACGGGAATCCGACATCTCGTTCCCTCCGAAAACCGCCCCCGAAGGGGGTGGAGGGGGCAAATTTTGTCGAAAATTGAAAATCTGCGTTGATATAATTACAGATAGGACAATATCCGGAAACGTTTAAATGGAACATTTTTTCAAAAGAGTAACGGTTTTCGACATAGAGACATTTTAAATTCTCAAATATACCTATTTTCGCTATGTGGAGAAGGCGATTTCTGTCGAAAATTGAAAATCTGTTTGCAGTACACGAAAGAGATAATTATTTGTAGCAACATTTATACTGAACATTTTCCCCTTAGAGTTACGGTTTTCGAGTAAAATCGGTGTTAAAATGGTAACAACTAAAATATTCAAGCGTATTTCCGCAGCGATGTTCTGAGATCTCAATAATAACAACTACAAGCAAGGAATATACGTGGGTAATAGAATAAGTACTATCTTCATTGGTATTAGTGAACGTTCAACGATTTTCGTGACTAATGTTACACTCAAATGTGTGAAATAAATATTTTTTACAAAAAATTGGACCGACTTTATTAGTTGGTGCACTGAAAAGTATAAAATAATATTAATTCTATTGGGGCTGGTACTTGTGAAGTTGGTGCCAAAAGTTACCAATCTACCTGCAACTGCACAACTTCAAAAGTAACAGCACCAATAGAATTAATATTATTTTATACTTTTCAGTGCACCAACTAATAAAGTCGGTCCAATTTTTTGTAAAAAATATTTTTCAGTGCACCAACCAATAACGTCGGTCAATTATTTTGTATAAATATTTATAATTCATAAAGACTACTTCCTTACCGTTATACTTATACTTCTTAGTGAATATTTGTCATGTTCCTAACCAAAATTTCATAAATAAAGATCAATTATATTCATCTAATCTAAAACTTCTAAAAAGAAATTGTCTGAGAGGATTGTACTAAATTAAAATAAAGTAAGTAACTTGCGTGCAAGACACATATTGGTTTAAGTACATTACATTACATTTGTTACATTTATGTTTTATGAACTTTTCTTGGGGGCGTATTAAAGTTCATAATAAGAGTTGGATTTTAAATAATCTGAGGTTATATCGTATTGTTACAATAGGTACTTTATTAATATTTAATATTTTTATGATAATTTTTACATTTGTTGTTGTATTTATAGTTCGGTTATATTTTCATTTTATTATTTGTTTATTTGTATTGTATTAATGTGTGTATTTAAATGATGTTAAGGATTTAAATTTTAAATCATTATTGAGTTCAGCTCTACACAAAGATGCTAGTTGCATCTGGTTAGGTGTTTTTTATTTTATTTATATATATTATGGAATCATAAAAATGCTGTTTATTGTAAACTGTAATCATGAGAGGAATTATATTTTTTCCTAACAAACTAAACATCAAACTTTACTGTTTTATTTTCTCCAGATTCTTACTTCAAAATGTCGACTGGACATTCCTGATTTTTACTTCAAAATGGCGACTGGACACCGGACTGACATTTTAACATTGAGTTAAATACGTAAACATGGAATTTAATACTTTGCTGCGTTTCATAATTAGAATGCAGAATGGTTCAGTATAGGCAATGTACCTATTTTAAATGGGAAAACGTGACACAGTAGTAATGCGATTATCTTTCAGTAATATTTTCTTGTGATCTTGAAATGTTGAGACAAAATTTGAATCCAAGCGGCAAAATTTTTCAAACAAAATTGGTTGTTCGAGCTCGGCATAAAACAACGTGCTGGCAACGGTGGGGGCCATAAGACGCCACACTGCATTCTCAGTTTGAAACGCACTATACATGGTGGTTCTCCGGGAAAGACATCGATCAATTGTAAGCAACCGATAACTACAAACAGTCTGAAAATTTGGTGACATGCTTAAGTCACTGGGTGACATACGTCTAAAATATTTTCATGTTCTGGTTATACCGAAAGTAGATGCCATCTTTGTTATTTTTAATGGAATGCCCTGTATATTACCACATCTTTAGATTTGTTGTATAATTTTGAAAACATTTTATGTATAATGTCCTATACCTAAGTCTAGCCGTTTTTGACATATTTCAAATTTTATGTCAAAAATTAATTGAACAGTCCAAAACTTAATTGTCAATCTTTCTTTTGAGGAAGCCTTTAATATTTAATTTGGATTGATTTTCTTGTAGAAGATATACTTTATCAGTATTCTTTTGAAAATAATTTATACAGAATGATCAAAAAGAAGCTTCAAAACTAGATCCAAAAAAACGTCAAAAGTCAATTCTTTCAAATAAAACCCCCCGTTTTTTATTATTTTATTGTATTAAGCAGCGAAAGTAAGGGGAATTTTGTATAAGGTTGTTTTTACCAAAAATTAGTGGTTTTTAGAATAATTGGCAATATTCCATTTTGCTATGTAAAAATAATATACAAATTTAAATTTGTGTTAGAAGTGGGCCCTGATTGCATTAGAAAATAATAACAAATGTCAATAAAAATCAAACATGCGTCAAACAAGTCAATATAATAACTTTCATTTGCAAATTTTGAGTAATTATCATGCCGAGAAAACTTAATTATACATATGAAGATTATTTCAATTTATTTATTATTTATGGAGAGTGTGATAGTTATTTCAGTTATTTCAAGAACATGTAACACCAAAATCTGTTAAAAAAATAAGACTTCAAGAACTTTGGAACTATAAAGCCTAAAGGACTTAGAAATAAACTAATTGTTAACAATGAAAATATTGAAATCACACGATATCATCCATACTCATTTTCGGTAGTTCAGCATACGAAAGAGTAAAGAGACTGATTTCCCACGAAGAGTGAAGTTTTTCTCGGCATGATAAGTACTCAAAATTTGCAAACTGATTTTTTTGACGCTTGTTTGAATTTTATTGACATTTGTTATTATTTTATAATGCAATCATTGCCCACTTCTAACACAACTTCACAGATGTGTAGCATTTTACGTAGAAAAATGGAAAATTGCCAATTATTTTTAAAACCACTAATTTTTGGTATAGACAACCTTATACAAAGTTCTCCTTATTTTTTTTTATCAAAATATCATAAAAATACCTTAAAAAATATCATAAAAATACTGATAAAGTAGATCTTCTTCTACAAGAAAATCAACTCAAAATAAATATTAAAGGCTTTCTCATAGGACAGATTGATAATTACGTTTTGGACTGCAAACTTAATTTTTGACATAAAATTTGAAATATGACAAAAACGGTAAGATTTAGGTACAGGAAATTGTACATAAAACATTTTCAAAATTATACAAGAAATCTAAAAATGTGGTAATGTATAAGGTATTCCATTTAAAATAACAAAGTTGTCATCTACTTCCGGTATAACTTGAGATTTGACAAACATGAAAACAATTTAGACATATGTTTCCCAGTGACATCAGTATGCCACCATATTTTCAGATTGTTGGTAGTTATAGTTTGCCCACAATCCATCGATGTTTTTCCCGGAGAACGACCCTGTATATGTAGACTCTTTCCTGGTACATTTTTATTATCTATGCTTGACTCATAATTTTAGTTGAATAATAATTCAAAAAATATTCATATCTGTCCTCAATATAGCGATTTTTTTCTTCACATTCCATTGCACTCGTAGAATAACAATTGAATAGAAAACGGTGATAGTAGGTACGTACCTATATTATTGTTACGCACAAGTGGTCAACTACGAGACATTGTAGTATGTATTAATTCAAATTTCAATTCAGGAAATGAATGAAAGTGTCAACCGAAATGAATGGCTTCCACTAATATACGATCATATAGTTGAATTATCAACGTTGATCAGTCATGATTAATCAATGAATTAAGTGAATGATTCGCACCGTATGCTAAAATTAACAAAGAAATTATTAGTAGTTGCATTAGTTGTTGTTAGCATGAACAGTGATTATTAAATTGGAATAAAGGTTACTTTGACTTATTCGGTATTCCACTTTCCAATAATTATTATATAGACATGAAATTTGATAAATAGTAAAATCATGTACTTTCTCTGCAATCTTAAAATACTTGTTCGGCTGCAATTAAAACGAAGTTTAAAATTTGTCATTATACACCCTATTCATTATTGTAAAACATAAATCACTATACCTACTCTACTATATTAAGGCTGTTCGAGCAGTAGTTTGGGACGGTTTGATAACTGTTTAAAATGCGCATGTGCGGTTTGAAATAGTTTCCAAGTGGTTTGGGATTTCGTTCTGCTCGAACACCAAACTGCAGTTTGCAAACTACCCCTTCCACTTCCTTACAATTTCGTCGTCATAGAACAAATGACTTTGCCAATAGATATGTTTTATGATCAAAGATAAGAGAGAACATCAATGAAAGACTGATGAAGAAAACACAAAACCAGTCTTTAGTAGTGTTCTCTGAAAGGGATTTCTCCAACAACAGAGAACACTATACTCTAAGAAGAAGAAGACGCTTCAACTGCGCCTGTCTCAAACTGAGTCCGGACTAGTTTGGAAATTGTCAAACTACTGCTCGAACATCTTATTAGTAGTTGGGAATAAATTATTTTATCTTAAATTGAAGTGCGCAGGCGTCTGACGGTTTGGGACTGGTTTGAACCGCTGCTCGAACACCCTTATTATGACCAAATAACTAGAGTTTCAGGAGACTCGAAATTCGAGATATATCTATCTATCGTCTCGTCTCGATTTCAAGACGAGATCGAGACGAGAGTGAATTGCTTACAGTTCTTGTTAGGTTAGGAATTTGCATAAAAATAGCAAATAATATATAAATATAACGAGCGAGTACTCATTAAATGGAACAATTTACATATAATTTCATATTCTTAAAAAAGACCCCTTAAACTGTTAAACAAAAAAAATAACTTTAAACACTTAAAAATAAACAAAACATGAGAAAAATAATGATAGACATAAGAAAAATGTAGATAACATGATTTTCTTCATAAAAAAGTATCTAAACGGACAAAAAACTTATTGTTTAGACACAGCCAAGAATTCAAACACAGTAAAAATTGAGCCGATTCTCCAGTTAATCTGCTTCGTTCTTTTCTAATGGTCAGTGTTGCTCTAAAAATACTTTTCATAAAAAATGGGACCGACGTTATTAGTTGGTGCACTGAAAAGTATAAAATAATATTAATTCTATTGGTGCTGTTACATTTGAAGTTGTGCAGTTGCAGGTAGATTGATAACTTTTGGCACCAACTTCACAAGTACCAGCCCCAATAGAATTAATATTATTTTATACTTTTCAGTGCACCAACTAATAACGTCGGTCCAATTTTTTGTAAAAGTATTTATTTCACACTTTTGTCAATCAAGATAGTACTTATCCTATTACACACATATATTCCTTGCTTGTAGTTATTATTGAGATCTCAGAACATCGCTGCGGAAATACGCTTGAATATTTTAGTTGTTACCATTTTAACAACGATTTTACTCGAAAACCGTAACTATAAGGGAAAAATGTTCATTATAAATGTTGCTACAAATAATTATGTCTTTCATGTACTGCAAACAGATTTTCAATTTTTTACAGAAATTGCCCTCTCCACATAGCGACAATAGGTATATTTGAGAATTTAAAATGTCTCTATCTCGAAAACCGTTATTATCTGTAATTATACCAACGCAGATTTTCAATTTTCGAGAAAATTTGCCCCATCCACCCCCTTCGGGGGCAGTTATCTGAGGGAACAAGATGTCGGATTCCCGTTTTTATGAATATGGGACCATTTCTCAAGCCTCCTCTTTCAAATGAATCAAAAATCATCAAAATCGGAGTACGATTACTATATGACTGACAGTCGAATTGTATACCACCCCCGTTCGGGGTTCGTCGGTCAAAAAACAGACGAACCCAAACGGAGGAGGTATACAATTCGACTGTCAGCTTTTTTTTGGTGGAGGGTCAATTTTTCTTGATAATCGAGAATCTGAATCGGCAGAATTAAAGATAGGACAATAGGGATCCGGAAAAGTTCAAGCTGAACATTTTTTTTTGAGTTACGGTTTTCGAGTTACAGCGATGTTAAAGTCTCAAATATGAGTATTCTAGAGAGGGCAACTTCTTTCGAAAATTTAAAATCTGAGGCAACAAAGGCGATTTTGTCCTGAAATAGTTCATGTTGCTGTGCGAACTTGGCTGACAATCAACCTTAAATAACTGCTATTCTCCTCCGAAACTATTTAGCCGATAATTTCGAAAAAAAAACAATTCTTTGTTCTTCATAAGAAAATATATCTAATAAAAAGCCTAACCCTCACTTGACCACCTTAAGTTTCATAACTAATAATATGTAATAATATTATCTGTGATTTTGAGATTTTCCTCTTCTCGCTGGATGCTGTTCAAATTTCTATATCTATATTTTCTGAACAGTTAATAAATATTGAAATAGTTGCCTTTGGGGGACGTACTTCTAGAAGTTATAACTATGTAAATAAATCTGATCGACTTCTAATTCAGACATCATGATTATCTTTGAATCTGAATCGCCTAGTTTCACTTTTCAAGCAATCTCTAATAATTTATTTATAAAGAAAATAAATAAGCCAACGGCATAAGGCTACGCTATATTCATATTATGTTCAAGGAATAATAATAATTCTCTCCAACTCAATCTCATATAATACAGAGCTTTAAAATAACAATGATGTTATAAATCAGCAAACATATTATTGCTTCTTATTTGAGAATATACCTACTTGCGTATAACCCTCAATTATTTTCATCCATATTGACTGGTTGTGAAAGCAATCATTCAGCAGTAATCAGATAATATAGAAGAATTATTGCCCTCAGGCAGCTAGTAGCTGTCAATGAAATTGTTATAACTATTTGATTCTATTTTGTTTGTTGGAGATGTGTGGCAACTATTTGGAAATGAGAGCATCTAACTTGTAGTTTAACAATAAGATTATTTCCAAGGTATTCCCAAATTTTTGGAGATACTGCACATTTTTGACCAATGAACCAAACGGAGAAGTTATACTAATTCGAAAAGCTCCGATTTTCGTGTTTTTTTTTCATTTGATAGGAGATTATTGAGAGTTAGTCCAATTGGGATAAAAATCGACATACAATTTTTTTTCAAAAATCGAAAACTGGAGGCTTCAAAATTAAAGAAGAGACCATATCCGGCAACGTTTGAATTGAGAATTTAAAAAAAAAACTATAGCTTTCCGAATTACGGCAGTTGTAAAGTCTGAAATATATATTTTTTTTTTGAGGCAGGGTGTAGGAAATCTTCGGGAAGACGAACCTATCGGGATTATTGATAGGAACAGTATCGGATTTTTACCGACTAAAACCCTTTCCCCTTCGTTTCTACTTCACCTTCTCATGGAAGCTTGGAAGCAAAGATTAATAATAATCTTTGCATTCTTAATTTTTATGTTGACTTTCTTCTCGATTTGAGCATGTCAACTACGGCTTCCTTTTCGGATCTTCTGGTGATTTTTCTCTCTTCACCTTATATTAACTTATTTGGTATCTTGTACTTTTTGACCGACTTCCCAAAAGGAGGAGGTATACAATTCGACTGTGTGCTTTTTTTTTTTTGGTTTGTGCGCGCCTTTCATATAGTAAACGTACTCCGATTTTGATTATTTTTGATTCATTTGAAAGAGGAGGCTTGAGAAATGGTCCCATATTCATAAAACCGGGAATCCGACATCTCGTTCCCTCCGAAAACCGCCCCCAAGGGGGTGGAGGGGGCAAATTTTGTCGAAAATTGAAAATCTGCGTTGATATAATTACAGATAGGACAATATCCGGCAACGTTTAAATGGAACATTTTTTCAAAAGAGTAACGGTTTTCGACATAGAGACATTTTAAATTCTCAAATATACCTATTTTCGCTCTGTGGAGAAGGCGATTTCTGTCGAAAATTGAAAATCTGTTTGCAGTACATGAAAGACATAATTATTTGTAGCAACATTTATACTGAACATTTTTCCCTTAGAGTTACGGTTTTCGAGTAAAATCGGTGTTAAAATGGTAACAACTAAAATATTCAAGCGTATTTCCGCAGCGATGTTCTGAGATCTCAATAATAACAACTACAAGCAAGGAATATACGTGGGTAATAGAATAAGTACTATCTTCATTGGTATTAGTGAACGTTCAACGATTTTCGTGACTAATTTTACACTCAAAAGTGTGAAATAAATATTTTTTACAAAAAATTGGACCGACTTTATTAGTTGGTGCACTGAAAAGTATAAAATAATATTAATTCTATTGGGGCTGGTACTTGTGAAGTTGGTGCCAAAAGTTACCAATCTACCTGCAACTGCACAACTTCAAAAGTAAGAGCACCAATAGAATTAATATTATTTTTGACCGACTTCCCAAAAGGAGGAGGTATACAATTCGATTGTGTGCTTTTTTTTTTTTTTTTTTTTGGTTTGTGCGCGCCTTTCATATAGTAAACGTACTCCGATTTTGATGATTTTTGATTCATTTGAAAGAGGAGGCTTGAGAAATGGTCCCATATTCATAAAAACGGGAATCCGACATCTCGTTCCCTCCGAAAACCGCCCCCGAAGGGGGTGGAGGGGGCAAATTTTGTCGAAAATTGAAAATCTGCGTTGATATAATTACAGATAGGACAATATCCGGAAACGTTTAAATGGAACATTTTTTCAAAAGAGTAACGGTTTTCGACATAGAGACATTTTAAATTCTCAAATATACCTATTTTCGCTATGTGGAGAGGGCGATTTCTATCGAAAATTGAAAATCTGTTTGCAGTACATGAAAGACATAATTATTTGTAGCAACATTTATACTGAACATTTTTCCCTTAGAGTTACGGTTTTCGAGTAAAATCGGTGTTAAAATGGTAACAACTCAAATATTCAAGCGTATTTCCGCAGCGATGTTATGAGATCTCAATAATAACAACTACAAGCAAGGAATATACGTGGGTAATAGAATAAGTACTATCTTCATTGGTATTAGTGAACGTTCAACGATTTTCGTGACTAATGTTACACTCAAAAGTGTGAAATAAATATTTTTTACAAAAAATTGGACCGACTTTATTAGTTGGTGCACTGAAAAGTATAAAATAATATTAATTCTATTGGGGCTGGTACTTGTGAAGTTGGTGCCAAAAGTTACCAATCTACCTGCAACTGCACAACTTCAAAAGTAACAGCACCAATAGAATTAATATTATTTTATACTTTTCAGTGCACCAACTAATAAAGTCGGTCCAATTTTTTGTAAAAAATATTTATATACTTTTCAGTGCACCAACTAATAAAGTCGGTCCAATTTTTTGTAAAAAATATTTATTGTACTTGTCGACTAGTCACTGATCATAGTAGACTAGCCTTTTATGTTCCGCGTTTTGATGGTTGGCAGCTTTTTCCATCCTACTCATAGCAATCCTTTTTATCTTTTCTAGGGCTGGTGTCCATCCCAGATCCTCGTTATATTATTCTATTTGACATGCAGCTATGAAGGGTTTTATTTTCTTTGGTTTGTATTCTTATTCGTTGTGTCTTGCTTGCGTATGTTAATGTAGGTGTGATGATCGCCTTTATAAGTGCCAGATTTTTCTTTAGTAAAATTTCGCTTCGTCTCCCAATTAGAGGGTTAAGCTTTGTCCTGGCGTCAATTGTCTTCTGGACTGTTGCATTGACCTGATCTTTCCATGTGGGAACTTTGTTAATTGTTACTCCTACTTTACTTTATCACTCCATATAACATCCCCCCGTTAATTTTGATATTTCCATCCAGTTTGATGCGCTTCCTTAGTAGCGCTTGGCTTTTGCTACCATTGATTTTTATTTTCCATTTCCTGCTCCAGTCTTCAATGGCTTCTGCTGCTATTTGCAGGTTTTTGGTAAAAAACTCTGGCTTTTTCGATGATGACACGATCGCGCAGTGTCATCTGCGTATAATGACATGTGAGTTCTATTGGATGTTGGTGTATCTGCTCCGTATATGGTGTATAGTAGGGGAGACAGGACTGTACCTTGTGGTATACCGGCCTCCATTTGTCGCATGTTTAAATTGATATGACCTAGTTTAACTTGGAATGTTCTGTTACTCAAATATGAGTCTATTAGTTCTAGAAATGGAGTTGGAACTGAAAATGAAACCATCTTAAATATCTATGTGTGGGTCCGCTATGTGGTGGGGGGCAATATGTTTCGAAAATTGAAAGTATGAGACGGCCAAATTAAAGAAAAGATTAGGTATAAGTAGCAACATTTAAATTGAACATTTTTCCAAAAAAGTACAATTTCCAAATTACAGCAGTGGTTAAGTCTGAAATATGTGTATTTTCACGATGTTTTGGAATCTCTGAATAAGTATTTTTTTCTTTGGTATTAGTGAATGTTCAGCGATTTTCATGACTAATGTTATACTCAAAAGTGTGAAATATTTATTTTTACAAAAAAATACTCATCAACTTTTTTTTCAAATGTTCAATTTAGAAACCATTTCAAATTTTCACACAATGTCAGATTAATGGCATCGTTTTGTTGAAAAAGTTTATTTAGTATTTTTGTAGCGCACGCCAACGTTGAATAAGAAATTATAAAAATACATAAATGTTCCACATAGAAATCAACTCAATACCTTGACTAACACATTTCTATCGAAACGTACACTCGTCGTCGAGGATAGGAAGTGACGTAACCGCACACTTCACAGTTAAAACCTTAATACCGCACCTTTTTCATACAAATAATAGTCGATGGATTCCATGTTTAGATTAATAATAATGGCATTATGGTCGATAAATAAATTCGAAAAAGTATTTAGGTATATACATATATGTATATAAACATGCAGGCTTATATCCATCCTACCTATATATATAGGGAACGTTCGCTTGTAAAATATAAAATTATGGTATTTCGATGTCATCATTGTATAATCTAGACACGTATTGTTTTGCGATAAATACTTTAAATGATTATTTTTAAAAAAACAAAGAGCTTCAGCAATAGAATAAATTATAAGTGTAGCGATTCCTGCTTATAATAATAGGTGAATGAAACATTGTGGTGTAAAATGGTGGAGGCGTTCTGAATGAGAATAAATACCACATAATACGATAAATATTTCTTACAAAAAAATTGGATCGACTTTATTAGTTGGTGCACTGAAAAATAAAAAATAATATTCATTCTATTGAAGCTGGTAATTTTGAAGCAATTGTAGTTAGATAGAAAACATTTGGCATCAACTTTAAAAGTACCAGCACCAACAGAATTAATATTATTTTGTATTTTTCTGTGCAATTTTTTGGAACAATATTTATTTCACACTTTTGAGTGTAACGTTAGTCACGAAAATCGTTGAACGTTTGGTAATACTAATGAAGATAGTACTTGTCCTATTACCCATGTACATTATTTGCTTGTACTTGTTATTATTCAGAGATCTAATAAAAACATCGTCGCGGAAATACGCTTATTTTAGATTTTACCATTGCTATAACTCCAAAACCGTAACTCTATGGAACTAAAAACAATTTAAATGTTGCTAAAAATAATCTGTTCTTTACAATACATGATGATGTTTGTTATAATAATTTAAACTGTGGATGTGATAAAATAAAAAGAGTAAATGAAGTTAAATACCTTGGTGTTATACTAGATGAAAATTGGAATTGGAAGAAAAATATTTTTAGTATTGTTGAAAAAGTAAGATACCTTCTTTTTGTTTTCTATAAAATGAGATATATTCTTGAAAAAAATGATTTATTAAAATTATACCATGCTTTGTTCTGTAGCGTCCTATTTTATGGAATTATTTGTTGGGGTTCAGCTTATTCAAATACATTAGGGCCGATAGCAAGAATACAAAAGCGTGCTATCAAAATTTTAACGTTTGGTAAACAACACAACCTTTTTAGTGAGACACGATTGCTAAACATCAATCAAAAATATATTTTGGAAGCACTAATAAATAATTATTGTAATCTACGGGAAGAGTATACTATTGCTGAAGCATGTTTATTTTCTAGACATAAATCGCTTACAGTAAGTAAAATTAAATTAAATATTGGTCAAAAAACTAGTTTATATCGATCCAAACTTGTCTACAATAGATTAGATAACAATCTAAAAAAATTAAACTTCTCTAGAGGGCGTATTAAATTTCATATTAAGAGTTGGATTTTAAATAATTTGAAGTTATAATATACATAGATATTGTTATATTACTTAAAAAATCTGCTTTAATATTTAATATCTCCTATATCATGTGTCTTTCTTTACATTTGTAGTTGTATTTATTGTTCTGTTGCATTTTAATTTTATTATTTGTTTATTTATAGTATATTAATATGTATATTTAGATTATGTTAAGCTTGAAGATTTTAATACATTATTAATTTCAGGTCTACACACAGATGCTATTTGCATCTCGGTAGGGGTTTTTTGGACTTAATAAGTCAGAAAATCTATTAGCATACTATTTTTATTAATCAAGATTTGTATGTTAACCTGAATAAAGATTATTATTATTATTATTATTATTATTATTATTATTATTATTATTATTATTATTATTATTATTATAATTTGATCGTCTCAGATTTTCAATTTTCGAAAGAAATTGCCCCCTTCACATTGCGGAAATACACATGTTTCATATTTTAACATTGCTGTAACTCGAAAACCGTAGCCTTATTGAAAAAAATGTTCATTTTAAACGTTTCCGGATATTATATTATCTTTAACTCCACGCCGTTGGTGGCGGTTTATGAAGGGAAGGAGATTTCGGATTGGAGTTCATCAAAATCGGAGTACCTTTAGTATATTGTTAATCAATTGAAATTTAAATTGTACCTCAATGGAATAGAAAATACCATTAATGATTTAGATCCGATGAAGGAGAAAAAACTTAAATTTAGTGAAATTTACAATTAAAATAGCTTATTCTTAGACTTAACACATGAAAACGTAATAAAATTTTTTAGAATCATTAATTACAATATCATTAGATTTTCCTGAATAACCAAATTTTGACTGAAAAATTAAAAATAGACAAAATAAGTCCAATATACATGGCAGGAAAAATGAAAGATATAGATAATTTTAGGCCAATAAATGTGCTGGTAGTTTTTGTTTCTCCGTGATTACTGAAAAATATATCAAGAAAAGATTGTTACTATTTATCGTACCTAAGAGATGAGTTTCAAAATTTTGATTTGTCTCAAATAGTGCAGTGGACTTGGATGGATAGAATTACGACGTAATTAGACAGTGAAAAGAATGCCATTACTGTATTTGGGGAATTAAGAAAGCCTTTTGATATTGTATCAATTGAATTATTGTTAAGCATGTTATGTAATATGGACTTCAGTGTGTAGTACCACGAGGCTCGGTACTCAGACCTCTTTTATATTATTTATTATGTCTGAAATTCAAAATCTGCCGCATTACAGGGCCAATATTAGAAGTTTACAGACGATATAGTCTTACTGCAGAACAGCTAACTAATTTAGAAGAACTAATAAAGATCTTGAACTCTATTTCTGGTAGTTATTATCCAAGCTCAAATCAACTTAAATGAGACGAAATTTATACTTTTTTAAACAACGACCTCAGTTGGAAATATTTCCCTGAAAAAAAAATAGCTTCGTCAGCAAAGAATCTAATACGGAATGGCAATGACGTCTCCTACCCTTGACTCTTATTATTTCATGGTGGTCCGTATCGCAACTAAAATATCACACAGCCGCCATCTATGTTAAAAAGCCATTTAAACGCACTCTTTAGTTTCTGCAATTGTCACTTCCAAGAACAATCTTGGAAGAACGATGCGCATTCACTTGGGGACTACTTGGTGTTAAAATTTACATTAACCGCGATAAACGGAAAAGTGTCTTACTTTTTTTTAATTAGACTCCTGAGGAACGGACGTTCTCTCTCCTGTGGTTATACCAGTTCCCGATATACCTACTACTGCGGGATCAATCGCCGATTTATTTAAAATACACTCCACACAGACAAAATATCTTGAATCTTTTGCAGCATGGGTATGTATATATACATACCTATACGAAGTTGAAGGCTGAAATACACTTAATTAGAGTTAAAAGCCAAATCATGATCGTTCAACTACAAGTTAATGCTTCTCAGATACTATGAATATATTTAGAGAGGAAGGAGTTGTTATAGGGTCTACGGCAACGGCCGCCTTTATCTATCTAAGTTTGATACTCTGCTGCTACCGGTTGGAGTGTTTTTTTTCTTCCATTTTTCTATCAAAGGAGGACTCTTAATGTGCTTCTAAGAGAGATAAGTAACTAAGTATACGTCCGTGTTGAGATGTAGCTGTTCGATGTATTTTGACTGATATTGGTTAATGAAATTAATATATTCCTATATATTCCAAAGTGTTGACTTAAATCAATAATGTGGGCCTGTCACAATTCATTCGGATATGACTGGATGACTGTCTTGAGAAGTCAGATTCTTATGTGATTTCTGACGAGGATGACAGTGACAAATCAAATAGTGACAATCGGGCATATTCTGACGCGGAGACCAGTGAAATGCTTGGCATAGGATCGAATTTATAAGTTGGTGCAAATTAATATCAATTCTATTATTATTGGTCATTTTGAAATTGTGCTGTTGCAGTTAGATGCACGTTTATTATGCAAAAGGTGCAAACTAACTAAAAAAAAAAACTTGGATATAAACAGTCGAATTGTAATTCTACCTACTGCGTTTTTTAAGTAACTTGCTTATTCTTATATTCCGATATGTACCTAATATGTTTAGAAAGAGGCTTTAGATAAAAGATTTTTGAAATTAATCAAGATATCAGAATAAATAAATGAAAAATATACCGGTTGCACCTTTATTGCAGAATAATTCAAAGAAAAAAAATTAACAGCCACCCTGTATATATTTTTTTTGGTTTTCTGAACTCTATCAAACACGTAATAGTCAATTTCTCGTTTCAAAAGTAAAATGATTTAATAATTTATTTGTAGTGAGTAAAATTAAGAAAAAATTCTTAGGGGTTCAAATAAGTGTTGAGACATATTTAGGAAAATTGAAAGATTACATAAGAAAATTCAAACAATTAAAAGGACCTACATTTTAGATCAAGAATCAAGACCTCGACTTGGGTTGGTGATGTTTATATTAGTTTTTGTTTCTCTCCACATATTCCTTGTATCCTGACTGAAGATAAATCTAGATCTAGATTCGAAATATATCTCAACCCTTATTTCTACCCCTAATTTAATCATTTAATAAATTGTGGATATGACTTTCAGATTTATTTTGCTCAATTAATCTATTCTACTTTGAGAAATGGCCTTTTTTCTGCAACTAAAATTAAAAAATCAACTTACCTGGCGTATTTCATGAAGACGAGGCACAAACACAAAGTGGCCAGCAAGATCTCTTGATCTATTACCACTAGATTTATTTTCTGGCGGGATTTCTCATTTACAAAACCATATTTGTCAATCTGAAGGATCTTAGAATTATAAATCTAATAAAGCCATATCAGGGAAACATTTTGAGCATCTTATTAAAGAAAAGAAACACTTGTTATTGTAGATAATTTTTGTAATAGGTACCTACAAATGTTTCCATTATTGTATCTTGTTTAAACTGATATAGCATTAGAAATAAATTTAGTGCTATGAGGTTTTGAAAATAAAATTTTTAATTTAACTCATTACGCGAAAATGAAGAAATATACAGGGTGTACTATTTAAAAAATATATCGTTGACTTAACATTTAAATATAATATTTTTCCATAGAGTTAAGGTTTTCGAGTTATAGCAGTGGTAAAGTCTGGAATATGCGTATTTCCGCCTTGATGTTTTGAGATCTCTGAATAATAACAAGTACTAGCAAAGAAAATACACGGGTAATAGGATAAGTATAATATATATAATATCTTCTTTAGTATAACAACTCTATTGGTGCTGTTACTTTTGAAGTTGGTGCCAAAAGTCTTCTTGTCCAACTACAATAATTGCACAACTTCAAAATTCCAGCACCAGTAGAGTTAGTATTAATTTGTATTTTTCAGTGCACCAACTAATAAAGTTGGTCCTGTTTTTGTAAGAAAATATTTATTTTCAATCTATTTGTATGCAATACTGAAGAAGAATGAAAGAGTCAAAACAAATCCACTGAATAAACCATCATGACGTATCTTTGATCTTTTGTATTTAACAAGTAGGAACAAATATTCCTTATTTCATTATTGATTCCTTACTATTCGAGCTTAATTTCCTCTTCTTTTTTCGAAGAACTATGCTCATATCTAAAAGCAATTCAAGACCATTGAACTTAATATTTCTCAAAAGCACTAATAGTCATAGAAGAATGTAGAATTCATTCATACAGCTGAATCGATTCGACGATTTACCTGAAAAAAAATATAATCCCATACAACAAATGGGCAGCTACCGACCGGTTTTTGGACTCTCAAGCTAAAATTAGAAATTCATAATTCATATAATTATTACAAGAAATATCCTCAGCTGCCCGAAAATATGTATCTGTAACGTGTAATTCCAAGAAATAAATCTGACCGTTGACAAGTAAAATTTATCGATTTCCGTCAACCATTTCGTACTCATTTTATCTATATATGTGTGTATGTTATAGTCCGAGGGCTGATTCCATATAAATGGAAGATATTTTATAGTTGTATTTGGAATCAAGACATAATTTGCAACAATACAGGAATCACTGATAAAATACTATCTCTGTTACAAATACAGGGTGTTTCCAAATAATTGCGAAAACTTTTAGTGAATCCTTGTCGAATCGAATTTTTATCAGAGCTTTTAAAAGAAATATAATTTATCAATTTAAAAATATGTGCTGAAGAGGACAATTTATTGCAAAACTTTTTAAACTCTTTTGTTGTGTCCTTGAAAGCAATAGTTTCTTAATAAAAAAATATAACGTCATGTTTTGTTTGCACAATTTGTAAATTCAATCATATTATTTCGAAATTATGCTCACAAAATGCCATTCTAGAAAGGTCTAAGAGCTTTTGTTTACATGAAAGACCCTCTTTAATTTTCGACAAGGATTCATCCCCTAAAAAATTTCGCACTTATTTAGAAACATCGTGTATATGAGATATGTAATGCGCATGTCAAAGAAAGCGTTTGATCATAAGAAACCCACCAAGGTTTATAAGTCTCACTGGCTAATACTAACTACAGGGTGTTCGAGTAGCAGTTCAAACCAAACCTAAAATGTTAGAAGCAGGCGCATTTCAGTTTTGGTTTGCAAAAAAGTGAAATGCTCATGCTGACATCCACAGAACACATTTGTAAATCTCATCCACTTATAAGCAAAGAACAATATCTACATAGATGTTTCCACTTCATAAAATAGTTGTATTCGTACCCATACAAAAACTTATTAAAACGATGCTGCAAAACAATATTTCGAATGAAACTAGTCCAAAGCCAACATGATATTTATTTCTTGATATAGTTTTGTACCAAATTCACAACAGACATCCTCCTAAATTCTATTCTGCTGGACTCGTAAGGATCTTAAAATGTGAAGAAATGTGAAAATTAGCCTTTTGGCCTAAGTACAATAAATTCTTAATAAGAAGTTACAAATATCGGGAACTATTCACAGAATATTAATTTTTAGTCCTACGAAATTCTTCACAAGCTCTCGGACTATTAAATTATTAAATAAATTTATCCGAAACCAGAAACCAGTTTATGATTTCGTCTAATATTTTATCTGAAAATCAGATCGATCTGGATGGAGAGTGGAACGAAGGAGTCGTCAGACTTTTTTGAGTCAAATTCAAATGTTTTTACAGTTAATTACGAAATTTGTTGCTCACATACTGGCAATGGAAAGACAACAACAGATTATGTGTGACATTTTTACAGTTTCAAACTCGTTGGATAAATTATTAACTTCTAACTCGTTATCATATTACGATCTAAATAGTAAAAGATTTATGACCCAGAAATAATAATAACATATTATAGATATAAAAGATGAAGACAGAAAACGAATGAACACTGTAAATATAGAATGTATATAATATGTGCTTCTTATATATGTGGCAATAAAATAGTCAATAAAATAAATAAGTTAACACTTCATAATTTAAAGAATCAGAAAGATTCTCGATAAATCTTAGATTATTGGCGATGTTAAATAAAATTAATGCAATTTTTTAGTATAATACAGAAGTTAGAATGTTAATTAAGATGTGATATATGCCAGAAGAGTTTTTAGCCTTTAGCCTTCCATTTTATTTTGAACAGGTATGATTTAATTATCAGATACAGAATAGCAGGACTCAAATCTAGTTGAACATACCTATCTATGATTTAAATTGTTTTAAGAATTTTTACTTAAAATATTTCACATCAAGGTTTAAAATTATATTAAAAAAACCTACTGTAAACATTTGACCAAAATCTAATCGGCTCATTCCTACATAAGTGTGCATCGATGTTTTTTTTTGACCGACGAACCGCGAACGGACGAGATGTACAATTCGACTGTGAGCTTTTTTGTTTGTTCCCGCGTTTTATAAAGATAGTAATAGTACTCTGATTTTGTTGTTTTTCGATTCATTTGAAAGATGTGTCTTGAGGAATAGTCCCTTATTCATAAAAACGGAAATCCGAAACCTTTTTCTCTCTGAAAACCGCCCCCGAAGGGGCAAATTTTCTAGAAAATCGAAAATATGAGGTGGTATAATTAAAGATAGGACAATATCCGGAAACGTTTAAATTGAACATTTTTTCAAAAGAGTTCCGGTTTTCGAGTTAGAGCATGTTAAATTCTCAAATATGTATAATTTTGATGTGTGGAGAGGGCGATTTTTTTTCGAAAATTGAAAATCTGTGCTTACTTGTGAATTTGGTGCCAAAAGTTATCAATGTAACTGCACATCGAAAGTAAAAGCACCAATAGAATTAATATTATTTTGTATTTTTCAGTGCACCAACTAATTGCTTTTTCCATTTTTTTATATATTTATTTGATGAAACACTGAAAAATATAAAATATGTAATATCAATTCGACTAGTGCTGGTAGTTTTGAAGTGGTGCAGTTATAAATTAATAGGTATGTCACTCCCGCTAAAATTAGAAATATCCTTGAAAGTGGGTGGAGTTTTTTTTGATAATTTAAAATTCCATTTGACAGGAAAGAAAAGATTATTTCCAGCATCGTTCAAATTGAACATTTTTCATAAACTTGGTTTCCAAGTTATAACACTATTTTGAAGCACTCAAAAATGTGAAATATACATTGTTTCACCAAAAATTTGATTTACTTTATTACTTCGTTTACTGAAATATTCAAGGTAATGTTAATTCTTTTATTGTTGGTACTTTTGAAGTTGGTGTGAAAAGTCTTCTAACTACAACTTCAAAGTTACCGGCAACAATAGAAGTAAAATTATTTTGAATTTTCAGTACCGATTGCTAAAGTGGATCCTATTGATTGTACGAAAAATAAAAAACAATTAAGGCATTTACAATATATTTGAGATTTGAAATTTTACTGAATAATATAGGAAATATAATTAGTATTGTTTATTCAACTGATACATTTCAAAAAATCTCCGTACCTACATATCAATCAATATCAAATGATGTTGGAATCTCAATAAAAAAGTTACTAAAAAGTCCCTAGTTGATTACGTAATCACAAAGCTCACTTAAATACTCTATAACTCTATAGTGGTGTTCCTCAAGGTTTCGTTTTGGGGCCTCTCTTATTTGCAATCTACTCATCTGATCTTCAATTCAATAATCTGTGCTCAAAATATTTTTGTGCAGATGACACAAAAATCTATTGCAACACCAAACATAGTCAGACGCTTCACGAAAATATCTGGATTCTGTGTCGCGATTGTGCTCCGAATGGATGCTGCCATTAAATGTCAATAAATGTGTTGTTGTTCTTCACATGGGAAAAATTAACCCGAATGTAAATTACTCCATCAACGATATAGTATTGAAGACAGTGGATCGCCATAACGACTTGGGTGTAGTTGGTAACAAGAGTCTCAGCTGGCCAGAACACATATCACATATTAGCAAATGAGCAATTGCAAAACTTTATGCTTTGAAGAAATCATTTTTGTCTGTATCGTCTGCCAATTATAAAGTATATGTCCGTCCAATACTGGAATATGCTGGGAATGTTTGGTGTCCTGAATTAAAAAAAAGACCAACCAACATATTCTTGAAAATGTTCAACGTCTCGCTGTAGGTTGTCTTACAATCATATCAAGCCTTCTTATGAGGACATATTAAAAATTCTGAAGATTGATCACTTCCTTAAAAGACTTCTTTGTGGGGATCATCTAATGACTAACGCAAATTCTAATTGATCTAAGTATTTGAATCCTTGTCAGATTTTTCAAATGTTTACTAAATTATTTGGAAATTGTATTGAATCAAATAGTCGGCAGGATAATCGAAATGACAAAGTGCATATAATACAATTTACCAATAATATTTTTTTTGCGTCATTTTCACAGCATTTTTCAAAATAGCGTTCTCCTTTCATCTCTTAAATCAGTAACAATTGTTGCTTAGTTTAGCAGATATATTCGTTCGAAACGATAATAAATTACTCACATAAAAAGCTAGTTGTTCGAATTCAATAATTTATTTAATTTAAAGATTAGAAATAAATAAAGATAAGGTTCGAACCATGCACGTGAAAAGATAAGGGAATGAAAGAAAGAGAGAAGAGATAGGGGTCTTCTTTTATATGTATATATAGGTGTATATATATATATATACTGAAATAATATTTAAATTAATATGGAATGCAAGAGATCAACGATGATGATGGTATGCACCATACCAAACGTATCTTCTTATATTCTCGAGCGTTTTTTTATTAAACACAATGAGATGAGTTTGGCTGCACAGTGGTGTGCTGAGGTCCATTTAGATGTGACAAAATATTGTTTTTATGCAATTTCCACTAGAATTAATCATTTTCTTCTAATTTTATAAAATGCTAAACAAGTTTGTTCTATTGAGAAACGCCGTTCGTTGCGATGTTGCGTTTTTGAAGTGTCTCGAAACTGGAAAATAGTCATAATCAATTTTGAATGAAGACATACAAACCTTTTGTCCAGAACATTAATTTTGCTTTGCATTTTCTCAAATATTCGCTATAAAGGTATACTCAAGGTCTTCCAGAAGAAATACTCAAGACCACAAAAATAAGCCAACGGTCGAGCAGACATACTTCTTCTTATTCTTGAAGTGCCCTAATCATTATAGAGTATTGACGACGAAATATACGGGACCTACAGATTATTGCTGGATCCGGACGGCACTATTTGAGAGGCTTTCTATGCAATTTTATTCGGGGTAGGTTGCCATTGCTTTCCACGTGATGGCCATCATATAGCTTCATGGAAAATCTTAGCCTACGTTGAAATGCAACTGCGAGATCTAATGCATGGTAGTTGGACGCGAAAACTACGACGCCACGGTGACCACCACCACCAGACAGACAGACATACCCATCTATGCAAAACCGGGTATTCAAACTTTTGCATCTCTATGTTGATCAGCTAGTTCGCTGCATAAACCTATGTTAACCATGTCCTCTTATTAGGACAATTTATTTGCAATTTTCCATTTATAAATTAAAAACACTTAGAAAGTTCCAAATTTTGACAAATATTCAAACCAAATATAAAGTGAAATATAAATGTGTGCATAACTTAAATATTTATATAAATTTAAGCCATTCTATATTATATTCTTCATACTTAATATTATGAGGCAATCATCTATCAATATAGAATTTTCTTAAACCTTTTCAATGTCTTCATTTTTATATTCATTTGTTATATTAATGAAAATTTTCAAGTATATATTCCTTCCTAATTTTCCTAATTCTTAATGCAGTTATACACAAAATATAATTTGAAATAAATTCTTCAAATTCAGCAATCACTGAATATTATCGAAATTATTTGGAACTAATACTTTTCAAATTCGTGTTTCCTACCGCTGCTCGAAAAAGCTATTTATGGAGAATATTGTAATCCAGTCTAATTTTAGAGATACTCTTAACACATGTTGCCGTTTCAAAGTTCCCAAATGACGTATTTTCAGTCTTTTGTCTGTCTTTTTTGTCTGACGAACCTAAACGGAGGAGGTATACAATTCGACTGTCTGCTTGTTTTTGGATTGTGCGCGCGCTGTACTCCAATTTTGATGATTTTTGATTCATTTGAAAAAGGAGAATTGAGAAATGGTCCCATATCTAGAAATATTCAAATCTCCTTTCCTCCAAAAACCTCCCTCGAAAGAGAATGGGAAAATCGAAAATCTGAGGCGGCTAAATTCAAGGACAATATCCGTAAATTTAAACTGAACATTTTCTCCAGAGAGTTACAATTTTAAAGATATAGCAATGGCAAAGTGGTGTTTCTAATCTTTGGCAATGGTAAAGTCTAATAGATGCGTATTTCCACGACGATGTTTTTATTAGAATAATAACAAGTATGTACTCGTATAAAGAATGTATGTACATACATGGGTGATAGGATAAGTAGATATTATCTTCTATGGTATACCTAAGTGAACATTCAACGATTTTCGTGACTAATATTACACTGAAAATTGTCAAATGAATATTTTTTACAATTTTCAATGCACCAATAAATAAAGTCGGTGCCATTTTTTGTAACAGATACTTTCTTATCGAGTCTGCTCTTATCAGCTAAAAAATGTGTTCTGCACGAGACAGTAGTGCCAAAACGGCTCTAAGGATTTTGATTAAACTTATTTTCATCCTTCTTCACCATTCTTTTTCAAAATATATCAAGGAATTTCGCATCTAGATTATGAGTGGAAACACCACTTATTGCATTTCCAAAATTGTGAGTACCTATATACCTATGTCAAATTTTATTTAATTTTTTGTGATAATCACTGTACCTTTTGCCCATTGCCAATCGCTGTATATGGTGTGTTACGCGGTAACCGAGTCTATATAGACACTATAGACAGGTCACTATTAATAATATTCATTGCTGATGGTGTATAATGTTCGGTTGGACGTTGGTAAATTACCCTCGTCATTCATTTTTCACGTGAAAAGAAACGCTAATTGCCTTTTACGTTTTCTTTTTTAATCTCTGTCTGTGTCCCTTCTACGTCTCTCTCTTCTCTGCATCTCTCGTTTTTCACACAATGCCCCTTAACACTTTAGACATTATGCGTGAATTATTGCGAATATGATTTCTTGAAAGAGAAGAGAGAGAGGCTTTTGTCATAGAATAGCAGCTTTTAACCTACACCACTCAATCATTGTTTGTATGTAGGTATTGTTTTAGTCGTTAGTTGTTTATTGACTGTTTCATCCCTTTAACTGATAGAGGAGTCTATGAATCTTAGTCCAAAACTACATGCTTTTTGAACTGAAAGCTATTCTTCACTATGGGACGATGTAGGTAACTTGTGAAATATACTATTCATCAATAGTAATTTATTCTTAAGCTGAAGGGTTCTCTTATTTTTAATTTTTTGATGGAAAAACATTCTTGCTTGGCCATAAGACGTGGCATTCAAATGGTTCTAGAACAGGAACTATTATAGAAATGCACGATTTCTCTTTGTGTACCCCAAGGATCTGTCTTGGGACTCTTGATAAATTTTTCATTTTGTAAACAACAGACCCATATAGGTATGTTGTTAATATAGCAAAATATGTCAATGAAATGAATGAATGGTTTCATATAAACTGAATTATTTTGAATAGTCTATAGTTATATTTTGCAAAACTAATGTTTCACTGAAAAATACAAAATAATATTTATTCTGTTGGTGCTGGTACTTTTGATATTTGTGACAAAAGTCTTTTTTCTACTTATAACTACTTAACATACCAACACTAATAGAATAAATAGTTGATAGCTTGTTTTTGATAAAGAAAAATACTTCAAACTTTTAGTGTATCTTAAACACCTGATTTAGAATTTTCTGGCGCTTTTGATTTATTGATATTGATAAATTCACATAATGCCTTGTTTTTTAAGTTATAAGACGGCTGTGCACGATGCTTGTCTATTTGAGTCTTTATACTCACACGCGCGCATACACAAACTCGTATATAATAGAAAGAGAGGAAGTCGCCTCAAGGGCGCGTAACGCCATTTCCTCACGTGACGATTTCTGCTAGTTATCTCCCACCGCAAGCCACATAAAGGGACATCGTTCCAATTCCAAGTTCAGTCGAAACTATCAGTAACTGCCAGACCAATTTACTGGTTCCCGCATCACCGTCGAGCCGATTAAAAACTAGAAGAACACAATGACAGTTTTGAATGATGAAACAATAACAAAAATAAAAATTGATTACACGAATACTATCATCGTACACTGAAATGTTGAAACTGATATCTCGAATTGATATACATACATACATATTGTAGAATGAATAAATTATTATTTCTCATTTCATTCTCCTCATGCCTAACATAAAATTGAATAAATAAAATGGAGAATTAGAATAGTATACCCAGAGATATTTTGATATATCAGTCTTGAGTTTCGATTTATGAAGGAGCTCTAATAAATTACTAATGGCTTTTTTTTCTATATAAAATCTTTTGTCTACTAATCTATATACCAGAAGATTATGATTGAGAGAATTGAGATGTATTTCTAAATTTATAAATGGATATGTTTTCATGCTATACTGTTAGTTGTACAGTGCGTTCATAAAGTAGGGAAACACTTCAATATTTTCTAAAATATTATCATTTGAAGAAAATCGCTGACACGTCCATTTTCCATTTTAATTATCTATTTTTTCTACAGTTTGTATTATTTTACACCCTCCACCTTTCAACGTATGACGTCAAATTTTATGCCTTAGTCTTGACAGCATTCAAGGCGAGCTAATATTTGGTATAACTTGTTGCATGTCCATGTGATCTTCAAAGATCGTCAAAATATATTTGTATCGGTTTTGAGATTTCCATTACTCGTCTTGTGATTCGTAGATACTCGTATTCGAGTTCAGGTGATTTCTTTGCCATGAAATCATTACTACAGACTAGGCGACAGACCAGCATTTTAGAGCGGATTCCGAACCCCCTATATATTTTAAGACATAGCCTACCAGATAAACTGTATTAGAGAAATATGCTCTCGATAGTCTTCCGTTGCTTTACAAGAGGAGGAGTGTACCATAGATTATAAATATATAAAGCAATATACACAGATTCGAACGCGCACCCTGTTCATCACCGGTCATTCTTCAAAACCTCATTTTCTTATTTCTAAATCTGAATACCCTTGTATTTGGTATTTTTCTATTGTTCAATAGATCGTCTGCTTTTCATTCAGGTATGACTTGATCATTTAAAATCTCGACTATTTATTTAAAAAACTAACGATGACGTCATAGGTTGAAACGATGATGTTGTGCATATAAATAACTAGAAATTCTAAATAAAAGATCGAGCTGACCGATTTTTTTTTTTCATATTTTGTTGTTATTTAAGATATATTGAAACTTGTCCATACTACATAAACACACTGTATATACCACCGTTTCGAATAGATATGTTTATTTCGTTTTATTTCATATGAAAACTAATAGAGTTATACAAATACAGTTATATTTTTTTGCTAATAGCTGGTCATTTACAACTACATCCAATATGCTTTGATTGGCAGTAGTCTGATGATATTTATGAAGATGTAACAGATATTAGGACAGGTATTATTGTAATCTTGATATAATATTTTGCCAATTGGAAATGTAAATGTTATTTTGGAGATATATTTGAAAAAACTAATAAAAAAAAAGTTTTAAGGCTTTTGACAAATTAAGAAGAATAAAAGCGAGCAGAGCTTTAACGACGAAATTAAAACAAACAGGAAAAACAACTGAGAAACATTATAATATGTACTTATAAGGTTTTGATTTTGTTCTGCAATCGGAAAATTACGGCTTTATGGACAAAAATATCAAAAATATGTTTTCACTAACTATAGGTATCTGACTTTTTAGGTTCCATAATCCAAAAATATTGTCATTTAAACCAGGTGCTTCCAAATAGTCGGAATTGCAATGTACTTGATTTTTTTATATGGAACATGTATGTTCTTATTAATAAATTATATTCTCCATAACATTTTAATGCCAGCTGTATATCAAAACTTTATGACTATTGTTAATAGACTGGGAGATATAAATGTTTTTCCAAAAAAAATTACAGATCAAAGGCACTTTATAAAAATTAATATCTCATATGTGGAAGAGCAGAGAATGATTTTTTTTATCAGAGTCACACATAATATTGGATATTATAACTGGTTAAAGTCTCTTTATATTATACGAGGCGTGAAAAAAAGATTTTTTTTGAATGGTTAAAAAAAGTTGAAAGAGACAATTTTTTGTTAAATGGATTTGTATATTTACTTTCCTACGCTACTATAGTAGCTGTATAAGGAAAGTATTGTAATCGTGTGAAATTTTTGGTATCGAGATTTTTACTTATGTTGAGGTTTCAGAGTTTTCTCTAATCTAGTCTAATAAACATTTTTTCAGCCATTGGTCTTTCTGTCTGTCTGTCCGCCCGTCTGACTGTGACAGCATTATCTCGGGAACGGATCGATGTATTTTGTTGATTTCTTTTTTGATTTTGTTTGGTACCAATATCACTCACTGGTGGCACTGAATGAGAATCCTGTTTACACTGCGTGTTGAGTTATAGCCAAAAAAAAACTGATTTGCTCAAGACCGTAGCGCGTAAACGGCTCTAAGGATTTTGATTAAACTTGCCTAAACATGTTATGCTTGAATAATATTCCATATTTTCCACATGTTTCTTCAGATTCTGGCTAAACGTTTCAAATTGCGAAAAAATGTTACATGACTATTGTTGTTTGTCTTAACATGCTGAAAAAAATGAGGGGTAGCACGATTTTACCAGAGGATTTTTACTTTCCTAAAGCTATTATCGTCGCTATGTAAGGAAAGTATTGTAATATAGTGAATTTTTTCATTCGCTGGAATTTGCCTGCGAGCGGTAGGAAAGTAGTGTGAGTGGACACACCAGATTTTTTTTAATGTCACACTGGACAGAGGAGAACTTTTACGTGATCTACAAAAAAAAATTTAAATTCAACACCTTGTGATTTTTTTCTGAGGAGGTTTGTCAAAAATATTGTTTTTCAAGAACCCCCCACTACCCGTGATGACATGAAGGTTCCCATTAGAAATGCATTTACGTTAATTACACCTAACATGCTAGTTAATGTGAAGACATATTTTTAAACAGAGTAGGTACATTATTGTATACAACAAAATGGACAAAATTTTGAATATTTGTTATAAGTATGTATTTTTAATTCAATTTTTTTATTGTTCGCATATAAATTTTGTTTTATTTGAAACTTAAGCCTTAAAAATATTAATTTTTGTACCAACTACAAAATTATTAAATACACAGTCTCGATATTTTTAGGTAAATTTCTTATAGAAATGTACCTATTGCGATCGTTCACACTTTTGAATTTCGAAAAAATTTCAACGGCATGTTGTTATATGTCTATAAGTTAGTCCAAAAAACATTTGGTTCAAAAGTTTATATATATATATATATATATATATATATATATATATATATATATATAAATATATATATATATATATATATATATATATATATAGTTCACGTTACTTTTCAATAACACTTTCTTTTCATTTGACGGAAAATATTTCAAGCAAACCTTTGGTACTCCAATGGGAGCCAAAATATCACCAATACTAGCTAATTATGTTATGGATGATCTACTAGACATTGTTATTCCAGTTCTACCGTACAATTTATTTTTTATTAAAAAATATGTAGACGATATAATAATATCACTACCGGGAAATAGTATTGACGAAACTTTAGAAATTTTTAATAGTTATAATCCGGATATACAATTTACTATCGAGACGGAAGATTCCAGACAATCTGTACCTTTTCTTGATACAAGACTAATAAGAAAGGAAGATAATACTATAATTATTGATTGGTATAGAAAACCGATGGCATCTGGAAGATATATAAATTATTGGTCATACCATAACAATAAGGTGAAAATAAACCTTATTAAACAAATGAAAAACCGAGTTCTCAAAATAGCAGATCATACTGTTCATGAAAACAACTTGAAAATATTGTACAACTTATTCCTGGATAATGCGTACCCCAGAAAGCTCATTAATAAAATCTTATATAGTACACCATCAACCCCTAACCATGAAACTAATGATATATATGAACCATCGAACGACCGACTAATAACATTTTCAAGCTTGCCCTATATCAAAGAGATAACCACTAAACTAGTCAAAATATTCAAGCCTTTTAATAATATCAAAATTGCAAATAGAAGCGTTTTAACTATACATTCTGTTTATTCAAGACTAAAAGATCGAACACCTCTCACAAGTCTCTCTAATGTAGTATATAGCATTCATTGTCATGATTGTGAAAAATATTACATCGGTCAAACAAGTAGATTACTTAAAGACAGAATTGCAGCACACAAAAGCGATAGCCGATTGTATCCGCAGAGATGTGCATTGGCACAACATGTGTATAATCTTCGTCATAAAATGAACTATGAAACAGCAAAGATTTTAGCCTGCGAAAGTAATACTACTAAAAGAGAGATTCTGGAAATGGCATATATTTCCCAAAATAAAGAGAACATACACAAGAAAACAGATATCAAACTCTTGAGTGCTATCTATTCCTACATACTTGCATCGGAATATCAATTTACCCGCAATGGTGTTCCAAGTGTTACTACATAGAACATATCCAACATTCATTATTTCTCCTCATCAGTCAATGAACTGAGACAGACAAAAGACACCTGACACAGTGTAGAGACCATTTCTGTTGTTATTATTGTACATATATTTTAATTTAAATATTTTAACACATTTTATTAATTTTAAAATTATTTTCTTCTATAAATTTAAATTATTTTCTGTTATATTGTCATCGTACTTGTCGTTTCATCCAAAACATGATTAAAAATAAATCTTGTCCATCCCAATGCATATAGCACTTAAACATCAGTTGAATGCAACCTCATCTAACGTAAGCAATATATTTATACTCAACTACTTCATACACACATACTGTTGTAACTACTATCTATTTATATGAATGTGAAATCAAATGTAACTTTTTTTATAGTACCCTTGAAAATGGAATTAAACAATTCCGAAAGCTCGGAGTGAGTTGCAAGAGTTCTCTTTTATTCATGCTGCCATTCCCAATAACCACCCCATCTATATATATATATATATATATATATATGGGATATTATGAAATTTGTTAACACGATAGAGGTCGCAGTTTTGAATGTATCAAGTTCAAATTTGCTACAAAAATCAATCTCTCAAATATCTCGGTCGAGTACGTTATTGGGCAATATCGGGTAAGTAGTTTCAAAATGGCGACCATTCAAACATTTTAAAAAATTATCAGAAAAGAGCCGTAGTTTAAATATTACTAAAAATCATTTTAGGTTATAGATATAATCAGTACCTACAACTTTTGTTCAAAGCAATTTTTCATAAAATATACAGGTAAAAAAATAAAAATTAATAAAGAAAAATAACAAATATTGATAAAACATGAACACTCAATATAAATTTCATGTAATTGTACATTTTCTGGAGATCTTAATATAGACCCTGATTAAAAAAGTATATAGTATATTTATTGAAAAGAAATAGGCAAAAAAAAAATCTGCCTTGAAGTGGACTCGAACCCTGTCTGCTTTATATTCAACAGCCAAAACAAAAACCTCTAACCGCAAGGCTATGGCACATACGACAATATTATGTAATAACATGTAGGTATACCAATGAAAAGGTTTTCAATTCAATGAATTTTGAAAAATTTACCTTTCCGCAGACTACAGGCCATCGGGATTTTTTTTTGTTTATTGTAATTTTGTGTTTGCTCTTTATTATTATACTAATTATTATAATATTTTTTTTATTTTCTTTCCCATTACCAATTATATAATCATGCAGATAATTATTCAACTCTTGACAGCCAAGGCTAATGTTATTTTAAAAATATTAATAATTGCAATGTTAGCCTAGACATCCAGAAATATTATATTTTTTTTATGAAACTACAAAATATTTTTGGAAGATCACATGTAGAATTTTCTCTTCTTTTCAATGAGACAATAAAAATATAACAATCCATTTAAAAATTTATTTATTTGTAGATTTTCAAAATAGCATAGAACTCCAAATAATGTTCTACTCCTACATTTTTCGATATTTTTATGGCATTTTCCCGGAAATATGTAAACAATCGTTTGTAGCTTTTTGAAGTAGCAAACATTTTTCTTATAAAATGTTATCATGAATTTTAAACAATTAAACAAATTTCCTTCGAATATTTTTTTCTATTTTCATAAACTGCAAATGACATAATTGATTTTAAGGAAATCTATTTTTTAGTTCCTCAAATGGTCATGAAAAACATGAAAAATGTTTTACAACTATATTTTTGATGTTTTCATGACATTTTCTAAATTTTATTAGGATTTTTGATTTTTTTTACGTATAATCACTTTAATCATTTTTTTATTGTTCCATAAATTGCAAATGGCACTGTTGATTATAGTAGGTATAGATGTAAAAATGACTGAAATTAAAACTTTTTTTGAGTTACAGGGTATCATGAAAAACTACCCACAGATAAATGTAACTACAATCATTTAGCTGAGTCTTAATACAATTTGATAAAAAACATTTTTGTCACAACCAAAAACCACAAACGATTCCTGAGAAAATGCTATGAAATATAAAAAAATGTAGGAGTACCTAAGACATTTTTTTTTGATTTTCAGGTTTTTAGAAAAACTACAACCAAATAAAATTCACTTCAATCATCTGCGTCGTTCAAGGTTAATGGAAAAATAAAATTGTATAAAAAATATTTTAAATAAAGTTCAGGTCTACACACAGATGCTATTTGCATCTCGGTAGGGGATTGTTGGACTTTATTAAGTCAGACAATCTATTAGCATACTATTTTTTAATCAAGATTTGTATGTTAACCTGAATAAAGATTATTATTATTATTATTATTATTATTATTATTATTAAAAATGTTGAATATAATGTTTCAAAATCTCAATAAAATTCAAATAAAAAAATCCCGATGGCCTGTATTCAGCAGAAAGGTAAATTTTTCAAAATTCATTTAATTGAAATTTGAACAACCTTTTCATTGGTATACCTACATGTTATTACATAAAATGGTCGTATGTGTCATAGCCTTGCGGTTAGAGGTTTTTGTTTTGGCTGTTGAATATAAAGCAGACAGTGTTCGATTTCCACTTCAAGGCAGAATTATTTTTTTCGTCTATTTCTTTTCAATAAATATACTATATTTTTTCAATCAGGGTCTATATTAAGATCTCCAGAAAATGTACAATTACATCAAATTTATATTGAGTGTTCATGTTTTATCAGTATTTGTTATTTTTCTTTATTAATTTTTATTTTTTTACCTGTGTATTTTATGAAAAATTGCTTTGAACAAAAGTTGTAGGTACTGATTATGTATATCTATAAACTAAAATTTTTGAGGATATTTACACTACGGCTCTTTTTTGATAATTCTTTTAAATGTTTGAATGGTCGTCATTTTGAAACTACTTACGTGTTAACAAATTTCGTAATATCCCATATATATATATAAACTTTTGAACCAAATGTTTTTTTGGACTAACTTATAGACATATAACAACATGCCGTTGAAATTTTTTCGAAATACAAAATTGTGAACGATCGTACATTTCTATAAGAAATTTACCTAAAACTGATTGTTAACACATTCTAGAAAAAATGTCATGAAAATATCAAAAAATGTGAGAGTGAAACAGTTTTTTTAAACTACCAAAAATAGATTTCATTAAAATCCAAAAAAATTGGATCGACGTTATTAGTTGGTGCACAGAATAAAACTAATTCTATTGGTGCTGGTACTTGTGAAGTTGGTGCCAAGAGTCTTATATTTAACTGCAATTGCACAACTCAAAAATTACCAGATTGCACAACTCAAAAATTAACAGTAGGGACCAATAGAATTAATATTATTTTGTATCTTTCAGTGCACCAACAAATAAAGTCGGTCCATTTTGTTGTAAAAATATTTTTATCCTTAATATCCTCTAAGCCGTTCATTTTAATATATATATATATATATATATATATATATATATATATATATATATATAATTAGAGAAATGAAATATATAAAATATAAAAATAAGATGAAGCTCTACACCTTTATGCTTTTGTTCAGTCGGACACAACCACCTACTAGAAGCGGATCACGTGATTTCAAGTTTGTTAGCTTTCATCAGCGCCACATAAGTGGAAGCTGTATCCAACTAAACAAAAGCAACTGGAAGTAGTCAAAAACTTTGAGACATTATCTACCAGTGGGACACAATTCGCGCCACCTAGGTATTGAGAGCAAAATTACGTTTAACGTAAGTATGTATAATAATTAGAGATCTGTGAGTTCATTAATGAATGAAATATATAAAATATAAAAATAAGATGAAGCTCTACACCTTTATGCTTTTGTTCAGTCGAATTGTGTCCCACTGGTAGATAATGTCTCAAAGTTTTTGACTACTTCCAGTTGCTTTTGTTTAGTTGGATATAGCTTCCGCTTATGTGGCGCTGATGAAAGCTAACAAGCTTGAAATCACGTGATCCGCTTCTAGTGGGTGGTTGTGTCCGACTGAACAAAAGCATGAAGGTGTAGAGCTTCATCTTATTTTTATATTTTATATATTTCATTCATTAATGAACTCACAGATCTCTAATTATTATACATACTTACGTTAAACGTAATTTTGCTCTCAATACCTAGGTGGCGCGAATTGTGTCCCACTGGTAGATAATGTCTCAAAGTTTTTGACTACTTCCAGTTGCTTTTGTTTAGTTGGATACAGCTTCCACTTATGTGGCGCTGATGAAAGCTAACAAGTTTGAAATCACGTGATCCGCTTCTTGTGGGTGGTTGTGTCCGACTGAACAAAAGCATAAAGGTGTAGAGCTTCATCTTATGTATATATATATATATATATATATATATATATATATATATATATATATATATATATATATATATATATATATATATATATATATATATATATATATATATATATTAATTATTCATAACCCATTTATTTGATATGGAATGAAATTTTTCTTCCCATTTGCTCCAATAAATTAACGACCAGTATCAGAATTAGGTATTTCGTTCAAACTCAAAATCTTTGTTGCAGTTAGCCAGATCAGTACGAAAGTTCACCCATTTTCATTCTTCTGAAAATCATAATGGTTCCTTTGTTCAATTGACTTGGTAAGTCGATGCACAGGTATCAACATAATTCATAAGTTTTGTTGATATCTGAATTATAATTTACCAAACAACAGTAATTCGTTTCAGTTTATGCGAAATTCAATTTAGTACGAATTCAATTAAATAAGTATTATCCATGGTTTTATTCATCCTCCAAATCGAACCACAAATAATTCAAAATAAAATATTTTTTTCTACAAAAATCTTCATTATGCTTTACCAGTTGAAGAATTCCAATTATTTGCGAAAGACTTACATGAAAATATAAAAGCATAAACAACAACATAACTATAGAATATTGGAAACGAACTCTTCTCGCGATCTGAATCCCATTGATTTTTTTACAAAAATCTCATACCCACAATAAATTAGTTTTATTATGTATAATATACCGCAATCCTTGAGCTCCATCATACTGTTATTGCCATAATAAATCTGCTTTTTTTTCTAGTTAAACACAACTGCAAAACCACTCCTTTGAAAGCTGTATACAGGTACCCACTGCAACATCTATATATCTGTGTAGTTACCATTAAACACAATATATATATATATATTTCACAAATATGCGTAGGTTATGTAGGTTGTTTACCTCATTTATGGTTTTTATGTCTAGTCGATTTATATGTTTGTCATATTGGACGATTTTCCGAGCGAAATTGCTGTGAAGATATTGAATGACACAGAGAATGAGTGGCTGGATTTAATGAATGTTGTCCACTTATTTCCAAGAAACCATAGAGTTCTTATCTACTTGATCACATGGGTGACAGCATACAAAGTCTATATACAGGGCTCCCCATTTTAAATTAGGTACCTTTAGTCTAGATCCTTACAGCGGGATATACCTAACGGTTTCCAGTAAAATAAAAATATCAATGCTTTTGTGTATTTACGTACTCTTAGGGGTTTTTATACCCAATGTTCGTCTTAACTATCATGAGAATCAAAAACGATATCGATGTCTAATTGGTTTCCATCCGACTGTCAGATTTCTACAACGGAGAACTCGGGTTCGACCCCCCGGCTGTGCCTTGATTGTACAAAGGGCTTTGCGGTGGTCACTTTATGGAAAGCAATACCAAACTACCATGAGTATTTATGCCTGCTTCTTCATGTTTTTAACCAAAAATTACAAACTAGAATGTATCAGTTTAGCCCTGCTGTGAGTTTATGTTGTCGTACCAGAATAGTGGAGGTCTGCGGACTGACTTGTGACATGTTTTTGATTTTTTGACCGACTTCCCAAAGGAAGAGGTGAACAATTCAACTATGTGCTTTTTTATTTGCGCGGCTTACAGTAAAAGTACACCAATTTTGATGCTTTGTTTTATTCGCAAGAAGAGAGTTGAGAAATAGTATCATTTTAAACAAATTTACAGTTCAGCATCTCGCATCTCCTTCCCCAAAATAAAATACTTAGCATTTTACCATTAGCTGACCAGAACGATGTAGTCACCGGATATCTAGACAATGTGAAGTCGGAATTTTCGTGTTATTTTTGTTTTGTTTGTTTTAGAATTTAACTTTATTTTTTATTATTATTAAAATGGGATAATTAATTATTTTTAAGTATTAATTTTTAATTTCACTGGTTTGGGATCCGTTTTTCTGGTTTCTTAAAATTTTAATTTCATCATCTCCATAACTTTGAACATTTTTCGATTGAAAATGAAATTGTACAATTTCGAAACATTTCTCAATTAACCTTTTAACGATAAACTGTGGAGCAGAGTTTGTGTTTAGTTTTCATCTTACTTAGACCTTTGCTCAAAGTTTACAGAAAGCCTATACCTACGAAGATAATAAAGAGCCCTTGTGTCACACTTGACTAGTTTTTTAAATAGATACATCACCTGGAACATCGACAAAAATCGGAAATCTCGTACAGTGTTCTCAAGACAAGGCACTAAAATATGAAAATATGAGATTTCAATCTATATAAATATTTTTTACAATAAATTGGATCGACGTTATTAGTTGGTGCACTGAAAAATATAAAATCATATTAGTTCTATTGGTGCAGTTGCAGTTAGATTGATAACTTTTGGCACTTCACAAGTACCAACACCAATAGAACTAATATTATTTTGTATTTTTTAGTGCACCAATTATTTCACACTTTTGAGTGTAAAATTAGTCACGAAAATCGTTAAACGTTCACTAATACAAATGAAGATAGGACTTATCCTATTATCCATGTATATTCTTTGCTTGAGTTGTTATTATTAAGATCTCAAAACATCGCTGCGGAAATACGCATAAGTATTTTAGATGTTACCATTTTACCACCGCTGTAACTCGAAAACCGTCACTCTAAGGAAAAAATGTTCATTATAAATGTTGCTACAAATAATTAGGTCTTTCATACAGTACACACTGATTTTGAATTTTCGAAAGAAATCACCTTCTCCACATAGCAAAAATGCACATATTTGAAAATTTGACATGCTTCTTACTTGAAAACCGTAAATTTCTTGAAAACAACGTTCAATTTAGCATTTCCGGAGATTGTCCTATCTTTATTATACCATCCCAGATTTTTGATTTTCGAGAAAATTTGCCCCATCGGAGGCGGTTTTTGGAGGGAAGGAGATTTCGGAATTGTGGTTTTACAAATATGGGAACATTTCTCAAGTCTCCCCTTTCAAATGAATCAAAAATCAGCAAAATCGGAGTACGTTTACTATATACAACGCGCGCACAAACCAAAAAAACACACAGACGAATTTTATACCACCTCCGTTCGGGGTTCGATAGTCAAAAAGAATTATATTCTGTGGTTACATAAAACCTTAAGCAATATAATCGACTAATTTACAACCAACCTTCTGATACTTCATCCAGAATCTGGAGCATAATCATTTCAAATCAGCGGGGATCATTTGACATTCGCATTTGAAAAGCATGAAACATTTATTAATACCATCATTGTTTTAATATCGTATAATATGCGATCTAATATCTCAAACAAGTCCAACTCATAAATTAACACAGGGAACAAGCAAAGCAAACAACAAGTAAGTTAGTTTCCTTCACAACCACCCAGTATCATTTAAATAAAGGACGATATCAACGCGTAATAATTAATAATTGAGATAGAAAAAAAAAGTAAATAATTCTTCATTCTTGATTCTCGGCATTATCGTCGTCGTGGGTACCTACCTTACTTTTACCTACGTGTATTAATATTACCGACGATTCTACTACCAATTATAATGAGTTTTTGTGCGCGCACACAGTTAAAACAACCCAACTACATTAATACAAATCATAGTATGTATATGAAACACACATAGTTTCTATATAAATAAAATACCGAAGAGGAGAGACAAGAAAGAAGAAAGATCGAGATATATAAATGCCATCCTACGCAAATTGCTGCATCTCTGTCGTTTACACAATGAAACCATTAACTGGGATATTTTGTCTCACTCGTATACTCTCTGGTCTGCCGTATCTCGTATATACCTATACATATATATCATCTTCTGACACAACCAGACTAGTAATTATACAGTCTGCCCAATATATATTTCTTTAATAATTCTTCTATTTGAAATTTTGAATTATGTTTAAAATTCTGTGGAAAAAAACTGGTTTTGTTCTTCTCGTGGGTTTTGCTTTTTACGAGTCCGAAATATACTTAATGTATTAATGCTTCGTATTTTCGAATATTATATAGAGGGATTTAGGGTTTGCTTTACAGGGGCAGTTCCATAAATAAGTTTGTGGTCAATGAATTGTGTAGGTAATCGCCTTGTTTGTTTTTGAATGTTGAGTGATTGAGTAAAATTTTTGATTCAAAATATGTATAACTACTAGTTCAAGAAAAATTCTTGCAGATAGTAATTTGCTGGTGCGTAGTTAGGGAGCACGGTAATAATGCTTCATATTATAGTCCATCTCAGAATGGTGTAGAGTATTAAATTATGATAATGAAGGGATCTCTATTGTATTCTGTCATATAAGCGCCATGAGCTATTACATCCCGGGTTCGATTTGCTCCTCAGCTGTGATGTAAAGGTTTCGGGGAGTCTACTTTCGCTCGCAGTTTATTTTAGCTTACATTTTGATGATACATTATACATCAAGTGATACAAACATTCAGACAGCTAAACGGGCTAAACAGGGACCAGAGTGGTAGGTAATAGCGAAAGACATATTAGTAAGATTGGATTGCAATACAGGTACGTCCTAACTCATTGAGACCTCTGTAGGTCTATTTTGGTTCGTCATTCCTTATCATCTAGTTTTATCTTTTTTCTTTCGGGTATATCAATCCAGATATAAAGTAGTCCTACGTATAGCTCTTTGCCAATGACCTTCGCACTCATGAACACATGAACTACGGTTTCCTCTTCTTCCTTGCGAAACCCTCATAGGTTGCCCTCTTCCATATTCTTCATTGCTTTCTAAACCTTCCTGTCAACATCCTCACCAGTATCCTTTTTGTTTTGCACCTCCGACTCTATCCTGTCTCTGTCCTCGGGTGCGACATATAGCGAATATTTAGAAAAAAAAAATTTTCATTCACATGCATCTACCGGACGATTGAGTAAATAAACTTTGTTACATTGTGTTACGAAAACATAAAATCATAAGAGTTCTTGAGTACGGAACACTTCTACCTCAGAGTCCTACTCGCACGTAGTACCGGTCCGAACACCAACCCACCAGATCCATCCACAAACAAGCACGAAAACAGAACAGCATGAGAATTCCTCATACATATATCTTACGGATTTTCCGGTATGGAACCCTCCACCTAAGAGGCCCAGATCATTCTGATAACATTCTACAAGCATACATGGTAAATAGACCATAAAAATCCAGCCATAGAATTCAGGAATATACAATAGACTTGCAGGTACGGAACCCACAACATAGATTCCCACGGGCACTGAAAGTGTACCAGTACTCTTACTGTGATAAACACCTGTGCAAATTTTGATTGAGATATCTCGAATAGTGTAAAAGCCAATACGGCTCAAAGACGTTCAGTTTTATACAAGGTGTTTCATAATATATGCGCAGGACTTGAGGATGCGATAGCTCGTCCAAAAATATGAAAAAAAGTTTATATTAACTTACCCTCTACAATGCACCATTTTCGAAATACAGGGTGTTGAAATTGAAAAAAAAATAGTTTTTTGTAAATATCTCCGGAACCGTTTATCGAACAGAAAACAGTTTCAACCTGTAATAAGCTAAGTTTTGAGTCACAAAAAATGTTTTGTTAAGTCATAGTTGAAGATTTTGAGAAAAATCAACTTTTGTGTTGAACTTACACGGTAACTCTTTTGAAATGTATTTTTTATATAGGTACTGATTAATCATAATTTATGTAAACGAACAAGTAACAAAAGCTAAAATTGACTGTGTTCTCTTTTCAACATAAAAGTTGATTTTTCTCGAAAACGGTCTACTTTAGAGCTCACTACCAACAGTACCCTTTTTGTGTAGAAAACATTGGCTGTTCAAATGGGCGCCTCAAAACCGTACTTTTTTTATTGGCGAAGAAATTGGGGAGAAAAACAACCACTACTCCTTCAAAATCTTCACCAATTATGGTTTATCAAATTTTTTTTCTGACTCAAAACTTAGCTTATTATGAGTGGAAAATGCTCACAAAAGTTGTACTGTGTACGATAAATGGTTCCGGAGATATTTATAAAAAACGAATTTATTTTTTCAATTTCAACACCCTGTATCTCGCCAATGGGGTATTTTAGAGGGTAAGTTAATATAAAATTTTTCATATTTTTGAACGAGCTATCACATCCTCAAGTCCTGCGCATATATTATGAAACAACCTGTATAGATATACATTATAGTTTGATATGGTGTTTTGAATTGTTATAATGATTTGAATTTTGAGCCACCTTAACTCAAATTCCTTTCAAGAGATTTTCTAAATGGTTTCAATATTCAATAAAACTAATAACTAATTCAATATAATGATATATAACAGTGATACGCTGCTGCATTATGTGTATATAACAACAAGGTTCCTATTTCATTACCCTCGTAAAAGCTGACAGAGCAGAATAAATAATAAATATCTTACATTCTATAATTAATAATTCGTGAACCATGTTTTATCGGTACCGTAAATCTATATTAGTTGGGAATATCGGGTTTTAAATGTTAATCACTCTTGTGGGCCTTACTACTCAGAACCACTTATACATAACACAACAACAACTATAATACCTACATAAATTTGAGTAAATTTTGTAAATTGGAGCTCAGGTAAGTTGAGATAATTTAGTTGGAAAAAATATAAATGTACCTATATCAAAATGATTGATAATGTTTACAAAGATTTAATTCCATATTGCTCTAATATACATTATCAATAATTCATATTCCAAGTAGGTATTTTGCATTATTATAAAATTGTTAAGAAAATTGTGATTTCATGTGAAAACAACACGTGTCACTATTGAAGACAATAATCATGAGTCATTTAAAGATAATTTAAAAAAAAAAATGGACCGACTGTATTTATTGGTGCTCTAAAAAATACAAAATAATATTATTTCCATTGGTACTTGTACTTTTGAAGTTGTGCAATTGAAGTTAAACAGAAGACTTTTCGCACCAACTTCGCAAGTACCAGCACCAAGCACCAATATAATTAATATTATATGTAATCTAATTTTTCATCTTCCTTATAGCATTAAGAATAGCAACATAATAAGTAGATTGTAGCTTTAAGGGGTTTCCATTGCAGTGCGACCTTGACGTCTATTATGTTCCCCATCAGAGCTGTTCTCACTATTACGTAGTCTACAGCTCGCCCTGCAGTTCCATAGTTCTAATGAAATCCAGAATCTGGAATGGCTTCAAGGAGGTCACTTCCTCATTTCTGCATGTTTTTTGTCCAGTGCATTTTTTGCGTTGGCTAGTAATGGCGAGGCATTCTGTCACCAGGTGATCCGGAGCTTCCTGCTCCTCCCCACAGAATCTGCACTCGTCATTCTCTGCTAAACCCATTCTTGTTAGGTGCTTCCTGAGGCGACAGTGCCCACTAAGAAATCCAGTGACGAGGTGTAGCATATTCTTGCTAAGATACAGATCTTCTTAGATCCTGTAGTATTAAAGCTTCCAAGAAACTTTTTGTAATAATCCAACTCATGGAGATTCCGCCAAAGAGTTTCTCTTTCGGTTGTTTCCTTCTCCTGAAATTCTTTCTTGTAGGTACATTCACCTGTACCACAGAAAGGTTCAGGACCAATGAAAGGAGTTCGTGCTCCTTTTCTGGCAAGTGTGTTGGCCGCTTCATTCCCTCTGATTCCCGAGTGGCCGGGAATCCAGACTAAACAGACTTTGTATTTCTTGTCTATTTCGTTGAGTTTTCTTGGGCACTCCCATATCATCTTAGAATGGATGATACGAGAGCTTACTGCTTTAACAGCTGCCTGTCAGAATGTATAGCTATATCACAATTATGATTATGAGTTTCTTTCTAGGTTTATTTCCACTCATCTTTCGATGGCAAGCACTTATGCCTAAAATATGCTTGGACAGCGACCTAACGATAGTGAGCATTTGGTGCCAGGCCCGAATACTCCAACGACAGTCCCGTAGTGGTTTTAGAACCATCTGTTTACCATTTGATGACATTCTTTTTGAGAGCTTGGATTGTAGGCTCCCTTTCCCAATCTTCTCTTCTACTTAGCATCTTAATAAAAATTTTCTCGATTAGCTATGAAATCCCTCTCTTTAAATGGATACATCATAGAGTGGAAGTATGAAGTCAAATATCTGGGAATAATCCTAGATAGCAAGCTTCTGTGGAACAAGCATATTGAGATTACTGCTAGCAAAGCAACAAAGGCTTTGGCTTGCAGAAGTCAAGCTGGTAAGACTTGGGTATGTAACCCAAAAATACTGCAATACAATAGGTACTTTCTATTGATTAAAAAGTATTTCACGTGTCATTTTTAAAATTACCTATTATACGTTTTTCAACTGAAAATGTTTTATGCATCAACAAATTATTTTCTAATCAATTCATTTATTGATTACTATGTTTTCTATCCCATTATTTATGAATAAATCAATATATCACGGCAATGTGGAACAAATTATAGGTATTTTGTTTTTATTTTTCATTTCCACAATATTGAATTTTAATTAATATAATTACATCGAATAATTTTGTACTTATACATGCATAAATTAAATTCTTGTCTCACCTCCAAAGCAGCGGCGAGGCAATTTATTTTCTATTGGGTCTTTATTGTTTCGATTAAATTTATTTCGATGTTCAGAATAAAATTCGATTCAATCTAATGATTTTTATTGTTTGTCATAGGTATAATTAATATAAATGTAGTTTATATTAAGTGACCCAAAAAAAATTATTCCTGTTCAAATAGATCCGAAAAAGAAATAAATTTATACAGATGTAAGCAAATCTTGTCTCAATATATCGCTTTTTATTTTTTTGGCAGATAAGTTTCAGACAAAAAATTACAATTATTATTTCTATGATATTAAGAAAACATAACATAAAATTAACCAATTAATTGCAATCTGACTCTAATAAGGACATGTTCTCAAATTCCATAACCTACTGGTGATGTTTTTTTATATCATTAAGATGTAGCGCATTGTTTTAAAATTTCTGCCAGTTTGACCAATGTACCTAAACATTCGAGCAATTACCGCAAGTTAGTTCAGAAACACATTTTTTCCAATTATTTTGATTCATTGTTATATATTTATCAAGTTTATAAAACTAAATCACTCATTTAATTTCAAAATTTTACATACTGAAAAGAAAAGTTCAAAATTGAAATATCACCAATCACCAGATCGATGATATGTCCAACTTCTTGTTGTATACAGGGAGTCCCAAACTTTGCCTGCCAAACTTCACTAGCGGATTCTAAGTTTAAAAATAATGCAAAAAGTTTCAATATACATAGGTTGAAAAATGCTCTTTATGGGAGAAGATGGTTTTTATTCAATATCTCCAAAACTAATGAAGATAATGGAGCAAAATTTTAGGAGTCTATTAATGTTTTGACTCCCAATATGGTAGGCTAATAGCAATTTCAAAATTTTAGAAATGTAAATCAAATAAATTTAGATCATATTAGCCATGGAAAAGCAAGATTCGTGTTGACTTATTTGACATTCGGTTACAAATATAGCGTTTTTAGTTTTTTTTCTTTTCAGGCGCTTACGTTAAAAATACTGCAACTCCTTTAACGAAAAGTCTTCGACCTATGTTTATTGGAACTTTTTGCATTATTTTTAAACTTAGAATCCACTGGAGTTTGGCAAGCTAATTTTGGGCACTTTGTATATAATTTTGACCTGATTAGTTTATTATAGGTATTAGTCACATTTTGTCAAAAGAATTGTCATATTTTAATAATATATTAGTTACGACGAATTGACGAAAAGATTTAGGGGAGAGTCGCGTAAATTGGACCGTTGAATTTAATTTTTTGTTGGCAAAAGTGTTAAGAAATCGCATATTTTAAACATTATGCGTGCAAATGCATATATATGAAGTATGAAGTCTTTAGATAAAATTCAGTGACAACAAGAAATGAGCGTAAGTTACTTTAAAACATAAAAATATAAAATGTGGCAAAAAGTCCATTTCTCGAAGTGGAGTGATGTTGACAGTAGAAATAAAACTCGAAGTCGTCTCTACAATTTTATTAATTAAATTTATTAAAATTGTGGAGACGACTTCGAGTTTTATTTCTACTAAAAACACAAACCTTTACAAAAGTCAAAGTTAGAAAACCAGTTTCCCTATTTTGGACCAGTAGCCTCCTTAATTGGACCTTCCCTGTAAAGTGTTGAGTAAGGAAGGGAAAAGAAGCAAAATTTAAGTAAACAGTTCGATAATAACATCTGTAAAAGAAAATTAACTTTCTTCACAATAACTAATAAACAGAACAACTCAAACGTGAAAAATTCCATCCTTAACTCTAACCTTTACAGTTAACGCAGAAAAATTTCTTAATTATCGAAAAATCCCTTGCACAATGTTCATATTCTGAATGATTTCTTCGATCTTCCCTTCATCGCACATTTCACAATACCAACTCTCACTTTGAATGTCACCATTTTCTATTCATTATTACGCGACTTCTTGCTCTCCATTCCCACCTCTTTATAAATCCTCGGCAGCTTTCATCATCTTGCTTCCCTGTGTTTCTTCCATTGAGCACTTCCATGTTGCTTTTGGTCGCAATTTGAAAAGCTAATCTTCTATCGTCCATTATCATTATTGCTGATATGTCTTTTTGAAGTTGCTTTAGTAATTTGAAATAAACGAGAGCACTCTTGAAGACCACCACATCACCTAGATGAAATGCATCAAGTAAATCTTCCAGGCTCCATTTTCCAAATTTTCCTTGTTTTGCCATCCCGTAAATATGAAATGCTTGACTTGCTTTGTCGGAAATATCAAGGTTTCCTATAAGGGATTACCATTGGTTTCCCTTATTGGACCGAACAAATACATATATATTCCTAGTGTCATTATTAAGTAACCCATTGGTTTCTCGAAAATATTAATTAATTATACCTTGTTTTGTTTATGAACGTCTTCGTTAATTCCAATACTTTCGTCCCTACAAAAAGGCGAAGGATGATTTTTTCCATACTTTACTACGAAGATCTTTAGGCCACATAGAAATTTAGCCAAATTTGTCCTATTTTTGTTCAAAAAGGCAGTTTTTGACAAATTGGTGTCAATATCAGTAAGTTCTCATAACCTGTAAGCACCTTAGAGAACTCACTTTGCTGTAGGTCCCCTGTCCACCGATGCACCACTGCTACATCACGGCAGAAATATATATTACAGGAAATCTCTAGATATACTCATGGTACAATGTACATGGATACCTATACCTACCTAGGTTGGTACGCAAATATTCCCATTATTCAAACTGGATAATAATTATGAATCAGGGTGTGGAGTGTTTTCTTTATGTTTCATAAAATTAGAAACCGTGTATAGGTACGCGCAATTACACCCAAAATTGCTACGGAAAACTCTAGATATTCTCATTTCAAGCAAGCTAGATAAACACAATGGCCAATAAATTAACATGGAAATCACCTTATTTACTGAAGTATGAAAGCACTTTCTGTCCTTATAATTTATAACATATATACCTATATGTATGTCCATATAATGTCATAATAACAGGATATGGGAGCGTCCTTCCATCATTTGTAGCTATTGAGCACTTAGTACTCAGTCACAACGTAGATATGATTTCAGTTTTTAATAAACCCTTTCAAAGGAGGAAAAAAATCGGAAGAGATTGCCACCATTAAATGGTTTTCTATTGTTTGGAGTCATCATATAGCCACTTAACCGTGCAAACTATTAATGGTAGTCAGTCACCAACAATTATTTTTGGTACAGTGGTGTAGTACGTGGGTTGCTCTAGGGCCTAGGAGGTTTTCGTCTGATACGGCACGTTTAATCATCAGAAAAAAACTTTGTGTTGCTGCTCTGAATAATTCATTTGAGAAGAAATGCGTACTTATTCTCTCCAATTTTGCCTTGTATCTTCCTTGGTTATCTGATATTTTGTTGTTGCAATTGATTGTCATTCTGTAGAATTCCGATATTGGAATGAATTAGATATATCTACTTTCAACGAAAATGTTATATTTTTTCATAGAACACCAAAAATTGGCTGCATATTCGCTTTGTCTTTTTCATAGAAAATAAACCAATCTCTCTAAATAAATGTGGTTGTAAATTATTTAAATTCACAAAATCCATTATCATTGAGTAAAAACGACCATTATGTCATTAGAGCACTACAAACAGAATCACATTGCATAGAAAAAAATAGCATAAAGCGTCAAAAGTTAAATTTTTTGATATGGTTTTTTTTATACAACAATTTGAAGTTGATGAATTCGCAGAAGGCAAGAGCAGCTTGGTCCAATGACAAAATTGACGTCCACTTATCATACGGTCATGAGTTCACTTCCCGTCCATATAATAGCACACGTTTTTTTAATAAAAAAAATGGTAAAAGCCTTTACCTATGACTTCCCTCGACAAACCACCCCGCTTCGAGATGGAAACAACCTCGTCGCTTCTACCGTTCTTATATTGACACTTAATATTTTGGACACCCTGTATATATGATTGACGAAAACCCTTAAATTGCGTCGCCGGTAGTCCTTCAATATGCATACCAAAATTAGTTGTCGTAGGTCAAGCCGTTATTGAACTACAACGCCAACAGACTACAGACAGACAGACCGACGGACTTGAGATACCATGATTTTCGTGATCTAGGAACCCAAAAACGTAAATCTCACCAAAAATCTCGAGGTCGATTTTTTATTGAGGGAAGTAAAAAAGAATAATAATGAGAAAATCTAATGATAGCAAGTAGGTTCTTATATATGAAAATGGTCCGACTTTATTAGTTGGTGCACTGAAAAATACAATACTAATTGTATTGGTAATTTTGAAGTTGTGTAGTTGTAGATACCAGAACCAATAGAATTAATATTATTTTGTATTTTTCAGTGCACCAACTAATAAAGTTGGTCCAATTTAAAAAATATATTTATTTCACCCTATTTAGTGTTACATTGTTACAAGAAGATAATAAATTACCTATACTTGATCAAATTTCAAAAGATCTTGAAAATACCCATATTTCAGACATTTCCACTGCTGTAACTCAGAAACTGTACAGTTTTTTGAAAAATGTCTAATTTCAATGTTGCTACATAAAATTTCTTATTTAACTTGGCTGTCTCATATTTTTAATTTTCTAAAAAATGCCCTCTACCATATAGCAGTGACACACATAGGTAGGTATTTATCACTTTACCACTGCTGTGTCTCCAAACCTATGATTTTGTTGAAAAATGTCCAATTTAAACGTTGCCATATGGCTCTTCTTTCTTCTCTAATTTTTTCTTCTCAAATTTTCGATTTTCGAAAAAAAATCCCCCACCACCATCTTTGGGACATGTTGAATGTCAATTGTTTCAATGGGACCAATCTTCAATACATAGTCCTGGAAAAAATCCCGACGGCGTGTAGCCAGCGGAAAGGTGAATTTCTGAAAATTAATTGAACTGAAATTTGAACATCCATAGATTTTTTCTTTATTAATTTTTTTCTCTTCATTAAGTAATTTTTTTTTGTGTGCATTTTATGAAAATTGCTTCGAACAAAAGTTGTAGGTATTGATTATATTATCTACAACCGAAAATTACTTTTGATGATATTTACACTACGGCTCTTTTTTGATAATTTTTTTAAATGTTTGAATGGTCGTCATTTTGAAACTACTTATTCGATAATGTCCAATACCAAACTCGGCCGAGATATTTAAGAGATTATTTTTTTAACAAATTTACAAATTTGAACTTGATACTTCCAAAACTGCGACCTCTATCGTGTTAACAAATTTCATAATATCCCATTATAGAATATATATATATATATATATATATATATATATATATATATATATATATATATATATATATATATATATATATATAGTTGATAAAATATATAAATAAATAATTAATGACATTTCTGATTGATGGCTATGAAATCTTTCCTGTTTGTGGTTAATTTTATCTAAATTCACGAATGTAAGTTAAGTATTAATTAATAATTTATTATGTGGTTAAGAAAATTTGTAACGATTTTTAGTTTGCCCCGACGAAGAGAATAAACATTCTCGAAAGCTTGGCATAATCCAAAGAATTTTATTTATTTAATGACTGCATCCCCAACAAAAATCTATCTTATTAAATAATAAACCAGTCAAGAATTCAGAATCAAATATATATATATATATATATATATATATATATATATATATATATATATATATATATATATATATATATATGATAAAATAGATTTTTGTTAGGGATGCAGTCATTTATTAAATAAAATTCTTTTGATTATGCCAAGCTTTCGACATTGTTTATTCTCTTCATCAGGGCAAAATTCGTGATTTTAGATAAAATAAACTACAAAGCGGAAGAGAATAAACATTCTCGAAAGCCTGGCATTACCTTAATACATATGTACGGAACTTTTGTTGTATGAGTTCTACTCGCACTTATCACATTGACCTTCAATGACTACCTATCCGTGCCGTCGTAGTGGAATTAAAAATATTGAGAAAAATTAGAGAATATTCGTTCGGGTGAACATTTCAAAGATATACCTTACACACATAGGTATTAGGTATATACCTATATATTATATATTTATACATTTATTCTCCTCTATCATGGTCGAGCTAATGTTAGCAACAACACTGATTACCGGAAGTCGTCACTAAAAAGTAACAATTGAACAACATGTTCGAAACAAAAGAAGATCTATTTCTAGTGGTACATAGTATATAGGGGCGCTAATTTGTGTGTTTAAAAAGGCAGCAATGCACCGCCGTGGCTCTGTTGTTTCGGGTTGCTTTGCTTTGTGGCATTGAATCTGGAATGATGGAGGAATGGAGGATGTCGGGTCGCTGCTGGGATTTTTGTTCTGACAAATAAATCACATCCGTACTTGTTATAGGTACTTCTTATTTATTATTATTATTTGTGCTGTTTGAGCGGAACCGACCGCCATGATGGCGATGGCTCGTTTGGACCAACACTTCATGCTTAATTGGTCTTAATAATGTTGTTTTCAACCACAAAAATATACAGGGTGAACCAGGAGTGCGTGCAAACTCCGTAACTTTGTATTCCATCCAAGCTATCGATTTTATAGTTTTTTAAACTAAAAGATCCGCATAGGTATTTTTCAAATATGTTTATTTATGTACTACAAGGTTTCCTAAAGTTGGATAAGAAGTTAGGTAGGTAACTATGTTTTTTAGAAATGCCAACCCCCATTTTTTAGATACCTATACCTAAGTATTTTATTGAATTATTGAAAATTATTTCTAAGAGCTTTCTATCCATACAGGAATTGTGGGGTCTACTTTTAGAGATTTTCGAGTACGAAGTTGCGGTTATTGAAAATGTTGGTTGCTTAAATTGAAATTCCAATTTTCGTGAACGAAAAAGTGTAGGACAGTTCATCCTGTACCGTTAGTTAGCATAAAACAGATAGATGATATGCATTTACTTTTTTATTGGTGAAATCGTTTTTATATATGGAGATCTACCATCTAGGGAAAATCATATACCTACCTACATTCTACTCATCTTTTGTTTCAAGCATTTCACCAAGTTCGTCAAGATATATCAGTTTATAATACCTAACTACATTGAATGGCATTTCTTTACAATATACCTACCAGAGAAAAGACATTCTTTAACAGTTGTCAGGCAATCAAAGGATACTTCTTCATTTACATATATACAAAAAGATTATAACAACAGCAGATTTATACAACAAAAGCAAAACTAAGTAGACTGTCTTCATATAATTAAGATGTAGGTATGGTGACGTGAAACCGCTATATAGGGTTGATTGGTAATCAAATCAATCAAATGTTAATTAGCTTCACTTATTGGTATGAAGATAAAAAGGACATGTACCTACGTATGGCTTTCTATAGACAACTTTGATATAAGCTAAGGAGCCTGATTATTCAGTCATTGCAAAAATTGCATTGATGCTGACTTGTCAGTATGATCTATCGAACGATGGGTACGTACCTGTTCTACACATTTACTGAATTAATAATTATCATTGAGCTATTAACCCGACAAAAGTAGCAAAAACCTATTTTCTAAAATTACTTTTTTAGATTGATCGACTTGAAATTCATCCATTGATACATACAGTATTTATTTTTATTATTTATTGATTAGGTGTAAAGGGGTAGAATTTTTCAATGATTAGTGAAGAAATGCTGGTGAATTACTTTATTAATTTAAACTTTGCACAAAGTCAAAAAATATTGGCTGAAAAGTGAGTTCATTTTACCCTTCTAGGGTTTCCTGATTTCAAAAACTTTTGAAACACCCCATACAGTAATTTCAACCCTTCTGGGATTTTCCTTTTCCTTTTTCAAAGAATTCCGACTGCTCGTAGCCAGCTGAAGGTAAACTACACGATTTTTTATCAATATTATTATTTTGTCTATCATGCAGAATGTTTAAAACAATAGTTCTAGTTACAAATCCTCTTAAGATCTAACATTTTGAGATTTTTTTAATTTTAGATTGCCCTTGTTTTGAAACTGTGTATTTTTTCGCTCTTGCTCATTAACTAACTGAGATATATACACGACTGATTTTTTAAATAGATACTTTTATAAATGCGTGTATTGACAAATTTCTCAACAGTTTTTAATTGGTATTATATTTTTGAATGAAGCTTTATAAAAAAGTTTAAGTTAGGTATAAACCATATCTATAAACCAGAAATACTTTTGATCGCTTCTTTTGAATGTTCCATTTATAGCCATTTCTAGCCACCCTAAATATCTGCGCGGGAAAAAATCTCATCGGAAATCGACTTTGCATAAACGAAATAATTTTTGGATTGTTCAACTCGAAACTGTGATCACTACAGCTACTTCACTTACCTAACCTCCTTAACAATTTTGCTAAGAAACGCCAGTTAGGTGGGGGTCCTTCTACACTAACTTTTTAACAATTTATAGGTTAGATTCCCACTGAGCATGCGTAATATAGGACATGAAACTGTAATGTTTGCTGAGCGATTTAGGGTCTTGTTTAACTAAATTAAACAGCCCATAGTTTAATAACAGAGCAACAATGCGAGAAGTGGCTATAATAGTGGCAGTAGCCATAACCAGTGCACCTGCTCTAATTCGTCCGAAACGTGTGGTGTTTTTTATGTAGTCAATAACAGGGCTGTTCAAGCGACAGTTCAAACCAAGCCCAAACCGTCAGACGCTTCGCACGTCAGTTTACGATGAAATATGAAATTTATTTCTAACTATTATCTAGTAAATTAGAGCAGCAGTTTGACGATTTCTCCAAACTATCCCGGACTCAGTTTGAGAGACATGCGCAATTGGAGCTGCTTGGTTCTCAGAACCACAAACATATTCTGACGGCAAATGCCGAGATCCGGAATAAGACGAAGACATTTTGTAAGCAAGTTTCAAAACGCAGTTGTGCCTTATAAGCTGTTATCAAATGGTTCCAAATTACTGGTCGAACACCCCCAAAGTGTTGCGTTCTGGTTGATCCGCGCTGTATTATTAGAGGTGTTTCTATACTGAATCGTTGAACAAAAACTGTTTCCCTGTTTCTTTT